>CM045498.1:56207880-56807880 GCA_024704745.1 Rosa lucieae
TGCCTCATTACCAATGTCCATCTCAGCAGCCTTGAATAGTGTCTTAAGTTGACTCAGTGAGGCACAAGTGAACTGAGCCCTGATGACAGTTTTTATTGCTGCAAACTCTGAGGGCAAGCCATTAAGAACAGTAACAACAATGTCCTCATCATCAATCGTAACACCTACAGTTTCAAGAGCATCTTTTGCAGCCTTGATTTTATCAAGATAGGTCTCAATATCATCATTTCCTTTCTTGACATTCTGAAGGTTTGATTTCAGCTGAAGAATATTTTGCTTATTAGAGTCAGCAAATTTCAGTTTAAGTCTGATCCATAGATCTTGAGCAGATTTGCTCCCAACAGCACATGTCATAGCCACAGCACTAAGGGTTTGACCTATCATATTCACTATGCTCTGATCCTGAGTCTTCCAGGTAATATAATCAGCAGAGAGTGTTGTGGAGGAGCCATCAGAGGTAGCTAAAAATTGTGATGGGCAAGGAGTGGTGCCGTCAACAAAGCCAAACAAGTTTTGCCCTCTGAGGAAAGATTCCATTCGAAATAACCAGGTAGGGTAATTTGTATCATCAAGAAGAAGGTTAGGGAGGTAAACAGTAGTTTGTGTGGTGGTTTGATGTGTAGAAATAGTCATGGTTACCGATTATGAAGTATCAAGGTAAGCTAGGGTGTGTGTAAGGGATTTGAAGTGTGGCAAGAGCACAGTGTACGGATTGAGAGAGCAAGAAGTATAACAGCAAGGAAGAAAGCCTAAAATTCACAGCTAGGGTTTTGAGATTTCAGATCTAAACTGATTCGAACAGTTTTTAGCCACAACTTTGATATCAAAAAGCTTAGAACACAAGATCACAGCTTCGATGCAAGAAGTAATTATCAATATGCAGTAGAATCACAGATATAGTCAACAAGATCTTGAACCAGAAATTTCTTCAAGATTGATGAAGAAAACTTAGCTGAAACTAGAATCGAGCGTAGATCTGAGCAAGAGTGAGTAGAAACCAGTGGAATTTGCAGTAGATTTATATGAAGAGCTTGAGTTTTCAGTGCTCCAAGGTCGCAGCCCTGGCTCTTGATACCATGATAGCTTGAGAGACTAAGAAAAAATAGAGAGAAAACTAAAAGAGGAAGCTGATCTATTATTCTGAGTTACTGAGATAGGTACAGTGATAGCTATTTATAGTTGTCAAGGTAGCACAGATGATGAACACGTGTACATTATCTATAGCTCACAGTAAACCAGCTCATGCAATCTAATTACAGAAGTAAGCTAATTAACATCAATTAACTAACTAATTAACCAGTATGCTAACTAACTTTCATAACCTAACACCAAGCACGTGTGAAGAACCTTCCAGCTGCCAAATAGCCGGTCTCTTCACCTCACCAACTTCAGCCAAAAAAGAAAAGAAAATACTCTCAAAATTTCTGAAGCCTCCCAAGCACGTGTGAAGAACCTTCAAGCTGCCAAATAGCCGGTTCTTCACCAACCTCAAGTCAAAACGTTCGTCACGTGTCGACTCTCGTGACCATTGCCCAACTCAAGATCAAGCGTCAAGCCCTTGAGTGAAATTCGTCGTCGGAGATCGAATCAAAAGATTACCAAAGATTATAACCCGCACTTAAATTAATAAAATTATTATTTTTTGTACACGTGTCTGCATCTTGTTTGTTTTCAGATTTCCGTGTTTACAACAGCAAAAAGCAAAGCAATTAAAAGACAAACAGAAAACCTAGAGAGATAGAGAAGAGAGAGAAACAGACTGGCATACCTGTAACTAAGAATGCGCAAATTTTGTTGCCATTGTTACTAATGGCCTCCTCAAGTTGGAGTTGATATCTATGCTTCTCATTTGCTTCAATTTCCTGTAAAAGATGATGTTGGTAATGAGATCAAAAGCCAACAAATATTGTAATGTTTATGAGTCTGAGTACAAACAGAGATACAACTCAGTGGGGGAAAAAGTATAGTACTTACCCCTATCGGAGCACCTTGCTGTGTTTATGTTTACGATATCTTTTACAGGAGATGTTTAATTTCATCATCGAGCACTGACTTGTTCAATTGATTCTTAAGATTCTCGAAAACATCCTCCATCGCTTATGCCTTGATAACAATAGGGAAGCAAAAATCAAGCTTTTGCATCTTTTTCTTCTCCAATAGATTTCCTATTTTACAACAATATCTAAAATCTCCATATTCTTCCTTAAAATTTTAGACATTGTTGTAAATATAGGGAATTTGGTTTTCTTTTTCCTCACTTTTCCTAAAATAGGGATGGTTACAGGGAATCTGTTGAAGCAAAAAAGGCTCATTTTTCCCTAAAGTTGAGAAAAATCAAAATATGGGGAAGCTGTTGGAGTTGCTCTTAGTATGTAGTAAATATGATTTTGGAGAAAAAATATATACTCAACTTTATGGAGTATATATCTACTGTATTCATCTCCTAGTCAAGGTTCAATGAGGCCACTTCAAAAATTCTGTCAGTTTTATTCAGTTAACATTTTTAACCTGTTCTATTCAATAAAGATGCATATGATAATATAAGGAGCCCTTCTAATGAGAACCACTAAAATAAGGATTAGTTGAAGACTTTTATGTTAGACCCACTGTTTGATCACATTTCGGCAAATCAAACGTTAGATGTTTAGATAGTTATGTATAGATCGATCATTTATGTATTTTTTCAACCAAATAGAAAATCGTTAAGATATTCATAATCGTATTTTATCAGTTATAAACATGAACCATTCATGTTTGATAGATTTGATTGGTCTATTGATCTGATCTAGTTTAGTACCTTCATGATTAGTAATTTGAAAGAAAATTTTTAAAAGTGATCTACTCGTACATACATAAACATCTAATGGTTGATTTGTCGTAATGTAATTGAAAATCGTTAAATTAGGTTGCATAATTATAAAAGGTTGTACAAATCCTCAAATTTTGAATTTGAGGATGTCATATCTAATTATACCTGTATATAATATGTATAAAGAAGAATAAATTTCAAATTACTTTTATCATATATTAAAAAAACACACATTATTGCTCTAGACTTTAGAACTGGTATTGGGAATGCCTAACTTGGCTCATTCCCATGTCCATTATTTCTATTAATAGGAGAACTTTGCATCGGGGGGAGGGGCATGTGGCCTAGATCTCAAGCCACATGATGTCTCCTCTATTATTTGATTTTTTAGGTCATGCAAATTTCATATCAGCATATACTTGACGAATCTATAGTATCATATTATTAGATTAATCTCAAGCAATACTCCAATTCTTTTTTAGCTCAACTTTCAGCTGTGCTAGTTGATTTTCAGGCATAACCACAGTCACAAATCGATCACCATTAACACCATCTCCCTCCTTACCACATTTTGGCCCTGGAAGCACCAAGACAACTCCTTCATCACCAACCCCATTAATGGAATAATTTGCAAAAACTGGCTTTTGCCCTTTCAATTCAAGCCCATAAATCTCTATTTCTTCCAAATTCACAAATGTCAATTTTGCCCCATATGCTATGAAGTCTGAAGATTTTTCCCCAGTCTCGTTATTCCCCGTCACCTCTTCAATCATGCCATTCTCATCTTCTCTTTTGTTCAAAATGAGCTCCACCAGTTCTGAAACCTCAGCTTCTGCAACCCAGGAATCTGCTTTAACTATACTCCATACCATCCTATTACTTTGAAACTCAAATTCTCTTTCACGGGATTTGTTTGTACAAAGAGTCACCATCCTTGCCTCTTCTGGGTCGTCCTTGATCTTGGACAAGGCTCTCCATATGATTGCAGAGAGTACTTCAAAAGCTGAGACCTCAGATCTTTGGTTTGAGAGAAAATGGTTAATTTTCTCAGCCTGAACATGAAAAGTATGTGTCTTCATCTTGCAGTTGTTGGGTGTGAGCCATAAATCGCCAACCGAATCAACCCTTTTCACTACATTTGGTATTAGATTGGGAAGTATTGAAAGTGGGGGCTCAGATTTTGCAGGTTGGTCTAGTACATGCAGAGACTTGTGTGGCACAAGACCTGCCATGGTCTTTCCCCAATGGTTGATGAAGGTTGAGGCTGAAAATGCATCTCCAAGAACATTTGCCCAGCTAATTCCCACTGACATTCCTCCACATTTAAACCAAGTGAACTGCTTAGAAGTACCACATTAAACAACAACAAAGGCAATTAGACATGGTAATATGGAGGACTTCCGCTCAATAGGGAAATTTTTCTTATATAATCAAGCATCTTCCAACTTGAAAATGTACTAAGAAAACAAATGATTGTCGAAACTCTTCTCAGAGCTTCACTTAATTCAATCCTTATGATCCATCCGCATCGGTCCAAACTCCAAACCCTCTCAAATAATACTAGAAGCTTCCATGCACTGTGAAATGTGAAGCATAGAATGGCGTAACTACATGAGCATTAGAATGGTCAATTGTCGACCTTGCTCACCATCTTGACCAAGTCTACTATGTCTTAGATTTTTATTTTTATATAAAAGAAATATAAGCTATTCGACTCATTTGGCCTTTTCTAATATGATCAAATATGTAGTTACTTTTAACAAGTTTATGAGATCGAGGCAAAAATATTGCATTTATTTGTATCTATTTTATCTCATTTCCTCTCCTTAAGTTAGTTTATTTGATCCTTATTTATAGTTTATGAGAAGTTTTAAATACACTCCTTTAATTACTTAATACACACTTCTTACTCAATACACCTACCATTTAATTTCTCATTCTAATATTTTACTAAATACACAACCCAAATTACCTAAAATATCCTTAACCTAACAAAACATGAAATTCACTATTATTTAACAACATTAAGGTAACTATTTAATTGGATTAGTACATCTGACCATATTAATTACTTGTCTTAGTTATTGGGGAAATCCATAAGGATTCATTATTGGTCCCTTCAAATAGATGTTTAGAAATTGGTTTTGTATTATTTGAGTTCTCATCCACCAAACACCATATTGATCAAGTATAAAATTTTGAGTCGAACATTTAACCAAAACTGTATCAGTAGTTTTTCCACAATGGCGGAACTACGAAATTGTCATTGGATGGTCAAACAAATTAACAATTACAATGTTTTATACCTGTGATCTTTTATATTAGATAATAAATTGACCTTTTAAAAAAAAAAAAAATTTAACTAATCATAACTTTTAGAAAAAAAAAAAGAAGAACTAAAAGTGGGAGTAAAGTGAATTGTTTTAAAAACATTTAATGCCATTGATTTTAAAATTCTAAATTATATGGTTTCTCACCCCATTTAATTACAATTTATTTAAGGAAAATTTAAATTAGATGGTTTTCTAACTTTATTCTTGTTTTGTTTATCATTATAGAATCAGATAAGGAAGATATGATTATTATTATTTTTCTTTTAATATATATATGTCATTTTGGTCATTTAATATATCTATAAAATCTGATTTAAAATATAAAATAATAGGGATGTGTATTAAGTAGTTTGGGGTGTGTATTTAATTTTTTTCTCGATTATTTATTATACGAAGAAATTTTAGAAATAAAAATTTTTTCTTTCTATATAGTTATGTAAATTTGACCCCTATTAACAAAGTTATATATGGCTATGCCATTTATTAGTGACATGTGAATATTATTATCAATATTTATCATATTACGTAGCATGATATTTATGGAAATCATTGTTCAAAAGATCTGCATGCTAATTTTGTATTCTTGGAGATTAGGTCTGTAAAAGTATCCTTCTTTAAATCATAATTATACAATAATTATCCTTTGATCCTCTTTTTTTTTTCTTTAAATAATAATAATAATTATACAATAAAAGCCCTTTTTTTTTAATAAACAATAAAAGCCCATAGCCAGCTAGAGATTTAATTTGAAACTTGAAAAAGACTAGCTAACGTAGAAGCCATTTCCATAATAGACGAGTAGTGAGCTAGTGATTTAACCTGTATAAAGACCAAAGGAGAGAAATCAAGATCAGTTTCACCAAGTGCTTGATTATAAGCAAGACCATCAAAAGTAGAATCATCCTCCACAGCCATGGCCAACCATTCATCGACCGTTTCGTCACAACGTGCCTCCACAATTCTCACACCGGCATCGTTACATGTGATGAAAGGCCGGCCCGTTTCGGATCTTCGGATTCTCCCGGAGGCAACGTAGTAGAGTGGGAGCAAATGGATGACCATGGGCTTCTTCAAGTCAAATACCGTAAGCCCCTCGACTGCATCACTGTTGAAAAAGTAGACCCCTTTGATGTAATGGAGCTTCATAGCCAAGTCCACGTTGGTCAGCTCATGGACCTTCCGACCAGTCACCGTTCCTGGGGCGACGGACGACAGTCTCATGCTGGACTTGAGGCGGTCGATGTTCTTGGTTGATGCTGCCACCATTTCTACTTTTTTAGAGAAGAAAGTTAAGAAAGGGGAATGTGAAATTACGTCCACGATGGAGATATATATGCCTTTAGGCCTAGATAAGGCCACCTTTTTATATTGAGGTCTTCATTGTGTAGTTGGCAGCTAATTTAATCCGGTACTGATATTATGCATTGATTATGTGTTTTTCTTTTTCTTTCTGGCAATGTGTACCATGCATAGATTTTGAACATTTCTCTTTACGAATATAGGTACAATCTTTTAAATATCTAACACCGAATAATGAATCCATTTGAAAAATGCATTTAAGATGTAACGATTACTATATGATTCTAATAAAAAAAAAAAATTAAAGAATTATTTCATTTGAAATTAGTTCAATGTTAATCTCAAAGTTCTGCTACATTACACAGATACTTCAATCAGTAGAGTGATTCTCAATCTTCAAAATGGAGCTACCTAGCATTATACCATGGTTCTATTTACACGATCTCTAATGCATCTGCATCGATCGATCGTCTTATTTTAAAAAGAAGGATATATATATTTTTTTCTCTAATTTACAGATCGAGTTTATACTTTGAAAACAATTTGAGATTCTAATGGTTGAGTTGACGTGGATGCATGTAATTTTACGAATTAACTGAATCTTTTATGATGCCGACGTTTTCTCTCAAACATATGTACATAATCATATGTGGTTGGGAAAGTGGGAAACTAGTAGTTGTGAGTTTAACTACGTACTATTTGCCTTAATTAATGCAAGTACCTATTTTAATTCGATTTGAACGGAAACTGTGACTGATGTCTCCTACTCTCCTGTACCAAGACATGACAAGTACCCGTTACTCGCAATCACGTCTCTCTCATGACAAATACCGGTTACGTACCCACGAGGGCTGTCACTCGGTCGGTTCGAATCGGTTATAAGTATCATCAACTTCAAAACCAAAGCTTTCGGTTTTAAAACTGAGCTACCAATTACCAACCAAAATTTTTGGTTGTTAGTTACATCTACCAAATTCGGTATTTCGGTTTTCGGTATTACTAACTTTAAAACAACTAATTCTTTATAATATAAATTAGAATGAACAAAACTAGATTTTTGAATTTTATAGTCATAAACTTTGTATTCATCTACTAATTATAGTTTTCTTTTATATATATGACATCAAGTTTTAGCAATTTTCAATAACACTAGGTTATTTAACCATCGTTGACTAGGTTACTTAAAAGAGAAAAATTCAGCTACCGTCCCCAAACTATTTTGCCAAGGCCAATTTGATACCCGAACTCTCAAAAGTATCAATGTGATACCCAAAGACCTAAGTTGGTATCAACGTGATACTTCCGTCCAAAATTTCTGACGGCGCCGTCTGTTTGCTGATGTGGCAAGCACATGGGTCCAAAAAAAAAGTGAAATGACTAATTTACCCTTCTTTTTTTTTTAGAAAAATTCATCTACCGTCCCCAAACTATTTTGCCAAAGCCAATTTGATACCCGAACTCTCAAAAGTATCAATGTGATACCCAAATACCTAAATTGGTATCAACGTGATACTTCCGTCCAAAATTCTGACGTCTGTTTGCTGACGTGGCAAACACGTGGGTCTAAAAAAAATGAAATGACCAATTTACCCTTCTTCTTCTTTGTTAATTCATTTTTTTCCTTTTCTTTTCATTTCTTTTTCTTCCTTCTTCTTCTTCTTCTTAGGGTTTCGCGGCACCAAGTAGCTTGGGGCTGAAGCTCCCAATCGAACCTGATACTGGTCGAAGAACCTACTAGTGCTGAGATGATCAACGACCCGTCGGCGTAAATTGGGGCCGCCGAGTTGTTGAGCGAGACGAGGAGTTCAGCCGGAAGGTACCGTGAGAGAGTGGCCGTCAAGCATGGTAGCGATCTTGGCACCGAACGGGAGGGACTTGAGTGATCAGACAGGGAAAGCGATGGGAGGAGGTGGTTAATCCACAGGAGTGCGAGGGAGATGGATTTGTAGCAGGAATTGGAGAGGATCTCGGCGGCGTTAGTGATGGTTTGGGCGGAGGAGAAGGAGAGGAGAGAGAGAGAGAGAGAGGAGGAGAGAGAAGAAGAAGAAGAAGAATAGCTAAAATGGCTTCCCTAGAACTGGACAGCCTTCCCTTCGGAGACAGTACGTACTTCGCCTCGACGGCCACTCTCTCACGGTACCTTTCGGCTGAACGCCTCGTCTCGCTCAACAACTCGGTGACCCCAATTTACGCCGACGAGTCGTTGATCATCTCAGCACCAGCAGGTTCTTCGACCGGTATCGGGTTCGATTGGGAGCTTCAGCCCCAAGCTGCTTGGTGCCGCGAAACCCTAAGAAGAAGAAGAAAATCCCAGAAGAAGAAGAAGGAAGAAAAAGAAATGAAAAGAAAAGGAAAAAATGAAAAAAAAATTACAAAAAAAAAGAGGGTAAATTGGTCATTTCACTTTTTTTTGGGACCCACGTGCTTGCCACGTCAGCAAACAGACGGCGTCGTCAAAATTTTGGACGGAAGTATCACGTTGATACCAATTTAGGTATTTGGGTATCACATTGATACTTTTGAGAGTTCGGGTATCAAATTGGCTTTGGCAAAATAGTTTGGGGACGGTAGATGAATTTTTCTAAAAAAAAAAAAGGGTAAATTGGTCATTTCACTTTTTTTTTTACCCATGTGCTTGCCACGTCAGCAAACAGACGGCGCCGTCAGAAATTTTGGACGGAAGTATCACGTTGATACCAATTTAGGTCTTTGGGTATCACATTGATACTTTTGAAAGTTCGGGTATCAAATTGGCCTTGGCAAAATAGTTTGGGGACGGTAGCTGAATTTTTCTCTACTTAAAATACATATACTATTAATGTAGTATATGTATAAAAGTTTATACTATTATAAAAGTTTTTATGTTTATTTCTTAATATACATGTATGTGTATTGAAAACTGTAGTATATAAATCTAATATTTAGATAATCAGTATATTCGGTATTTACTAAAACCAAACCAATTTTTTCGGTAATTTTCGATTTCTGTTTTATCGGTCTCAATTACCAAAAAGTCAGTTTACCAAATCTAAAACATCGGTTGGTATGCGGTCGGTTTGGTAATTACCAAACCAAGTGACAGGTGGCAGCCCTAGTACCCACCATTGCGCCTCTCTCTCTCTCCCACAAAAATTGAAACACGTTTTCTTACGTTTGGCTACAAGTCGCAATTCAGGTGCGGAGGTACGTTAGGCCTTGGAATGGCCATGGCACCCCTCAACTATTTTAGTTTACATGATAGGGCAGTCCTTAATTACTTCAATTAATGTAAGACCGTACGTAGGACAGCATATGGCCCCACTTAGAAATTGTGTGTTATTGCACATCCAACTAATGAAGAGCAATAGAATTTTTCTGAAATTAAATTAATAATAATTAAGTACTCTTTTTGACAAATTAAATACTCTTTTAATTTACTTTTGCATTATGAGTTTAGACAAAAAATAAAAAAAAAAATCTCTTCATTTCTATGTACGTGTAAGATTAATTATGCTGTTAAGAGCAAGTTCACTCGTTGAGTTTGACCGGTTAAGACTATTCATTATTTTTTTACTTTTCAGTGAATAGTATTGACCGATTAAGCTTAACGGATGGACTTGCGATCTAATAAAAAAAATTGAGTATTTGTTGGCCGGCGCCCCCCCCAACCCCCGGAACCTATAACTTCTGACTCGGCCCCTGAGTTGCATGACAAGAGTACTGGCCTGGTAGTTGAGGAAATTGGAGCAGGGGAGAGGAAAATGGTGGTAATTAGCTGCTGCCATCCGTGCCAACATGGTGGATGAGTCCATGGTAGTTGAAATAGATCTCTTCTCCAAAGAAGATGAAATTAAGGTCATGATACAAAACTAGATCTAGAAGGACAGATTGATTTAGATGAAGCTACTGCCATCTTCATCGATCTCGATCTGTTTATATTTTTCAGATGGTTTGTTTTTAACTTTAGGTTTTTTAGCAGTATTTATGTTCATGCTTTTGATTCCAATTCCAATTCCACTGGAAACCCTTTGGGTCTTGTAACAAAGGCAAGGTATGAAGTCAAGTAATGGTCGATCTGCATATTGCATGCAGCAACATCAAGTAAATTGGGAGGGGAGGTTCTACGTGAGACATTTATATACCATTAAAAAAAGTATTATGGAGTAATTATCAAGTAATAATTTTCGAAATAACATATATACTCAACTCTAGAAAATCCCTAACATGGTAGACGCTCTAACCAACTATCACTACTAGGAGGCATGAAGCGTAACCAATAGATGAACAAGACCAAGAGAAGTCACCGTGCTCTGCACAGAGTACGTTACCACATGCAATCCCACGATGAAGACAATTAGCAAGTAAGCTGCCACTATCATCTACGCATGCATCTAATGCTAGGAGGAAGACCGGCCACAAGCATGCATCTACTGCTAGGAGGACGACCCACAACAGGAACGCCAAGCGAACATCACAAATTTCAAGACCATTCGTGGAGAATAACTACCAAACTATTATGACGCCACCGTAGTCATGACAAAACTCCACCCCCAAAATGTCGACTCCACAACTCCTAGAATCTAAAAGACAATGGAGCCAGAATGATTTCAGTATATTAAATGATCAAGTTACATGACTCTATATATAGAGCTCTGTACAACAGAAGATAAATATACAAGTGAGAGGACTCATGCATGTCTAACAAACTAGATAATTACAGAGTGAATCTAGATGAGCTATCAACAAGTAATAGATATCAGTAGATATACATTATTCTATCTAGGAGACTCCAAGATCACGGACAGCTGACTTGGTGGATAGTGTTGCACTTTGTTCTGGAGTCTTGAAGAGATTAAGCTTTGCTGTTGGACTATGCTTATCATCCCCCCTCAAGCTGAGAGGGCGTCTGCGAACTATCAGCTTGGACGTCAAGGCAGCAAAGGGAGGCATGGGCAAGCCTTTTGTAAAGATATCAGCAAGCTGATCATCTGTGCATACATAACGAATGACTAGCTAATTCATTACGTATCACCTTCTCTCTCACATAATGATAATCAATTTCAACATGTTTCATTCGACCATGAAAGATAGGATTTGATGCAACAACAATAGCGCTGAGGTTATCACACCAAATACTTGGCAAGGTAAGGAAAACTTTAAGATCACGAAACAAAGACCGCAACCATGAGAGTTCAGCAGCTGTATAAGCAAGCTGTCTATACTCGGCTTGAGTGCTAGAGCGAGAGATAGTCTTGTGCTTCTTCGAACTCCAGGAAATCAAATTGGGACTAAGAAAAATGCCATAACTACCAGTTGAATAACGGTTGTCGGGATCGCCGGCATGGTCTGCATCAGAATAAGCCACTAGTTGCAAGGACCCACGGCGATAGACAAGACCATGATCAAAACTATACTTCAAGTAGCGTAAAATCCTCTTGACGGCTACCCAATGGACAGTAGTAGGCCAATGCATGAATTGACACACTTGATTGACAGCAAAGGAAATGTCAGGACGAGTGATGGTTAGGTATTGCAAGGCTCCAACCATACTCCTATATGTTGAAAGATCAGATAATGGGACACCATCATGTAGGCTTATTCTCTTACCACTTGCCATAAGAGAAGCAACATGCCTCACATTTTCCATTTGCAGTTTGGCCAACAGATCAGTGGTGTATTTGGTTTGTGTCAAGTGAAGACCAACGTCACTAGTTGCAGCTTCAATGCCCAAGAAGAAGTTAAGAGAGCCAAGATCCTTCATGGAGAACAATTGTCCCAATTTCTTAATAAGCTGCATGTTTTGCTTTTCCTATAGGATATCATCCACATATATAAATAACACCAAAAACACACCATCTCGATCAAGAATAAAGAGAGAATAATCAGCATGTGACTCAGAAAAACCAAGCACCTCTAAGTAGTTCGGAAAAAGTTTAAACCAAGCACGGGGTGCTTATTTAAGGCCATACAAAGAACATTGTAATTTGCAAACATGATTAGGAAGTTTAGGATCAATAAAACCTGTTCGCTGCTTCATGTAGACATCCTCAGATAAATAACCATGCAAGAAAGCATTTTGTACATCAAGTTGACGAATCGCCCACTAATAATGGACAACCAAGGCAAGAACAAATCTAATAGTTGTGTGTTTTACGACTGGACTAAAGGTTTCAGAATAATCGAAACCTTCTTGTTGATGGAAGCCATTTGCAACTAGACGAGCCTTGAAACGCTCAATAGTACCATCTGCATGACGCTTCACACGAAAAATCCACTTGTTTGGCAATATATTCATTGTTGGAGAAGGAGGAACTAGCACCCATGTTCCAGAAGAAATCAAGGCATGAAACTCAGATGCCATTGTTGCTTGCTACTCTAGATGTTGTGCAGCCTGTCTATAGGAACTAGGTTCAAGAGTTTGAGTATGTAAAGTACTATTCATAGCATATTTTGGATTAGGTTTGAAAATCCCATGTTGTGAACGAGTAATAATACGAGTATCTTCAGTAGATGGTAACATGGACGTACCTTGACCAGATGTAAGAGAAGACACCTCCACATTGGGAGACTGCATAGAGGGATGAGAGGACAAGGTAGGAGATATAGGTGGTGGAGATGATGAAGGCAACAGAGATGGTGGTGCTGGTAATGGTAAAGGTTGCGGAGGTGGTGATATAGTTGATGGTGGGAGAGAAACTAGAGATAAGATAACAATGGGGTGATCTGTAGGTGAGGACGATCCAGGTGTAGGAGAAGTGAGCATGGCCTGTTGGAATGGAAAAGTATGTTCATTGAAAACCACATGCCTTGACACATAAACACGACCAAAAGTAAGATCCAAACAACGATACCCTTGATGATCAAGGGAATATCCTAAAAACACAACTCTTGGACTTAAATTGCATTTTGTTTTGGTTAAAAGGACGCAAGAAAGGGAAGCATGTGCAACCAAACACACGTAGATAGTCACTGTTAATGTTAGAACCGAAGGCTCTAGTTAACGTTAGAGAGACAGAGAGAGTATGAGAGACACATGAAGTATTGTGGTTTGTCTCCCGCCTTATCGGGAGACTACGTCCACTTGAAAGATCAATTACTGTGTTTGGGCCTTGCGGTCCAAGGGGATTACAAGAGATGTAATGGGATGTAGTTTAAGTTGAATGAGGGGTCCCTTTTATAGGTAAGGGAACCCCTCTTCTTTACATTTTCTTCAATGTGGGATGCAAAACCACTATTCTAGTCTTAGAAAGCATGTTGTGAAGGTAACTTGGCAAGGTCGGAAAGGTTACTTCCCGGCGAGGTCTTGGCCGCTTCCGACTACCACAAGGTAGGTTTTATGTTGGGCTACAGCATGTATGTTATGGTTGGGCCCCAGCATGGCTTGTGGGCCCACTAAGAGGGTATTGCTTATGCTTGGTGACATAGAGAATGAGCCATGCTAGTGGAGGTATCTACAAGTCCCCAAGTAAGAGGAGCTTCTTGGTTGGGGAGTTATAAACATGATGTCATCAAGCATAAGTGACGTCTGAGAGCCGCCTAGCCCCTACAAGTCCCCGAACTCCGTAAGCAAGAAGGGACTCGTTAACCTACAGAACAAAGACAAAATTAGCACGCATATGTAGAATACTTGTTGTATTGGGCAATGTATGTGAGTTGCATTGATATGCATTGGCAAATATGAATGTACGAGGTGCATGATATATGTTGATGTATACATGTGAACGTCGTCAAGTATGATCATTTATGACGTATAGGCATGAGAACACATATAGTTGTTTGAGCATACTAAGAATGAGTATATGGATTGCATATGATAAATGCGTGATGCATGCAAGAAAACGAACGAGGTCGAGTTTGACGAGGTTATGCTCGTGAGGTGTAAGTTGCATGAGTGCCGTGAAGGCAAGAGTTTGTAACTCATGAACAATGAATACACAAATGAATACACAAATGGAACGTGAAAAGAATTCGATTTGTGGAAAATGACAAATGGTAGAAGAATTCAATGTTTCATTAATGTGCATTATGCCGGGGAGACTTGAGTATGAAGTTCGGAATGTCGGGAAGGCATGAGCATGAAGCTCGAGGATGCCAGAAAGGCATGAGCGTTAGAGCTCGGGGGTGCTGGGAGGCATGAGCGTGAGAGCTCGAGGATGCGGGGAAGGCAAGAGCGTGAAACTTGGGGATGCCATGAGGCATTAACGGGTAGCTCGAAGGTGATGCCCTGAGTCATGAGAGTAATCGTTGCTAACTATGCTGGGCTGTATGTATAAGTCCCCGAAGTCCTTAGTCAAGGAGGGTTTTCGTGCGGGGTTGATACCAAAGCGTGGCTTTGTGCCGTATATCGAGCATAATTAGTGCAAGTGCATCGTGCATCTAGAATTTTTCGGAGCGAAAGCTTATGCCCTTTCTAGTGGGCTCCTGCTAGGCCCTCCAAGGAGTCCCCCACTCATGGCTATAGACCTCCGTATGGTCGAAAAATTGCTTGATGAGGGGAGCTGCGTATAAGTAGTGGGTGTTAGATAGCAAACCTAATCTTTGATACCCAAGCATTGGGGGTTAACTGCCAGATCAATGGTTGCCATGGGCTGCGTTAACTAGTTCCTTTATTCTTTCCCAGAGGAGAAAAGCTTGACTGCTATGCCGCGTGGTGGTCATTGTCATTATGAGGCGGTGCCTTACCTCTTGGCGGTTAGTCGTAAACCATAGACTTGTGGAGTCTTAGACTAGTTTAGGTCTCTCCCCCATGGGGAGAGTTTGACAAAATACAGTGCCCGGAGGCTAGACCATATGTTTACATATAGTGTACATGTAAATCTTGCTATTTGTATGAAGAAAAAAATAAGCATAGCAATAGATATTTATGTGGATCTTATGACCATGTAACATGCATAATAGATAGTGGCAAGTGTGATGGTAGTCCATATAAAATTTTGGGAGTAGCTCCCGGTGGATAGTATGAAGCATTGTGAACTTGGAGCTGAACTAAAGCATGTTGGATATGTTTGAGCAAGTTGGGTTGTGTTCAAGCAAGTTGGGTGTAGTTGAGCGGATAGGCGCTGTGCGAGCATGCGGGGCGTGGCCCAAGCAAGTCGTGGCCATGCTCAATACCCAAGCAAGTCGTAACTGTTGCAAGTCTTTATCCTAGCATGTTTAATTAAGTCACAAGTGTCACAATGTTTTCAAGCATGACATAGTTTGTTTAAGTGAATGTCACATTAAATTGATCTAAGCATGGTATGTGTATAGCAAGTACTTGTAGTCAAGTTGCTAATAACATTTTTGATATTGTTGTAAACATACTTAGAGGTCATGGAGACATAAAGCATGGCATAGGCATGGCAATAGTATGTAGGCGTAGTAGGTGTGCTACTAAAACATATATCACGTGTTATAAGCATGCTTTAAAAGTCATTTAAAAGCATGTTAAGGCATGACAATGGCTCTAATTGCAAGAGCATAAAAAGGAGATATAGTTACTTATCTTATGCTGACTTGGAGTGGGTTGGAGTTTGGAATTGACATAAGTACCCAAATCATGTTAGAGTTGTCCAAGCATGACGCTCCATGTGATCCGCTAAAGCACCTTAGTAGAAGGATGATGATTTCGTTTATTAGAGAGGTGATCGGTGATTATGTCTCCTTAAAACAAACTAGGTGATTAGTACATGAGTTTGTAAAATCAACACTAGAAGCTTATATATGTACTTTGATAAAATTTTAAGTAAAGTGGATAAGAAATGTTGTATTTGACAACAAAATGACATATTTGATTGTGTGCCACTGATATGATTTCAAATTGACAATGAATTGTGGAGAATCAACTTTATCATGTAGACAAGCTACAAGATAGTATCAAGCAAACTATATGCACGCAGCCATTAATTAATAGACATTTGTGTATGTGGTTAGACATGGATCCACCTAACTGTGGTATACCAATATAGAAAGGGTATGTATGCTGCAAGTGGAGTAAAGTAATGATAAGTGCATATAGGCATACAATTAATACATGGCACTAACAGGTAATTGTGAAGAACTTGGAGCATTTGGTCTGAGCAGGCTAGTTCTGGTATATATGCAATCATATATCAACAACGTTCGTATATAATCTAAAAAGTGAAGCATGGAGCATGTATTCACTATTTAATAATCAAATAATGTGTATGATTGGGTCTGTGAGCAGCAAAGGGTCCAAGCTCATTAGGAAACAGAGACATGCAGACTTATGTTCAATAGTCCATAGTCAATTCAAAGAGCATAAATATACAATAATTATTATGTCAATTGATTATTCACTGTGCTATGACTTGGCTGGTAGCCTGATAAGAGAATGCACATATTAAATTCAATAATGTAGCCATATGTGTCGATGGCTAATAAAAACAGTGCATGCAGCCAACCATATGTAATTAACCAATGTTATATGTATTCATATATAGTAGAGCTAGCATGCATGAGCAGTTAACTGAACACGTATATGGCATCAGACATATCACCCTATTAGATACAAGGGCACTTGTGTGAATGATGATTAGCATGTACGTTTAGTTTTGACATGGTTCATGACAGCTCAATGCAAGAATAAGAAAAGAGTAAGAAAAGCTTAGCTTGTCGATGCTCGATGAGTTATGACTGCATGAGCTGGTGCTCGATCATTCTTTATTTTATAATTGTGGTGGAAAGACTCGTCAAGCAGATGGGTGAAGTGGGACTCAAGAAGTGACGAGTACGTTAGCTGCTTGTGACGCTGCTGTGGCGAGGTATATTGAATCATGGGTATCCATAGTAGTTGTGATTGCCCAGAATGAAAGGTTGATTGCAGGTGCCCAATGGTCCCCATATTTTCTTTTATGCTCAGAACTGATTGAGGACCAAGTGAAGGTGTAGATAAGGTGACGACCGTGTTAAAGCTGCTGCCATTGTTGCTTGACGACCTCGTTAAAGATGCTTAACGCTTGATGAGAGGATAACCAGTGACTAGGTGAGCGTGCGATTAGATTGAGCATTAGCTTCATGGGGGGCTGGCGAAACCTTGCTTGGCAGTTTGGCAGAGCCTTTCTTAGTGGTTTGGCAGAGCTGTGGCCAGCGGGTCAACGGAACCTTGCTTGGAGGTTTGGCGGAGCCTTGCTTGGTGGTTTGGCGGAGCCTTCCTTAGTACGTGGTTTAGTTGAGCTGTGGCTACAGGGTCACCGAAACCATGGCCAACGGGTTAGCAAAGCTATGGCCGATTGAGTTGTAACTTGGCGGTTGGCGGAACTATGGCTAGCGGGTCGGCGGGACTACAGTCAGCGGTGTCACCTAGCGATGCTGTACTCAGCGGTTGGCAGAGCATCCAAGTTTGGCAGTGGCTTGAGGAGGAGAAGGCTCTTAACGAAGGGTCTTTGGCAGATGGCTCTTGGCTGTGGCGCTGGCCTGCTTGGCTGGCTCGTGCCCGGCAGAGGATGCCTAGCGGTAGTGTCTTGCTTGGCGGGAGATGGTCGCTAGCCTTACTAGCGGTTAAGCTAATTTTTTTTTTGTTGATTTGATTACCGCCAAGGATTGGGGTAATGTTTGCCGCTGGAGTCTAGTGTGCTGCTTGATCTTGGCGTAAGGTTGAACACCCAAGTTGCTTTATCGCTAAGGATGAGATTCTTTGTGTGTTACCGCTGAGGATGAGATTGATTATTGTGATGATGAGTGTAAAGACTTGCCTGCCAGGCTTGACTGACCATGGGTGTCTCTCTAACTAGCCAAGGATGAACCAAGTAGAAAAGTTGGGTGCCCAGATGTTGGTGGAGTGCGCTCTTAACGCTATGGAGGAATGAAGTTGTGGAAGACATCTAGGTGTCTAGAGTAATTTTTTTTTTTTTTTTTTTGTGATTTGCTGCTACTGCTTGGCATTGACGGAGCCAACTTCTCATGGGAAGATATTTGAGCTGGCTGTCAGAGTGAGAAAAAAAAAAATATTACCGCTAAGTGAGTTGGAGTTTCATGAAGTTGGCATTGGGGCATGACGCTGACTTCATCTTACCTTGGATTTTGCAAGCACTGGGCACAAGTTGGAAGTTGATACAAATTTTTGTTTTGTTTTACCGCTAGGCTGGGATGACTCTGACGCTAGAGCTGACACTTGATGCAAGGAAAAAAAAATATTTGTGTTACCCTTAAGGATAGGGCTGAGTGCAATGCTCGCTAGCGATAATTATAATAATTCAAAGAAGATTGAAAAGAAGATGCCAGTGAGCAATTTTGATAACTAATTATAATAATTCAATGAAGATAGAAAAGAAGATGCCAGTGAGCAATTTTGATAACTCATAGAAAAAAACGAATTCTTTGAGCTCGTTAAGCTGACTTAACGCATGGTAAGTGACGAAGCCATTGTATCGGCTTCCCACAGACGGCGCCATTGTTAATGTTAGAGAGAGAGTAAGAGAGACACAAGAAGTATAGTGGTTCGTCTCCTGCCTTAGTGGGAGACTACGTCCACTTGAAAGCTTAACTAGTGTGTTTGGGCTTTGCGGCCCAAGGGGATTACAAGAGATATAATGGGATGGAGTTTAAGTAGAAGGAGGGGTCCCTTTTATAGGTAAGAGAACCCATCTCCTTTACATTTTCTTCAATGTGGGATGCAAAACCACTATTCTAGTCTTTGAAAGCATGTTGTGAAGGTAACTTGGCAAGACCGGGAAGGTTGCTTCCCGGTGAGGTCTTGGCCTCTTCTGACTACCATGGGGTAGAATGTATATCGGGCTATGGCATGTATGTTATGTTTGGGCCCCACTAAGAGGGTGTTGCTTATGCTTGGTGACATAGAGAATGAGCTAGTGGAGGTATCTACGGTCATAATCAGAAAGATGCTGAAATAATTTTTCATACGAAGATGCATGACCCAAAGTACTTGAAGGCAGACGATTAATGAGGAAAATAGCGGTATTAAAAGTATCGACCCAGTGAGACATAGGCCTATGAGCATGAGCGAGCATAGTTAAACCAATTTTAGAAATATGACGATGTTTCCACTTTGCCAAACCATTTTGTTGGGGTGTTTTGGGACAAGAAAAACGTTGGAAGATACCATGAGTTTCCAAATAAGCCCGAAATGTATGACTTTTATATTCTCCCCCTTTATCACATTGCAGTACTTTGATTTTGGTAGAAAACAAATTCTCAACATGTTTCTTGAATTTAACAAACATTGAAAAAGCCTCATGCTTGAATTTCATAGGGAACAGCCCTGAATAGCAAGAAAGATTGGGAGAACACCATACATCTGAATGCACAAGTGCCAAAGGTACATTAGAAACAGACTCTGAAAATTTAAATGGAAGCCTAGAACTTTTCCCTAGAGAACATGAATGACAAAACGAGATTTCCAAATGGCCTTGCAAACGCAAGGATTTATTTGACACCAAACGAGACAAAACAAGAGCTGCTGGATGACCAAGCCGAAAGTGCCAGACTTGAGCACATGCACAAGCGCCAAAGAATGCAAAAGACCCTTAGATGATGTATGAGATGGAAGTAAGTGAAGCAGGTACATGCCATTTTCACTCCTGCTGTGGAAAAGGATCTTTCGCGTCCTGAGATCCTGGATAAGAAAGAAATCAGAGAAAAACACAAAGAAACAATTATTGTCTTTGGCAAATTCATACACAGAGATAAGATTTGTAGAGGCAGAGGGACTATGAACATTAGGTAAAGTGAAGGATGAGTGTTTATGAGATAGTGCAGTGGACCCAATATGAAAAATATCCAAACCTGAACCATGGCCAATCCTATTGAAATTGTCAGTGCCATTATACTCACGAGGGTTGGTAAGGTTTTGAGCATCAGAGGTGATATGAGCATTGGCTCCAGTGTCCATCAACCAGGTAGTATCACCAGAACGAGTAGAAGATGATGCAGCCATTGCAGTAAGACGCTTGGTAGGAACCCTTCCTTCATAAGACAAGTTCATTCTATTAAAGCAGTCAAGAGCAGTATGACTAGCACACTCACAAATTTGACAGTGTACACGGTTACCAGTATTGAAAAATGACTCAATAGAGGAGCCATGACCCGGTTGCACTGAGGATGTAGCACTAGAGGAGCCACCACGAGGAGAAAAGGATGAACGTCCATGTCCATTACCATGAGACTAACCATAGCCGCCATGACCATTGCTAGGAAATCCACGACCCTGGAAAGATCTATGAGGTCGAGAAGCAAGGAATGCAGTGGTACCGGTATGAACAGTACCATAAAGAGATTGAGTGCCCATACGTCGTTCAATACTCAACAATAAAACCTACAAGGCCTCATAAGAAATGGGAGTATCACGTGCTTGAGCAGAGCTAACAGTCATCTCAAAGGCAGGTCCAACATTATTCATCACAATAGAGACAAGATCATGAGGTAAGTTAAAATAAGAGAAGGATAATGAAAAAAATTAAAATCAAAATCTTATAGCCCATAAACCTCACAATCTCATAAACATTTTAGCTAATGTCCTCATTAATTGGACTTGGACGAGCTCCACCAGCAACTTGTGGAAATAAGGCATGGACCTGATGGTGCAGTACTAGATATATAACCGACTAGCTAGAAAATGAATAGAACCCAGCCTATACTACGTAGCTACTGACTAGTTAATTAGAACTTTCTACTAGGGCAGCTACATGTCTTAGATCATAAACATGCTAAACAGCTAAACACCCAGCTAGTATGAAGGTTCCTCGTGATCATCGAGCATCAAGACCTGTTCTTCAAATTCAATAAGACTCATCAAAGGCACCATAAAATGTAATGCAACACATCCCAGTAGTGAGCAAGACAACCATGCTTATGTCAGAGGTTCCTCAATAGCGCCATGAGCTCAACGGTATGAATACAACCAAGCTGAAGCCTGAAAATACACCTCTATTGGACTGTACTGATTCTCTTCCTAACAAAACAAAACATAAGAAACTAGCTCTTACTCATCTCACTTAATTAATATGATCAAATTATAAAACTTTTGTAGTTCTCAATAAAAATGGATATTCTTTTATACAGTGACACTGCAAGTGACCAAATATTTATTAAATGATCTCAACTCTTAATATTTATACTTAACTAAAAAGTCAATTTGATGTTATCAAATCATCCATTTATGTTGGTGCAAGTGCACGTCGGGTCGTCGGTGCTCTAAATCTTCCCCTTTGTGTTGCCTTTCATATTCACAACAAATAACCCAAAATAAAAACACCAAAGAATATAACAAAGCCACCAATGGAGGGAAAAAGAACCCTAGGTGAGAAAACGCAAAGTAAAAGTCTTTCCTACCTGGCGGCTTGCCCTCACTACGTTGTTGTCGGACCGGTCAAAGGGGACTTTTTGTCTGTTAGAATGTGGCCCGCCAGTTGAAGTAGAGGTTGCAGGGCAGGGCAAGGGTGCTGCAAATCAAGGCTCCAAGAGGTTTCGATGGTGAAAGGAGGCGGCTGGAAGATAGCAGAAAGGCGAGCAGTTGTTGTCTTTCCCTAGGGAGGAGTGCAAAGGGCCTAGTATAGGTGTTTCGAGATTCTGGTGCGGGCTCAAAGCTTGTCAGATGGTGATAACCACGTGGTGGCAGAGCCGCGTTTCACTGTGTTGAGATCAATATCAGTTGATCCCGATCTGGTTTGGGTTTCTTGGCTCCAATCTGAGGAAGGGTGATGCAGCTAATTAGCGTGAGGTTGGCGATGGTAGTCCGGCATGGGAGGAGCAGACAAGTTTGGGGTGTTTTGGTCTGTATAATCTGCTATAGAGGCTTGGGCCTGATATGTTTTGGATCTGGGCTTTGGGTCTTGATCCATATTACTTTTCCCTTTTGTTTTATTATTTTTTACTTTTAATTAGACGTGGCTTTATGTCAATAATAAATCATTAACACTTATTGGTAGGGTGACGTGGGCTTTGTCTCGGTATACACGCTTAGTGTGCTTTGTATGGCCTAGAGAGACGATGAGCTATTTGTTTGATCAAATGGACGCAACCTTCTAGTGGCAGGACAAAATTGAGGGTCGCCGGATTTATTTCCGTGTGGCAACATAGTGGGAAAACTGTGCTATTTGTAATGATTCTTCTTTGCGATAGAGTTATCTTTCCAATATGTGACCGCTATGTCAAAGAAAATGGAGTAGCCATTCTTCCATTCTTTGCTAATTGGTGTTTGTTAGAATACATACATTTTGTAGGGAGTCTTGGTCTTATTTTAGGATTTTCTCTTTATGCTTATTGTAATCAGGGGTTTAGGCTCTACGTCCCCCCTGTATATATTCTGCAATTTTATTAATCAAGACTTGAGGACAACCGCATTAGCTCCTTCTAAAATTTTTTTTTTTAAAGAAACACAAAGAAGATGAAGATACCAAAATGATCCAATGGCTTAACCCAAATTTTTTCTCTTTCTTCATTTGTTACTCCGAAACATATAGAAAATAATATAGCCAAAGTATTTATGCACATATAATACATTTGGGGATGATTGATATCAAAGATCAACTCTCTGAGATGAAGTACAAAATAAATACTGGGTATAAAACAATGAATACTCATAAATGCAAACGTATCTCGAGTGAAGTATTTAAAGTGATTAAGGTTTATTGTATTTAGGACTATCATTGGGTCATGTCAGGTTAGGTTCTTGTCGCAAGAGACAAACACAAACCCAACCCATTTAATAATCGTGTCAAAAATTTAAACCCAAACCTACCTATTTATTAAACGGGTTACCCATTTCCAACCCGCTTAACCCATTTAATAAATAGGTTGTGTCGTGTTAGACAAAATGACCTATTTAAGGGTTAACAATGCGACCCGTTTGACTAAAAAAATGGATAAATTGATTAAATTCACTAAAAACTCTACAAGAGGAAGAATATAAATAATTATATATAATTCATAAATAATTAAATCCAATAATTATAAAGCAAAATATTTCAAATTGTCTAATCCTATGATCAAATACTCCCAACTTCCAAAATTTCAAGATGAAATATAGCATAATCGGGTTATACGGGTTCCAATTCGTGTTGGCGGGTTCGCCCATGGCTGACCAATTGATTAAATGGGTCATGGCTGGTTGACCCACGGCCAACCTGCTTTTTAATATTGCGGGTTCAACCTACTTGATTTCGTGCAAGTTTCAAGTCGTGTTATCGGATAGTATTGGAATTGGCAGCTCTAATTATATTGACAAACTTGTTCACCGATGACTCAACAAATTTAATATTATTAATTTTATATGCAATTACATCTATTTGAAGTACTTACAATCTCTTTTTCCCAAAAGAGAGAGAGAGAGAGAGAGAGAGAGAGAGAGAGAGAGAGAGAGGGAAGTACTTACAATCTCAACCCTTAGTATTTTCCAGGACAAAACTCTAAAGAACAAAATACAACTGAATGTGAGGTAGAGATTCTTAGGTGGGGAATCCATACCAACTCATTTCTTCAACCAACCACTCAAAATTCGACACCTCTGCAATTTTTTTCCATGCTCGCATTTGGTGAAAAAGGCTCCAAAATTGAAAATTATAATTAATCATCTCGCCCAGAATTTTAGCTGAAACAGATTTAAAGAGTAGCGAGCATTCTTCTCACGCGCCTTACCCTTTTCTCTCTGTGATAGCAATCGTTCGAGATAATTGACTGTGGTGCTCATCGGCGTTGACCTCTTATCTCCGGCATCTATTGAGCCATTCTTGTTGCCTGGTGACATCCCCAGTGTTCACCTTCTTCGCCCTTCCACCGGGAAGCGGCGAAGAAGGAGGTCCTTGTTCCAAGGAAAACGAAATCGAAACTGTACGGAGCTGAGTTCTGAATTGGTGGCTCTCAGAATGGATGACTTGCATTTGCGAGGGGTTGAGACTCCTCCTCCTTCACCTGTGCCCAGCTATGCAAGTCTATTGAAAAACCCAGTTGATCGATTCCATCAAACCATGGTAGAAGACTTCGAGATGACTGATGAGGATTATTCTTACTCTGCTGGAAGGCATGGTTTCAACGTCTCCTTTTCTCAGAAAATTCATTATAAACTCGATTATGACTAGCGTAGTGCTGTAATTGTCAAATTGATAGGGAAGCCAAATTCTACTAATGCGTTTGATTTTATGCTAAGGGGTTTAAGGAGAAAATGGCAGCTAAAGGGTGGTTGGCATTTGATTGATCTTCCTAATGATTATTTCATTGTTAAATTCAACCTTGATGAAGATATGAATCTGGTTCTTTGTGGTGGACCTTGGATCCTAACTGGGCAAACATTGGTGGTGCAGAAATGGAGACATGAGTTTGATCTAGCTGAGGAGAAAATAAGTCGAATGGCTTTATGGGTAAGACTCTGTGGTTTTCCTGTGAAATACTTTAAGGAATTCACAATTGCTAGGATAATTGGGGATGTTGTGAAGATTGATCAGGTGACTCTTAGCCAAGCTAGAGGCAAATTTGCCCGTGTCTGTATTGAAGTTGACCTGAGTAAACCTTTGAGACCATTTGTAGAAGTCGAGGGTGTGGCTTATGGAGTTGTCTCTGAAGGAATTTCTATGATCTGTTTTGAATGTGGCTGCTATGGTCATGTTAAGGATAAATGTCCCCATATCCACACTGAGAATGTTATTGGCACAAATGCTTCTACGAATGCTAATCCTACATTGAATGATGGTAGTGGTCCTGATGATCCCAATTATAATATTCAGCAAGATATGGATACCTCCCAAGTGAATGTGGCTCCCTCTCCGCCAGTTATGAAGAAGGACATGGGTCCTTGGATGTTTATGACATACAAGAATAAAAGAAGAACTAATACTGACAACGGGGAAGTTAAGAAAGTTCAAGGCTTTGGATCTCGTTTTGCAGTGCTTCAGGAGGCTTCTGGAGAGGAGAATATCAGAAATGAGACAAATGCTTCTCTTAGCAATGAACCAGTTCCTCCTTCTAATCCACCAATTGTTAATCTTTGGAAGAACCTACAAGAGAAAGTTCAGCAGACCAAGGTGTCTAAAGAAACTGATGATAAAGCCTCTGATAAGAGCAATGGGAAGAGAGTGATGAATGAAAAACTCAAAAGGTTGAAAGATAAGCTTCCTGCAAGGGTTCCGATGAAAGATATGTCTAATGAAGTGATTGGGCCCTCTAGCAGTGGAGTTTTGCCCAAATCAACTATGCGGTATCAGAGGAAGAGCAAAGTTTTAACTAATCCTGGTACTAGTACTATTGGTGTGAGTTTTAGTACTAGTGTTTGTCAGGAGAATAACGTGCAAAGTTGTTGTGTACCAGCAGTGTTTGTTCATTGTCCTCAAGAGGAGAAAATGTCGAATGGGGATTGTTCAATGGAGGATACAGTGTCAAATGCAGCTGAAAATTTTGTTGAGAAGACCTTTGCAGATAACAGTGTTTTGACACAAGTTCAAGAGGTGCCTTCCCTTCTTGTGGAAGGTGTTATTTCTGAAAATTAAGGGATCCCTCCCTACCTTATCTTCATCTTCCAATGTTTAAAATTTTATGTTGGAATGTGCAAGGTGCTGGGGGTAAGAAGTTTAAATCATCTATTCCTGATCTTGTCCATTTATATAAGGTTGATATGCTAATTATCTGCGAGCCTAGAGTTCTTTTCTCTAGAGTTAAAAATTTTCTTCGAAGACAAGGGTTTCTTGATGCTGAAGTGTCTGAAGCAGTGGGTTTTTCTGGAGGAGTTTGGGTTTTATTCGATAGGAATAAAATGAATGTGGAGTTTGTTGATATTAATTCTCAGTCTGTCACTCTTAAAGTTTCTGATGGTGGAACTCAAGAATGGTTCCTTTAAGCTATTTATGCTAATCATACAACCTCTATGAGATGCCAACTATGAAATTATCTATCTGCCTTTGCTATTCGATGTTAGCTTCCTTGGTTAATTATTGGGGATTTCAATGAATTATATTGTAGTGCAGATAAAAATGGGGGCTCAGTGGCTGGAAAAATTGGTGGGATGAAGAGGTGGATTGATCAATATGGTTTGATTGACCTGGGGTTTCATGGATATGCTTTCACTTGGACTAATAAGAGGGTTAAAGAACGACTTGATAGAGGGTTTTGTAATGATTTATGGAAACTTGCCTTCCCTAAAGCTTTTATTCAACATTTACCACGTATGAAGTCTGATCATTGCCCTATTTTTCTACAGTCTATTTCTTCTGTCATTACCACTGGTGCGAATAGGCCATTTTGCTTGCAGGCGATGTGGATGGGACATATTAGTTATAATCAGTTTGTTAATGATCAGTGGAAAAGCTATAATGGTACCCTGCAAAATAAAGTTGTTCAACTTGCCTGTGATCTCAACGAGTGGAACTCCACTGTGTTTGGTAATCTTTTTAAGAAGAAAAGAAGACTGCTGGCTCATATTGCTAGGATTCAGAAATGGACGGATAGGAATTCTAATTCTTTTCTTATTAATCTAGAGCAACAACTTATCCAGGAGTATGAAGCTATGCAGGACTAGGAAACTTTATATTGGCAACAAAAGTCTAGAGTGAAATGGCTACAGAATGGGGATAAAAACACCAAATTTTTTCATATGTCAACCATGGTTCGAAGAAGGAAAAACAGAATTGAGCTCTTCTTGACAATGATGGAGTTTTATGTAGTGAAATAAATGGTATGAAAGCTATTGCAGTTGAGTATTTTGCAAATTTATTTTCTTATGATTCTACTGAAGATGTGAGATTCATTATTCCTTATCTATTTCCTACTCTGGATAGTTGTGATTTGAGAAAGATGAGTAGATGCATTTCCAGGGATGAGGTTAAAAATGTTGTGTTCAATATTGGGGGCTTGAAATCTCCTAGAGTTGATGGATTTCCTGCTCTGTTCTATCATCGCCATTGGGATATCCTTGCTGAGGAAATTTTTCAGTTGGTTAATTTTGCTATGCATTATGGAAAAATTCCTGATGGGCTCAACCACACTCTAATTACTCTTGTTCCCAAAGTGGCTAGTCCTCAAAGTATGGCTCTCTTCAGACCCATTAGCTTTTGTAATACTCTCTATAAAGCTATCTCCAAGGTGTTGGTTTCTCGTATCAGACCTCTTCTTAAGAATCTTATTAGTCCTAACCAGGTAAGTTTTGTACCTAGTAGGCATATTTTTGACAATATTATTATTGCTCAGGAGGTTTTGCATAAGTTTCAACGCTCTGTTGGTAAGAAAGGATTCATGGTCTGGAAAATTGATCTATCCAAAGCTTATGATATGCTTAATTGGAACTTCATTGAGTCAGCTTTATATGAAGCATGCTTCCCTGAGACTATTGTCAAATTGGTTATGAGTTGTGTTTCTTCCACAAGCTTTCAAGTTTGCGTTAATGGTGAGCTTTCTAATACATTCAAGGCTAGCAGAGGCATTAGACAAGGAGATCCCTTGTCTCCTTATCTGTTTGTCCTTTGTATGGAAAAATTATCGCATCTGATTACTTCTACTGTGCAAGCTGGTCAGTGGAAGCCTGTTAGGGCCTCTGGTTCTGGTCCTTTCATTTCCCATTTGTTCTTTGCAGATGACCTTATTCTCTTTGCCTAGGCTAGCTGTGCTCAAGCTAAAATTCTTAATAGATGCTTGGATCTATTTTGTGCTCTGTCTGGGCAAGAGGTTAGTTATTCTAAATCTGTGCTGTTTTGCTTTCCCTGTTGTGAATGATAATGACTATTCATGCAATAGGTATTTCTTAATGTATGCGATTGACAGACTCGTAATGTGTGCGATTGACATACTTGTAATGTGTGATTGATTAGTATAGCTATTATGTATTGCCTTTTGTATACATGATGTAACCCTATATAAACCTTATGGTGAGATGAATACAATACATTTTTTTC
Organism: Rosa lucieae; assembly: GCA_024704745.1. NCBI lineage: Eukaryota > Viridiplantae > Streptophyta > Magnoliopsida > Rosales > Rosaceae > Rosa > Rosa lucieae. The sequence continues at coordinate 56,236,128 of CM045498.1, forward strand.
AATTCTCTACAACACGTTATCAGCATGATACTCTAACCCAAGCCCTAACCAGGAAAAAAAAACCCTAACACCCGAAATTTCTTCACCAAAAACTGCCGCAAGCTGCTAGCCCTTGCTATCCATACTGTGTGCTGCTCCTGTAGCCCTTGAGCACCCGTGTGCCTCCTACTGCCTCTGCAGCATCGTCGCACGCCTGCTGCCCCTGCAGCACAGCAGCACGCTAGTTCCTGTGCAAATCAGCCTGTTTGCACGCCCTGAAAAGTCTTGATTGGGACCTCAGATAAAAATCCTTCCTTCATCAAAGTTGTTCAGCTCTACCTCTTCTATCTGACCTCCAAATTTTAGCCCTATTGAGTCATTTTGAAATCTGTACACCTTTCGAAGTGGGAGCTGTTCAGAAGCGAATCTGCTCCGAATTTCAACAAGTAAGTTTTAAAGATTACAGTTCCTGCTTTCTTGTCTTTTAAATTCCTTTATTTTCTGCAGGATTTTCAATATACGAAGATGGGTTCGATTATTTAATAAAGCGGAATTGTGGAGATTCACGCTTAACGAACTAAGAGTGTTTGTATGAACTAAGGTGGTGTTTGTTACGTGGGACTATTATCCCCCCACCTTATTTCCTATAATAGTCTAAGACTCTTCTAACCTGGGATATGATATGTTAATACCTGACCCATGTTTGGTACTGCTTAGGACTAAAGAGCAGAATAGTCAAAATAGTCATATCCCATGTTTGTTTTGTATTGGACTAAAAGTTGGTAATTTGTAGAGACATGAACGATTTTATGAGTTTGTGAGAAGAAAAGAAAATTGGAATGTGAAAGCTGAAGACAAATCCTAATCTCAAGATGGCAATCAGAAAATGTCATGAGAAACTGTTGTAGCTTGTTTTTTGGCAAAGTTCAGATACAGCAAGAAGAAATCTAATAACCAAATAGCTTGAGAAGAGCAACCACAATCTGCATACTTGTAGTTAGGTTTTACACATTCACAAGTCCACCTATGAATACAATACATGTTAATAAAGTTCCATACTTGTAGTTTGTTTTTACACATTCACAAGTCCCTAATACACAGATTTAACATTCACAAGTTCCATCTAGCAATTACAAAAATGAATGTTAATCTAGCAAAAGAAGGAGCTTGTCCATGTTCAATGTGAGCTTTTAGTTACAGTTACTTTGTCAGTGACATGGTCAGTTACGTGACCAGTTACATGACTAGTTACAGTTACTTGGTCAGTGACATGGTCAGTTACGTGACCAGTTACAGTGACATGGTCAGTTACATGACCAGTTACATGACCAGTTACAGTGACTTGGTCAGTGGCATGGTCAGTTACATGGTCAGTTACGTGACCAGTTACATGACCAGTTATAGTTACTTGACCAGTTACATACTTGTCAAGAGAATAAACCAATTACATCAACACAAGTAAAACACAAAAACTAATCATGAGAATAAGGAAAACAATTTCATATTAAGCAATAGCTCTACTAATCAATAGCTCCTAACAATGCAAGTAACTGATGTACAGAATCAGTTACCTATTGTCTCATCTAGTGTTCACAACAAATCATAAGCTACATAAATTATGATCCTTCGTACTAAATGGCCTATAAATGAGAAACTACATAATTTATTCTCTTCAAACTCTTGCATCCCTTGCAGCTCTTCCGTCCCTTGCAGCTCTTGCAGCTCTTCCGTCCCTTGCAGCTCTTGCATCCATTGATCAACATCCAAATCAATGAAAACAAATAACCAAAAAAGAAGATAAACACACAGACGTTGTTAAAAGAAAGAAAAAACTCAGAATTGATCAACATCCAAAATCAATGAAAACAACCAACCAAAGAAGAAGATAAAAACACAGACATTGTTAAAAGAAAAAAAAACCCAATCTTGAAATTAATCAATTCTTAGCAAATCAAGCTACCCAGACACCAATTGTTACAACCCATAAACAATTGTTAATAGAAAATCAATCCATAGTCTTTAATTTAACAAATCACAGTAGATACATGAGAAGAAGAAGCTAGACGGGGTCGAAGGGAAGAGGGAATCAGAATCAAAGCAAAAGGAGCATGACAGAGAAAAGAAATTGAACCTAGAAGTTCAAGGAGGATGATGTGCGATCAAGAGTGGAGAGACGAGGCTGAAGCGCGAAAGAGAAGGAGAGACGAGGCTGATGATTACACGCATTGTTATGCATGTAATTGTATGCAAAACACTAGAAATATGCTAATACTTGAGCCAATTATAATGTAGTTAATCCAATTTTATTTGTTGTCTAGGAAATAAGCGGAGTTGCGGAAATCGGGAGAAAATGGAACAAATTGAGGGTTCCGACAAAAAGACGAAATCGTCAATGAGGGTCAACGCCATCAAGGGAGTGAAATCAAATTGCCTCCATAGAATGTGTGGAAGTGCGTAGACAAGAGAAGAGAAGTGAGAAGAAAAATAAAAAGAAGTGAGAGAGCAAAACAAAGAAAAAGAGAAAAGGAAAAGGAAAAGAAAAAAAAAAAAAATCTGAACCATGCTGACGTCATGATGACGTCAGCACATCCCATTTTCCTTTCCCCTTCTTCATCACGTGCAAATGCACAGCTTTCTTCTTTTTCTTCTTTTACATTTTTTTTTTTTTCCTTTTTCTTTTTCCTCTCTTCCTCTCTTCCTCTCTCTTACCACGTGCACCTTATCTCTCCATTCTCTTCAATTACACCACACACTCACATCCGTATATATATTGATTCATACCAGACCACCTGGGTTTTTTTCCAATCTATCACCCAACAGCCGCACACCACCTCTCCATCCTCTCCTCTTCTCCAAAACACCACACCACCATACCCACTTTATATTTTCTTTTAATCTTCACTATTCCACATCAATTCCTCATCAATTTCTCAAGAGATTTCAAGAAGCATCAATATTTGAGATTGGGTAAAAGTGGAAAATCATAAATCAAGACTTGTCATAATTGCTCCATAGCAATTTGTGACTTGTTCTTGTGACTTCTCACTCCTCTTCACTTTTATCTCTTTATTTGATGTATTTTGTTGTTGATTTGTGGATGGGTTGTGAGTAGTCTATTTAGGAAGCTAGGGTTTGAGCCCTAGTATGGATTTAATGTAATAAATATGTTTTGATTTAATGGTTTTCAATTTCGTGTTTGGCATATGTTCTAATCTATAATATTTGGCTTAGATGCATGCTTAGGAGCTTGATTAACTCTTGAATGTGTAGATGAGCATGTCTAGAAAAAATTAGGGGACCTAATCACTTCTCTACTTTATGGCTAGGACACTTGTTTAGAACATGGTTAGTTACAATACCAATTTCGATTGCCGTATTGGCTAGCTTGGGAACCTTGATTCTAGTACTCTTCGCCTTTTGGTGCAACTAGAGGCCTTAACAAGGCTCTAGATTGTCCCAATTGAGTTTCTACGACCCTTGATCCGGAGTAGGAATACCTTTTAAGGAATCTAATGACCCATGAGCCTTGAAAAGCCTTGGGTACGGTTCTTGATGCCACTATGAATTGAATGACCATTGTCGGAATATATTGGTGCATTAAATTTGGCTAGGAGGATACCCTAGTGACCTAATTTTCATTTCTTGATAAGTTTCTATTATCTTTATCTTTAGTTGCAATATTAATTTTCAATTGTCAATTTTATTTTTCGCAATCAAAATCAAATTTCATAAACCACTTTCATTGTCAATACCACTTGGTTGTGGGTTTCCGCATTTATTTGTGGTTCTCTTGACCAATTTTAGGCTTGGTTGTTCCGAGCCGGGCATGTAAATAGTTTGGTGCTATTTTTCTAGGTTCTTTGTTAATTGTTAGTGACTTAGTAATCAGCATAACCAAGGATTGAAGTTAGCTTTTCAATCCCCGTGGTACGATAATTTCGGGTCTAAATATATCCCACTTCTTTGATGACCGTGCCCTTATTGCGCGTAAGTTGCATTTTAGCACTCAAATCAGCTGAAGCGAACGAAAGGGAAGGAGAGACTAATGCGTTGTTGAAGCCCGTGCTTCCACAGTCATATGAGATTTGGGGGTTCTATGTAAGAAGGTCGAGAGCTGATGCAGGGACTCTCTAATCTCATTTAATTGAGTACTCATGTGTGCCAAACGTGGGATGAGTCTTATTTTCTTACATAAGTTACTCCAATCCAGTCCAGTCCCATGTAACAAACATAGCCTAAGAGTGTTCATAATGCTCGGACTAAGAGCGTCCGTAAGCATCAAATTGTGACCATATTAAAACATTATTGTTTGGTCTAATCCAAAAGAGATTCTTGGAAATTATTTTCTTGGTAGTATAGCTCAGAAATCTTATTATTTTAGTTTTCGTGGAAGTTTAGCTCCGAAACTAATATATCTTCTCTTCTTATTTTCAGGATGTCTAATGAACCTAGACTCGACTTTCCCATGCTTGACTCAACAGGCTCGGATTACCATAGTTGGGTAACCGATGTTGAGAACCACCTCACTTCAAAGGGAATATTACCCATAATCCAGGCACCTAACCCTGATCGTGTGTTCGTGCGAACACCTACAAAGCATGCTCAAGCAGTTATCTTGATGCGACGCCATATGGACAAGGCACTCAGATTGGAGTATATGTCGATCAAGGATGCAAGAGACCTATGGGTAGCGCTAGAAGAGCGCTTTGGCAATGTCCAAGATTCCCTCCTCCCTGACTTAAAGGTTCAATGGAACAATTTGCGGTTTACTGATTTCAAGTCTGTTGCTGAATATAATTCAGAAGCTCTTCGTCTGCAGTCCATGTTGAGGTTTTTTGGACAACCTGTCACAGAGCAAGAGCTAATTGAGAAAACTCTCTTCACCTTCCCCATTTCAGCCATTATGGTATCAAAGCAATACCTCAATGAAGTCAATGCTGGACGGATCACGAGGTTTCATCGGCTTATCAATCTCATATCTGTAGCTGAGAAACATGATAACTTACTCGTGAGAAATTATAATTCAAGTCCCATTGGAACTAAGAGTGTTACGTCCCGTACCTCAATTTACCAGTTTACTAGTCATTTGGACGGTAAACGACAATTGCTTTTACTTTTTACTTTGTTTCGATACTTTTAGTGGCCCAAAAAAAAAAAAGAAAAAAAAAAAAGACTTTTTGTTCGGGTCAAAATTTGAGAAAATGCTCTTCATGAAAGTTGTAGAGGACGTCAAACTGAGTTCGTGGACACATAGCACGCCTAAATCAGAATTCGTATGAATTAGATATGGTCTGTAGAAACATTACGCCGGAGTTTTTCGGAGATGTTGGAAGGGCAAAATGGTCTTTTCACAAAGTCAACTATATAAGAGAAGAAACCCTAACCTCTCTCTCTTGGCGGCACGGCCTCTCTTCCTCTCTTATCCCCGACCCCTCTCTTTTTCTTCTCTTCCTCTGCCATCATCGAAGACCACCAACTCTGGCTACCACTCCACTACACCGCCACCACCAAGAAAGCGAGCGAAGGACGGCGACCCAACCCAAGAAGAATCACCGACAAACACCGCCTCCAGCCTACGCACGCGGCAACTATGGCTGCGACACCACTGTTCCTATTTTCCTTTTGATTTTCGGCCACCATCTCACCACACCGCCATCACCTCTGCACTCAACAAGAAACGGAGACCAAAACCCAAAAGTTTGACCACCAGCCGGCCTGAAAAACTGAAGCGTGCTCCATTGCCGGAGCCGACAAGTTTGGGTCTTCGTTCTTCAATCTCCAGCCACGCCTAAACAACATCTCCACCATGGATGTAGTCGAGGCCTCACGAACTACTAGCCTTCAAAACCCAGAAGCCTAACACCACTTAGAACCACCGCAAGCGCCGCCTCTAGCGCGTTGGTAGCCGGATATCTTGGTCGTCTGCGTAGGTAATTTTCGTATATTTCTTTGGTTGAAACCTCTGTTTCGGTGTGGGATAAGAAACCCTAATTTTGTTGATGGATTTTGGACTGTGTGAAGGTTATGGTTTATGTGTTCTGAAGTTTTGGAGAAAGGAATGGGCATTGGTTCAGTTTGATATATTATGAAGGTAAGAATCAGGAACTCTATTTTGAGATATAAATTGGTTGAAGATTGTTGTTAAATGTTACTGTTGTTGCTAGGAGTTCGAGTGATTGTTGGTGGTGGATGACTACACTTATTTAGAATTGGCCCTCTGTTTGGAGATGAAGAGTTGGTAAGGGATTTGGTTCGGTGATCTTATAATTGCTATAATTAGTTTGGTCAAATTATTGAATTGACGGAGTTATTGGTTTGCAATTAAAATGGTTCCACATATATTTTTGATGGTGTGGTGCTTGTGCAAGATGGGAAGTGACGAATTGTTTATAATTGTGGAAATGTCTTACTGGAAGTGATAAGTAGTTTGGCCAAATAATTAAGGTATTGGAGAATATTGAATGGGTCAGTTTTGACGAGTTTGGCAAGTGACTGAATGTTGAAATTGATGTTAAGGGGAAATTGTTGTGAGAATGACAAATTTTATTTGAGCAAGTTAAATCGATTGTTCGATGAAGATTAATGAAACGAGTTGCCAATTGGAATATTCTAATACTACCATATCCGGGAATTTCTGTAAGGACATAATCATGTGGAAACGGTGATCATGAATTTTACATTTAAGGTTTAATGGCTAAGTAGTAAAGTTGAATGGTTAACTTGAATTATAACCTGAAAATGGTGTAACTACCATACTCCAAATGAGTTTACTTTGTTAAGTGGATTATTCGGAAATGGTTACCCGTAATTATCAATTTAGAGTAGATTGGTGAATTTAACACGTTTTGGTTACTTAAGGAAGTTGTCATTATTATTAAGTTACTAATTGGGCTTAATATTTTATTAAGGACTTGAGCGTGACTACTTGAGATAGAATAAAAAGCTCAATATCAAAAATGACTGAACGGAGGAATTTCCAAGCTCTTGACTTGGGATGGATAAGTTGACGGTTATTGCAATTGAATCACTGTGAGTGGACTTTTATTTTTCAAAGAATGATGCATGCATTTATTGAATAATTTCCGAGATTATAAGTTATTTATCAATTTACTTTCTCGAGCATATGGTCATTTCGGAAATGGTTTTGGTTAATTGATTTACTTGAAGATTTTATGGCGTGCGGGGTCACGTCATTGGATTACGCTTATCTTCTCTTATTTATTTATTTCCGATATGATTTCCGGATTTATACTATTTATATTATACTTATATTCGGCGATTTGAGATTTCTATGAGATTCGATGAAGTTAATCTTTATACTTATTTATATCCTATTTATCTTGATGATGAGATTATCCTGGCGTGTGGGACACGTCGTTGAAAATTCATTTACGAGAATTGGGGAAGTTTTATGGAGTTATACGGTTTTCGGATTTTCTTCTGCCATACTTTGGGTGACTTATCGTTGCTAGCATTGATCTTCCGCCTTTGTGGCGAGGTGATGGGATCACCGAAGCCCTCCGCCTTTGTGGCGCTGGTTACTGTCTCTGTGACAGTAATTCTGAAGCCCAGTATCCTATCGCTACATATAGTGGCGTAAGGGTATATTACGGGAGTAATGGGAGTACTTTAGCCTGGGAGGCTATCACCCGAGCCTGGGTGGCTCACTCGTATGGCTATCGCCTTCCCCTACTCACTTTACTACTTAAGCTAGCGGGGCTAGCTCGATTTTCGTTTAACCAGCGGGGCTGGTCTTATTTTCCTTGAGTATCAGAGTTCCAACTTTTTCTTTTAAATCGTATGTGACTAGCGGGGCTAGTCGGTTTTCATGAGTGGAACTTCTCTTGTTTTATTTTCGTTAATCATTGCATGCATCGGGGATTTTTAAAGAAATAAATGTGGGAAAGTATAAAATCTCTTTTGTTTAAAATTGTTTATTTTTGTCCACTCACACTAACGTGTTTTTCAATTACTTTCCCCTGGGCCCTTCGGTTTCAAATGGCCAGTGTGCAGGTTAGATTAGTCGTGGTCGGGCGTACATGGAGTCGAGGCATAGTCCACAACGTAACTTCCGCGTATTCATTTTATTTCTATTTCCCTTATTTATCTGTTATATTAGAGTTGCTCTGATAACCTGTGGGATTCATGTTATCAAGTTATCAAGTTGATACTTATACTTTTTGAAATGGAAGTTGATGTTATTTGGGGAGCAGGGTGGCTCCAGGAGATTAAGGGTGAATTGTTTAGAAGTATATATGTTTTTCTACAGGTTTTGGGTAGTCCACTTTTAGGGGAAGTTCCGCCAAATTCTTGGTAGAATTTCTTCTAAGGTGGGCCCCGCAGGGCCACTTCGGATTTCAGGGTGAAATCCGGGGCGGGTCCTGTCAAAGAGCGTTCATGAGGCAAATTATAATGCACCCAAAAGAGGGCGCAAGGAGCGAAACCCTAAGAATAAGGGATATGAGGGACGTATGGGTCCATATAACCGCCCTAACAAGGAAGGAAACCGCAGGTTTAGTGCGAATACACGTGGTGGAAATGCCACACGTAGGAGAGGTAGTCATGGTATCCCTGGTCGTGGTAGTGGCGCCATGGCTCGTGGTGGTGGCGCCAACCCTCCTAGGGAACGCCTACAACGTGCACCTCAATTAAAGGGAGGCAACCACAATGACATGTGTCATCGATGTGGATCAAGTGAGCATTGGTTCAAGCAATGCAAGGCAAGCGAGCAACTAGCTTCAAGATACAGGGCATACAGGGACCTGAGGGAGCAAGAAGTGTACCTTGCAGAAGAAGAAGAAGAAGATGGTGGAGATGTCAATCTCACCATAGAGGACTTCAAAGCTGAAGATGAAGTGCACAAGGATGCAGCAGACTTTGATTAGAATAGTCCTTTTATTTTTCAAGAATTTTTGTAATGGCAATATGCCTTACACTACTAGAATTATGTTATTAGACATCGCATGTTTTAAATCGGTCAGACTTGCCCACGATGTAAAAAAGTAATCTAACATCGTTTTACGAAAATACCGATTTAAATGTATATCCTTAACATCGGTTCTTAAAATGACTGGTGTTAAAAATTTTGTTCGAAAATTTGCGGGAACCTAGTTTTGCAAAAAGCGCTAAGTGTTTTAAGTGAAATAAAGAAGCGGGGACTAAAACTCAAAACTTTCACACTTAGAAAAAAAATTGCACCCAACCCCAAAACTGAAACACAAACCCTAAGCTCAATCTCGACCTCCATTCTCAACCCAGACTCGAGCTCCTCTTCCTCACCATCACAATCCTCCCTCCTCCATTCTCAGGAGGAATCTGAAGCTCCGAGATCCTGACCTCGATCTAAAATTGAAGTAACAACTCTGAATCCTAAGCCTGGCCTCGATATGAGATTGGCAGAGTCGAAGAAATTTAAGAGGCTCCGAATCTTGAGCTCTCTCTCCACCTTGATCAACAGCTCACTTTGGTCTTCTCTGCCCTCTGCTCCTCAGCCCGCTGATTCAATTTCCAATCACGAAGACAACCGCTTACCAGAGGCTAGAATTTGGGGTCGCTGACGGTCTTCGTCAAACCCTTGCATTTTGGTCAAAAAGCTTCTCTTCCAGCTCCTGAAAGGTGTCGACGACTGTAACCATAACATCATCCTCACTGAAACCTAAACCTAAGAATCTGCTGCTTGACCAGAAACAACAGAACCTCAAGATTAGCGATGGGATCAGTCAGTCTTTCACTTTCTTTTGCGAGTTTTTATGCCGACCACGGCACTAAATGACAATTGTATTAAACTCTAGTACTAATTAGTCAATAAATGACAATTGTATTAAACTCTTTCTTATGTGGTGCACCCAATGAAATATGATGTCTAGGAAAGTCATTGAGATTAATGGTACTTAAGAGAGCCTCGCTCCACCAACATCTCTCTCTACTTTCCTAGTCATATTTGATTGGAGTTATCAAACGGATAGAGTGACTACAATGTGTCTTAGTTTGTTTTATTTTGGATTAGACTTTTTGGGACCTTTGATGTAATCATTGGCTATCTTTATTAATAAGGGGCCGTGACCACTTACCCAATTTTAGCCTAAAAATTGCTCACTTACTCCACCAAGAGTTTTTTACTCCCATTTACACAATTTAAGCACAAGTGACATTTTTACCCCCAGTCTAATTAAGAACAAGTGACATTTTCACCTCCTATCAGACTCTCTCTCTCTCCCCCCCCCCCCAGTCACGTCAACTGAGCAAAGTGACCACCACGTCTGTCGACTCGAAGACGCCGAGTTAACTGCAGTCTTCGTCGGATCTCTCTCTCTCTCTCCCCCTCTGTCACGTCAACTGAGCAACTGACCACCACCTCCGTCGACTCGAAGACGCCGAGTTCACTGCAGTCTTCGCCGGACGAGGATTGGACAGCGGTTCGTCAAGAGCTAGGCGTTGGGGACTGGACGGCTGCGTCCATCCATGGAGGCTTTGCCGTTCCTTAGCAGATCCGCAACCAACCCGAACGCCCGATGTGGCTGACTCGAAATTGCAGCGATTGGAGCTGGCGCTGGAGCTTCTTCAGCCTCCAAGAGCGATCGACGGCTTATATGAACACCTACTCGTCGTCCAGACCCGAACCTCGACCGACGTATAGCCTTCAGAAGCCGGAGACGAAGCCACGGTGCCGCCGAAGATGGTGATTGGGTGCCCAGAGCTTTACTGGGTGCCCAAATCAGTTTCTAGTTTTTTTTTTTTTTTTTTTTGCTGCCCACAACATTTCCTGGGTGGTCAAAATTTATTTTTCCAGTAGTGATTGTTTTTTTTATTATGATTTGGTTGGCAATAATAAGATTATTGGAAAGCAATAATAAGATTACTGAGGTTTATTGAGACAATAATAAGATTATTTATTTGGATAAACCTCCGAAAGCTTTCAAAATTCAAAACATCTTCATTTTTCACTAATTATTGATCCCCGATAACAAGTTTATTGGAGAGCAATAATATGATTATTGGGGGGTAATAAAATCAGACGCCGGAATCCTGTCACCAGTCCGGTAGTCGGATTTCGGCGACTGGTTGTCGGATTCCGGTCACTAGACGCAGGACTCCGGTCACCGGAGACCGCGGCCGGCCACTGGTCACCGGAGCATAGCAAGGTGGAGGATGACTTCTCTCTCTAAGTGAGAAAGAAGGAGAGGGCAAAAAAGTCCCAAAAATAAATAAAAAGAATAAAAAAAGAAAGAATTGGGTAGTAGAGAAATAATCCCTTAGAGTGTTTTGGGTAAATGGGGTTAAAAAACTGTTAGCGGAGCAAGGGGCCAATTTTGTTGTTGAAACATTTCCCCTATTAATAAAGTATCGTATTATTATTTGATGTCAATGACATGTTTTAATTCCGAACTTTATTATTTTTCAGTATGTTTCCTGGAGAGTTGGAATGCCTTGTTGATAGTGGCACCACACCTACTATATTGCGACATAGGCAACTATTTCTATGGATGACACCTAGTCGATCTTCTGTGACTACGATGGCTGGACCATCACAATTGATTCATGGTCAAGGACCATCTCAATTTATGTTGCCAAATGGCACAAGTATTAATGTCACTGAAGCTCTATATGCTCCTAGGGCTGGAAGAACCCTATTGAATTTTAAAGATATATGAGCCAATGGTTTTCATGTGGAAACACATTGTGAGAATGGACAAGAGTTCCTTTGCATCAGCTCTAATAACTACGGACATAAACGAGTATTAGAGAAACTTATGTGTTGCTCTAGTGGGTTGTATGCAACACTATTCGAATTATTGAATCCAATCATGTCATGAGAGATGACTTTTGGGATTCTGACACATAGGCTTTGGCATGACCGTTTGGGACACCCAGGTCGTGATATGATGATCCGTATATTAAAGACTTCACACGGACATCCATTTTTCAAAACGAAAAGAAGTCAGAACCAAAATTTGATCCAAGGTAGGGCTGGCGCCGCCTACCCCCTGCGGCCCAAAAGTGGTATTGACGCCACTAATACCTCCTTGGTTCCTTTTTCTACTTCTAAAGTCAATTGTGACTTCGTGGCTCAACCAGATACTTCCCTGGTTGCTTCTAAAGCCTATCTTTCGTTTTGCAAAGCCTGCTCTTTAGCAAAATTAGGATCGAGACCATCCTATGCAAAGGACACTAAGGAAAATATTCCATTCTTACAAAGAATTCAAGGTGATATTTGTGGACCCATTCAACCAACTTCCAGACCATTTAGATATTTTATGGTGTTGGTTGATGCATCGACACGATGGTCATATGTCATGCTATTGTCCACAAGAAATGCTGCATTTGCTAAACTCCTAGCACAAATCATTAAATTAAGGGCTCACCACCCTGATCATCCCATTAAGTCAATTAGTCTTGACAATGCTGGAGAGTTTACGTCAAAACGTTTGATGACTATTGCATGTCCATTGGGATTGAGGTTGAACACCCTGTTCCTCATGTTCACACCCAAAATGGTCTCGCAGAAGCTACCATTAAAAGACTTCAAATGGTCGCTAGAGCATTGGTTATGCGCACCAATCTCCCTGTTTTTGCTTGGGGCTATGTAATATTGCATGCAGCTGTACTCATTTGTCTGAGGCCTACTGCCACTCAACCCTTTTCTGCGTTCCAGATGGTTACTGAATATGAGCTCGATGTCTAACACTTACGCATATTTGGGTGTACAGTTTATGTGCCAATTGTGCCGCCACAGCGCACCAAAATGGGTCCTCAAAGACGATTAGGCATTTATGTTGGATATGACTCTCCAACCATTATCTGCTACTTAGAACCCTTGACAGGCAATCTATTTATCGCTAGATTTGTGGATTGTCACTTTGATGAGACAGTCTTCCCGTCGTTAGGGGGAGATAGGAACAATAATGTTCAACAGGAACGACATGAATTGTCGTGTTCTGTCCTCACTTTGTCTCATCTTGATCCCCGAACCGCACAATCCGAAAGTGAAGTGCGGAGAATTCTCGATCTTCAGAATGTAGCAGACTCTATGCCAGATGCATTTTTTGATATCGCTAAAGTAACAAGATCACATATACCTGTTACAAATGTGCCTGCAAGGATTGATGTCCCTAAAAATCATGGACATGGCACCACCCCTAGAGGTATTGGGCATGGCGCCGCCATTACTAATAGTGATGGCAATGTGGCTCAGGCCAGGCTCCCAAAAAGGAAATGTGGGAAGCCCAAAGGTTCGATGTATTCTCGCCAGAGAAAGAAAGCGAGTTTGACACAGAAAGATCCATTAATCATCGATATAAATAACCCGTCTCATGACGATATTCCGGATTATGGTTATGTCCAAGAGACATCATTGGGGGACGCTCCAATGTTAGAACCAATTCCAGGGAATAGGGAGATCTCCATGAATTACACTAGTGTACATGAGACGTTGAATCGAGATTCTATTATCCTTGATGATGTTTTTGCATATTCTATTGCTCAAGGAATTATAGAACACGATGATATCGAACCTCGCTCCGTTGAAGAATGTCAACGAAGAGCAGACTGGCCTAAATGGTAAGATGCGATCCAGGTTGAATTGGATTCACTAACAAAGAGACAGGTATTTGGGCCTATAACGCTGACACCCCCAAGTATAAAGCCTGTTGGCTATAAATGGGTCTTTGTTAGAAAGCGTAATGAGAAAAATGAGGTTGTTAGATACAAAGCTCGCCTTGTGGCGCAAGGTTTCTCACAACGCCCTGGAATCGACTACGAGGAGACATATTCTCCCATAATGGACGTTATAACGTTCCGCTACCTTGTCAGTTTGGTAGTTTCTGAAAAACTTGACATGCAGCTTATGGATGTGCTTATAGCATATCTCTATGGGGATGTAGATTCAGAGATATATATGAAGGTTCCAGATGAACTTCAATTACCCAAGTCAAGTGGCTTTAAACCACGGAGCGCGTTTTCAATAAGATTGGGACACTCACCATATGGATTGAAACAATCCAGATGGATGTGGTATAACTGTTACACCCCATATCTGATATACCCTTGTTATTTAGTTGCATGGAATTCCTTATGGTTACCGTTTGCGGTTATAATTTTAACGTTTAGGGGGGTGGTTAAAAATTGACTTTTTATGAGTTAAAAATTTGAGAAAATTTCCTTCATGAGAGTTGTAGAGGGCGTTAAACCGAGCGCGTGCATATGTGGTACGTAAAAATCGGAGTTCGTATGCAAAAGTTATGAGTGAATTACGAAAATTACTGTTCATGGTAAAAATTTGGATATATAGGGATAGTTACCCGGATAGGTTTCCAAACCCGGAAACCCACCCCTCTTTCTCTCTCCTCTCCCCCGACTCTCCCCCTTTCTCCTTCGGGTTTTTCTTCCTCCCTCCGATTCCCCACTTTCCGGCCACCATCCGGCGTGCAACCGGTCACCACAGGGGCGCCTCAACCCGCTCGTGATACCAGTGACCTGGGTTTGAGGAGTTTTGGCCGGAAAAGCTCGATTTCACGTCGGGAAGGTAAAGGTTGCAGTTTTGGGATTTTGCCGATTTCCGGCCATTCCGGCCACCTCCGGCCACCATATTCACATCGAAGGTTCGGTTTTTGCAGGAGATCATTTTGCCTAAGGTCTTGCTTCTCAATTTGCAGTGTAGAGGTTGAATCGATCGAACCCGATTCTAGGGTTCTTGAGCTTTTCTGGAAAATCTTCACCGGCTTGATTCGACCACTTCGAGGTAAAATTGATCAATGTTGTAGTCGAGAAGTTAATTGGGTATGTTGAGAGGATGTTGTTGCCGGAATTTGGTGGTCATCGGAGAAGGTCACCGCCGGCGCGTGGTCCCCACGCGCCGCCACTGTAGGTAGCGCGTGGAGGCGCGTATAGTAGGGTTTTAGACGTCATTTTAATCCCCTATACCAATTAATGATTGTAGAATGTAATGTGTGAAGTTTGGTTGACATCGGAGGAATTTCGGATTGAGTTTAAATTGTTTAATTAACGGTTTACGTGAATTCGAACGCCGGAATTATTTCGAATTCACTCTAGAATTTATTTATCGGTGAATGAATATTGATGGAGTTACGGATGGACGTTGTAGAGTGTTGAGAAGTCGGTTTTTAGGAAGGGGGATTATTTTGAATTTCCAATTATAAGTATCGTAACGTTAAAGTTCCATCCTGTGAACTATATATATTTATGATTGTTATTCGTACAGGACGAGAGGAGTCTCCATACAAGGAGAATCACGAGCGACGTCAGGATTGACCGCATATTGTGAGTGGACTTTTGATTTTAAGTGATGCATGCAAATTAAATTCCACAAGTTTTGAGTTTATTGATTTATCAACTTATTTATCGAGCATTTTATTTTGGTTTGGTTTATTGATTGATTTTTTTTTGGTTTGAACTTTTGAATTAAGATTCATTATGCTCGATTTGAGGATTTTGATTTATGCGGATTCGGAATTTATACTATTTATTTTATATTTATATTCCGCTAATTGAGCTATTATGAGATTTACGAAATAAGAATTCGAGGAAGCAAAACTTTATACTTATTTATACCCTATTTATATTTGAACCTGAGATGAGCTTGGCGTGCGGGGTCACGTCTTTATATATTGGATTCCGATTTTGCGAGATAAGTGGGGAAATTATACAGATTTACTGGCTTTTGACGATCATCTTCCTCACCATACGCGGGTCATGTGAATAGGTCTCCTCCTCACTTACTTTGTGTTTGTGAGTGGCAGTGAGGTAGCTTTCTCCTCCTCACGTGGGTGGTAGTCGAGGTGATATTCTCCTCCTCGCACAATCTATGTGCGAATGGTAGTTGAGGTTATTAGTTCTCCTCCTCGCACAATCTATGTGTGGGTGGCAGTCGAGGGTAGGTAGAGCCTGAGGGGCTCCATTCCCGTATGGTGAACCCATTTCCCCTATGTTCTTTGGTTGTTGTTCTTGACTAGCGGGGCTAGTCGGTCCTTTCTTATTTATTGCATGCATCGGGAGTTTTATGGAAATAAATGTGGAAAAGTATAAAACCCTTTTTCTTTCAATTATTTATTTTTGTCCACTCACGCTAACGTTTTATATACTTTTCACTGGGCCCTTCGGTTTCAAATGCCCAGATTGCAGTACTGTTACTCGGTGTACGAGAGTGAGCCATAGTGACCGCACCTGCTTCCGCCATCGCACTCTGTAGGTTACCTGCTTAACCTACTAAATTCCTTGTCTATTTACATTCCTAGAATGCTCTGATTACTAAGGGATATGTGACCCAGCTTTGATGTATTATATTTGAGGTCTATGACCTAACTTTGGTGATTGTAGTAATTTGTACCCTTTGGAGATTATGTTTAATGTTTTTAACTTTGAGATGGGTTTGGATGAATTTGGGAGCAGGGTGGCTCCAGGAGTTATGGTTGGATTATTAGAAGTGAATTATTGGCTTTCCGCAGGATCATGGGTTATCCATTTTTAAGGGAGGTTATGCCTAAATTTTTGGTAAATCTCCTTTAAAGGTGGGTCCCGCAGGGCCACTTCGGATTCCAGGGTGGAATTCGGGGCGGGTCTTGTCAATAACCGTCTAAGTGACTACTTGATTAGGAAGGGATATGTCAACAATGAAATATGCCCATGCATGTTTATAAAGAGGACAAGTTCCGGATTTGCAATTGTAGCAGTTTATGTTGATGACATGAACCTAATTGGAACTCTAGATGAGTTAAAGGAAACTGCTAAGTACTTGAAATCCGAATTGAGATGAAAGATCTTGGGAAAACACGGTATTGCCTCAGACTAGAACTCGAGCACCGTAGTCATGGGATTATGATCCATCAGTCAGCATGTAATCAAAAATTATTAAGGCGCTTTAATGAAGATAAAGCAAAGCCTGTGAGTACTCCCATGATCGGTCGTAGTCTTGAGCCTGAAAAAGATCCGTTTCGTCCAAGGGATGAGGACAAAGACTTATTAGAGGTTGAAGTGCCCTATCTAAGTGCAATCGGCGTATTATTGTACTTAGCTCAATGCACAAGACCAGACATCTCATTTGCAGTGAACTTGTTAGCTCGACACAGTTCTGCGCCAACACGCAGCCATTGGATTGGCATAAAGACAATCTTTCGATACTTGAGAGGTACGACTGATATGGGCTTATTCTATCCCTATAGAGAGAAAAGAAATAACGGAAGTGTGGGATCGGACTCCACAAGGCAAAACGCCACCTTCCGTGCTCCTCCTCCCTTCCATCAAAATGACAACGATGTCTTGATGGGTTTTGCTGATGCAGGGTATCTCTCTGACCCTCACAAAGGTCACTCCCAAACGGGTTATGTCTTTACCATGGGAAGCACAACGTTATGTTGGAGGTCTACAAAGAAGACCCTTGTTGCTACTTCCTCAAATCATGTAGAAATTATCGCTCTACATGAAGCCGTGCGAGAATGCATATGGCTAAGGTATGTAGTTAGACACATTCGAGGAACTTGTGGTTTGAAGTCTACCACAGATAAACCTACATGCATTTATGAAGATAATGCAGCTTGTATTGAGCAAATGAAGTTAGGTTTCATCAAGGGCGACAACACCAAGCATATATTGCCTAAGTTCTTTTACAATCAGCAACAACAAACACTTCTAAATATTGAAGTGAATCAAATCCGTTCAGAGGATAATGTAGTAGACTTGTTTACCAAGTCGTTACCTAAATCCACCTTCGAAAAACATGTGAAGAGCATCGGATTAAGAAAGTTATCCGAACTCCCATAATTGTAGAAATCAGGGGGAGACCTTGACATCAGGGGGAGGTATGATGTCTATATATTCGATCTCGAAGAGTGAATGACGTGTTACGCTCTTTTTGCCTTTTGACTAGGGTTATTTTTGTTCCACAAGGTTTTTGTTACCTGACAAGGTTTTTAGTGAGGCAACGATCAAAGCATCATCACCGAGGTTGAGCGGCACAAGGGGGAGTGTTGAAGGATATCAACTACTCCACATTCACGCGCGTTGTGCTCTTTTTTTCCTTCGACCAAGGTTGTTTTTTCCCACATGGTTTTCATTACTTGGCAAAGTTTTTGACGAGGCAACTTAGAAGCTGTACTTACATAGGCAACTTATAATGAGCCACGCTCATACTACCACAGCGGTACTAACTCCTGCCAAAGGAGTGACCTACGGGAACACAGCCAAGCAGGCTACCGCCTGAGCCCTGGCTTACCCCCAGATCACCGCTGACGCGCTGCCACGCGCCGCGCCAAGACATCATCAGAAGCTCCAAAAGCTGGGGACTGAAGCATCTCAGTCCCACATCGAAAACTTGGAGAAGATCAGCTCTCTCCTCACCTATAAAAGATCATCTCCTTTCTCCTCATTAATTACGCCTTTAATACTTACCTACTGTTACTTTGTCAACACAAATACATTGACTAACTTAGCCATCAGAGAAGTGAAGACGGCCCAGCGCGGTCTCCCTCTAAAGCCCTCTGTATTTCATTTGACAAGTAGCGGAAATTCTGAGTATCATAGGTAGCGGTCCGCCCATCAGGTTTAGCTACCGCTGAACTTTAAATGTTAACATTGGCGCCGTTTGTGGGAATCCTTGAACAAAAGGCCATCCCACCACAACATCCACCATGGCTAATGGTAGGGGGGAAAAGCTGAGGGGGAGGCAGATCAACCCACCGACCAACCCCACTATCAACGTTAATCCAACGGTTAACGTTAACCGTGCACTATTCAACAAGCCGGTTAACCCTAGGCCAGTTGCCAAATCCCACCAAACCAAACTACAGTAGAGGCTCAGCCGAGTGGCAGCCGCCCCCCGGTGCAAGACCTTGCCGCCATGTATGAGCTGGCACTAGCGGACCTTCATAAGGCAAATCGAGAGCCCGAGCAAGAGCGCAAAGAAAAGGCCGAGGCACAAAACTAGGTGGCCACGCTAATTCAAAGATTTGACTAGCTGAAGAGGGTGTTGGAAGTAAACGCCAACCCTGCGCAAAGAGAGCAATAGCGGAGCACCAAGCACAGTCAGCCCAACACCTGCGGATTAAAACCCAGACCAATCGTACAGATGCAGGTACCGCTGAACCCACCGGAGCTACGGGGAATGGGACCACCTCCTGAACCCTGACTAATGTTAGAGCAGGAGGCGGAGTCACAGCCACACACCAGCCGGTCAACAACCAGGGCCAGAACAGAGGGTAATATACCTATCCCCAGACGAGAGCTGGTTCAGCGGAAGATCCAGGCAGGACCCGATGGAGACACAACCACCCTAATACTGGAGCGGATGCAACTAGAGCAAAGGCTAATCCGGGCCGAGGCAGGTGCCCCAGCGCCAATACCAAACCTACTCTTTGCGTCCAGACTAGAACCATTCACCGCTAGGATCCTGCAGGCCATCCGCCCGGCGCACACAAAGACACCAAAGATATCACATTACAGCGGCATGACTGAGCCCTTTGTCCATGTGGACACCTTCAAAAAAGTCACCAATAACAAGGGGTTCGATGACGCCACCCTCTGCCACTTATTCAGAGAAACGCTGGATAGCGAGGTAATGAGTTTGTTTTTTGAGTGTCCGCCAGGGTCCATTGACTCGTTCCATGCACTATCAAATGCTTTCCTCTCTCGGTTCATCCTGTTGGCGGCCAGGCATCATAGTACAACTCAGCTATTCAAACTCAAGCAGGGGGCGGAGGAAACGTTGAAGGCGTTCGTCACCAGATGGCGAGCGGCAACATCCCAGGGCCAAGATCTTGATAAGACAATGTGACAGGACCAGCCCCGGATTTCACCCTGAAATCCGAAGTGGACCTGCGGGGCCCACCTTAGAAGAAATTTTGCCAAAAATTTGGCAGAACTTCCCCTAAAGTAGACAACCCAAAACCTGTAGAAAGAAAATTTACACTTCTAGATCACCCATCCTTATTCTCCTGGAGCCACCCTGCTCCCCCAAACAACATCAACCAAAATCATATGACACAAAACACAACTTAAATAACATTAATTTCCTCAGGTAATCAGAGCAAATCTAGTAGCAAGGGTGATCAAGGAAAACCTAAATCAAATAAAAACGCGGAGGCAACGCTGTTGTCTATGCCTCAACTCCAATGTACGCCCGACCTCAACTAATTTCGCCTGCAAACTGGGCATTTGAAACCGAAGGGCCCAGGGGAAAGTAATTGAAAAACACGTTAGCGTGAGTGGACAAAAATAAATAATTTAATATGAATAAAACAAAATAAAACTTCATACTTTCCCACATTTTTCGATATATAAAATCCGGATGCATGCAACATTTATAAAACACCTAAGAAAATAATCCGAAAAACGTTGAACTCCAGAAAACCGACTAGCCCCGCTAGCCACAACAACAGAGTAAAAGATTGAAATTTCAATACTCGAAAATATAAGACCAGCCCCGCTGGTTAAGAAAACTCAGACTAGTCCCCGCTAGTCAAAGATAGTATAAGTAGGGGAAGATGTAAGCCATACAAGTGAGCCTCCCAGGCTCGGGTGATAGCCTCCTAGGCTAAAATACTCCCATTACTCCCGTAATATACCCTTACGCCACTAAGTGTAGCGATAGGATACCGGGCTACAGAATTACTGTCACATAGACAGTAACCTGCGCCACAAAGGCGGAGGGCTACGGTGATCCCATCACCGCGCCACAAAGGCGGAAATCAATGCTAGCAATGATAAGTCACCCAAAGTATGGCAAAAGAAATCCGAAAACCAAGTAAATCCATAAGTACATAAAGCTTCCCCATCTCTCGTAAATGAATTTCTAACGACGTGTCCCACACGCCAAGATAATCTCGAGTTCAAAATAAATAGGAGATAAATAGGTATAGAGACTAACTCCATCGAAATCTCATTTCGAAAATCTCATAAAAATCTCAAGTCGACGAATATAAATATAATATAAATAGTATAATTCCGGAAATCACATCGGAAATAAATAAATAAGAGAAGATAGGCAAAATCCAATGACGTGACCCCGCACGTCATAAAATCTTCAAATAATCAAATATTCAAAACCATTTCCGAAAACAACAATATGCTCGGGAAAGTAATACGATAAACAAATTATCATCTCCGAAACAAATAAATAAATGCATGCATCATTCTTTGAAAATAAACGTCCACTCACAGTACTATTCCGACGATCACGTATACGAGTTCCTTTATCGAGCCAGAGCTCGGTACGACATCCTGTACACGAATATATTCCGTGAATAATTATTCAACAATTTAATACGATTCCTAAAATCAATTCCTCATAATTACATCTCCACTTCTCCTCGGATGCAACCCAAAATACCACTAATACCAATTAGTTAATTTAAAGGTTCCAAGTCAGAACCGAGAGATATCTGACGGTCGGCTTCTCGTAATTCGATAATCGAAACCCTAAACTTCAAAAATTCATAATTAATTCTAAGCTTCTCCAAAATTCACCAAATTTCATATACAAGCTCTACATTATTAAAACACAGCCCAACACGCCTCCACGCGCCACCCACAGTGGCGGCGCGTGGGACCCACGCGCCGGCGGCCACCACCTCCGATGGCCACCAAAAATTGACAGTAGCTGCAAAACAACAAACCCAACCAATTTCTCAACTGCAACAAGTCCCAATTTTACCTTTAAGAGCTCGGATTAAGCCGATGAAGAAAACCCAGAAATCAAGCTTCGGACCCTAGGATGTTCTTCATCGATTCGACCTCCACGATGCAAATCGGAGCAAGAGGCCTTAGGGGAAACGTTCGCCGGTTCAAGGCGCTCCTACGGTCCCAATTTGGTGGTCGGAAACGGCCGAAAATGGAAGATTTGCCGGAAAAAGCCAAACTGCACCTATGAGGAACTTTGCTTCGATTCAAGGTTTCTCGGCCAAATCGTCACAACCTAAGGCTACTAGGGTGCAGAGGGGAGGGAGGAGCTCTTGTGGTGGCCAGCTGCACGCCGGTTGGTGGCCGGAATGCGCGGAATCGAACGGAGAAAGAAGGGCCCGAAAGGGAAAGAAGAGAGTTCGGGGGAGAGGAGGGAGAAGGTAGATTTCCGGAAATGGAAATCTACCACAGTAACTTTCTATATATATAGAAAGTTACCATGAACAGTAACGTTCACATTTTCGCTTATAACTTTCGTATACGAGCTCCGATTTTTACGTACCACATATGCACGCGCTTGGTTTAACGTCATCTACAACTTCCGTGAAGAAAACTTTCTCAAATTCTGATCCGAACAAAAAGTCGACTTTTAGGGCCACTAAAGTTACCGAAAAAGAGTAAAAGTAAAACAAATTATCGTTTACTGTCCAAATGACTAGTAAACTGGTAAATTTAGGTTCGGGACGTTACACAATGACGCTGGCAGCTTTTAAGCAGGGACTCCTTAAGGGGCCATTTCTCTATCACCTCAATTACAATCATCCAAACGCTGCTTACGACCATGTCATGAGCGAGGCTGTCATCCATGCACAGGCAGAATTCATCACATATGGAGAAACCCCCCCCCCCCCACCACTACCAACGCCTGTAAAGTCCACCCAACCCTCCACCACCCATCAGGAAACCTCTAGTAAAACCTCTGCTGCACCGCCAACTGATAAAAAGAGAGAATGGCAACAGGGCAACGACCACAACAAGTGGCAGAAGGACCAGCATTACAATAGGGGTAGCCGCTCATTTCCGGGGGATAACCGTAATAAACAGACGGAGTCATCCCAGCGGTACGCAGTGTTTACAGTCCTCTCGGCCTCATACGAGGAAATATACGACCAGTGCAAGGACCCGGTTCCGCCAGCACCCCCAAGAAAGTACCCAAGGGTCGGAAAGCCCAGAAACATTGGCAAGTGGTACAAATATCAAGAGGACAGCGGCCATAACACCAACAATTGTAACGCCTTCAAAACAGCCATTGAGACTCTATACCGAGACGGTAAGACGGAACAATTCAAGGTACACCAACCACCACATGTGATCTCCAAAATTGAGCCCTTGGGCTGCATCAACAACATCAACGGTGGGGCCCCAATCACCAATATGTCTCACAGGGCAAAAAACGCTATGCGTGTGCTAATCACCCCAAGGAGGTGTGCAATATCCGCTATGAGAGGTCCGCTAAACTCCCAAAATCCGGTTGGGAGCCCATTAGCTTCGCAGAGGAGGAGGAACGCGGAGTACATATTCCCCACGACGATCTATTCTTGAAATACTCCATACTCGATAAATGGTCAGTGGGAAGGATCCTTGTCGACAGCGGCTCTGCTGTAAATGTCATCTTCAACAAGTGCTACGACAAACTTCGGCTGAACAGAACGCTACTGCAGGATCATGAGCCAATACTTAGCTTCTCTGGTGACGTCACACAGCTATTGGGTTCCGACTACATGAGACTAGTCATTAGTGCCAGTCCACATATGGCGGAAATCCATACAGAGTTCATCATTGTAGACTGCTTCAGTTCATATAACACCATCATTGGTCGACTGGCACTTAACAAACTCAAATGCATCATCGCTGGGTACATGCTCCTCATGAAGTTCCCTACTCCCTACGGAATAGGCTGTGTGAAGGGAAGTCAACAACCGCCCTCTCCCGACATGAAATCCTAACATTGGGAAATCATGCAGCGACACCAGATATCTTTGAGGACCCCAGGGATAATGAGAAGAAGTATATAAAAAAAAAGCATGTCAACCCAGAAACATCCTTAAGGATTATCAGCATATCCGTTGAACACCCTGAACGGACAGTCCGCATCGGCGCCCAGCTAGACCCAGAGGTAGCGGTTGAACTCACCCAATTTCTACGTGACAACGCCGCCGTCTTTGCATGGTCCTACGCTGACATGCCAGGCATCTCCCCCGAGATCATCAACCACAAATTGAGTATCAAACCATCCGCCTACCCTACCAAGCAGCGACGAAGGGCCTTTGATGAGGAGAGATACCGTGCAATAGGGGAAGAGGTTGCCAAGCTCCAAAGCATTGGATTCATCCGCCAAGTAAATTATCCTCAGTGGATTTCCAACTTGGTCATGGTAAAAAAACCCAACAGAAAGTGGCGAATGTGTGTCGATTTCAAGGGCCTTAACAAGGCATGCCGCAAAGACAGTTTCCCGCTACCTCTCATAGACCAACTGGTCGATGCAACCGACCGCTACTCAGCATGATGGATGCCTTCTCTGGTTACAATCAGATCCAGATACACCCTGGTGACCAAGAGTGCACCTCCTTCACCACCGACAAGGGCCTATACTGCTACAATGTCATGCCTTTCGGTTTGATGAACGCCGGTTCAACTTACCAGCGGTTGATGAATGCTATGTTAGCTGAGCATCTGGGAAAAATTATTGAGGTCTACGTGGACGATATGTTGGTAAAAAGCATAAAGGCCAGCGGACACATGGTAAACCTCATAATTATATTCGCCATTCTCTTGGCCTAGGGTATGCGCCTTAACCCAGAAAAATACTTCTTCAGCGTCACTGCTAGCAAATTTCTAGGTTACATATTCAGTGAGCGGGGCATAGAGGCCAACCCTGACAAGGTGCAGGCCATCCTCAACATGAAGGCTCCAAAGTGGAAAAAGCACGTTCAAAGCCTCCAGGGAAAACTAACCGCCCTCTCCCGGTTTATCTCAAGATTCATTGACAAATGTCTCCCATTTTTCAAAGTCCTGAAGACAACCTATAAGAAGGTCATCGACTGGAACCCAGACTGTGAGGCAGCATTCCAAATCTTGAAGGACTACTTGGCAGTAGTCTCGCTCCTCTCTATCCCAGTGCAGGGAGAAACATTGTACACATACTTAGCGGTATCACAGTCAACGGTAAGCTGCGCCATTGTCCGGCGGGATGGCCAGGATGAGCTCCCATTTTTCTACACAGGCAAAGGCATGAATGGGGTTGAAACAAGATATCCCCCTGGAGCAGCTCGCCCTCGCACTCATCATCTCCACTAGACGCCTCCACCAGTACTTTCAGGCCCACATAATTCATGTCTTAACGAATCAACTGCTGAGGCAGGTAATGCAGAACCCTGAGCACTCGGGGCGCCTCAGGAAATGGGCCATCGAGCTCAATGAGTTCAACATTGACTACAAACCAAGAACCTCCATGAAGGGCCAGGCGGTGGCAGACTTCATTACTGAGCTCACTGAGCGTCAGGTTGAACCTAACATAGCGGCAGAACCCAGCACAACAATAATAACCGCTGAAGGACCAGCCCCCCAGCTATCAAACTGGAACCTATACGTGGACGGCTCAGCTTGTGCCAAGGCTAGTGGCGCCGGAGTCATCTTGAAAGTTCCAGGGGGATTGAATATAGAATACGTGTTAAAATTCAACTTTAAGGCCTCAAACAACATGGCAGAATACGAAGCGCACATCGCCGGCCTACTCCTCGCCATCGACTCAAGGGCTGACAGTGTCAACATATTCAGCGACTCCCAGCTTGTCGTTAACCAGGTCAATGACAGTTTCTAGGCCAAGGACCAACAACTAGCGGCGTACTTGGGGTACGTCAAAACACTCCTAAAAAAAATTCAAATTTCACACCACCACACAGATCCCCAAGGAAAAGAACGCCAAAGCCGATTCACTAGCCAGATTAGCAACCGCTCAGCCACACCAAAGTCCAGTGGACACAAGGGTGGAGTGTCTTGATAGGCCTAGCATCACAAAAACCCTAGCGGAGATCTTCAACATTGAGGTCAATCCCAATTGGATGACCGAAATCATCGAATACAAGCGTAACGGAACGAAATCATCGAGGACAAGGTCGAAGCACGACAGCTCAAGCGAAGAGCAACCCGCTACAACATCCAGAATGGCAAGCTTTACTGCCAGGGTTCGCCCACCCCAACCTCCGGCGTCTAACCCCAGAGGAGGGAAATGTCGTCCTGGCAATGATGCACGGCAGGGAATGTTGAAACCACTCGGGTGCCAGATCCTTGGAAAATCCTACAATGCGATAAGGCCTATGCTCGGCGACGATGCCAGAAGGATATCGAAATCTTGCCACAAATGCCAACAGTATGCTGATCTCCCACATGCCCCGGTGGAACCACTGTCGATCATCATTGGTCCATGGATTCACTCCACGTGGGGCCTGGACTTGATGGGAAAATTCCAAATCGCCAAAGTCCAGTTCAAGTACATCATTGTCGCCATTGACTACAACAACAAGTGGATAGAGGCGGAGCCACTTACGGCAACCACCACCGCCAAGGTAACTCACTTCCTCTGGAAGAACATCTATTTCCGCTATGGTGTCCCCCGCACAATCATCACAGACAACGGTACACAGTTCAACAACAAGGAACTCATCTCTTTCACCGCTAACCTGGGCACCAAGATGAGTTTTCCGTATGTCGCCCACCCCCAAACCAACGGCCAGGTCGAAGCAGCAAACAAGATAATCAAAAGACTGCTAAAAAAGAAGCTAGACAACGCCAAGGGTTTGTCGACAGAGAAGCTTTCGGAAGTTCTGTGGGCCATCAGAACTACCCCAACTTCAGCCACTGGTGAAACACCATTCTGCATGATGTTCGAAACTGAGGCTATTCTACCCATTGAGGTAACTCAACCTACCGCCAGGGTAGAAGGCTACTGCCCTGAGACCAACGGTGAGGGCGTCAACCTCGACAGAGATCTCCTAGAAGAAAAAAGACACAAGGCCCATTTGCACAATTTGCAAAACAAGCAGCGGGTATCGCGTTTCTACAACGCTAGGGTCAAGGCCCGGAACCTCCAACTGGGGGACTGAGTAATGAAGGAAGTCATTCTACCGCCAACAACACTTCGTCCAACTTGGGAAGGTCGATACAAAATTGCGGAAGTCATTAGCCCCAACACCTTCTACTTAATGGATAAGGACGGCGTCACAACGACCCACCCTTTGAATAACGAGCACCTTCGATATTACTACAAGTAGTCATACTGCTACCCTAGAGCATCTTGGCTTAGCTAAATTTTTGACTCAATATTTAGCTAAGGGAAGCTACCCAACGGGTACAACCCCACTTTTTGTAAACGCTGACATATCATCTATCAATGAAATGAGGAATTATTCAAACCATTGTCCCCAAGTCCAAACACAAGAATCAACTGGCAACGCCAAAAATATTCGGCGGACTACGTCCGCTACATCGTGCACTTGGAACAATTTTAATCCTTTTAATGTTTCATTGACTCACAAAATAGCAGTCAAAACTCTAGCGGTTCAGAAATATTCAAACTGTGTAATCAGTAAACGCATCCATATTCGAAAAAAAAAAAAACTTTTTAGAAATAAAACACCAATTGTATATATTATGGGTCGGGACTTCCCGCCCAAGAAAATTGTTGAATTACAAAAGGCCCTAGCGGCACAAAAAAAAAAAGATAAAGATAAAGGCC
Organism: Rosa lucieae; assembly: GCA_024704745.1. Classification (NCBI taxonomy): domain Eukaryota; kingdom Viridiplantae; phylum Streptophyta; class Magnoliopsida; order Rosales; family Rosaceae; genus Rosa; species Rosa lucieae. The sequence continues at coordinate 56,263,525 of CM045498.1, forward strand.
ATAGCGGCACTACTTCGGGCTGTGGAGCTATCTTCATAAAGCAGGGGCATCAACGACGGTGTCACCCTCCGGCGGCGGTTGTTGCATAGACTGGCGACTCGTCTGATCAGACCCAAGAGCGGTAGGGCTCGGATTTATAATGGTACCATCCGCTCGGGTGTGGGAGGCCAAAAAGCCAGCACGAGAGACTTTGGATTGCGTAGGAGGCGGGGTCTGCTGAGAGTCGTCCACCGGACGTACACCGCTCTCCCTACTACTTGAATGGGCAACCTCAGCCTCAGCCTTGACTGGACGACCCAATGGGCTGGGATGCCTTGACCCAATCAATAGCGCCATTTTGTCGCAGTAACTCCACGTTGGGAAGAGCACAGGCCTTTGCCGCTTCAGTCAACGCTTTCTTGTACTCCACCGACTGCTTGAACGCCTCCACAGAGGTAGACGCCGCCTGATTCCCCTCCGCTCCCAGGTAAGCAACCTCATCCTCCAGCCTCTTCACCGTAGCAAACTTAGCGGCAGAATCCCGCTGAAGGATCTCAACTTTTTTCACCTTTGCCGCCACTTGATCGTTCAGCAAGGCTATGTCTTGCTCCAGCCTGGAGACGTGGTCATTCCGCTCCACGTCTCGCTCAACGGCGACAGACAGCTTACCACGGGCATCAGCGGCATCACATTCTGCCTTGGTCATGCGCCACTCCTCATCAGCCAACCTGTCCTTGGCCTCCGCTAACTCCCTCTGGAGACCCTCGACCTCCTCCCTAAGGTGTCGTTCCACCCAGGGCTGCTTTGAGGATGCTAAGAACATTTCGTGTAGCCCAACGGACAAGTGCCCTAAGGCCGAGCTGTAGGCCGACTGCTCAATGGCTGTTGAGCGCACGATTCCCTCCAGCCCTCCAAAGCCCAGCCGTTGACAGAGGTCGAAGATAAGCTCCCTCTCAGGCTCCATCAGGAATTCGGCATATGCGGTAAACGAGTTGAGATCTCCGATCTGCACCTCCGGCCCAGCGGTCACAGTCGCCGTCAAGGGGGTCTGCCTTGCCTTCTTCCACTGGCGGACCCCAATGGTGTCCACGTCCGCCACATCATCCTCGTTGACTGAGTCATTTTGTCGCCGCTTCCCTTGGTGAACCACCTGTGTCACACCAGCGGCAATGGGGAAAGGTCCCATTTGCGGCTCCAGCCCCGCAATGGTCACCGACTCCTGTGTGGGCGCTACTCTCTCCTTTGACCCACTCCTAATGGCGGGCACCCTCTCTTTCTACCGCACTAGCGCAGGAGGGACATTGCTTCCGCTAGCTCCCGCCTGCACCACGGGCGAGCAGTCGGGGCCGAGGTGTGAGTGATGCGGCATCAGCAACACCACAGGAACCTCAGATGGGCTCAGCGCCAATTTCTGAGGGTCAACATTAGTCTTTTGAGCCTGTAGCCTAGAGGCATACATGCTCTCCAGGAAGTCGTTGATCTCGGCACGATCCATAGCTTTCTCAAACGCCTCGCGGCTTTCTCTGTTTCCAGGCGGAGAGTCTGTTCAAAAACTACGGGTTAGATTGACGACAATAGAACTATGACGCATTAACAGAAGGTACTTACCAATGGCTCGTGTTAACTGCTGATCGACTAACAGCTCCCAGCCGGTAAGTAGGCGGATCCTTGCGGTTTTGCCAGCACCGGCGGATCCTTGCCAAGCAGCACTCTTCTTCTTGCATTAGGCTATAGATCATGCCCACCACAAAAAAAAAAAAAACAACGAAGTGGTCATTACAACAGTGAATTATTATGCAACAAAAATCAACTCTAAACGGCGGCAGACCGATAACCTCGGATATGTTGGAATTCTGACTTAATCCTGAAGGTTGGCTCTCCATCGTTTGACCCCGCTTGATATTCCCAGTCGGTGGTGGCAACACAGAAGGTCCCCAGCCAAGCGACATGGAGCCTTCAAGTTCTCGATTAGCTTGGGCGCCCCCTTGCGACGACTCAGATTCACTTGTCCGCTGCATCCTTGGCGCTTCACTTACACCAACTAGTAGAAGTGCAGCACCTCCGCCACGGTTGGACCTTCACAACCGGACAGGCGCTCAAGTAAATTGAGCACCATCAGCAACCTCCACATATTAGGGAAAATTTGCCAAAAGACGACGCCAAATTCACCAACCAAAATATGGAGGTTTGGCAGAAGAGGGAATGTTACTCCCTGGCGGAAGATCGCCTCGTGCACAGCAGCATGCCCCGCTGGCAGGAACGACGCCCTCTCATCCTTCAGCGGCGGTCACAGTTTCACAAAGCCTAGCAGGCGAAAGACCTGCTTTACCCGGTTGACTGTGGCCACCGTCATCGGCCCTCCCGCCTCGTCAATCGCAGTACCGTTACGGAGAACCCAGGCTGACTCAACCTTTTCCCCACCAGCCTCTCTCACCCCATCAGCGGAGTCGCTAGCGGCGCTATTACTCGCCAGCCTATCCTCCCACCTTTTGCGAGTAACAGCATCCTCTCCTGCCCTAGAACTCTCAGGACGACCAGCATAACCCATGGCAACTTCCTAGGGTATGGTTTGTAGCGGTGCAATGTCTAGTGGTTCGAACCAGGAGATTTCTGCAGGGGTAGACGGACGCAACGAGTCAATAAAAACCCTATCCGTCACGTTGAGCAACTCATCAGACCCGGAATCCTCACCGCTTGAAATCTCTATAACGCTAGCCATCCCAAAACCCTAAAAACCCAAACTAGTCAGTTCGTACAAGATCTAGACTATCCCGTTACCACTTACATCCAGGAACATCAAGAACAAGTGCCCGAAAAATACCAAAACAAGAACCGAAGCACCCATATACTCAAAAACCCAGATTCGACCATCCAGCAAACCCCTAAACCCTAACTCTCTACCAAACACCAAAACCCATCCCCAAAACTCGGTTTACACCCTCAGAGCACATCGGGGAGGAACAGAGCACCCCAAATCGGAAAAAACCCAGAAACCGACAAAAGCAAACACATAAATCCAATAAAACAGGGATGGGATTCATAATACCAACCTCAAAGATGAAGACTTTGGTACGACAAAGATGAAGACTTTGGTACGACAAAGATGCTTCTCTTTACTGGTAGAGATCTTCATGCTTTAAGGATCGACAACTCAACAGAATCTTAGCAATTCTCTTCTTGGAACGCAGGGCGAAGCTTGAAGACGACGACACAAGGAAAAAAAGTACAAAGTGCCAAAACATAAGGTTTCCCTCCCTTTTATGTCAACATCAAACTAATCTAGGTCGTCCGCTGAAAAACTAGATCGCGCCACAACCGTACACGTGCCCCACAAACGCACTTACTCCTCGGATTAACCGAGGCGACGTCTCAGTTACAAAGTCAATAATTACTCGCATTAATGACGAGATGACGGGCGTGCTGAAGAGACGTTATCGTACACGCTAATCCAATACATGTAGGCCACATGTCAGACCCCATCACACGAAGCGTCTGTCCATGGTAACCATCGAGAAGGAACTTCTCCCTTTCCATCTTGCAAGAGATAGTCTCCGCTAAGCGCAACTCCGCCAGCGGAACTTCTCCCTTTCCATCTTGTAAGAGATAGTCTCCGCTAAGCGCAACTCCGCTAGCGGAACTTCTCCCTTTCCATCTTATAAGTGAGATAGTCTCCGCTAAGCACAACTCCGCTACCGGAACTTCTCCCTTTCCATCTTCCAAGCGAGCCAGTCTCCTGTAAAAACAACTCCGCTAACGAGACTTCTTCCTCAACACCTGGGAAGACCGGCACCACTGACCGCAATGCCGTGCACCAGGCTACCGCCAGGAAAGTCCTCGCGACATGGCCGGCCACTTATCATCAGTGGAGGAACTTCCGCCAGCGGCGATTCCTGAGGCAACGCCTCACTTTGACAACGACCTCAACGCGGCGTTGCAGTCAAAACATAGTCCTTCGGGACAGGTAGGGGGGATGAGTCAACAATCTTCGACGGCCCTGATCAGACATGTTGACCCCCACCACTTGGGTATCAAAGATTGGGTTCGCTACCCAACACCCTCTGCTCAGCGCAGCTCCCCTCAACAAACAATACACTGGCCAAACAGAGGTCTATCTTAGCCGGGGAGTGGGGGTCTCCCTAGGGGGCCTACCAAGGGCCCACCCGGAAGGGTATAAAGTGCTTGCTCAGTAAGTCCATGGTTGACAACGCACTGACGCTAATTATGCTTTTGCAAGACTGGCGGAAGTAACGCTTCGAACCGTTAGGCAACTCCCCAACTAAGATTTCCCTCCTTGACTAGGGACTTGGGGGACTTGTACTTACATAGGCAATTGCATGCATAATTAGTTATAATGAGCCATGCTCATGCTACCACTAGTTGTACTAACTCCTGCCAAAGGAGTGACCTATGGGAACACAGCCAAGTAGGCTACCGCCTGAGCCCCGGCTTGCCCCCAGATCATCTCTAACGCTCCTCGCCAAGACAGCATCAGAAGCTCCAGAAGCTGGGGACTGAAGCATATCAGTCCCACATATAAAACATGGAGAAGATCAGCTCTCTCCTCACCTATAAAAGGTCATCTCCTCTCTCCTCATTAATTACACATTTAATACTTACCTACTGTTACTTTGTGAACACAAATACATTGACTAACTTAGGCATCAGAGAAGTGAAGACGGCCCAGCGCGGTCTCCCTCTAATGCCCTCTGTATTTCATTTGACAGGTAGCGGAAATTCTGAGTATCATAGGTAGCGGTCCGCCCATCGGACCAGCGTTACCAAAGGTTTAGCTACCGCTGAACTTTAAACGTTAACAGAAGCGCATAGTAGAGGCAACACTATTGACATGAATATCCAAGGGAGAGTGTTATGAATGATAATGACTATTCATGCAATAGGTATTGCTTAATGTATGCGATTGACAAACTAGTACCAAGTGGCCATCCAGGACCAAGTGGCCCCTGTCTTAGAGCTGGATTCCATGGGAGCAGAGATCGCAGCTTTCCTGAAACAAGCCAGGATTGACCGGGAACAGCAAAGAATCGATAGGGAGACAAACCTCCTGTCACAACTGAGGCTGCAGAAGCTTAAAGTTGAAAACACTGCGCTTGCCCTGGCACTGGACCGTAGGCACTAGCACAATGAGGCACTCACTCAGACCCTGGCTAGAGCATCTCAGGTAACGACAGAGTTAAATGCTGCCCCCGCTCCCGGAGTAACAGGCATGGGACAGACCTCGTCTACAGAACGCGATCGCAGGGTCATCCAGGTACCGGTGGATCTGTACCCGAAAAGGTTAACCCCCAAGGATCACGTAACTAACCTATCAATTGTCTTCGCTATCATATTACGAAACGGTATGCTGCTTAACCCGTAGAAATGCATTTTCGGGGTCGAAGTTGGGAAGTTCCTCGGGTACATCATAAGCCATAGGGGAATTGAGGCGAACCCATAGAAGGTGCAGGCTATATTAGACATGATATCCCCAACCTACATGAATGAGGTTCAATCCCTTACAGGTAAGGTAGCCGCTCTGTCAAGATTCATCTCCAGACTAACAGACAAGTGCACTCCTTTCTTCAAGCTGCTGAAAACCTAGCACGTCAAGGTAATAGCTTGGACTGCTGAGCAAGCTGCTTTTCTCAGCCTAAAGGCATACTTAGTAGAGGTACCTTTACTTTACAAACTTGTTCCAGGAGAAATGCTCTACATATATCTCGCGACATATTATATAGCCGTCATCTCCGCTCTGATCAGAAGGGATTCCGATTGCGAGTACCCGATGTACTACGCTGGAAAAGGTTATACTGGTGTGGAATCCAGGTACCAGACATTGAAAAAGTAGCATTAGCCCTCCTAGTATCAGCCCGGAAACTCAGACACTATTTCCAGGCACACTCGATCACCGTTTTCACTAATCACCCATTGAGACAAGTTTTGCAGAAACCAGAGACATCGGGAAGATTAATTAAATGGACCATCGAATTGGGAGAGTTCGATATTAAATACCAGCCCCGTACAATAATTAAGTGCCAGGCCGCAGCAGATTTCATTTATGAGCTTATTCCCCCCTCATGATCCACCATCGGGAATACCGGAACCACCGACCCCGAACCAACAACCACCAAGAACTTGGCGATTGTACGTGGATGGCGCATCTAACAAAAAGACAAGTGGTGCCGGCATCTTGCTAATCAGCCCGGAGGACCAAGTTTACGAGTACGCCCTCAAGTTTGCCTTCAAGGCATCCAACAACGCTGCAGAATACGAAGCACTCATAGCAGGCCTACAGATCGCTCAAGAACTAAGCGTCCAGCACCTTTATATCTTCAGCGATTCCCAGTTGGTTGTGAACCAAGTCAACGGTAACTTCGAAGCAAAGAGCCACACATGTCTTCTTACCAGGCCCTAGCCAGGGCACTTGTTCAGAGATTTGCCTCCTATATTATCACTCAAATACCCAGGGCAAAAAATGACAAAGCAGATGCCCTTGCAAAGATTGCGGCTACTTCCCCAAGCCCAGCTTATGGGGCTACCAACGTCGAAATACTAGAAAAGCCGAGCACCTCGAAAATGGTGTCAGAAATATTCACGGTGGACCACACTACCTCCTGGATGGATCCAATATTAAAGTATATGGTCGACGGTCTGACCTAGGATGATAAGGTTGAAGCCAGGAGACTCCAATTAAGGTCAGCTTGATACATGATCATGAATGGAAAATTGTACAGAATAGGTCATTCCTTCCCCAGCCTCAAGTGTGTGACACCAGAGGACGACCACAAAATAATGAAGGACATACACGCTGGTGTATGCGGTAACTATGCAAGGGCCCGGTCTATTGCACACAAGACCCTGAGGGCAGGATACTTTTGTACAACCATGTCGGCCCTAGCTCAAACAATATCGAGTTCCTGCCACAAGTGCCAAATGTATGCAAACATCCCAAGGGCGCCCCCCATTGCTCTCTCCATACTCCTTGCACCTTGGCCATTATGCTAATGGGGCCTGGACCTGATTGGTAAGCTTCCCACAACAGTGGGACAATTCAAGTACGCCATCATAGTCATTGACTACCAAACAAAGTGGGTAGAAGCAGAACCTCTTGTCGCTATAACCACGGAGAAAGTGAAAAACTTCTTATGGAAAAACATTTACTACAGATTTGGAGTCCTAGACACCATAGTCATAGACAATGGCACCCAGTTTGACAATGACGAGCTTAGGGCTTACAGCGAGAACCTGGGCACTAGAATCCTCTTTGCGTCCCCGGCTCACCCCCAGACCAATGGTCAGGTTAAAGCTGTCAACAAGATAATCAAGAAAATATTGAAGAAGAAACTCGATGAGGCCAAGGGTCTTTGGGCCTCTAAACTCCCCAAGGTATTATGGGCTATCAGGACCCCTTTCTGCATGGCTTTTGGGTTTGAGGGGGTCCTCTCCATTGAAATGCAAATCTAGAGTTCCAGGATTGAATACTTCAACGCGGGGGGCTTACACCTCGATACTGATTTGCTCGAGGAGCGAAGGGATGTGGCGCACATGCATAATCTTGCAAACAAGCGGAGAATAGCTCATTACTACGATACCAAGGTACAGTCCCGGACACTGAAGTTGGGGGACTGGGTCATGAAATAGGTTTACGCACAGCCCCGGGGACTGGCTCCATCCTGGACAGGCCCTTACGAGATCGTCGAGGAGGTAGGCCCCGCGGCCTTTTACATCCGGGACATGGATGGAGTCGTTTCACAACATCCATGGAATACACAACGCCTCCAGTACTATTACAAGTAGCTCTCGGAGCATCTTACCCTAGCTTTTGATCATTCAGCTATGGCAAGCTACCCATCGGGTACTCATTTTGTAAGCCACTAGCGTTGTTTTGAATGAAAAATGGATTATTCAGACCATTACTTGCATTTTTTTTTTCCCTTAATAACCGGATGTACAGGACAACCAAGCTACATTGTTAGTTACTTTATTCCGATAATGAGTAATTTAAACATATACGCTTCAGTAAGGCATAAAATACAAGCAATCTTAACCCCTTTAAACATTTCCATTAAAAAAAAAAGAGCTTAGAGGCAAAGAAATTTAATAAGGAACTACCCAAACACGGGCTCGAGGCCATTGTTCAAAAGAATGGGTGACAAAATAAGAGCCCCGAAAGGCAAATCCCCTAACTAAGTAGCGGGTTAACAACCACTTGTCCCTTAATCAGTTCCGGCACTCTAGCTTCCCTGTTCCCTCCTCTTAGCCTCCTGCTCTTTCTTCTTTTCAAGAAGACCCCACCTGAATTTGGCTTCATCCAGGTACCTGGCTGCCACCCACTCTTTGTACTTAATAATCACGGCCTTATCCTGAGAGCCTAGCAACATATCAATGAGCTCTTGGGAGCCTTTGTATTCAGCAACGGCCTCTTGCCTTTGGATGGGAATTTCCTCCTCCAGCTGCTCTGCCTTGGCCTTCCATGACTTGGCCGACTCCACAACTTCTTTCTCAGAGTCCCGGGCTCTCATTAACTCATCCCTTGCCCCAGAGAGTTCCCGCTCAAGCCCCGCGATCTTTTTCTCTGCCGCCTCCAGTTCGGCCACCTTGGGGGTTAAAGACTCCACCTTCCCCTTCAAAGAGTCCCGCTCCTTCTCCAGCTTAGTCTTCTCCCCATGGAGATACTTCACTTGCCCGGAGAGGCTGCTCACTTCCTCCTTCAAGTGGATATCCTCCTCCCTGGCATTGATGGCGTAAACGTTGTATAACACCTACACTAGGAAACAGAATTATTAGTGATATTATTTAAAAATATATATATATTTGCAGGCATGTGCCACGTACCCGCATCATCGACTCCCTTGCCAGCTTTCTGTTCTTTTGGGGAGTCTTATCCTTGGCCCGGATGCGGTCCCCAAGCATCGACCTCACAAATTTCTCATCTGCCACACCGTACTCGGAGAGCAGCTACTTGATCGATTTCTTAGGGACAACTAGCAGCACCGAAGACAACAACCCAAGCGACTGGGTCGACTCCGAAGGGGCCTGATGACTTTTCTTGGACTTCTTGGAGTCCCCCTTCACTTCCAGGCCAGTGTACGTCACCTCCACATTAACCCCACTGCGGTGGCAATGACGATGAACCCTTTTCCTCTTCTCCCCGGGCAGAAGCGCGCCTCCGCTACCTAGGGACCCGCTTGAAAGAGAAGCCTGGGACCCTGTCCCTTTTCCCTTGCCCCCTTCCGGGTCCACCAGGGTAAGCACACCTTCAGTCCCAGAAGCCTCCCACCTCACAATTTGGCATTAGGGTCCGGTTCCCCATACCCTTCATCCGGTATCTCTAGCAGGATATCCTCAACGGTTGTCCAGGTCGTCTTGCCCTCTAGGTCCATGTCGATCCGTAGGGCCTCTTCTCTCTGGTTCATCAGTCTATCCATCAGCGCCAAGTTGTCCATTCTGTCTTCTTCCTTGTCTTTCCTTGGCTTCCTCTTCGGTACTTTGACTGCAACACGAATAACACGATTCAGTAAAAAGACAAAAATAAAAAAATTGTTAGTTGGTTTAAGTACTCGGGCGTCGCTCCTCACCTGGTACTCTTCCTAAGCCCAACCTACCCAATATGGAGTACCGGATGAATCTGTAAGAACTCCTTCCTTCCACGTCACCCCATACGGCGTATACCTTTGCAATGCGCTTCTTCTCCACATCTGACAGTACATAAGACTGGTCCCCAATGGCTTGATAAGTCCTAGGCACATGCCATGCATTTCCTATTTTTGATCTGCCACCTACCCCTGACGAGGAATACTTTGTTCTTCCACTTCTTACTTTGACAAGTCGGTAGATTGGTAACAAGCGGCTCATAGTCCTGTGCAATAAAGGTCACCGACCCTCCAAACTTGTTCGAGTAAGTCACTTGGTATACTGCCCGAAACTCATTTATTGTAGACCAGCCCTGCTTGCACATGTCCCACATTGCTAGCATACTGAGAAGTTGCCTCCAAGCGTTTGGGGTCAATTACCCCGGTGACAAGTTCAGCATCCTTAATATGTACTGAACTGGCTTCGACAGCGGTAACGATAGTCCCTGATGCAGCTGGTTCTCGTATAGCGCTACCCATCCCATTGGCGGATTACATGCCAACTCGTCCGGTCCTAGAGGCCTTAGTCCAGTATGCCCCACCTCAGCCGTACTGAAGTAATCTCCTTCATGATCATGCTTCTTATTGGCTCATCACACACCGTTTCGTCCACCAAGGTATACCTACACAATGGCACCCCTGACGGAATGGCAACAGTAACCTTGTCGTCCGACCCCGGACCCTCCTCGCTCCCACTAACCTCTTCACTCCCGGAACTCACGAATACCACCCCGGCCGATGAAGCGGTCTCCTCATTCCGGTACCCACCTCGAGTACCGCTTTGGGCGAGATAGGCATCTATCGCCTGCTCTGCCTACCTCTCAGAGGCTTGATACGAATACCCTAGCCATCACGTCTATACCTGGAATCAGAGAAGGGAGAGTCAGCCCAGATCCAGATCTTGGGCCCCGAGGTAGTGTGGATCACCCCCCGGCCAGTACCATAAACCTAAAAAAAAAAAAAAAAAAAAAACCCAGAAAATCTATACATTCCTACACCTATCTAACATTGCTAAACACAGACTTAGTCACCAATATGCGTACTTGGTGCTGCAATGAACAATTTAAAGAAAAATGAAAGCCAGATTCTTCAAAGCGAAATCCCAGATATGAGCATAGTTCCAAATCGCAAACACATCAAAACAAAACCAGAAACAAAAGCACAAAAAACCTAGACATTTTCTAGAAAAGCAAGAAACAATTTCTGACCTCGTACTACTGCGGTCGCTATTTCGATCAAACCCTTCATAAAATCAGGTCTATTGCTTATCTCTCTTCTCCACAGTAATATCAAAGACCAACGCAAATTTGGGCAGTGCTTTCTCACTGTTTTCGCAGAATGATAACGAAAAACAGAGGTTTTCCCGGCCCCCTTCAATTCAACTCTTCTGCAATCATAACTGTTGATAGCGAAACATCGCCAACTACCCGATCACGCCATGTGTCCCACCAACCCTTTAACTCCTTCAGCACGCCAACTACCAGAACCCGAGGCGACGGGCATTTATTACCCCACTCCGAATCACACCCGCCACGAGCCTTGCATGAATTTGCAACTCCATCGGGTACCAGAGGCTCAAGCCCTCTTTCAAACCCCATCGGGTATCAGAGGCTAGGCCTTCTTTCAAACCTTATCAGATATCAGAGGCTTAAGCCCTCTTCCAACCCCTTCGGGTACTAGAGGCTCAAACCCTTTTTCAAACCCCATCGAGTACTAGAGGATCAAGCCCTCCTTCAACCCCATCGGGTATCAGAGGCTCAAGCCCTCTTTCAAACCCCATCGGGTACCAGAGGATCAAGCCCTCCTTCAACCCCATCAGGTATCAGAGGCTCAAGCCCTCTTTCAAACCCCATCGGGTACCAGAGGATCAAGCCCTCCTTCAACCCCATCGGGTATCAGAGGCTCAAGCCCTCTTTCAAACCCCATAGGGTACCAGAGGATCAAGCCCTCCTTCAACCCCATCGGGTACCAGAGGCTCAAGCCCTCTTTCAAACCCCCATCGGGTACCAGAGGATCAAGCCCTCCTTCAACCCCATCGGGTATCAAAGGCTCAAGCCCTCTTTCAAACCTCATAGGGTATCAGAGGCTCAAGCCCTCTTCAACCCCATTGGGTATCAGAGGCTTAAACCCTCTTTCAAACCCCATCGGTTACTAGAGGCTCAAACCTTCTTTCAAACCATATCGGGTACTAGAGGGTTAAATTGGGAGCACTGTAGAGTAGCTACCTGCAGTGTAACCCGCTCAAGACATCCCTTGCATGTGAACTTGGGGGACTCCCTACAGGCACATCTGTGCCAAACCTTATAACCAGAAATATCAAGTCCCCACCCAAGAAACATCTTGAACTAGAACTTGGGGGACTTGTACATACTACTACGTAGTTCACTAGGTTTGGAAGTCAACTGGGGCCCGTAGGAAGACCCAGGTACCAGGCCACGGGCCGGGTTCACATCCCACCGTGATGGTTCGCATCAGGGACGGCACCCAGGGCACGGAGGGGCCCGGACCTGATCAGCACAGCCCATCTAAATATACACCAGAAAGCTGATATAGCTGCAAGGGGACAACATGCGTCCCACATCGAAGACAGGGGAAACCCCTTTCCCTTGCTCGAGTATTAAAGCATCAGCACAACCACCTTTTACAGGTAATAACTCCTTCATCCACTATTTGTATAAGTTCAATATATATATTGGTTTCTTACTTAGGCATCGGAGGGGCATAAACCATCCGGTACAGTTTATCCCTCTAACACTGTGTTCCTGGTACAAGGTCAAGGAGTTGGATCGGTACCCCAGGCAGTATAGCATTCTGAGTGAGGTACCCAGAGAAATTTTGCTGAACTTCTACTCCTCCAGTTCTGCTACTGAATTTGTATTCCTCAAGTTATTCTACTGCACACGAAATGTTTAGACTTTGAGTTCATGTAAAACCTCCGCAAAGCCATAACCAAAACCAAAACCAAACCAGAAAACTAGTATATAAAACTGCAAATTGAACCCTCAATTCCACAAAGCCAAACACACCCCAACTAAACTCTGAAATTGACCAATTTATACATTGCAAGAAAATCAAGCCATTGCTAAATGTATGCAACAAATTAAGAAAAGATTCAACAGAGGTGAAGTTACCTATTAGTGATATACTTGAGAAGCTCATCGGTGCCGAAGTGTTCGAATTGATATCGACGAGACCACCGAACCTCCGATCAATGACATGGCGGCACATCTTGTCCAAGTCCAAGTCGGATAAAACCGTCATTTCTCATGTCGATGGTGCGCCACATCAAACGGTCCTTGCAGATTTCGAGCCATGTCAGGTAGACCTTCTGAGCTCGCGTCAGGATTTTGATGGTGCTGAGGCAGGAGAGTATGGAAGTGGTGACATCTTCCGGGAGCTCCAGCGAGTTTCGGTAGGTTCAAGTTTGACGTCGGTAGGTTTGGTAGGAGGATTTGGCCATTGATGATGAGGCAAGGGTTCTACTGGCTCCAAATTGGGGATTATGTAAAATGGAGGGACTGTAAGTTGGAGATTTTTGAGAAAAGGAAATAAAAGAGATTACCTTTTGACAATGGCATTGCAATAATTTTAACAAAAAGTTGTATTTATTAGTAATTACGCATGAAATCTCAGAGATTAGGTCTACTTTATTCTCCTTGGGCCTGGACTTTGTGTCTTTATATATATATATATATATATATCTAATACAATATGGGTTTTTTTTTTTAATTTAGTTTGTTACTTGTATGTAATTTTCTATTATATTTAATCTAATACTTGGAATCCCTACTGCCGAGGCATAATTATATAGTTTTTCATTCACTTTGAATATATATACATATATAAATATATATAATTAGGTCATAAACGGAACTTGATTGGAAACAATAACAAATTGAAATTTTCTAAAAAGGTATCATCCTACGTCCAAACATGAGAGATTGAAGGGAGAAAATGCTTTGAAAGTAAAAAGAAAAATTGGCTGACGTTTGTCGTGGAGGTAAAAAAAAGTATATATTTTTTTTCCCTTTTTATTCTCTTTGTCCTTATTTGTCTTTTCATCTGAGCTGACAAGTCTATTAGCAATTCAAAAAATATGGAGGTCTAATTAGAATCACCGAATGTAAAATTATAAGATAAAACCCCTAGTACAACCCGACCTAATTTGGTCGAAAAAGACAGCATTTCTAATGTGGAGGGGAGGGGTGAAATTACTTTCCTAACATTTTTATGAACTTCTAGAGCCTCTAAGAATGATGGAGTTGACATTGATGCATGTCAGTTTATGAATTAATTGAATCTTTCAATTTGCCCAAGTTTTCTTTCAGACATAAATACATAATCATACTTAGTAGGGAAACTAGCAGTTGTGTGTTTAAGTACTATTATCACCTACAATTAATATAAGTTACCCATTTTAACTCATTCAAACAAAATCACGAATGATTTAAGCTGTATTCGATAAGAGGACGCTTAGTGCATGGATCTGATTTCAGTGAGCCGTGGCCTGTTAATTAGCTGGTTTAATTAAGAATGTGGATGTCAGGAGTTCAAATCTCACTAACATCAGGGGTGGGGTTGGGAGTTACACTATCATCCAGAATAAAAAATAAAAAAGTAATAATAACACCGGGTCGAGAAAGATGATGATCAAACAAGAAATAAACAAATAAATAAATAAATATATATATAGAGGTCGGATCTACAGCGGACGTCCGCAATTCGCTTCTGCGGCGTTTCAAGCAGCGACGGCGGCTTGGGGCTTGCCAGACGGAGGCCGGAGGCAACCTAGACCGTTCTGGGAAGGGATCGAGGTCGGAGGAGATCAAGGTTACAGGTTCTGGATAGCAACCTAACCTACAGAGCTGCAACCTCGTCGCCGGTGTCTCCACTCGACTGTAGACTGGTCTGTCTGACCCCTGGCCTCTGTCTGGAAAATGGCGCCACACTGTCGCTGCCTGAGTAGAGTTGTAGCGTCGACGTCCGCACTTTAGCGAAAGTGCGGACGTCCTCTCTCGATCGGCTCCCTATATATATATATGTACTTACATAAGCATTTGAAAGCATAATTTAGCTATAATGAGCCACGCTCATGATACAGCCAGCGGTACCAACTACCGCCAACTACCAGCCCCGGCTCACCCCCAGATCACTGCTGACGCACCGCCATGCGCCGCACCAAGTTAGCATCAGAAGTTCCAAAAGCTGGGAACTTAAGCACATCAGTCCCACATCGAAAACATGGAAGAGCTCAACCTCTTCCCCACCTATAAAAGGTTCTCTCCTCTCTCCTCATTAATTACGCATTTTGCTACTTACCTACTGTTACTTTGTCAACATAAATACATTGACTGACTTTGCCATCGGAGAAGAGAAGACCACCCAACGCGGTCTCCCTCTGACGCCCTCTGTATTTTACTTGACAGGTAGCAGAATCTCTGAGAACATTGCGAGTGGCGGTCTGCCCATCGGACCTGTGTTAACCAAGATTAAGCTACTGCTCAATCTTAAACATTAACAATATGTGTGTGTGTATGTGTGTGTGTGTGTGTGTGAATATGATCAGAGATCTCAAGTCCATGCTAGATTCCTTAAAACCACTGGTCGAAGAGATTGAACAATACAATAATGGATTGGTTCTCTCAAAGCAGGAAGTAGAAAATTTTAAGACATAAATGGACAAGGGTGTAGAGCTTGTTCGCAGGTGCTCGAAGTTTCGTCCATGGGCCAGCTACAAAAAGTACAATTACACAATCTGACTTATTGGATTGAATGAATCTATTCGATTAATGTTAAGTAGACTGAGACAGCAGGTAGCTAGGGAAGTGAGTGAGACATTGGCTTCAATAAGTAATCTAAAGGAGGTAGTCAAGCATTATGAAGGGCCTAGTGTCATACAAAATCAACATGAGATTATAGGTTCTTGCAAAGTACCTGAACCTTCATCGCCTACAGTGATGCCTGAGATTGAGGATTTTGTTGAAGTGCATCAATTACCAGTGCATCTTGGAGTAAAACTACCTTCACCAAAGGTTCTAATTACAATTGAACTAGAGTCCCAGCCAATGAAAAATCAATGGCAAAAGGGAAATCTTATTGGTCGTGGCACTTTTAGCAGTGTTTATCTTGCTACCAATAGGTACATACAGTTCCTTGTACAGATGATGGTAGCCTTACTTTTCTTGTGGTAATTGCTAATTAACTTTTTTGTTTTTGTTAACAGAGAAACTGGAGCTTTATGTGCAATGAAGAAAGTTGAACTACTTCCTGATGACCCAAAATCAGCAGAGTGTATAATGCAGCTACAGCAGGTTATTATCCAGTGTCTTTCACATTTTCATAGAGGTGCATAGACATGCTTTTTACCCTGTTAAGCAATATATTTGGAGGGGATGTTCGCAGCGGCCCTAAGGGCGAAGAAGACCACCGTCGACCCCAAGACGAAGGAGGTCCACCCATCAGAACAAGAAGTTGTTTTAGAGATGCCTAACCACTCTTATCTTCCTCTCGAGGGAGAGACAGTCGTTCGTCTGACAGCCACTCGAGCCAAGCTCACGGTGGTTGAGGTTCGGCGACAAGAGAAGGATGCAAAGAGGCCTGCCGGAGTGTGCCGTTTGGTGCAAAGGGAAAAGGCCTTGCCGCAAAAAGATCCTGGTGGTGGCGAGGCCTTTACCATAGCTGGCTTGGAACCGCACACTTCGGTGGGACCAGCCACCACTGATGCTGTCCCAGTTGCCACTCTTCAGAGGAAGAGGCGGTAAAATGATGGCGAGGATGAAGATGACGCGGTGGACAATATGCCACTCTCCCTGCGCCAGTAGCAAAAGAGGGCGCAGAATGATGGGAAGGTTGTCATTGCCGATGACAGCGGGGAGGTGCGATCCAATGACCTTGACTCCTTCGCCTTCTACGTTGAATTCCTTACCAACAGTGAGAGAGAACCGCTCTTTAGTATCTGCGAGCGGTTGGGGTTCTGCAGCATGGATGGTGCAGTGTGAGACACTCCGCTGCAGTGTCACCATTCAGCTCAGCCTTCTGCCATCTGGTCGTAGGGCTTAACGAGTTGTTCTTGGCCGTCTCCAAACTGTCCACTGTGGAGGTAGAGCTACGCCGTGAGGTTGATAACCTGAGGTAGGAGTTTGTCAAGATGAAGAAACGACTCCAGGAGTGTGAGCGGCAACTCTCCAAGGTGGAGTTGGACTTAGTGGATGCAAGGGAAAAGATGGATGTTGCTGTTGGTCGGGACGTGCAACATAATGCCGAAGTGGTAAAGCTGCAAGAATAGATGGCCCGCATCCAGGAACAGTTGTTGACCAAGGCGAAGAGGCTGGATAGTGTTCAGCTGGAGGCCGTCGCTCACTCTAAAGTGGTCAAATGCCTTCAAAGGCAGGCCGAGGGCTAGGAGGCGGGGAAGGAAAAGTTGGATGCCACTATTGTTGAGGCCTTCAAGTAGTCGAAGGAGTATAAGGAGGAGTTGACAAAGGCCGGCATAGATATCACTTTCGCTAACTTCCAGAAACTGGATGCCAAGGGGGTGATTAACTCAGAGAAGTCTGCCCCGATGCAAGCAGAGCAGAATCAACCGCGGACCACTGAAGGTGGTCCTGACTCGTCGCAGCCTGAAGGCGTGCGGTCTGGAAGCGATGAGTCCATCCAGCGGACCGGCAAAGGATCTCAGAAATCGCTAGTGCTGACGGCCTCCGACGCTTCTCATGTAGGACTCATGGAGGCCAATACCCGTGATGATGGGAAGATGATCACCTCAAGCCCTACCGCCCATGGTTCCGATCAAACAAGCCGCTCAGTGGTACAACCGACGCACTGTAGCCCCCCAGGGAGAGTCTCAGGAGACTTAGGTTTTTTTATTTTGTATTGCCCACTGAGGCAATTTATGATTTGTAATGGAACAATGAGCTTTCAATGAAGTAGTGTCATTTTCTTAGTGTGGGGTTGCCGCTGGCACAATACTTGTGTTGTTTGAATATTTGTTATACCGCTAGAACTTTGACTATTGCTTTTGTTTATCAATGAAACATGAAGGGAATTAAAATTGTTCCAAGTGCACGATGTAACGAACGTGGTTAGCTGGATGTTGTTGACGTTGCCAGTTAAATTTTAGTGCCATGGAGAACAATGGTTTGAATAATTCCTTGTTTCATTGATAGCTGAGAGATCAGCGGTTACAAAAGAGGGAGAGTACCCGTGGGGTAGCTTCCCTTAGCTAAATATTGTACAAAAATTTAGCTAAGTCAAGATGCTCTGGGGTTAGCGGTATAACTATTTGTAGTAATACCGGAAGTGTTCGATATTCCAAGGGTGGGTCGTTGTGACGCCATCCTTGTCCATTCATTAGAAAGTGTCGGGGCTGGTGACTTGTACAATTTGGTACGGTCCTTCCCACGTGAAACGGAGCGTCGTTGGTGGTGGCATGACTTCCTTCATTACCCAGTCCCTGAGTTAGAGGTTGCGGGCTTTGACTTTGGCTGTTAACAGCTTGCCATTCTATATGTTGTAGCGGGTTGCTCTCCGCTTGAGCTGCTAATCCTCGATCTTGGTGGTTGGCAGTGTTCCATGGCGCTTGTATTCAATTATTTCATCCATCCAGCTAGGGTTGACTTCAATGTTGAATATTTCCGCTAGGTTTTTTATGATGCTTGGCTTATAGAGGCATTCTTGTGTCCGCAGGACTTTGGTGTGGTTGAGTTGTTGCAAATCTTGCCATAGAGTCTGCCTTGGTGTTCCTTTCCCTAGGGATTTGTGTGATGGTGTGGAATGTGAATTTCCTGAGGAGAGTCTTGACATATCCCAAGTATGCCGCTAACTATTTGTCCTTGGCCTGGAAACTGTCGTTGACTTGGTTGACGACCAATTGGGAGTCACTGAATATGTTGACACTGTCAGCGCCTGAGTCGATGGCAAGGAGTAAGCCTACAATGAGTGCCTCATACTCAGCCATGTTGTTTGAGGCTGTGAAGTTGAATTTTAGAGCATACTCCACATTCTGTCCCCCTGGTCCTTTCAAGATGACTCCTGCGTCGCAAGCTTTGGTGCAGGCCGAACCGTCTACATGGAGGTTCTAATCTGACTATTTCTTGGGTGTTGCTTCCTCAGCTGTTGTCATTTCTGTGTCGCCTTCTTCTGCTCCTACTATGGGTTCATCCTGACGTTGAGTGAGCTCAGCGATGAAGTCGGCTACCGCTTGGCCTTTCATAGCAGTTCGAGGTTTGTACTCGATGTCGAACTTGCTGAGCTCGATGGCCCACTTGCTGAGGCGTCCGGAGTGTTTGGAGTTTTACATTACCTGCCTCAGCGGTTAATTCGTGAGGACATGAATTGTATGGGCCTGGAAATATTGGCGGAGACGTCTAGCAGCGACAATGAGTGCGAGAGCGAGATGTTCAAGGGGGTGTATCTTGTTTCAGCGTTGTTCATGCCTCTGCCAACGTAGAATACTTGGAATTCCTCGTGTCCCTCCCTTCGTACAATAGTGTAGCTTACTGCCTATAGGGATACCGCTAGATATATGTAGAGTATCTCACCATGCACAGGAATGAAGAGAAGTGGGACTGCCACCAAGTATTATTTCAAACTTTAATTGGAATGCTGCCTCACAATCCGGGGTCTAGTCAATTTCCTTCTTGTGGGCTCTCTTCATAGCTTTGAAGAAAGGGAGACACCTATCGGTGAGCTTTGATATAAAGTGAGAAAGGGCGGTGAGCTTGCCCTGGAGGCTCTGAACGTGCACCTTCCACACTGGGGATTTCATGTTGAGGATGGCTTGTACCTTGTCGGGGTTAGCCTGTATACGGCATTCGCTGACGATGTAACCCAAAAATTTGCTAGCAGTGACGCTGCTGAAAAAACATTTCTCGGGGTTGAGGCGCATATTGTAGGCCAAGAGAATGGCGAGTATGATGTGGAGGTTTGCCACGTGTCAGCTGGCCTTGATGCCCTTGACTAGCATGTCGTCCAATTAATTTAGATGAAGATGCTCATGTTGGCTCGGTACGCTTGAACGCAACCTATTACCCTTTCTTACTTCGTACGCTAGGCATGAAGTGCTCTACACCTAGACTATTCGCAAGCAATGCAACCAAAAGGTATGCTTATTAGATTAAACATGCAGAGATCATTAAGGTCTAAAAGAGTTTGTGACATCACTAGGCATCTCAATAAACTTAGCACCTTGCTAAACCTAGAACTCAGTTTACTTGATAGTGAAAACTAACAATTACTTCTCTAGGTAATTTGAGGAATCCAACTATTGATTCAGGCATCAAACAATCAAACTATTGAGTTACTCATACGAGCTTTCATAAGCTTACCGGATTTGTTGTGTGGCAATTCGGTGCACTATTCAATGGTGTAGGACTGTAGGGGTTAATCCTGCAGGTCAGGGTAATTATGGTTGAAACTGAGATAGCGTGCTAGCAGCTTTACTGTAGGAAGCCAATTTTGTGGCTTTACCGTTATTAAAACTTCCGTTTGTAGTAAGCTCTGAGGAGCATTTACTTATTATTTTGTTGTGATAATTTAATTTGTAAACTTGTGTAATATATGACTCTGTGGAGCAGGTATATATTGACATTGTGGGTTCAGGACATCAGTGGTTTAAAAAGAAAAAGTTTTCCAGGTATTTTGTATCGACGGCTGAACCATCACGCATGTATAATTATGGAATTATATATTGATTTTTATTTGTGTTTAAAAATTGGGGCATGACAGGATTGACTAATGCTATAGTCAATGATCATAATATGCTTACCAGAGGCAAAAGAGGATTGTACAGAAGATGAATATGATGCTCTTATGCATCAAAATACTTAGACTCTTGTCCCATTATCACCTAACAAAAATTTAGTGTCTTGCAAATGGATTTTCCAAATCAAGCGAAACTTAGATGGTTCAATTGATGTTGTTTTGATTATGGGTAGCGAGTAGAAATTTTGTTGGGGCTAGGGTTGTGTGCCCTAGCCCAAATTTTATGTAAAGGATGCCTATTTTAATGTAATGATGCAATTTATTTAAATAGATGCTTATATCAATTTTTGTTGGGTTGAATGCATATCTAGGAGCCTAGTCAACTCTAGGATATGTATTTTGAGCATGTCTAGAACGGAGTTAGAGGTTTGACCGCTTCTAATTCCTAAGCTAGAACCCTCAATGTAGTATTGTAGGGGTTATAAGCATGGTGATTTGCACCCGCCGAGTGATTGCGTGGGTGAATAGCTTAGTAATCTAATTCTTGATCTTTATGCCAATTAGACCGAGTTAGAGACCCTTGAACCGGCTCTAACTCTCTCTAATTGAGTTTGTGTGACCCTTGAAATGGCACATTAATATCGTAATTGAGAATATATGATCCTTGAGCCTTGAACCGCCTTGGACACGACTACCGCCTAATCAAGAATTTTTTATTTACATTAGATTAGCTCCGGCACATAAGTTTGGGTGAATGAGCCTCCCTAGCACCCAACACTCTCTTGTCTTGATTTTTTTTTCACGAACTACTTTAGCATTGCATATTCTTTTTTTTTTTTTTTGCAATTTTCTATCTTCGGTTCTCAAATTTAGTTTAAGTATTCACAATTTCAGATACATGTTGCTAGGATAATTTGTATTTGTACTTAGTTGTCCGTAACCAAGTGGGGTTCCCTATTCCCTTGGGTACAATACTTGGAGCTTAATTTATTTGCTCTAAACTTGATGACCATGTTGTATTACGCATGAGGCTCTAGTATATGCACCGAATCAGGGATCCCAATGATAGAAAGCCTACTACAGGGTTTGTGATTCTCCTCAACAACTCCCCAATTTCTTGGTGTAGTAAAAAGCAAAATGTTGTTTCCAGATCTTCTACAGAGACTGAGTATAGAAGTATGGCAGATACTACCTCAGAACTTCAATGGCTTATCAATCTGCTTATAGACTTACATGTTAATCTTGCTCACATTCCTGTTCTTCATTGTGACAACATCTCTGCTCTAGCCCTGGCTTCAAACCCTGTTCAACACTCCAAGCTTAAGCATGTTGAAGTCGATGTTCATTTCACAAGAGAAAATGTAAAAGTTAGTTCTATTCAAGTTCAATTTGTCTCTTCTCATTATCAACTTGCAAATATCTTCACAAAAGACCTGTGTTCACCTCAACATAACTATCTTTGCAGCAGCTTGATGAGTGCTCTACCCTCATCAATTTGAGGAGGGGTATTATGTCACGCTCCTGATTTTTAATAAAAATAATAATTGATATATAATCTCATAATTATACATGCACGATCGTTCAGCCATCAATACAAAATACATGGAGACATCTTCCCTTTACAGCAAGTACATATTGATGTTCTGAACCCACAACTTCAAATATTGACCCGGTCCACAAAGTCACATATTACACAACTTACGAATTAAATTGTCTTCACAAAATAAAACGTAAATGCTCCTCAGAGCTTACAACATAGCGGAAGTCATAACAATGGCAAAGCCAACAAAATTTGCTTCCTACCCGTTCAGCTGCCAACAAGCTACCTCAACTTCAGCCACGATTACCCTGACCTGCAGGATTAACCCCTACACCATAGAATGGTGCACCGGGTTTCCACACACAAAACCCGGTAAGCTTATGAAAGCTCGTATGAGTAACTCATGAACATCAATCAACAACTCACACACATCAACTTAAGGAAAACATGCAACCATGATTCCTTCTAACCTTCCATATCCTTTCCACCGAAAGGACAACAAAAGTCACTGCTGTGACAATGCTCTATTTGCTAACTTAACCATCAAGAAGCAATTCAAGTCTCATCTAGACAATAAAAGAAGAATACTCTCAGAACTCTCCTTTAAACTACATACTTATGAGTCTCCAACAACCTCGACCGTTACCTGGCAGACAGACTAGAACTCTGACTGAAATCGTAACCACTCGTCCGGCCAAGGACGTGATTACCCATTCCTGCCTTGGTCACCATCTGTGACAAAATCATATGAATTGAAACTCTGAAAATTCAATATGCAATTCCCCAAAATCACAACAAAAGTCACACCGTGACAAAATCATAATAATTGAAACTCTGACAATTAAATATGATACGCCAGTCCTCCCAGGACATTTAAAAGAAAGAATCCCCGAAACTCCATTTTAAAACACGTAAACATGAGCATCAGATAGCTCCCCGCTAACCCCCATGATGTACAATGGCAATAGACTAGAGCTATAACTGAACGTAGCCACTCGTCCGGCCAAAGGCGTGATTCCCCAATTCCTTGCCTTGGTCACCATTTGCGACCTGTCACCATATGTGACATATGATCTTCAGACCCCGTCTAGTCTTAGAATCAACCGTTAAGTACGTCACACCCTACCTAGAAATGTTACAACATCTAGTTTTGGCTTTCCCAATCCCTGCTCACCATTTGTGACCCTTGGTATAAGGACCAATACATTTAAAATGAGTCACGCTTGACTCAAAAATGTAACATCAAGCTCAATAGTTTTCAAACAATAAAAAACATCTTTTTCCACAATATTGTTTCCTGAAAAGTCACATTCAACAATAATATGAACACCATCATGCATATTATTCATCATACATCATCCACAATATTTGTCTTTCTCGTATTCTCTCTCTGACAAAGAATAAATAAGAATTTAGAAATCAATTAATCTTTCCAATAGCATCCATTCCAATGTTCCCCACTTCTTCTTAATTCATTTATTATCTTAGAATAGTCAGACATTGGAATATGAAAATAAATTATGTTATTATAGAGTATCTTATTATTCTTCTTTATTAATTATAATAAGTCCATATATATTTTGAGTCTATATATACTCTTATTTATATTTTTAGGCTATAAAATAAATTAAAAATTAAAAAAAATATAAACCGCCTAGGCACCGCATATTAACCCACCTAGGCGTCTAGGCGCTAGTCCCATGGTCACCACCCGACTAGAGCCTAGCGATTTTTTGAACCTTGGTATATAAATATATATATATTTCATGTAAATATGTATATATATATATATATATATATACACATATACACGTAGTCATTCGCTCATAAATGCCTACTATTAGCAACTATAGTTTGCATTTAAATAATTAACGCCAAAACAATAATGGTAACTCCGTTCATAAATGAACATTGAGAGATTACCCACCTCCAAACTCCTGCTGCGTCTTCAATATAGCACAAAGCAGCCAATCCCCAAAATAACCATCCAAAGTACTTTGTCAAGTACCGAACACATATAGTTCCAACTTAGTAACGATTCACATTTGATTTAAGTTCGAAACCCCTGTTTTGAACTAAAATCCCCAAAGTGGAGTGAATTGAACTAAAACCACATCCGAGACCTCCCAAAGTCTCCGGAATACTTCCACGATCGATATGACCAACCCACAAGTCAATCGGAAGCTCGAATCCTTACGGATCGAATAAATCGACTGGTATGAAACCGTAAAAATCATAACAAATCCACACGAACTCCAAAATTTGCATATTATATATTGAAATGCTAGTATCAATGAGTAGAACATATGTAAAACTAAAAACAGTTCCCTACATGGCCGGAAAGCCAACAGAACTCCGCCACAGGCCGTGGCGCACCGCCGCAGGCCAAAACTCAATATTTCACAGAACTCCCAACATCAAAGCTTTTCATCTAAGCATGCTTGTGAATTTTCATAACTAGCTCGAAGTCAGAAAACAAGGATAAAGGGTCGAAAACTACCTCACAAGCTTTAGATTTTTGCACAATCCGAGTTGAACCGATTTCCACATAAATCGATCCAAACAACCACCACAGATCGATCAGGGAGCTTTCTCTGAACTCAACTAAGGAAGCATGAAGCCACGAAGTCGCCGGAGCTGCGTTTTCTGACCGAGTCCGAATACACCAAACTCCGCCGCCTTCTAGCGCCACCACTGCCTCAAATTGGCGCTAGAGGACACCACAGGGAGGAGCGGACGGCAACGACGAACCGATCTGGAAAGTTTCGTCGCCGGAGACTGCCGGAGCTCACTGGAAAAGCGGGGTAGGGTTTCCCAGTTCGGGTCAGGTCAGTCGCGGGTGAGGAGAGAGAACATAGCGTTTCTGGTTTTCGGAAAAGGAAAATGGAAAAATGGATATAGTAAGTTTCCGAAAATGGAAACTCCTATTTATAGAATTTTCCAAAACTTCAAATGCTCATAACTTTCACATACGAACTCCGATTTTCACGTTCCACTTGTTCACAAACTCGTATCGACGCGCTCTAAAACTTTCGTGAAGGAAGTTTATGGAGAATCTCAACGTATCCAAAGTTAACCTTAGCAACCCCCCTAAAGTCATACGTTCCGAATAAAAATTCGTCCGAAACACTTCTGCTCCATCCATGAGCCACGAAACTGTCTAATAACCACTAATTAAATTCCGGAAAACCCTTGGAAAATAATTACGAATTTATGGGGCATCACATTCTACCCCCCTTTAAGAAATTTCGTCCCGAAATTTAAACGTACCACGCCAACAAGTACGAATAAATCATCCTCACATCCAATTCTCATTCCCCAGCAAGAATGCTCTTATCCTAATGTACAACCTACCTCAGTCAATAGTGGATACAGGTAACC
This sequence comes from Rosa lucieae, assembly GCA_024704745.1. Lineage (NCBI taxonomy): Eukaryota > Viridiplantae > Streptophyta > Magnoliopsida > Rosales > Rosaceae > Rosa > Rosa lucieae. The sequence goes on from CM045498.1 coordinate 56,288,755, forward strand.
TACCTGCTATCACAACAACATAAATCATTACCACCCACTTGGTGGTACCCAATCATTTCATGGATCTCATCCTCATACACTATCCAACAAAGACTCTGTGACCGCAACACTACACACATATCACATAAGTGTCCAGAATACTGTTATCACAACAGTATCAGCCTCATTTCCTTGATAATGCAACCCTTGCATTACAAGAATTGAAAGTGAAACCTTTACTTCAACTCAAATCAACAAAACCCAAGCATCATAACTCAATAAGTGTCTACCCAACTTGAGACACAAATTAAGCTAAGGTCTGGCCCCACCTGACCCACACATAAATCATCACCTATCATTGTAATCAAAATCAAAGTGGTATAGACCCTCTACTACCACAACAATGAAGGATGCACCACATAACATGCTACACTGGCTTTTCCTAGAATTGAAAATGACAACATCAACACACAGTTCCTTTACAGTCCACCTATCACAAAAACAACACAAAGTTCTTTCCATAGACCAAACCCTCACAGCAATTTCTACCACAATAGAAAAGAAGTATGCATCACACTCAATGATGTACTACTGTCTCAAAAAAAATTTAAGATAAGGTCTAGCATCAATCAACCCAAAAGTAAATCATCACACAGATTTCACCGGTCATCACACAGATATCAATCAAGACGGTCATACTAAACTCAAAATGTTGCACCGATTACGATCACCATCTGTGAACTAATCCCAGTCCCTATTTGTGGCTCAATCTTGATCACCATCTATGATCTGTCACCATCTGTGACTCAATATCGATCACCATCTGTGATCCGTCACCATCTGTGACTCACTATCGCCGTCACCATCTGTGACTCACTATCGATCACCATCTGTGACTCACTATCGATTACCTTCTGTTTTTCGTCACCATCTGTGACTCACTATCGATTACCTTCTGTTATTCGTCACCATCTGTGACTCACTATCGATTACCTTCTGTTATTCGTCACCATCTGTGACTCAATATCTATCACCTTATGTGATCTGTCACCATCTGTGACTCAATATCGATCACCTTCTGTGATCCGTGACCATCTGTGACTCAATATCGATCACCATCTATAATCCATCACCATCTGTGACTCAATATCGATCACCTTATGTGATCCGTCACCATCTGTGTACATACATGTACATTTGCAAGCATAATTAGCTATAATGGGCCATGCTCATTGTACCGCCAAAGATACTAATTCCAACCGAAGGAATGACATGCAGACACACCGCCAGACGGGCTACAACCTCAGCATCGGACCACCTCCAAATCGCCACCGACGCGCCGCCACGCGCCAAGCCAAGATGGCATCAGAAGCTTCTGAAACTGGGACCTGAAGCATATCAGTCCCACATCGAAAACAAAGACAAGATCAGTCTCTTCCTCACCTATAAAAGGTTCTCTCCTCTCTCCTCATTAAGGACGCATTCAATACTTACCTACTGTTACTTTGTCAACATAAATACATTGACTAACTTAGGCATCGGAGAGTTGAAGACCGCCCGGCGCGGTCTCCCTCTGACGCCTGTTGTATTTTACTTGACAGGTAACGGGAGCTACAATAACAACACAAATATCGGTCCGCCCACCGGATCAGCGTTAGCTAAGATCCAGCTACCGCTGGACTTTTAGACGTTAACATTGGCACCGTCTGTGGGAACCCTTGAACTAAAGGTCATCCCACTACAATCACCATGACTAACGGTAGCGGGGGAAACGCTGAAGAGCAGGCAGAACTCCCCGCCATCCCCCAACCCTCCGACCCCGCATTAGGCGTTAACCGCGCACTATTCACAACCCCGGCCAACCCCAGCGGTGAGGCAGATCCAGGCAGCAGCCGCCCGTCAGGCCAAGATCTCGTCACCATGTACTAGATAGCACTGGCGGATCTTCATAAGGCAAACAGAGAGCGTGAGGCGGAGCGCAAGGAGAAGGCCGAAGCCCAAAGACAGATGGCTGCGCTCATGACACGTTTTGAGGAACTAAAAAACACTTTGGCGGCCACCAACTGCCCCGCACAGAGCGAGCAGTCACGTAGCACCAGGCGTAGTCAACCAAGCGCAGGCACAATGATGCCAGGGCCGGTCGTACAAATGCATGTACCGCTGAACCCACCTGGTCTGTCGGGAATGGGACCGCTGCCCATACCTCAACTAATGTTAAAACAGGTGGCGGAATCACTTCCGCACACCAACCGCTCGAATGCCAAGGCAAGGACTGAGGGTGATCCGCCCATACCTAGGCGCAGGCCAACTCGGCAGATCAGTCAGGCCGATTCCGCCGGCGATGCAACCGCCCAGCTATTGGAAAGGATGCACCAAATGGAGCAGAGGTTGATCCGGGCGGAGACGGGCGTCCCGACGTCAACTCGGAACCCGTTATTCACTTCCAGACCCGGCCCCTTTTCCGCCGCGATCCTGCAGGCTGTCAGACCGACATATGCAAAAACCCCAAAGATGTCGCAGTATGGCGGAATGACCGATCCCTTTGTCCACATGGACACCTTTAAGAAGGTCACCAACAACAAGGGGTTCGACGACGCCACCTTATGCCATTTGTTCAGCGAAACGTTGGACGGCGAGGCAATGAACTGGTTCTTTGAATGTCCGCTAGGATCTGTCGGCTCATTCCATGCACTATCGCACGCTTTCCTCTCCCGCTTCATCTTATTGTCCGCCGGACATCACAACACAAGTCAGCTGTTCGGCGTTAAGCAAGGGGAGGACGAATCACTGAAGGCCTTCGTCACAAGGTGGCGGGCAGCAGCATCTCAGTGCCGCGACTTAGACAAAACTATGGCATCGGCAGCCTTCAGGAAGGGACTCCTCAAGGGACCGTTCCTCTATCACCTCAATTACAATCATCCCAATGCGACGTACGACCACGTCATGAGTGAGGCGGTCATTCACGCCCAGGCGGAATTCATCACATATGGAGAGACCCCACCACCAGCAACGCCAACAAGGTCAACACAACCATCTTCCAGTCACCAGGAAACCGCTAACAAGACCCCCTCAGCATCGCCAACTGACAAGAAAAGGGAGTGGCCGCAGGGCCACCACCAAAACAAGCGGCAGAAGGAGCAGAATTATTACAAGGGAAACCGCCCAACTCACAGGGATAACCACAACAGGCAGGCGGAGTCCTCACAGCGGTACGCAGTTTTTACTGTCCTAACGGCCTCATATGAAGATATCTATAATCAGTGCAAGGATCAGATCCCACCGCCACCCCCTCCAAAGTACCCAAAAACAGGCAAACCCAGGAACACTGGCAAGTGGTGCAAATACCACGCGGACAGCGGCCACAATACAAACAGCTGCAATGCTCTCAAAACGGCCATTGAGACTTTGTACCGTGACGGCAAGTTGGAGCAGTTCAAGGTGCGCCAACCACCACCAGTGATTGCCAACGTTGAGACCTTGGGCCGCATCAACACCATCGATGGCGGTGCTCCAATCACCAACATGTCTCACAGGGCAAAAAAGCGCTATGAACGCGCTAACCACCCGAAGGAAGTTTGCAACATCCGCTACGAAAGATCCGCCAAACTCCCGAGATCAGGTTGGGAACCTATTACCTTCTCAGAGGAGGAGGAGCGCGGAGTACATTTACCCCATGACGACCCATTCTTGGTCGATGCCATTCTTGGCAAATTCTCGGTGGGGAGAATCTTGGTGGATAGCGGGTCCGCTGTCAACGTCATCTTCAGCGGTTGCTACGACCATCTCAAGCGGAACAAAAAACTACTCCAGGATCACGAGCCACTGCTCAGCTTCTCCGGTGACGTCACACAACCACTAGGGTCGGATTACATGCGACTAGTTATTGGCACTAGTCCCTGTATGGCGGAGGTGCACACGGAGTTCATTATTGTCGACTGTTTCAGTTCGTACAACGCCATCATTGGTCGACCAGCGCTTAACAAGCTCAAGTGCATCATTGCCGGATACATGCTTCTCATGAAGTTCCCCACGCCCAACGGCACAGGCTGTGTGAGGGGAAGCCAACAGCTGGCACGAGAATGTTATTCAACGACTATAGCGCGGTCAACGCGCCGCCATGAAATCCTGACAGTGGGTAATGACCCACCACCACCGAATATCTTTGAGGATCCTAGAGATGAGGAGAAGAAATATGTAAAGAAGGAGCCGGTCAACCCGGACACTCGCTGAAGGTTGTCTGCATCTCAGACGAGCATCCTGAGAGGACAGTCCGCATAGGCGCCCAACTAGATCCAGAAGTGGAGGCAGAACTCACTCAATTCCTACGTGATAACGCCGCCGTCTTTGCATGGTCCTATGCGGACATGCCAGGCATCTCCACTGAAATAATCACTCATAAGCTGACCATCAAACCTTCCTTTTATCCCATCAAGCAGAAGCGGAGGGCTTTTGATGAGGAAAAATACCGGGCAATCGGACAGGAGGTCGCCAAACTACGGGACATTGGATTCATCCGCCAAGTCATCTATCCTCAGTGGATCTCAAATCTGGTAATGGTAAAAAAGCCCAGCGGCAAGTGGCGGATGTGCGTCGACTTCAAAAATCTCAACAAGGCATGCCCAAGGATAGTTTCCCGCTACCTCGTATCGATCAGTTGGTCGATGCAACTGCCGGACACGAACTCCTCAGCATGATGGATGCCTTCTCCGGATACAATCAGATCAAGATGCACCCCAGCGACCAGGAATGCACCACCTTCACCACCGACAAAGGCCTCTACTGCTACAATGTCATGCCTTTCGGTCTGAAGAACGCCGGTGCAACTTACCAGCGGTTGATGAATGCCATGTTCGCTGAGCATCTGGGAAAAATCATCGAGGTCTACGTGGACGACATGCTAGTTAAGAGCATAAAGGCCAGTGGACATGTGGCAAACCTCAGGATCATAGTAACCATCCTCCTGGCCTATGGTATGCGCCTCAACCCAGAAAAATGTTTCTTTGCGGTCACCGCTAGCAAATTTCTCGGTTACATCGTCAGCGAGCGTGGTATCGAGGCCAACCCGGATAAGGTACATGCCATCCTTAACCTGGCGAACCCAGAGTATAAGGTGGACGTCCAGTGCCTCCAGGGCAAGTTAACCGCCCTCTCTCGATTCATCTCTCGACTTACTGACAAGTGTGCCCCATTCTTCAAACTCCTCAAAACAACTCACAAGAAGGTCATTGACTGGAACCCAGAGTGTCAGGCGGCGTTCCAGGGCCTAAAAGAATATCTGGCGGCAGTCCCTCTCCTTTCCGTCCCTGTGCAAGGAGAGACACTATTCATATATCTAGCGGTCTCGGCAACAGCAATAAGTTGCGCCATTGTCCGGCGGGAAGGCCAGGATGAACTCCCAGAAACAAGGTATTCACCGTTGGAACAGCTGGCCCTGGCACTTATCGTTGCCGCTAGACGCCTCCGGCAATACTTCCAGGCTCACACGATCCATGTGTTAACCAATCAACCACTGAGGCAGGTGATGCAGAACCCTGAACACTCGGGGCGCCTCAGTAAGTGGGCGATCGAGCTCAGCGAATTTGACATAGAGTACAGGCCAAGAACCGCCATGAAGGGCCAGGCAGTAGCGGACTTCATCGCTGAACTTACCGAGCGTCAGCCGGAACCCGGTACTCAAACAAAGCCCGGAACAGAAATAGTAACCAGTGCAGAGGCAACTCCCCCACAGTCAGAGTGGAACCTGCATGTGGACGGCTCCGCCTGTGCCAAGGCCAGCGGCGCCGGAGTCATCTTAACCGGACCCGGGGGACTGAACGCAGAGTACGCGTTGAAATTCAACTTCAAAGCTTCAAACAATATGGCGGAGTACGAGGCGCTCATTGCCGGTCTACTCCTCGCCATTGACTCAGGAGCTGACAGCGTCAACGTATTCAGCGACTCCCAACTAGTCGTCAACCAGGTCAACGACAGCTTCCAAGCCAAGGACCAGCAGTTAGCAGCATATTTGGGGTACGTCAAAACGTTGCTAAAAAAGTTCAAATTTCACACAATCACCCAAATCCCCCGGGAAAAGAACGCTAAGGCTGATTCACTGGCGAGACTGGCAACCGCCCAACCACATCAGAGTCCAACGGACACAAGGGTGGAGTACCTTGACAAGCCAAGTATCACAAAGACCCTGGCGGAAATCTTCAACGTTCAGGTCAACCCCAGCTGGATGGACGAGATCATTGCATATAAGCGCAACGGAACGTTGCCAGAAGATAAGGTCCAGGCAAGACAGCTCAAGCGAAGAGCAACCCGCTACAACATCCAGTATGGCAAGCTTTACCGCCAGGGATTCACCCACCCAAACCTCCGCTGTCTAACCCCAGAGGAGGGAAAGGTTGTCCTAGCAGAAATCCATGGCGGGGAATGTGGAAACCACTCGGGCGCCAGATCCCTGGCCAACCGCACAATGCGACAAGGCTACTTCTGGCCCACACTTGGTGACGACGCCCGGCGGATTTCGAGGTCTTGCCACAAATGCCAACAGTTTGCAGATCTCCCACGCGCACCAGTGGAACCACTTTCAATCATCATTGGCCCATGGATTCATTCCACGTGGGGCCTTGATTTGATGGGAAAGTTCCAAACCGGGTCAGTTGCCATTGAAGTGGATAGAAGCCACTAAGCCAAGGGTCAGTTCAAATACATCATTGTTGCCATTGATTACAATAGCAAGTGGATAGAGGCGGAGCCACTAACGGCAATAACTACCGCCAAGGTAATTCGCTTCCTTTGGAAGAATATCTACTGCCGCTACGGTGTCCCACACACAATCATTACAGACAACGGCACACAGTTCAACAATGACGAGCTCATCTCCTTCACCACCAACTTGGGCACTAAGTTGAGTTTTGCATCTGTCGCCCACCCCCAGACCAACGGCCAAGTCGAAGCGGCGAACAAGATAATCAAAAAGTTGTTAAAAAAGAAGCTCGACAACGCCAAGGGTTTGTGGGCGGAAAAGCTCCCAGAGGTCCTGTGGGCCATCCGAACAACTCCGACCTCCGCCACCGGAGAAACTCCTTTCTGTATGATGTTCGGCACAGAGGCTGTCTTGCCCATTAAAGTTACTCAACCTACCGCTAGAATCGAAGGCTACTGCCCAGAGACCAACACCGCCGGCGTCAACTTGGACAAGGACCTCCTAGAAGAGAAAAGATGCAAGGCCCATTTACACAATTTACAAAACAAACAACGGGTATCACGTTTCTACAACGCTAGAGTCAAGGCCCGGAATCTCCAACTGGGGGACTCGGTCATGAAGGAAGTCATTCCGCCACCGACAAAACTCCGCCCAACTTGGGAAGGCCCGTACAAAATTGTGGAAGTCGTTAGCCCAGGCACCTTCTACTTAATGGACAAGGACGGCGTCACGACGGCCCGCCCTTGGAATACTGAGCACCTTCGGTATTACTACAAATAGTCAGACCGCTACCCAGGAGCATCTTGACTTAGCTAAATTTTTTTTGTTCAAATATTTAGCTAAGGGAAGCTACCCAACGGGTACTACCCCACTTTTGTACACTGATCAGTCAGCCATCAATGAAACGAGGAATTATTCAAACCATTGTTACCAAGTCTAGCACTGAGGGCAACTGGCAACGCCAGCAATCGTCGGCGGACCCCGTCCGCTACGAGGTGCACTTGGACCAATCTTAATTCCTTTAATGTTTCATTGATCGACAAAAGAAAAATATAACTCAAAAACACTACAAACACATCATGGCAAACCAATTCAGAAATTTATTTCACTTCCCAACATTCTTTACTGTTATGCCTCAGCGGCTACAAAAAAAAGGGGGGAAAGTAGAAAAAAACTATGGCGATCTCAGCTGGCTTCAACGGTTGGCTTCGACGTTTTCTGCTTCTGCAGCCGGCGGCACAATCGACCGACTCGCTTGGTCGGACCCTCGAGCTGTCGGACTGGGAGTCTCTATGGTACCATCCGCCCGGGTGTGCGCCTCCAGAAAACCGGCACGTGACACCTCCGACGGGGTGGGGTGGGGAGTCTGCTGGGACCCTTCCGCCGGATGTGGGCCACTTTCCCCGCTGCCCGAGTGGGTACCTCCAGCTGGGAAAGGCACGACTGCTGTCTCCGGCGGGATACTCTCAGCCGGTGGTGCGTCAGGCTGTGACGCTTTCGCAAAGTCAATGGCGCCCTTCCGCTTCAACATGTCTATATTTGCCCGGGCCCCAGACTTCGCCGCCTCGGTCAGTGTCTTCTTAAACTCTGCCGACTGCTTGAACGCTTCAACAGCGGCGGACGCGGCGGTACTCCCTTCAGCTCTCAGGCGGGTAACCTCACCCCCCAGCCGCTTCACTTCGGCCATCCTGTCGGCGGACTCCCGCTGCACTATAATGAGTTTTTTATCCTTAGCGGCTATCCGCTCCTGCAGCAGGGCGATCTCCTGCTCCAACTTGGAGACGCGTTCATTCCGCTCCAAGTCCCGCCTGATGGCCACATTGAGCTTGCCGCGGACGTCCGCATAGTCACATTCCGCCTTGGCCAGCCCCCGCTCGACCTCCGCCAGTTTCTCCCTTGCCTCCGCCAACTCCCTCTGGAGACCTCCGATTTCTTCCCTGAGCTCTCCCTCAATCAGGGGCTGCTTCGACGCCGCCACGAACATATCATGTAATCCCGCCGATATTTGACCAAACGCCGAGCTGAAGGGCGATTGGTCAATTGCCGTCGGGCGCGATATCCCCGCCAGACCGCCGAACCCCAGCCGCTCGCATAGATGGAAGAGGAACTCCCGCTCCCCTTCTGTCATAAACGGTGCATACTCGGCGAACGAGTCCAGCTCACTGACGGCGGGCGCCTCTCCCTCCACCTCCGCAGTCTTCGCAGGAGCCTGTCGGGCCTTCTTCTGACGGCGGGCCCCGACCACCTCCACCTCATCTCCCTCTTCCTCGTCAGGAGAATCAGCCGTACGGCGTTTTCTCTCCAACGCCCTCTGGTTCCCGGCGTCGGTCCTCGTCACCCTCACTGGCGGCTCCTCCCTAGTCACAATGACATCGTCCGCCGGTTGCACCACCTTTTGAGGACCACGCCTGTGGGCAGGCATCCGCTCCTTCTGTTGCCCAGCCACAACGCTTCCCCTCTGATCCCCGCCGGCCGTCTGGGTCCCCGCCTGCACTGTAGGCAGACCATCCTCACCAAGATGAGACTGGTGCGGCATCGGCATCACCACCGGAACCTCGGACTGGCTCAGCGCCAACGTCTCGGGGTTCACCACCGTTTGCTGGGCCGCCAGCCCCTCGGCATACATGGCCTCCAGAAAATTGTCTATCTCCGCCCGGTCCATCGCCTTCTCAAATGCGTCGCGACTCGATTTATTACCCGGCGGAGTTTCTAAAAAAAAAAAAAAAAAAAAAAACAGGCACCGGTCAGTCTCGCAATTCAAAAAAAAATAATACGAAACATGGTAGAGACGCCTCACCAATGGAGCGTGTTAATCGCTGGTCGACCAGCAACTCCCAACCTGTCAGTAGTCGGAAATCTAGTAAGTTTCGGTTCCGCCAGCAACCTCTGATCCTCGCCACGCGACACTCTTCTTCGCGCGTCAGCGTATACCGAAGTCCCGCTGCACAAAAACACGTCGTTAGTGGGAGTATAAGTGCAAGCACGTAGGCACGCCAAATACTTTCAGCGGAAACCGGACACCAACCTCGAATAGGTTGGAACTCAGACTTAATCCTAAATGTCGGCCCTTCCTCATTCGATCTGGCGTGGTACTCCCAACCGTCTGTAGCGACGCAGAAGGTACCCCGCCAGTAGGACATTGAGTCCCTTAGATTCTCGATCAGCTTGGGCGCTCCCTGCCGGCGGCTCAGGTTCACTTGCCCTTTGCAGCCTCGGCGCTTCACATACACTAACTCGTAGAAGTGAAGCACTTCCGCCACAGTAGGCCCCTCGCACCCGGATAACCGCCAAAGGGAGTTCATGGCCAACATCAACCGCCACATATTGGGACAAATCTGACCAAACGCAAGGCCAAATTCGCACACCAGGATCTGGAGGTTGGGCACCAGCGGGAATGTCAGTCCTTGGCGGAATATCGCCTCGTGAACGGCAGCAAATCCCGCTGGGAGAATCGACGCCTTCTCATCCGCCGTCGGCGGGCGCAGCTTCACCGACCCCGGCAATCGGAACGTCTGTTTCAGTCGGTTAACGGCAGCGGCGTTCATCCGCCCACCTGCCTCGTCGACGGCGGTGCCATCTGAGAGAAACCACGCCGATTCAGCATTCTGCCCCGCTACTTCCTCTTCCCCAGCGGAGCCGCTAGCAGCACTATTGCTTGCTAAGCGCTCGTCGCGCCTAGCTTTGGCAGCAGCGGCCTCACCTGCCCTAGAGCTCTCCGGACGCGAACCACGACCCATAGTTACTTCCCAGAGGATGGTCTGTAGCGGCTCAACTTCTAGCGGTTCTGGCAGTGAGGTTCCTGCATGGGCAGACGGACGCAACGAATCAATAAAAATCCTATCCGCCGCGCTGAACGACACGTCAGACCCGGAATCCTCACTGCTCGAAATCTCTATGACGTTAGCCATCCCAAACCCTAAAACCCACATCAGTTAGCACAAACACAGATCTAGCCTATTCTCACATCAGATATAGCCAAACGCATCAAGAACAAAACCCAGAAAACTCCAAAGTACAAACAAACGCACTCAACCCAGACTCGGCCATCCAGAACCTTAACCACTAAACGCATTGGCCAACCATAATTCAACCCCCCAAAAAAAACCCCCATTTCACAACTCAGAACACACCCAATAAAACCAGCAATTATCCTAGAAAGACAAACACAACAAAACCCAGAAATTAGCAGAAACAAAAGGGAGAGGAGGGAAATCCAGGTACCAACCTCAGTGGTAAAGTCTTCGGCAAGGTGGCGCACGGCAATCCTGGGAGGCTATTATCGTACTCTCTCCGGGAATCGTATACCCAAACTTCGGTAAACTCTTTCGCCTGTCTCGGACAAACAGGGCTCGCAGACGATGACTAGGTTTTCAAATTTTCACAAGGTGTCAAATCTCCCAAAGTTCCCCCCCCCCTTTATGTCAGCACCAACGCGTCCTAAGCCGTCCGCTCCATAACGACATCACCTATCAGCCGTACACGTGTCGTCAGTCTGCACTCACTCTCCGGATTACCCGAGGCGTTACCTCGGTTACGAAACCCACAGTTACTGTCATTAAAGGCTAGAAGACGGACAGGCTTAGGAGACAAGCCTACGCACGCTAACCCGCTATAGGTTCGACACGTGTTAACCACCGTAGGGACAACTTCGTAAATACCGCCAACGAAACTTCTCCCTTGACATTTTCCAAGAGACGAAGTCTCCGCTGAGCGAAACCCCGCCAGCAGAACTTCTCCCTTGTCATTTTCCAAGAGACGAAGTCTCCGCTGAGCAAAGCCCTGCCAGCGGAACTTCTCCCTTGCTATCCTGCAAACGGGGTCTTTCGCTATACACCTCTGGCGGAACCCCCTTTTCATCTTGCAAAATACCGCCAGGCACGTCTACCAGACGTTGCTTCCTGCTGCATCCAGCGGGGGGATGTCCGCCAAACGGAAAATCTCGAGGCCACGCCTTTCTGACAACGACCGCCACGCGGCGTTACCGTCAGACCGTCCCTACGGGACACGGGGACTAGTCAAACAGTCTATGACGGCCCTGATCAGGCACGTTGACCCCCGTCATTTGGGTGCTAAACATTGGGCTCGCTACCCAACACCCTCTGCTCCGAGCAGCTCCCCCTCATCAAACAATTTGCCAACCATCCGGAGGTCTATCTTTGCCGGGGAGTGGGGGACTCCCTGGGGGGCCCAGCAGGGGCCCACTCGAAAGGGTATAAAGCGTTTGATCAGTAAAACCAACGGTTTACAACGCACTGACGCTAATTATGCTCTTGCAAGTCTAGCGGAGGAAAACGCTTCAAACCGCCGAACAACTCCCCAACCAAGATTGCCCTCCTTGACTGGGGACTTGGGGGACTTGTACATACATGTACATTTGCAAGCATAATTAGCTATAATGGGTCATGCTCATTGTACCGCCAAAGGTACTAATTCCAACCGAAGGAATGACATGCAGACACACCGCCAGACGGGCTACAACCTCAGCATCGGACCACCTCCAAATCGCCACCGACGCGCCACCACGCGCCAAGCCAAGATGGCATCAGAAGCTTCTGAAATTGGGACCTGAAGCATATCAGTCCCACATCGAAAACAAAGACAAGATCAGTCTCTTCCTCACCTATAAAAGGTTCTCTCCTCTCTCCTCATTAAGGACGCATTCAATACTTACCTACTGTTACTTTGTCAACATAAATACATTGACTAACTTAGGCATCGGAGAGTTGAAGACCGCCCGGCGCGGTCTCCCTCTGACGCCCATTGTATTTTACTTGACAGGTAACGGGAGCTACAATAACAACACAAATATCGGTCCGCCCACCGGATCAGCGTTAGCTAAGATCCAGCTACCGCTGGACTTTTAGACGTTAACAATCTGTGACTCAATATCGATCACCATCTATGATCCGTCACCATCTGTGACTCAATATCGATCGTCATCTGTGATCTGTCACCATCTGTGACTCACTATCGATCGCCAACGGTGATCCGTCACCATCTGTGACTCACTATTGATCGCCTTCTGTGATCCGTCACCATCTGTGACTTACTATCGATCGCCTTCTGTGATCCGTCACCATCTGTGACTTACTATCGATCTCCTTCTGTGATCCGTCACCATCTGTGATTCACTATCGATCACCATCTGTGATCTGTCACCTCGTTCAACTACCGATAATCGACACACAACCGTAGTGAACCATCTTTCTTCCTCGCAAACACCACAGGTGCACCCCAAAGAGAAGTACTAGGTCTAATGAACCCTTATTCAAGTAAACCATCAATTTGCTCCTTCAACTCTTTAAGTTCAGTTGGTGCACTACTAGGATAAAGTTCATAGACATCAGTTCACAACTGATGTTAAAAAAAAAAAAATCCGATGTCTTAGTGGGCGATGTTAAAGATCCCCAAAACTAAGACATCGGTTCACAACTGATGTCTATTTTACAACGAGACATCGGTTTAAGGTCCAGAACCGATGTAAAAACATTAATGTGATCACCATTTTGGTGTGTTTAGCTATTATCAAATCTTCATATTTTGGCATTAGATGCTTAATGAAATATAGGTCTAACAACACAATTATCCATTTTAACATCGTTTCTGATTTAAAAACGATGTCTGATAATATTTTACACATCGGTTCTCATAAATTTTTGCTTGTGGTTCATAAGCTTTTCGTGTGTTTGGTACATAATATTTCACTAGACATTCAATCTACATTTTGTAGTATAGTTTGAACTGATGTCCATATTTATGCTAGACATCGGTTTTGTTTATATATCGATGTCCATAGTTATTCTAGACATCGGTTTTTCTTTATATATCGATGTCCATACTTATTATACACATTGGTTTTGTTTTTATATCGATGTCCATAGTTATACCAGACATCGGTTTTTGTTTATATATCGATGTCCATAGTAATCTAGACATCGGTTTTGTTTATATATCGATGTCCATAGTAATGCTAGACATCAGTTTTTGTTTATATCTTGATGTATATATTTATAGTAGACATCATTTTTGTTAATATACCGATGTTCATAGTAATGCTAGACATCGGTTTTTGTTTGGTAACTGATGTATTTTCTCATTCTTAACATCGGTTTTGGTTTCCAAACTGATGTATTTTCTCTTTTCTGACATCAATTTTTGTTTTCAAACTGATATAATTTGTGTTTTCTGACATCAATTCTTCATCAGTAACTGATGTTTTTTGCATATCCCTTTCCTGCTGTATTTGGTACTAGAAAGCTGATCCACAAATAACATGAAATTCAAATGTACTTTAAATATTAGGGAATTGTATTAATTTCTATTAAGGCCAAGCAAAACAATGATGAAATTGACACATCATATACATTAAAACTAATGAGCCATGAAACTTAACCCTCCATATACATTAATATCAAGGCCAATCTTGAGAAGAACAGCAACATTATTCTTCAGATACTTCAGCACAGCGTTCCTCTTCTTCTTAATCGCCCCTAGCCTCACCTTTATGCTCTTTATATCAGATTTGCTGCATCAAAAAGACCTAAAATCAGAATCCAAAACAAAACTTAAAAGAAACAGGAAACCATACTCTACATAAACTTAGGCAGAAAGACAAACTGGGTTTAAATTTATCGTTAAAAGCATACCTGCAGTAAGAATTTTCAGTTTGGCATCCAACCCCATCATCCCAGAAAATATTCATCCATGTTTTGAGTCTGCCTTTAATTGATCCATGTTTTGAGTCTCCTTATAGTGCACCGGTTTTGAATTGAATAGATCAATGACATGTTTAATGAAAGACCATAAGAAAGCGCCATTCCAATAAACCCTGCAGTTACGTAGCAATTTATATAAGAATCATAACTATAAGTCCAATCACTGGCTTCCAGAAAAATTTAGGAAAACTAACCAGAGCTAAAAGTTCCAGTTGGAAGCAAAACCATACAGAGTGCTGCAGAGGCGAGAACTGCTGCTCAAATTATTTCTAACCGTTGAATCAACCAGTCATATGCTGCAAAACTATGAAAAAATGGGCTAGCATTTGTGTCAATGAGGTGAAAATTCTTTGCCAAGAAGCGCTCTTCTTCATTGAAAGCTCTTATTGTAATGGCACCTGATACAGACTCTGCTAGATGATTTGCTACAAAAGACTTGGTTGTTCCATTGATCCTCATCAACTCCTTTGCAGTGGAAAAGTACTATTTCTGAAAGGAAGACATACTGTGTCATATAAAGAAGTTTCCACGCAAAAGAACATGCTTTGCTGGTTCAATTTCAAATTCCAACAAGATATAAAAGAAGCTCAAATAGCATACCTGTAGCTGAATTGCCAGAAAGACCATTGGTATGGAAACAAACAGGACTTACCATGTAACAGCAGCTAGTATTCCCAGATTGGAGTAAGCATTTATGGTAGCTCCACAAGCAAAGACAAGGCTGAATGGAATATCAAGATCTACGATACTTGGATCAGATGAAAGCTAAACAATCAAAATGCAGTACATAAAAAATTAGGTCCTTTTTAAGTCCTCAGTCTATAATTAAAGTTTCTTGTTAAAATGCATACCCGACTTAGTATCCTTCCCAGAGGCGTTGAGTCATAGAAAGACATGGGTGCATGAAATAGAGAGTTTGGTAGCTGAGAAAATAAAGCCCTTGATGCCTCAAGACCCAAACCAACTGTTAACAGAGATCTGAACAGTAAAATAAATGTTGTAGAAAATCCAATCGACAGGTAGACCAAGATCAATTGTGATGAGCTAACATTGGGATTATCAACATCAGCAGCCATCCAAGAGTTCTGTGCTATCTAACTATTTGAACAATGTACATAAACAATCGATTTTGATCCCCAAGCAAACCGCTTAAGCGCCACCACAAATTGTTTGCTTT
This sequence comes from Rosa lucieae, assembly GCA_024704745.1. NCBI lineage: Eukaryota > Viridiplantae > Streptophyta > Magnoliopsida > Rosales > Rosaceae > Rosa > Rosa lucieae. Next base: position 56,304,317 of record CM045498.1, read on the forward strand.
TTGCGCCTTCTTCAAGAGTTCTCTGTCAAGAATGAAATAATCAGATAAGGGTGAAAGAAAGGACATGAACCAAAACGCCGGGAATGAGGACGGTGAGAGATTGTACCTGTAAGAAGTCATCACTTCAGGATCCCTTAACAGCCTTTGTCGGCGTAAAACGTTGACAATGAGAAAATACAAAAGCTGCCAGAGGGAGTATGCGACCAGGGGCACCACAAACAACCATGTCCACAGATAAGTTTTGTTTTCTACATAAGGCCAAGAAGCTCTGGCAGAAGATCCTTCAGGATGCATGGCTGCAAATGTTGCTGGATCCCACCATCGAATAGTGAAGAAAACCAACCCTGAAACAAAAAATACAATATTTTCAGGGGCATGAACATAACAGATCACCACAGCTTATCTAACATACACTTGACCCATAAGGGTTGATCATCATCAAAACAAGACAGTTGATCATAAGTTTGAATTTCTATATGAGAAGATCCAACGATAATATCCATCACAAATTCCTTGTAACTAGCTAACCACCATAATGGAAGCTCTCTCCGATCTCATATATGTCCAGAGATACCACACATGCTACAGAACCTGTGGGACTGCTTAACACAAGTTTTGTAGAAAAAAAAAATTACTAGAAATTTGTTTCAGAGGTACTAGAAGTTTGTTTCAGAGGTATATAAAGAAAGGACCAGCTCACCAGGTAAAAGATGTATCAGGACACTGACTAATTTGTCAGGTGAACTAAAAACCAAGCTACAACGCCAAACAATCAGTGCCCATGCTAATGGCCCATGCAGAGGCATTTTAAACAGTCAGCAATTGACAAGTGAATAATTACTCCCTCAAAAAGAAAAGTAACTGAAATTGTTGCTTACCTCAGCAAATGAGAAACAAACCATGAAAAACTTTTCATTCCTTGGATATAGAAGAAGGTCAACCAAAAAGATCGTATTGGCATAGTAGCAGAAGTCCTATGACATACAAATAATACATCATTGCCACTTATTCATATTTAAAATAATACAAAGGTAGTAAGATCGTAGTGATTGTACAAGAGAACTAGCCAACGATTCTAAGGACTGCAAGTACTGTAGTTGAAACTGACAGAAAGGGTGAAGACACCAACTCCTTAAAACAGTTTTGCCAAACTTTCAATTGTACATATAAGAACATGAAAACATAAGAATCTAGAAATTAGCAAACTCAGACACCTAGTCTCCATTTCCTTTCTTTATCTAACTTGAGTGATATGTTAAATTTAAAACACAATAATAAGAAGAAAGAAGTTCAAATAGAAATGAATTTTCTGCTAATGTTGATAGCACAGAAGGGAAATGTGCAAGCCTTTCAGAACCAGAATTTTGGACAGAAGGGACATGTGCAAAGCCTTAACCTGAATCTTCGACACTCCATTGCCAACACTTCCCCAGAACAGCCTCTTCACCTCATGACCTCTTGTTTGCGACTTCATGCTTTCCACGGAAAACAAGCCATCATCAGCTCTACTTCTAGGCAACGTTTTCAACTCAGCCAACTCAAGATCACAAAACTTGCACTCCACTCCCACATTCAAGAACTCACTCATAAATAATTCAAAGATCCATCCCAGATTGATCCATGACATATATTGCTAAATTGTCAATCCAATTCACATGTGTATACATCATTAGTCTAGATCAACACTGATAGCATAACATGCCACACTATCTCAAAAGACTAGGATTGAGGGGAACAAAGATAAACAAAAATAAGTAAACATACCCAGAGTCTAGGGGAACTGAAGAAGACATACAAGATCTGGTTCTTGGATGCTGTAACAAGGTATTCCTACAAGGAAAAAGAAGATGGTCTTCATATCCAACATCTTGAGAGTAATTTCAGTCCCGGAACAGCAACAATCCATCCACTCAACAAACCTGAAGCAACCCCCAAATAGGTACACACATAGATATAGATTGATACATAGGATTAGACAAAAATTAACCAAGAAATTAACCAAAAGATACCCAGAAGCAATTGAAAACAATTTAACGCAAAATCGAGTGAGACCCAATAATCCAATACCTGAATCGACGGCGAGCCTTGTCTTGAATGTTAGGTCTTATCTTCCATGGTGGGCTCGACGAGGGAACAAGGCGGAGCTCCGGTATGGACTGCATCATTGGTGGATTTGAGAAGAGAGATGAGAGAAGAGGTGTGTCGGAGGAGGAGGAGGAGGAGAACGGAGACGGAGGCAGAGAAGGAGGAGAGTGGAGACGGAGGCCGAGGCGGAGAGTAGTTGGGTGCTGGTTGGAGGCGGAGGATGAGGAAGAGGAGGTCGGGTGCTGTGTCATGGTGGGTAGGGTTTGAGACTGAAAAAATGTCGAGGCAGTCAATATGACTAAGTGTTGGGGAATTGAAATTTTGTTCCCCCGCGTTGAAAATTTTGTAACTTAGTCATTTTCCGCGTTCTTCAAAATTTTGAAAAAAAAATTGTAGACATCGGTTAACTATTAGAAACGATGTTAATGTACAGATAGAAATCGTATTTTTAAGAACCGATGTTAGAAATTTTTTTTACATCGCCTCAAATCCTAACCGATGTCTATGACATGATGTCTATTAGCATTATTCTAGTAGTGGTGTCATTGATACAGGTGCAGTACCTGGTATCACATCGATAACAAAATCCACTACCATCCTTAGAGGTAACCCTGGTATTTCCTGAAATACATCACTGTACTCGTAAACCACAGCAATCTCTACCATAACCGCAGCATAACTCACTGACTCCACATGAGCTAAGAATCATACCCTCAAAGCAGTATCTGACCTAAGACACCGATAACGAAACACCAGCTGTCCAGGTATATCAAATGACACTACCATTTCAAAGCAATCAATTATAGCATGATTTGGCCTCAGCCAATCAATACCAAAAATAACATCATATGTATGATCTGCTAACACAATCAAAGTTGTAAAAAGCTCCCTACCACAGATCATAATCAGACATGCATCACAAGACATATCAAGCTCAAGGGAAACACCAAGTGGGGAAATAACACACAAAGGTCTAGCAAGAGGCCTAAGAATCAAACCTATCATATCAACCACAGAGCTAGATATGAAAGAGTGGGACAATCCCGTATCAAACAACACTCTAGCAAAGAAATCAAATAAGGATAAGGTACCTTCCACTCCGGTATTCTGCTGACCAATAGCAAACACTATAGCCTACCCCTGAGGCAGTTGCCTCTGGTGATTCCCTTGTCCCTTACCCTGCTGGGTACAATCCCTTGAGAAGTGCCCCGTCTGGCCACATGTGAAGCATGCCAAGGTCTTCGGTTTCGTGCAAGCTCGAGCAATATGGCCCATCTCATTGCAATTGAAACACTTTTGGTTTGCCACCTACCTATTAGGTGCAACCCTAGTAGGTGCAGCTGCAGCCCTCGCTGGCGCCTGCTGATTAGTCCTCTGTCTCTTCCAAAATCCACCTCGATTCCCAAATGCTTTCCTGCTCCTCGCAATTGCCGTTCCCCTTTCTTTGGAAATCCCTCTCAGCCGATTCCTGTTCCTAGAAAGTCAGGTTCTCCTGCTTAATGGCCATAGCCTTAGCGAAAATGAGCTCCATCGTCTTCAGTCCCCACTGAAACCTCATAGCTAAGCTCTCAGCATCTATGTGCCTCACAAAGCTATACAACCTTGAGAACTCAATCTCATACTCCCTTACACTCTTAGTCCCTTGGACTAATGAGACAAATTCCATTTCCAAATGCCCCCTCACAGAAGGCGGAAAGTTCTTCTTCCTGAACAGTTCCACAAAACCGTCCCAGGTCATGGTGGACACATCCATCACTCTCTGTGTGCCATTCCACCACACCCGTGCATCGCCTTAGAGCATAAATGTGGCAATCTTTCTCTTCTCAATGTCGTCGCAGATGACCATCTTGAAGTAGGTCTTTATGTTCTCGATCCACTGATCTGCCAACCTATGATCCGTACCCCCCTGAAATGGGACTCCTCCCAGTCTCGAAATCTCATTTGCCAACTTTGACAAACGAGTGGGATCTACAACATTTGCAACCTCCACAATAGGTGGAACAGGCAGCTCAACATTCGATGCCTCAACATCATTCTCGAACATTTTCTCAACAGGAGGAGGAATCCTGCCCCTACCTCGGGCTCTACCCCTGCCTCTGGGTCTAACTCGACCCCTAGCTCTGCCTCTTTGTGAATCCATCACCCAAGGAGCATAGCAACCTGTGATTAATACCTGTATAACTCTCAAACACAAGTATAAGTCAACGCTATGACTCAATCAACCACAACACTACGTCAGAAGATACAATTCCATCCCCTACGTCAATCTTGAGTTAAAACTAAAGGTCATCATTCCTCAAAGTCTTTAACTCATAGAAGCTACATCTAACTCCTACACTTCATCCCCTGAGCCGACACTACCCTGACGACTCACATCCTACAGCTCACTACATACCCAAAGACTATATCAATACCGAAGAGCATCTGATGGGGATCCGCTGCAGACGGGCCATCACTCGAGGAGTATTGGTTGTCACCAAATATGTACCTCACGCTCTGATACCAATCTGTCACGCCCCTGATTTTTAACACAAATAAAAATCAATATATAATCCCATAATTATACATGCGCGATCATTTAGTCATCAATACAAAATACATGGAGACATCTTCCCTTTACAGCAAGTACATATTGATGCCCTGAACCCACAACTTTAAATATTGACCGGCTCCACAGAGTCACATATTACACAACTTATGAATTAAATTGTCTTCACAAAATAAAACGTAAATGCTCCTCAGAGCTTACTACATAGCAAAAGTCATAACAATGGCAAAGCCAACAAAATTTGCTTCCTACCCGTTCAGCTGCCAACAAGCTACCTCAACTTCAGCCACGATTACCCTGACCTGCAGGATTAACCCCTACACCATAGAATGGTGCACCGGGTTTCCACACATAAAACCCGGTAAGCTTATGAAAGCTCGTATGAGTAACTCATGAACATCAATCAACAACTCACACACATCAACTTAAGGAAAACATGCAACCATGATTCCTTCTAACCTTCCATATCCTTTCCACCGAAAGGACAACAAAAGTCACCGCTGTGACAATGCTCTATTTGCTAACTTAACCATTAAGAAGCAATTCAAGTCTCATCTAGACAATAAAAGAAGAATACTCTCAGAACTCACCTTTAAACTACATACTTATGAGTCTCCAACAACCTCGACCGTTACCTGGCAGACAGACTAGAACTCTGACTGAAATCGTAACCACTCGTTCGGCCAAGGACTTGATTACCCATTCCTGCCTTGGTCACCATCTGTGACAAAATCATATGAATTGAAACTCTGACAACTCAATATGCAATTCCCCAAAATCACAACAAAAGTCACACCGTGACAAAATGATAATAATTGAAACTCTGACAATTAAATATGATACACAAGTCCTCCCCGGACATTTAAAAGAAAGAATCCCCAAAACTCCCTTTTAAAACACGTGCACATCAGCATCAGATAGCTCCCCGCTAACCCCCATGATGTATAATGGCAACAAACTAGAGCTATAACTGAACGTAGCCACTCGTCCGGCCAAAGGTGTGATTCCCCAATTCCTTACCTCGGTCACCATCTGCGACCTGTCACCATCTGTGACATATGATCTGCAGACCCCGTCTGGTCTTAGAATCAACAGTTAAGTAGGTCACACCCGACCTAGAAATGTTATAACATCTAGTTTCGGCTTTGCCAATCCCTACTCACCATCTGTGACCCTTGGTACAAGGACCAATACATTTAAAATCAGTCATGTTTGACTCAAAAATGTAACATCAAGCTCAATACTTTTCAAATAATAGAAAACATCTTTTTCCACAATATTGTTTCCTGAAAAGTCACATTCAACAATAATATGAACACCATCATGCATATTATTCATCACACATCATCCATAAGAGTGTGTGTGTATATATATATATATATATATATACACGTTGTCATTCGCTCAGGAATGCCTACTAATACCAACTATGGTTTGCAGTTAAATAATTAATGCCAAAACAATAATGGTAACTCCGTTCATAAATGAACCTTGTGAGATTACTCACCTCCAAACTCCCTCTGTGTCTTCAATATAGCACAAAGCAGCCAATCCACAAAATAACCGTCCAATGTACTTCGTCAAGTACCTAGCACATACGGTTCCAACTTAGTAACGATTCACATTTGATTTAAGTTCGAAACCCTTGTTTTGAACTAAAATCCCCAAAGTGGCGCAAATCGAGACAAAACCTCATCCGAGACCTTCCTAAGTCTCCGGAATACTTCCACGATCGATATGACCAACCCACAAGTCGATCGGAAGCTCGAATCCTCACGAATTGAATAAATAGACCTGTATGAAACCGTAAAATCATAACAAATCCATACGAATTCCAAAATTTGCATATTATATATCGAAACGCTCGTATCAACGAGTAAAACATATATAATACCAAAAACAGTTCCTTATATGACCGGAAAGCCACCTGAAAGCCGCCACAAACGATGGTGCACCGCCGCCGGCCAAAACTCAATATTTCACAAAACTCCAAACATCAAAGCTGTTCATCTAAGCATGCTTGTGAATTTTCATAACTAGCTCGAAGTCAGAAAACAAGCATAAAGGGTCGAAAACTACCTCACAAGCTTTGGATTTTTGCTCAATTCGAGTTGAACCAATTTCCCCGTAAATCGATCCAAACAACCACTACAGATCGATCAGGGAGCCTTCTCTGAACTGAACCAAGGAAGCATGAAGTCACGAAGTCATCGGAGCTGCGTTTTCCGACCGGGTCCGAATACACCAAACTGATCCGCCACCTTCTAGCATCATCACCGCTGCGAATCGCCGCTAGAGGACACCACAAGGAGGAGCGGACGGCAATGACGAACCGATCTGGAAAGTTTCGTCGCCGGAGACCGTTGGAGCTCACAGGAAAAGCCGGGTCGGGTCAGTCGCGAGTGAGGAGAGAGAACGGAGTGTTTCTGGTTTCCGAAAAAGGAAAATGGAAAAATGGAAATAGTAAGTTTTCGAAAATGGAAACTCCTATTTATAGAATTTTCCTAAAACTTCAAACGCTCATAATTTCACATACGAACTCTGATTTTCGTGTTTCACATGTCCACGAACTTGTATCGACGCACTCTACAACTTTCATGAAGGAATTTTTCAGAGAATCTCAACGTAGTCAACCTTAGCAACCCCCCTAAAGTCATACGTTCCGAATAAAAATTCATCCGAAACACTTCCACTCCATTCTCGAGCCACGAAACCATCCAAGAACCACTAACTAAATTCCGGAAAATTCTCGGAAAATAATTACGAATTTCCGGGGCATCACATATTAACAGTGTTAGCCTAATTAATTAGTTTTTCAATTAGGATTGTTAATTAGGGTTTAATTTTAGTTTTTTAGTTAGGATTGTTAATTAGGGTTTAATTTGCTCAGCTTAATTAGCATAATTAGATTACTTAGCTCTCAGTTAGGCTTACTTCATTATAATCGTGTGATGCCATGCTGTTATAAAGTTAGTTAGCTCTCTACACAGATGACTGACACGTGGCCATCATCTCTGCATTCATTCCTTGTATAAATAGGGTCTGCTCCTTCATTCTGTTACAATGAAGCAATACAATCAGTTTCAGAAACCTTCTTTCTCAACTTTCTCTCTTTTCTTTAAGCAAATACTCAAAGCTATCAGTTTTTACCAATTCCTCTATAGCATTGTACTTCTTTCGGGGTCATTTTGTTAATAGCCTGGGAAGATACTGTTCTTATTATAAGAAATCTTCTATTTGGCCAGGTTTCAAGCCACTTTTCAATGACATTCTTATGGGGTCCAAATGGTCAATTGGCACGGGCAAGAAAGTATACTTTTAGCTTGACCATTGGCTTGATATTCCAATTATAATGCAGCTGCAGCTGCCGCCTTCAATTAATGTTCATCTGGCCTCTAAAGTTTCAGATTTTATTATTAACTAGAAAGAATGCCTGTGCGTTGCTGCGGGTTTTATTATCAATTGATCTACTTGTAGTAATGCATTCTAGCTAGGTTATTTTTGATGAAAAACTAAAATGTATTGCATAGTTGTGAAAATATTTATCAAGATTGTGCGGTGCAGTGAGTAAATAACAATTTCATTTACTATGTCTTAATAACAATTGGAATTGTTTGAAATGAAGTAGTTTAGAAAATATTATTCACCCAAGGACAGGATGCTTTAATCTTATACAATTGAATTAATAAAGCTAGCATAACACTTTCTTGACATTGGAAAACATCTAATACAAATTGAGAAACATATCCCTGGTATGGCCTATACCTCTAATCTGATCTTGATCGTCTTCCACCTCCCATTCCATAACCCCACTGTAAATTAAGGCTGCAGAATGTAATATGTTGATCAAGAAACCTTTTGCTTAAATAGATTAACCAAGAAATCATATGCTGATTCTTACTTGCCTGATCTTCGCTAGCTGTACCATTTGATGAATTTGGATGTCTATGCTTATACCTGTTAATCTGCAGTAGTTTCATACGAAGTTGAATACTTCTGTAATAAGAATTCACAATAATCCAAAGACAACATATCTACAAAAGATATTTACCTTATATGCATTTGCAAGCAAATGAACTTGTAACTTTGTACCCAGTCATTTCGAGTTTAGTCATTATCTTTCCTCATCTGTGCACCAAAGTTTTTATGGTGAGAATCAATGACCTCAAGTCTATCTGCTATAAGCTTTATCTTTCTGTATAGAAGCTTGATAGTACATTCTCATTAGATGGCAATGGTTTTCAGTCATCTGAACCTTTTGTTTCCCCCAAACCACTTCCAAAACTGCCTTCTTTTCTTCTAGTTGGCATCTCCATCCAACCAAATCTACCTAATGCAAAGATTGGTCAGATAGGGTTATCATATTTTCCATTTCCATTTTGGGGTATCTGGTTAGAGGTTGCAATCCTTTGATAAGCAACCAACAGCAGAAGATCAAACCGAACTCTCTCTCTTTCACTTTCTCTTTTTGTCGATTTCAATTCTCTCTTCTAAAGACAATTGTTCCAAACAAACAGATATCAAACCATTAAGCAGTACATTTGTCTCATTATCCAACAAACAGAGCTTAGTATACCCAAATAGTACACAGGTCAAAATATGAATGAATGAATGAATGAATGAAAATGGAGAAAAAGAGAAGATTAAGTCAATTTAAGAGCAAAATTGAACAAAATATAAACCTACTAATATAAGATTAACTTAATAAAGACCAAACTGCATTTTTAGAAGATCAATGAGATTTTTCAAAATAAAAAATAAAAAAAAGAACTCATAGTTGTAAATGAGATGACAAATTTTGAAGATTTACCTGTCATCCATAGAAAAAAGCCAAAAACTCACAGCCGAATCACACCAATTAGAGCCATTACGAACTACAACCCTATATATTCCAAATAGCGAAGAAACGTAATCAAAACACCATGCCATCAAAGCAGTAAGAAAATCATAATTTCAGCTTAAAAAACAAGAAATCTATCAAGAAAACTAACAAAATCAGAATAATATGAAATGCTAATACTACTACAATTGTGTTAGGGATCTGGATAATGACAGTAGATATGAATGAGATTGCAATAAAGAAACTTTATCAAAAGTCATAAAAAAAAAGTAGTATTCCCAAAGTAACACTAACGACTTTGTTGTTATTTATCTTAGATTGAAGAAATCAGTTTAAATTTTGAAATTTATGTTCTATTAGATTAATCTACAAACTATGAATCAAAATGTAAACTTCATCATCTTTGAAAAAATATCTAGCATCATCTATCTTCGAGTAATTCGACATTTCTACAACACATCAACTTCCAAATGTATGAATATAAACATCTTAAACTTGGTTTTACACTAAAGGTGTAGTGAGGTGAGTTTATGGCAAATGTAAGTTATAAATCTCATTGATGAATCTAGAGAGTTACTTTAGTTATCATTATATAGACAAAAGTACTCTTTCAAAATGGAACAATTGAGGGAGAGGGGATTTTTTTTTTAAACTCAAAAGTATACTCTACTATATTTCTGTGGGAAAAGATTAAAATTTAATTTATGGTTTATATTGAGTCTTAAGGAGACCAACATGACTTCTGCTACTTCCTCTGGTGGCAATAGCATTTTGTATTTCCATTTACTTTGATCATATAAATCCAAAGACTTGACCATATTTCATCTGTATAATACATGATATAATCCCTAGGAGGCAAAAGAGAAATAGAATCAATTTTAATTGACTCTCATGGATGTAGAATTTCATGCTCCATCTCATAGATGTATATTGCAGTTCTTAGAAGCTGACTCTTATGGAAATACAGTTTTGTGAAAACTCAAAAGTTGCATTCGAGGCCAAGCAGGGATGGAGTATATTGAAAGGGCAAAAGGTGCTGCAGAAGGGACTTCGATACAAGGTCGGTATTGGGGCTTCCATTAGGGTATGGGAATATCCGTGGCCTCCTTTACCCCATAGTTTCAAACCCTTCTCGTTGCCTATGGAAGGGCTGGAGGACCTGTTGTTCGTTGACCTGATTGAGCAAGAAACGAAGGAATGGGCTATGCCTTTTATTGAGGAAACTTTTACGAAGGCGGAGGTTGATATTATTGCTGGTATCCTGCTTAGTATTCATGAACAGAGGGATAGATGGGTGTGGCATTATGATAAGAAGGGGATTTATAGTGTCAGAAGTGGTTACCATACTCTCAGACTCATGGAGGATTTTACCAATCGTGCATCGTCATCTGGAAGCTCCGTGAAGGCGTGTGATCTGCACTGGAAAGGATTATGGAAGGACCGTGTTCCCCCAAAAGTTCGGGTATTTATGTGGAGGTTGCACAAGGGTATCTTGCCCACTCGAAAGGCGTTGGCTCGTAGGTGTAATATCACGGATACTAGCTGTCCTTTCTGTGGGTTGCATGGTGAAGATGACCTGCATGTTTTGAAAGAGTGCAAAAGGGTAGAGGAGTTTTGGTTATGTGGTCCACTCAACCTAAAGGTACGTAACATTCAATGCATGTCCATTTCAGCATGGATCTGGCATGCATGTGATTCTCTTCCTAAAGACAAATGGGATTTGTTTTATATGTTGTTATGGGCCCTATGGCATGAACGAAATGGTTTTGTATGGAAGGGCAATTCTTTTTGTCCTCTTAATGCTGCAGGCTGGGCTAGAAAACTTCTTGATGATTATCATAAGGCGCACCCAGTGTCTAGAAAGAATAAGTCCAGGCCGCAAGTGAAATGGGAGCTTCCCCCGAGGGGTAGACTTAAACTAAACACGAACGGGGCTTTTCATGGAGCAACTAGTTATGGTGGGATCAGGGCCATTAGTAGAAATGAAGATGGTGAGTGTTTAGCTGCAATTGGACAGCCTTTTTCCCCGGTTAGATCAGCTTTCCAAATGGAGGTGGAGGCTATGAGAGCTGATCTTCTTTTACTTATTCACCAAGGCATGGATAGCGTTGATATTGAGACCGACTGTGCTGCGGTGATTACGGCTCTTCATAGAAATACGGAAGATCTTTCTGAGGTAGGTTGTATAGTTATTTGAGCTCACTTTCCTTCTTTACTCTACGATCAATTTATCGTGAAGCAAATGGTGTGGCCCATAGATTGGCGCATCTTGCTAGTGTTGAGTGGTTAGATGATTATTGGTTAGAGGAGACTCCTGTGATGATCCGGGATGGTCTTTACGAGGATTCATGTATTAGTACTCGAGGTTCAGGTTATATGTCCCCCTTGCAGTATAATTATCTTTCAAATAATAATAATAATAATAATAATAATAACGGGCGTGGGGCTGAGTCTCCCAGTTAGGCTGGGTTCCAAACCCCTTTTCAAAAAAAAAAAAAAAAAGTTGCATTCGATGAAAAGTCAAATATATGGCTTTGGTAGAGGTTTCCTATTCATTCTCTAACACTTGAGAAACCTATCAACTTGCTTGACACGTTAGAATTTGATACTCTAAACAATTCAATGAATGCATATAATTAGAAAACTAAAGTTGTGAACAACAAAACCAAGTCTATTAGAGAAGGAACAAAATGAAAAAGAACCCATTCAAGAAAGGCTCCTAATGTCAAAACAGAGATGATGTTGAATCAGAACAAAATAGAAGAAAAATAGAGATTTTTGTTTTGAAAAATTCCAAACTTCAAAAATCAATCATTATCAAGATAAAGACATTCAACTCCTTCTAATCCATGTTATAAATCAAGAATATCCGATGTACTTTTCCAAGACAGTCACAAATTGATTCGTGGTCTCCTCCTTTGAATCTCAGTATTTAAACTTTGATAGAGACTACAAACTATAGAAAACCAATTTCTGATCAATTGCTTTCAGAAAGATAATAATACTGTTAAAAGACATAGTGCTCTAGAATCCGATGCCTAAAATGTATAAAACCCCAAATTGTGAACTTTAGGAAATTTTGACCCAACTTTAAAAAAATAAAAAAAAAATTGAATCATACCTAGATGTCTCGAATCACGAGAAGATGAATAATCGTCTTCGCCTCTCTTTTTTTGCCTGCAGCGATGACGAATCAGATCACAGTCTCAGTCTATCTCCCCCTCTATCTCTGGATCGTTCTAGCACTCTCAGTCTAAAGCTGTACCTCTCTCTCTCTCTATCTCTGGATGATTCTGAATTCTTAAAAAAAAAAAAAAAAAAAAAAAAGGTTTTTGTTGTTGATATATCAAGCGGCAGGATCAATAGAGTAAATCCTCAAAAAAGGGAAGGGCAAAAGAGTCACGGCACTATTGAACAAATATTACAAAACCCCATTCTACTTTAGAATACTTATAATCGGTCTTGGTTGTTGCCTAATATTTTATCTGCTCATTTGGCTACAATCAAGCCATCTATTGAGAAAACTATACTCCCAAATTTAGCTGGGTTTGAGGATAAAATGGTGTGGTATTTTACAAATAATGGCACTCTTACGGTGGCAGTAGATTATGTGATGAAGCGGCGCAAATTTCCTACAGTTAACTGGTCTAAATTTGTTTGGCACTGATGTTACCGGCCTCGTAACTCGGTAGCACTTTGGAAGCTTCTCCAGGGTAAACTTTTAATTAATGATTTGTTGCAATTTCGTGGATTTAACCTGGCATCTCTATGCTCACTTTGCCATGGTAGCTGTGAGTCTACCTCCCATGTCTTCATTCATTGTGCCTTCGCGAAGCATATTTGGGGAATTTTACTGACTTTATTTCGGGTCTCACAAAATTTTGGAGACTTGGAAGCTATGTTTCTATATCCCATCCAACATGATTTCAATTCTCAGTTACAAATTTTATGGTGTGGAATGCTGGGGGCCATTGTTTATGAAATTTGGTTTGCTCGGAATGCTTTTCTCTTTAGGAAAATTATCATATCAGCCTCTTCTATTGCACGGGATGTGATTTCTTAATTTGGTGATATTAATTCACTTAGTAAAGGTATCATGCATAACACGGCAGTGGAACTATATATATTTCGTTCAATTGTAGTTCCTGCAGGGCCGGTCCTGACATTTTAGAGGCCTGAGGCAAACATTCATATGAATTTTTTTCCTATAATAAATTGAAATTTAAATACACTAGTAGCAATGAAAAAAAAGGAACAAAAAAAAAACATCTATATTGTATTCTTAAATTAGAAAGGACATTAGTAAAAAACTAGCAATGAAAAAAAAAAAAAAGTGAGAGAATATAAAATGAAAGGGCCGTGACCACTTACCCAATTTCAACCTAAAAAATGCCCACTTACTCCACTAAGAGTTTTTTTCCCCCATTTACCCAATTCAACATCTACTGACAATTTTACCCCTATTAATCAAACTAAAACTCACAGATCTCAATCCTCTCAGACTCTCTCTCCTCCCGGACTCTCTCTCTCTCTCTCTCTCTCTCTCTCCAGCCGGCAGTGGCGACCACGCCTTCAACACCTTCTTCGTCGACCTCGATCCCGACGCCGGCTAGCACATCCCAAGCCCCATCTTCGTCGACCTCTGCCATCACCTAACACCGTTCTGGTGCCGATCCCGATTTGGTGCCCACCATTCTCAATCATGGATCACCGATCTGAAGCTCCCATCCCGCTGCGGTGCCGGAACCTCACCAAACTGAGACTGGTCGGAGATGGGCTGCAGGCGAGCGACTGGAGAAGAGGACATGGGGAAGACGAAGGCGGAGATGGACTACAGGTGAGCGACTGAAGATGGGCTACAGGTGAGCGACTGGAGAAGAGGACCTAGAGAAGATGAAGGCGGTCCGGTCGGAATCGGGCTGGAGAAGCATGGGTGTCCACAGGGGAACTTTGGGTGGCCGGAGAAAAATTCTGTTGTTTTTTTTTTCTGATCTCGATGGTAAGAGCTCCGAGAATGGGGAAGGAAAAAAAAAGAAAAAAAAAGTGAACGTTTACAATTGAACATATAAATTGATCAATTGTGTCTGTAGTGTATTCATTTTGGTTCACTTAAGGGCAATAATATGATTATTGGAGGGTAATAATATGATTATTGGGGCAATAATATGAGTATTGGGAGGCAATAATATGATTACTGGGGGGCAATAATATGATCAATTGTGACCTATAATATATTCATTTTGGTTTTGGGAGTTTATACAATTCACTGGACGGAAATAATATGAATTTGGGAGGCAATAATATGATTATTGGGGGCAATAATATGATCAATTGTGACCTATAGTGTATTCATTTTGGTTTTGGGAGTTTATACAATTCACTGGACGGAAATAATATGAATTTGGGAGGCAATAATATGATTACTGGGGGGCAATAATATGGTTACTAGGTATTATTAGGGGGCAATAAATTCAGATGCCGGAATCCGGACACCAGTCCGGTAGCCAGATTCAGGATTCCGGTGACCGGTCGCCGGATTCCGGTCATCGGTGGCGTGATCCAGGTGACCGGTCGCCGGATTCCGGTCATTGGTGGCCGGATCCTAGTGACCGGTTGCCGACGCCCTGCCACTAGTCACCGGAGGCCGGCAAGGTGGAGGATGACTTCTCCCTCTAAGTGAAAAAGAAGGAGAGGGCAAAAAAGTCTCAAAAAAAATAAAAAAGAATTAATTGGGTAAAGGGGAAATAATCCCTTAGAGTGTTTTGGGTAAATGGGGTTAAAAAACAGTTGGTGGAGCAAGTGGGCAATTTTTAGCCTAAAATCGGGTAAATGATCATTTCCCCTAAAATGAAACTATTTTTAGCAATGAGAAAAAATAAAGAAAAATAAAGAAAGGAGAACTGTTTTGTTTCGAACTTGGGTGGCTTAAAAGGCCATACCGCTGCTCTAGAGCAGTAGCCACTTATTATGATTGCAAAGAATCTATATAAAGTTGTACTGAACTACAATATATATAAATAAATAAATAAAAACTGTCGGAGGCCCGCCGGAGACCAGTGGCCTGAGGCCGCCGCCTCAGGCTGCAGCCCTCAAGGCTGGCTCTGAGTTCCTGGAAGGTTACCTCGTGCACCAAAAGTCACAAAGATTAAATGGTTGACTCTGCTTTCTCATGAGGTAAAAGTGAACACATATGGGGCAGCTAGGGTTTCCCCTGGTCTAGCAAGCTCTTGGGGGAGGGGGGATTTTTAGAAATCATTTGGGTCTCTCACTTGGTTGCTTTGCAGTTTCACTTGGAGTAGCCACGGCTTTAGGGGATGAGCTCTATGTCATTTGTTATGCGGTGGACATTGCTTGGAAAATGGGTTGGAGACGGCTTTGGATTGAATGTGATTCCTCACTAGCCATTCATTTTAGAAATCATTTGGGTCTCTCACTTGGTTGCTTTGCAGTTTCACTAGGAGTAGCCATGGCTTTAGGGGATGAGCTCTATGTCATTTGTTATGCTATGGACATTGCTTAGAAAATGGGTTGGCGACGGCTTTGGATTGAATGTGATTCCTCACTAGCCATTCATTTTTCATCTTCAGCTTCACATTCAGGGATACCTTGCAAATTAGCAGTCTTCTGGCATAACTATTGTACTTTATTGTCTTTGATGGTGGTTCGTTTCTCATATATTTACCGTGAAGGCAATCAAGCAGCAAACAAGCTAGCTAATTATGGAGTGGAGAATGCAGGCTCTCATTGGTGAGATGATTGTCCTTCTTTTGCAGCTGCGTCGTATGGCAGAAACCTCTCTGGTCTTCCCGAGTATAGATTTAGTTAATGTTTTGTTTGCTTTTTCTCACATTTCTTTTTATTGGAAAGGTTTTGGTTTGATCCCCTTTTCTATTTGTATTTTCTTTTTAGTTTATTAAATAAATGGAGTGACGGGCGGTGGGTTCCCGGTTGTAATGGCCTCCCTCTCCTTCGGGAGTGCTGCTGGGCGCTTGACGCCCCAAATCGGCTATTGCAGAGGAGCTAATATCACCTAAAAAAAATTTGCTTTTTAGCATTTATTTATTTATTTATTTATATTTTAAATTTGAATTTTGAAACTATGATGAACCTACAATAATTTAAAATATAAATATAAAATTAGTAAATAGAGATGGGAAATCAACCTAACTCGAAGGTACAAAAAAAAAAGTTCATCAAAACATTCTAGCTAAAAGATACATATAACCTAAGTAAGAGATACAAATTTAAAGATTTTCTCTACTGTAAGTATATCATAAATAAGAGATACATACTTAAATAAGAGATATACATTTACGGATAAATGATCTTTGATTACTATAATCGAGATATGTACCTAAGTAAGAGATATAAGTTTACGAATTAGATTTCTTCTATTGTAGGTACGAAATAATCAAGATATATACAAAGTAAGAGATATACGGAGTAACTTTCTTCTATTGTAGGTATACCATAAGTAAGATATACATACCTAAGTAAGAGATATATGTTTACGGATTAATTTTCTTCAATTACTATAATTTAGATATGTACCTGAGGAAGAGATATAAATTTACGGATTAGTTTTCTTCTATAGTATAGTTATAAATAATTGAGATGCATATGATGAAAAAAAAAACTACCTATATATGAGGTATATTGAAATGCATAATTTTTGAGCTCTTAGAGCATTTTTAGCAGACTCTTTATTGTGGCTTCTTAGCTATTTTGGAGAGAATGTTTAGCTTTTTATCTATTTTAGCAGCTGCACCAGACTCCTAAGTGACTCTCTATTATAACTTTTAGCTATCTCTCTCCTAAATATACAAAGCAGGATGAGGCTCTCTATAATTTAAAACATTCCTTTTAAGTTATTTTATATAATTTATAAATACATTTAAACTATTTAATATTCATTTAAAAAATAATATAAATTCAAAACTAGCTAAAATAGAGAGCATTGATGCAGACGTAATTCTAAAGTGGCTAGCTAAAATGACTTTTTAGCTACTTTAGCTAAAATTTGACTCAAAAATGGCTAGTATTGCAAAAGGTGCTCTTAATACATCTACCACAAAAATTGCGTAATGTTTACCTTAGAATAAGGTTACAATAGTGGTTTGTCAACCAACAACACACACACACACTATCCTTTCTAGGTTAAAAGTAAGTTAAGAAGGAAATATAAAAAAACAAAAAAACAAAATGAAGAAGAACAATAGCTACCATCCATGGAATGGTGAAGGATCACAATCGTATTGGGCAGACAAGAAAATACCTAGACCATAGAAAACGTAATGTGTGATACCCTGGAAATTCGTATTTATTTTTCGAGGATTTTCCGGAATTTAAATTGTGGTTATTGGACGGTTTCGTGGCTCGTGGATGGAGCGCAAGTGTTTCGGACGAATTTTTATTCGGAAAATATGACTTTAGGGGTGCTGCAAAGGTTGACTTTTGAAGCATTGAGATTCTTAAAAAACTTCCTTCACAAAAGTTGTAGAGCGCGTTGATACGAGTTCGTGGACATGTAGAACGTGTCAATCGGAGTTCGTATGGGGAAGTTATGGCTTTCGGAAGAAGTTTCCATTTTGGTATAAATAGGAATTTTCCGAAATTATTTTCATAATTTCCAAGTTTCCATTTTCGGAAACTCTCCTTTCTTTCCGTTCTCTCTCCTCAGCCTCCATGCGACTCGACCCAAACCCGGTGACCCGACCCGACTTTTCCGGCAGTTCCTGACGTCCGCCAGCGACAAAACCAACGCAGACGTGATCGCCACCATCTCGCTGTCCTCCCTCTAGTGCTTGACGGCGACGGAGACCATCAGAAAGTGGAGATCGGAGGAGCTACAGTTGATGTAGTAGGATCTTGTCGGATTTTCTCAGTTTCTGGGGACTCCTCGGCCGATCGTTCTCAGCTCCTCCTCCTTCTGATCATCCTCATACCCGCCTTGAAGGATGATTTTGCCTGTGGAGTGGAAGATCAAGGGTTGAAGATCAGCAGTGCACAGTGAATCTGGAGCTTGATTGATCTAGGACGATCTAGGCTTAGCTCCAGGTATGAAAGTTGCTCTACTCTTCATGATGATCATGTTTGTTGGCCTTGATTTTCCAATGGTCGAGTTTGACCCGGCGGCGGCACCATCGCCTGTGGCGGCGCCGGTGGTGGCTTTCCGGCCATGAAAGGGATAGTTTCTGGTATTATATATCTTCTACTCATAGATACGAGCGTTTCGATAGATAATATGAAATTTTTGGAGATCGTATGATTAAGTTATGATTTTTACGGTTTCGAACAGTTTGATGATTCGATCCGTGAGGATTTGAGCATCTGATCGACTTGTGATTTTGACATATCGATCGTATAAGTATTCCAGAGACATTGGGTGGTCTCAGATGTGGTTTCGCCTCATTTGGCATCACCTTGGGAATTTTGGTTCAATTTAGGGTTTCGAACATTATTCCTTGTGATTCGTTGACTGAATCAGAGCTGTACTTCCTTAGGTACTTGGCGAGGTATTTTTGGACAGCTATTTTGTGGATTGGCTGCTTTGTTCTGTATTGAAGATGCAGTGGGAGTTTCGAGGTGAGTAATCTCACAAGGTTCATAAATGAACGGAATACCCTTATCATTTTAAGAGTTATTGATTTAACTGCAAACTATAGTTGGTATTAGTAGGCATTCCTGAGCGGATGACTACGTATATATATATATATATATTTACGTGAAATATATATGTATTTTTGGGTTTTGTGGATTTCTGAAAACAATAGGCATGAATTGATGTGTTTTATTGTTTTGGGTTGTGGCTTTTGGAGAACAAATGATTGTGGAAATGATTGATTTCGATTTGTTTTGAAAAGCGTTGAGATTTGTGTAACATTTTGGGTCCAGTGCGACTCTTTTAATGTTTTGCTCCAAGGGACTGTGCGGCCCGAGGACTGAAGGTCTATGACCTTGGGAAAAGTGTTGATATTTGTGTATGAAAACAATATGCATGAATTGATGCTCTTTATTGTTTTGTGTTATGACTTTTCGGAAAACAATGATTATGAAAATGTTGATTTCAATTGTTTTCAAAAGCGTTGTGATTTGTGTAATGTTTTTGAGTCCTGTGCGACTGCTTTAATGATTTGCTCCAAGGGACTGTGCGGCCCGAGGATCGAAGGTCTATGACCTTGGGCAGAATATCAGGTAATCACGTCTTTGGCCGGACGAGTGGTTACGTTTCAGTTAGAGCTCTAGTTTGTCTGCCATATAGGTAATTCATGGGGTAACGGGAACTGGTTATTGATAACTCATGACATTACGTGGTTTTTAAGGTAACAAGGTGCAAGTTGTTTTCCTTATTAACGATTTGATAGAAATCAAGGTGTGAGTTGCTTTCTATGGTACAATTATGGTACAATTGATAGAATTCAAGGTGTAAGTTGTTTTCTATGTTTTATTGATAGAAATCAAGGTGTGAGTTGTTTTCTATGTTTTACTGATAGAAATCAAGGTGTGAGTTGCTTTCAATGGTACGATTATGATACAATTGATAGAATTCAAGGTGTGAGTTGTTTTCTATGGTACGATTATGGTACAATTGATAGGAACCAAGGAGTGAGTTGTTTCACTACTAGAATTATAGCCCCAGACATCGGTCAAAAACCGATGAGAAAAAAAAATCCAACCGATGTCTTTGTGGGTGATGAGAAAGATCCGGAAAATGCAGACATCGGTTTTTAGCCGATGTCTAATATTCGGGTAGACATCGGTTCCTTATAATAAACCGATGTAAAGAAGTTTAAATGATAACAAACTTGCATGTTTTACTATTGTTAAACCCACATTTTATTGTATTTAAAGCTTAAAGAAATATAGATTATATAACACAAGTTTGAGTTTTAACATCGTTATTGATTTAAGAACCGATGAGTAATACTGTTGTAGACATCGTTTCTGACAATGAACCGATGTGTGGATATGTTAGTAACATCAGTGTTCATTTCCGAACTGATGTCTGGAACTCGGTAGTATATCGTTTCTGATAATGAACCGATGTCTAGATGCTTTAGTAACATCGGTTTTCATTTCGGAACTGATGTCTGGCACTCGGTAGTATATCGTTTCTGATAATGAACCGATGTCTGGATGTTTTAGTAACATCGGTTTTCATTTCGGAACTGATGTCTGGCACTCGGTAGTATATCGTTTCTGATAATGAACCGATGTCTGGATGTTTTAGTAACATCGGTTTTCATTTCGGAACTGATGTCTGACACTCGGTAGTATATCATTTTTAACAATGAACCGATGTCTGGATATATTAGTAACATCGATTTTCATTTTGGAACTGATGTATTTGTATTTCTGGACATCAGTTTTTATGGCTAAAACTGATTTCAACTTTATATCTAAACATCACATTCTATAAAGAGGATTTTGTCCACAAAATAGAACTGTGATTATAAATTGCAAATTGGGGTATTATATCCGACATTCATCATCCTTAACAGTTTACAAAATGGGCAAAATAAAACCCCAATTCATATATGCACCTATATACTACAAGGCTAGCCTAGCAATTAGTATTCTTGTTTGTTCATAATTGCTACAAAAAAGTTAGTTAAAACTAACTCAAAATCAAGAAACTTGTCAGAACCTACAACAGAGTCTGTAAGTAGTCGTCGACTTCAATGCGGACCTCGTCAAGTTGTTGTTGGGTATACCCTTTCCGATCCTTTACCGCCCACTACAAATACCTATAATTCAATAAATAAATCACTTATCTGAAATAGAAAAGAAAACAATATTGTTAACAATGATAAATCTTAATCATAACAATGAAAATGCTAATAAAGAGCTTTGGATATTATTAACAACCACTACTAGAATTATGGCCCCAGACATCGGCCAAAAACCGATGAGAAACAAAAACCCAACCGAGTAAAGCCCACCTGCCCTCAATGCTCAAGACATTTGATCCGGCTTTAGAATTCTTATCTGCAGCCACTTTAGTAAACCCCATAGGAAATATGCCACCATCAAGCTTACGGACAACAGTAAAGTGGCTCAGCATACCAGCACTCCAACAAGACAACTCAATAATTAGCAAAACACAAGGCAGTGTAAAATAGATTCTAGGTCTTACCTTGGCCTTGTTACAGTAGACAACAGATGCAGAGACAATTTCGTTAACATTCTGCTTCTCATTGATAATAGTTTTCAAACTTATTGCAGTAACAACCACTTGAGGAATATCTACAGTTTTCTTTGTGGAAGCTGAGACCCTTATATCTTTCGGAGCATTCACGATCACCTCAAATTTGCACCAGCTTACCTGTACAGTAAAATGACATAATCTTAACAAAGAAACCAGAAAGAAGCCAAATATGGATTTCACAATATGACTAAGATGATGATGTATGCTGAGACTTGAAGATCTCACCCGTTGTGGAGCTGGGCAGATGGAAAAATTTGAAACTGATAGCCAAGAAGGTCCTTTTATCTTCCTTTTAACAAGGAAAAGTTCCAACGCGCTGCATAATATGTTTTGTTTTTCATTATTTCTTCTAAAGAAGAGTTTATAGTAAGATAATTGTTTTCTTTAAGATTGTATCTACCTGTAGGTAATCAAGCTAGGAATGAAAATATAATCACAGAAGGAAGATTCTAAAAGTTATATATCAGGTATTAAAATGAAGAGCAACTCTAACTCTTTATACCTGCTATGAGTTCCTAGAAGAGCACAAAAAGTTTCTCCTTTTAGATATGCTGATAGTGGTGGATCCTGCACCAGTGCAAATAATGTTCATAAGAAACTGAGTCAAAAAGTTTGTATAATAAATCATCAAGTCATTCTGCATTATGCATCTCTGCTTCACAGGCAACGTTAAACAGCAACGACTTATGAAACTCCAAACATCTATGAGCAAGAAGCTGTAATACAGTTGATTTGCGATTGAAGGTCACTATAGTGCTACCTAATAACCCTATTGATTTCATACTGGTTGAGTTATATACCCGGAATGGATAATTGATCTTCAGTACATAATTCTCCCCTGCAGGTATGTCAGATCGCTCAAAAGCATAGTTCCTCTGCAGTGTTCACATAACAGAAAGTGAGCAACAGAGGAAGAAAGAACATGAAAGTACTATGAACCTCCAAAAAAGTTTATTTTCTCATAACTGAGTCAACGCACAATTGGAAATATCAGAATTATTGAGTATGCAAACCTTGACAGGTGCCATGCTAAAAGCTGATACATTGAGATCCAACAACTTCTTTTCTAATTCATTCTTTAATTCTGAAGCCGCATTCTGATGATGTAGAAAAGAGCATCAACAGTAGCAACCAAAAAAAAAAAAACAAAGACAAGGCCAAACTAAATTTTATCTATATTCAAGCTTATACAAAAGAAAAAACCTACATGCAGCTTCTTACGAAAATCTGTGGGTGAAATCCTTGAGTCCTCGGCATCCTTTTCAAGCTTCATCATTTCGTCAGTTTGAAATAAAGGACTGTCCGGAATTGCATAGACACATCTTTGCATGTTCTTTACAACCGCACAACAACTCTGATATGAACTTCCTACTTTAACCTACATCACAACAATGAATCAACTATAAAATAGGTTGATATGATTAAGCTTGTAAGATAATAACTCTTCAGAAATGAAACGAATTACAAAACATTCATTAATAAGAACGCAAAATAAGTGTTATAACATAAAACTCGTCATGTTTACCTTCCCAAATAGATAAACAGTGCCCATATTAGGTCCATAGAACTCTTCGTAAGCATCAAGCATGTAGATATAATGCACGCTTCGATAAACTCCAATTATTGTTAATCTGTTTGAATGAAGTCCCAATTCCATGTAAAGAACAATGAAGAACATGCTTGTACAATTAAGTGCACATATTTGAAGAGAGATATGACAGAGTCAAGAAGGACTTACACCACTGGGAAACTTGTCCAAGGAAAAGCCAGCCATTCCAATTATGGCTGGCACTGGGGCACTGTAGTTGCTGTGATCATATGTGTCGATCCCAGCCTCATCTTTGCAAGGCAATTTCATGCATTGGCTCTTATAAATGGAGCAGGTTCGCTCGTAGTTATGGACATGACCAAACAGCGCCAGATCAACCTAGTTCAAATTTCAAATAGCATGTACATGTCAGCAAAAAAAATTTAAAATCCCATGTTTAAACCTAGAGAATCCAATAGAAAACCAGATTAGAAAAGAAAATGGAACCCATTGAGAAATGAAAGAGAAAACATTAACTAGCTAGGGGAAGGTCTGGGATGTTACTTTGCTTGCCAGAAGTAATGGTTCAACTTTGTCAACGAATTTCTCATCAACACTCAGGAATCCAGGGGCAGATGTATACATTGGTCTATGCCTGCAATTTGAAAATATTAAAATATGCGTGAAGATCTGGTGACACTTTCAAGCAGTTATAAACTATTGATATTGATCAAATTATGCACAGTAGACAATTTATGTGGTTCAAACTGTATGTCATGCACACGAACTGATCCGATGTGAATCAGAAACCAACGGTTGAAAGAACTGATTTATATTGTATGGTGTTCCTATAGAAAAATTACATAAACTTGAATAGTTTTGAAGCATTTAAGTACTTACCCCATAAATATCAACCAAGGAGTTTCAGATCGATCAACTGAAGCCATGTCCCTTTTCATCCATTGATACTGCAAGAGCATATAAAAAAACATCAAATGCAAATAGAAGTGCAGTGCACAGCTGTAGAATACTATAGACCAGTGCTTAATCATCTTTACCTGCTCAGAATTTTTGGTCCAGTCATGCTCTGTTGAAATCATCGTGATGTGGACGCTTCCTTGTTCTGTGGAATAAATCTCATTCAACTAAAAACCCAGTGGCATAGCTTATATCTCCAATGTGGAAGACAGAGTCTACATTCCTGGAATTTATTTCATCTGTCACGGCCTCAATCACTGAGAGGGATCCTGGCTATTCATGCCGCAAGATTAAAATCAGCCTTTTCTTTTCCTTCGAGGTACGTAGAAGAAAAACAATGTACTGTATAGTTAGTTTCTTTTCCCCCCCTCATTTTACTAATTTTATCCATGTTGATTTACTAAATTAAACATGACATGTTGTGCTGTGAGTTAGAACGATGCTCAATTACTATTGCATGAGTCTAAATTTCTGCAGTACTAAAAAAGCATCACAATTCATATACCTGAATATAATGCTCGACAGAAGAATCACGAGGAGCCTTTCCCATGTCGCCAAATGCAAGAAATTTGAGTTCATCAGATCCTCCCACAGGGGGAGTGTGGAATTGGATTCGATCACTCCAGCCAACTGAACCACTGCATTTTTTTTTTCAACCCCCAAATAAGAATCAATCTGTCTTCTTTTTCCAGTTATCAAACAAGCCTAATTCAATGTAAACTCACCACTCAAAACAATATCTCTGAGAACAGTGTTTCACACACATCAAAAGGGTGGTTCAAAATATTGAAACAAAAACTAAAAATGAATGAAGCTAAGTATATACGATTCAATCACCGAAACCTCATCCACATCTTAAACTGAAACACACCATACATACAGAAATAAGAAAAGATACCAGATTAAAATGGTACTACTAATCCACCTCACTAAAGAACCCTAGAAACCAACTTTCTGCTCAAAAATTTCAAATACACGAATCAAAAACAAGCTCTAATCAACCAAAATGAAAGCTTTCCCAGTGAACTTCTATATATACATCAAATTCCAACGAATCCGAACACAACTGTACATTCAAAACCCAGATCCAAATCAAAATAAGCTTCAGAAAATATAGGCACTCACTGGAGTTGGAGTAACAGTCTTGCAAATGGGCATCGTGGCCTCCATTTCTCCAAAGCAAAGAGACCTAAGTAAACCCAGTCAATTCAAATCAAACAAAGAACAATATTAAAATCACTAACCATCACAAACAAGTGAATTCTTAGATCTTGAACAAAATCTTTCAGAGACTCTGAAAAGAAATAAAAATCAGAAGAGACGGAGAGAGAGCAGGAAGAACCGGGAATCTGCAAACCCAGAAACAAAGAACAAAGTGTGTATGAGTGAGTACCTGATACTGGTTGCACCGTCGTAATTGCGGTTGTGTTTGGTTCCTCCGTCGTTGGCATTTGGTGCTCGAAGTCGCACCAATCGAGAAGGATAAACTCCTTGGACGCAGGTTGGACCAGTTGGGGTTCGGATCTCTGAGGAACGACTTGGTGGCGTTGGAAGAGAAGCACCGGCAGAGGCGATGGCGCCGGTGAGGGGACGGAGGCAGTAGATCAATGAGGGAGAGACAGTAGCTGTGGAAAGAGAGCAGGAGAGGGAGGAGAGCGCTAGGGTTTCAGAGAAGAGCGAGAGAGAAAGAGCTGAACGCAGAGAACAAGCTCAGGTTGGAGAAGGAGCTGAGGTCGGGGACGCGAAGGAGGCAGTCAGAGACTCAGAGTGAGAGTCTATCGATTAAGGTTTGAAAGTTTTTAGATAAAGTGACTAAGTGTGGGGGGAACGAAATTTTAAGTCCCGCGTTTCTCAAATTTTTCAACTTAGTCCCTCCGCGTTTTTGTAAATTTTTCGTACAAAACTTTTCTCATCGGTTTCTTTGGTGACTGATGTCTATAATACTAATAGAAATCGGTTTCTTCACAAACTGATGTTAACATGATTTTTAACATCAGGTGCAATCCTGACCGATTTAATAGTGGTGATGTCTAATGACATTTTTCTAGTAGTGTTTTCTATGTTTTGATTTGAAAGGAAATTAAAGTGTGAGTTATTCTCCTTTATTTCATGTTTTTAAGGATCAAAGCGTGATTTGGCTTCTTTATTGAAACGTGCGGGGTTTATCCCGTGATTTTGGTGTGAATTGTTTTGAGTTACTCATACGAGCTTGCAAAAGCTTACCGGGTTTGTTGTGTGACAACCCGGTGCACCATTCCAACGGTGTAGGGGTTATTCCTGCAGGATAGGATAATCGTGGTTGAAGTTGAGGTAGCTTGTTGGTAGCAGAACAGGTAGGAAGCAAAATTTGAATGGCTTTGCCATTGTTATGACTTCCGCTATGTAGTAAACTTTGAGGAGCATTTACGTTTTATCTTGTTGTTGACAATTTAATTCGTAAGCTTATGTAATATATGACTCTGTGGAGTGGGTCAATATTGATATAGAAGGTTCAGGGCATCAATATGTGTGTAGTTTAAAGGGAAAAAGTTTCCAGGTATTTTGTATTGACGGCTGAACGTTCACGCATATATAATTATGGGATTGTATATCGATTTTTATTTATGTTAAAAATCAGGGGCGTGACATAATGTTAACGAAAGAGTATAACGTTCATAAAAAAACTTGACATTACATACAAGAGCCATAACCATAGAAGCTTTGTTGTTGAAAAAAAATTGCTTTAGAAAGATTCTTAACCTATAGAAGACATCTTTTAAATTAGAATAATTTTAAGGATGATTTACATTAAATTAGAATAATTTTAGGGATGATTTACATTGAATATGGTATTCAATGTCATATCAATTCAATAATTTTATACCGGGTCAATAAGAATAATTTAAGAAAGATATACATCAAATATAATATTAAATTATTAATCAGATTGCTAATTTTAATGCTTTTAATTCTTGCATTTTATATTCAAAGATATTCAATAAGGGCATATTAGTCATGTAAAAAAGAAAAATTAATGAGGATTGAGTTAGTAAGATGGAAAAGAAAATAAATCCGAGGTGGCAGTTGATCAGTCATTGGACCGCAATCAATCAATATGGGGTCTAGTTTTTGGACTTTAATCTAATTAACTCTTATAAAAATGATCAGTTCACTAATTCAACAAATTTAGAGTACCAACTTCCTCCTAATCACTAATTGTAATAGAGTAAGAAACACATTGAAGAATTCTAGACCATTCAAATGTGGTCCATCCATTAGCCTGAAATTGGATTTTCATATGATTCTTAATGGTGCATCACTGTCAAATGTATTGAAACAGGACCACAATCATTAAAATTCATTTACATTAAGTACGATCTGATCACTGATGGAGAAACTACTTGACACATACGGTAAAGACCTTAGCTTTCCTTCAAGCATATGACAATGACTCTCACCTATCTCTGATTTGATCCTGGGATATTTGAGTTAAGAAAAGGCTACATTAACTTTTTCCTTACATCATGCATGTGAAACAAAATTTATTTTTACTTGAACTCAGTATTAATATTTTTTTCACAAACAAACAGGATTCTCCTTAACATAAGAATTGGATATTCCAATTTGTTGGGTTTTTACAGAACTTGGTCCAAAATGACCTCAACCCCAAAAATGCAATTCCACATCATAAAGAGGGAAAAGAATGGACAAAGAATTGTCTTGGATGAAAGCTCATGGAAGGGTTCTATTCATATCTCCCAAATTATCATTTGGACCTCTCAAGATTTTTGTATAATTTTAATTCCTGTAATACCCTCTAACAAAAAATAGACACAACCTTTTGTTGAGCAGTTTTTATGTGTTGTTGGTTACCTGGTCAAAAATTGAGATTCCTTCTCAATAATGGGTTTTTTCATTGGTCAAATTAGATGTATATAACTATATATCCACTTACTGGAACATCTAGAAGGTAAAATTTCTCCTTAGCTTGGTGAATTTGGCAACGATCACGAAAAGATTGTAATATATGTTCTCTTCTATATGTGAATCTGAAAAAAGGGGATATAAGAAGAAAAACTATATTTGTATGAAAAGTGAGTGCAATCTTCATATACTGTGGGAATGAATTCAGTTCAAATTAAACTAGCTCTTGTAGCTATGTGATATGTTTGTAACCCCATTTATATCATGGGATTCAATCTAAGTATTGGGTGGTTGATTCCCTACGTAATCAAAACCTAAATGGTGATAGTTCTCAGGGAAATTTAGGGCGCAATCTCTTGTACTACATGAGTGAAAGAGAAATCAGATCCATGCACATAGGCTCTTATATGCAAACAATATGTACTTACTATTATTTGGTTGAATGATATGTCAATCAGTACTTGGCTTCGTCATTGTTGTTTCAAGCGAGAAAAATAACAAAAAAACCCTAGCAGAGCCCGTGTAGTGCTCTGAGAAAAATAGCGCCGCCTCTAGCAGCTGTGCACGGTGGCCAGAAGGCTACCATAGATGATGAGTTGTAGAATCTTGGTATGGAATTGCCGAGGGATTGTAGGTGGTTGTCGACGACGGGCTTTGGTGGATCTGATCCGAAAGGAAAAACCTAGGGTTTTATTTCTTTCAGAAACCCTCTGTGATCAAGGACAGCTTGAGTCCTTACGTATTAAGACGGGGTTTGATAACTGCCTGGGTAAGGAGGAGAGTGCTGAATCTCCTGGAGTTGTGTTGTTATGGATGAATGACGTACCAATTCGTATTCGGAATTACTCTGCAAGGCATGTGGATGTCTCTGTTGGTCCTGCTGGATCTCCACACGAGTGGAGACTGACCGGAATATATGGTTGGGCGTAGACAGCGGATAGACATCGAACGTGGGCTTTGATGAGACAATTGGCAGCGCAGTCATCTCTACCTTGGGTCATTGTGGGAGACTTCAATGAGATACTTACTAGGGCTGAGAAATCTGGGGGTGGTGTGCGTAGATTAGCACAGATACAAGCGTTTCAAGAGGTGATGATGGACTGTGCGCTGTTGGATATGGGGTTCTCTGGTAGCCCTTTTACCTGGTCTGACCATCAAACTAAGGAGCGCCTTGATAGGGCACTGTGGACAGCAGAGTTGAGGATGCTCTTCCCTAGTTCTTCGTTGACTCATTTGGCCCCAAGTACATCCGATCATAGTCCACTGCTGCTGGAGATATGTGTAAGTCCACAACAGCGTCGCTATCCACGACACAGATTTCGTTTTGAACAATTTTGGGCATCCCATGCAGAGTGTGAAGGTGTAGTCCAGCGTGGTTGGGCAGTGCAAAGTAGGGGTGATCCCCTCAGTCAGGCTACTGCAAAGATTAAATGCACAGGTAGGGAACTTCAGGCATGGCAGCACCCTACTTTTATGTTCCGCAAGGCGGAGATGAGGGCAGTCAGAAGCAGGCTTGACGAATTGTTGAGCCTCCCTTTCGATCCTATGCATAATGCGGAGAAACAAGCCCTCAATGTTCGATTCCAAGAGTTACTTACTCAAGAAGAAACTTTCTGGATCCAGAGGTCCAAAGCTTTGTGGTTGAAGGCAGGAGATCGTAATACGGCCTTCTTTCATCGCAAGGCTTCTAATAGACGTGCTCGAAATGCTATTAAAGGGTTGCATAATGCTGAAGGTTTATGGGTGTCTAAGATAAAAGATGTTGAGCTAGTGGTCACAGATTATTACAAAGGACTTTATACTTGTGAGGGAGTTCATGGGACCGCTTTGAACATTATTCTCAACACAGTTCAACCTCGGGTGACTCAAGCTATGAATCAAGAGTTAATGGCAGTATATTCTGATGAAGAGATCAGAGCGGCGTTATTCCACATGCACCCTTCTAAAGCTCCGGGACCTGATGGGATGTCCCCTTTTTTCTTCCAGAAGTATTGGCATGTCGTCGGACCGGATGTGTGTATAGCAGTCAAGTCTTTCTTATCTTCAGGAGTCTTGCCTACGGAAGTCAATTTTACACATGTGACGTTAATTCCTAAGGTACCGGATCCTCAGAGTATGACTGAGTTACGACCTATAGCTTTATGTAATGTGTTGTACAGGATTTGTTCAAAAGTGATAGCCAACAGGCTTAAACGAATTCTTAATGACATTGTCTCCCCACTCCAGAGTGCGTTTGTTCCAGGTAGGTTGATTTCAGACAATACCCTGATAGCTACTGAAGTGGCACATTTTTTACACACTAATAGGCGTGGAGATGAAGCACATTTTTGTCTTAAGCTTGATATTAGTAAGGCGTATGACAGGCTGGAATGGGGTTTTATCAGGAGTATGCTTCTGAAGTTGGGTTTTGCTAACGCTTGGGTTGACTTGGTGATGGCTAGTATTACTACCGTGAGTTACTCCTTTCTGGTGAATGGGGAGGTTTGTGGATATGTGAAGCCATCCAGAGGAATTAGGCAGGGTGATCCACTATCACCTTATATTTTCATTCTCTGCGCTGAGGGACTATCCTATATTATTCAGCACTTTGTCATTCAGCGTTGCATTAAAGGGTTGAAAATAAACCCGGTAGCTCCGGTATTACATCACCTACTTTTCGCAGATGATAGTTTTTTATTTGGCTCTGCAGATGAGGAGGAGTGTCAAAAGATGAGGAACATTTTATACACTTATGAGGTTGCCTCCGGTCAACGGATTAATTTACAGAAAAGTAGTGTGGCTTTTAGTCGTCACCTGTCTATGGATAAACAGGTAGCTTTGGCACATATCTTGGGCGTGCAAAGGGTTGATAAGCATGACAGATATCTGGGATTACCCACTCATGTGGGAAGGAGTAAAACTGCAGCGTTCAGTTATTTAAAAGAGAAACTTACTAAGAAACTTGTCAGTTGGAGGTCCAAACTGTTGAGTGGTGCAGGTAAGGAGATACTTATTAAGGCCGTGGCGCAGACAGTACCTAATTATGTGATGAATTGTTATATGCTACCTATTGGTTTGTGCAATGACTTACACCAACTTTGTGCGGGTTTCTGGTGGGGTGACACGGAGGAAAAAAACAAGATTCATTGGCGGTCTTGGGAGCGCTTGTGTATTCCTAAACAGGAGGGAGGTATGGGTTTTAAGGATCTACATAGCTTTAATATGGCGATGTTGGCCAAACAGGGATGGAGGATATTCAAAAATCCGAACTCTTTGATTGCTCGATTATTTAAAGCGCTGTATTTTCCTGATGGTGATTTTTTACATACTCAGTTGGGTTCTTCTCCATCTTTCTCTTGGCGAAGTATAGTGGATGCTCGAGCAGTGTTATCCCAGGGCCTGCGATGGAGAGTCGGTAATGGTGAGCATATTGACATCTGGAAAGATAGGTGGATTCCTGATAAGTACCCTCGATGCCCTTCGTCCCCCCCTCCTCATGGACCACCACAGCGGGTGGCGGAGTTGATTGACCCCGTTCTGCGATGTTGGGACAGAGAGAAGTTGGAAGCCGTGTTTTCCCATGCCGATGTGGAACTAATTACATCTATTCCTCTGGGTAGAAGATTGTCGCAAGATAGACTTATATGGCATTTTAATAAGAAAGGTATGTTCACTACCAATAGTGCATACTTTGTTGCCAGGGATATTGAACTGGGTAATGTTCTTGCCCCGACTCCACCCCTTGATCCGTTCCGGCCGGTATGGAAAGCGATATGGGGGGCTACGGTACCTGGCAAAGTTGCCATACATGCATAGAAGTGTTGTACTAGTATCCTGCCTACGAGATCGGCATTGAGCAGAAAAGGGTATGCTGGGGATCTAGGCTATTTATTAGGGAAAATTTCACAAACAGTACACTAAGTAAAGACCACTAATAATTCTTATACACAAAGTTTCAAACCAAACATTTCGGTATACGAAATCTGAAACTCGACCCACTATCAATACACGAAGTCAATTTTTGACACCAAAATGTCCATTATGCCCTCAGTTCTTTTTTTTTTTAATAAATTTTTTTTCTTTCTCTTTTTCTTTCTCTCTCTTCGCGTCTCTGGTTCTATGCTCTGTTCTTCCTCTGGTTTGTAGTCCCTCAATCTGGGTCGTCGAAGCAAGATTGGTCCGCCGACAGCAACATCCCCGTGTCAGCAGCCTACCCGCCTCCACCCATTGCTGCTGCAGCAACCCATAACTAAAAGAGCACATAATTCCATCTAAAATCCACCATTTCTGATTTAACACACACACTCTGCTGCAACCTTTGAACAATAATGATCCTGAGCTCAAATCAAGAACAAAATCCAATAATCAAAACCCACCCGGCCCGGAAAATTCACATACCTCGCTGATTGGTCTCTGAAGGAGAGAGTGACACTGTCCGACGCCTCTCCGGCGGGCTTGTTCACCGAGATCCACGACACCCCAGCGGAAACCTCGGCCGCCGGAACTGCAACGCCGCCGATCTTCGCCACGAGTCGGACCTTTCGCGATGTGTTGGAGCGGCGTTTAGGGGTTTTGGTGAGGTCGGGGTTGTTGGAAGCCATGTAAAATTAGCTCTTAAGAAAGAATTAGGGTTCAAATTCGAGATCTGAATGCTTCAAATTTGAGAGAGAAAGATTTATGGGAGTGAATCTGAGTTTATCAAAGCAATTGGGAATTGCCAGTTGGGATTTTGATGGGTTAAATTTTTGGGGCTGGTTTTGGTAGCCGTTAGCATTTGAGGAATTGAGAGGGCTATTTCAAATTTTAGCTTACGTGGTACGCTCCCCCTTCCTCCCAGAAAAGGACATGAATCATAAATGGGCCAGCACAACGCTATACGGTAATGTTTACGGTGGGTTGCTGCAGATTTGCTGCACAAGTCCCGGACCGATCTTGCTTTGACGACCCAGATTGAGGGACTACAAACCAGAGGAAGAACAGAGCATAGAACCAGAGACGCGAAGAGAGAGAGAAAAAAAAGAGAAAGAAAAAAAAAATAACATAAAAAAAATTTATTAAAAAAAAAAGAACTGAGGGCATAATGGACATTTTGGTGTCAAAAATTGACTTCGTGTATTGATAGTGGGTCGAGTTTCAGATTTCGTGTACCGAAATGTTTGGTTTGAAACTTTGTGTATAAGAATTATTAGTGGCCTTTATTTGGTGTACTGTTTGTGAAATTTTCCCTATTTATTATGCCCCTCTACTTGTGAAGACTCACTTCATTTGTTCGTCGACTGCCCGTATGCAAATAGAGTGTGGTTTGAAGCCGACATTCAGATTGAGCGTAATGGAGTTGCTGACTTCCGAGAGTTATTGTTGAGGTTAGTTCGAACCCAGACTAAAGATCAATTTGCAAAAACTTTAGTTGTGTTGTGGTCCATTTGGAAGAATAGGAATACGCAACTGTGGGATGATAAATTGCAACAGCCTACTGATGCTGCAGTTTTCAGTTTGGGTTGGTTGCAAGAATACCAGTCTGCTAATGTGAAAACGTCACAGCCCCAACATCAGAAATCAAAACGCTGGTCTGCGCCACTATCGGGAGTTTTGAAATGCAATGCTGACAGAGCTTTTGTGGCAGATTCAAGAAGGGCAGCCTATGGTCTGGTTTTCCGCAATGAGACTGGGAACTTTCTGGCAGCTGCAGCTGCTCCTTTGAGGCAAATGTCGTCTCCCTTTCACACGGAAGTCATGGCTATGTTGGAGAGTATGCGTCTTGCAGAAACTCTCCAGTATAAGAGTGTCATATTTGAATCTGATTGTTTGCTTTTAATACAAGCTCTAGCCAAAGACGAATCTGACCTATCTAGCTTGGGTTTGCTACTTGGAGAAGTCAAAGATTTGTTGCGTAGGAATCTGGATTTTAAGGTTTGCTATACACCTAGTGAAGCTAATGTAGTCACACATAAGCTTGCAAAACATGCTTGTCAAGCGTTAGAAAGTCAAGCGTGGTTTGTTGTTGCTCCCGAATTTCTAAGGGATGCCCTTCTAAGTGATTGTAATCACTAATGTTTTAATGAAATGTACTTTCAAAAAATCAGTACTTGGCTTCTCATTCTAGCATGAACGTTGCTGGACATGAAGTTATTCTACGGCATGTGCACGATTAGGTATTGAGTTGCCTTTCCTTTTTCCTATTTATTTTGGAGGGTATTATGGAAATTAAAATTATTCAAAAATTATGGGAGGCCCAATTGCCTTTTTTTTAGGAATGAATAGAAACACTCAAGAGGATATCAAAGAAAAAAGAAAAACCAAGAGCTCTTGTTGAGGAGGGTGTGATACTAAATGAGTTTCACATATAGAATATATTTATACATCAAAAAGAGTCAAAATGACAAAATCTCTGAGGATCAAAACCACCAAATTCAAGTTCCAATCAAACAAAAAAGAACACCACCCTAAACAACTGTAGCTGCTCTAAACCCAAGTAAACAAAACTAGCATAAAAGGATGATTCTTTAAGATCAAACCTGAGCTATTAAGGTATGCAAAAACAAAAAGGAAACTGTATATGAAATGGTTACAAAAAAAATCTTATCTTTCCAATTTCAATAGTAGCATATAAAAACAAATACATTCTCTTGTTAACTTCAAAAAATTAAAACTGCTTATTACAATGTGTTTAAAATAACATCCAATTTGATAAGCTAAGACCATAAATCCGATATGTCCACAGAAAAATTGATTAATACAATGCGAAATAGAATCATTGATGAGACTATATTGAGCTGAATCCAAAAAATATTAAAAATTGCCTAATGACATAGCAATCCCAGATTTTGAGGGTTTTCTAGTCAAAACCTAGAACACTCCATTAGATTTCATTGACTTGATAGAAAGTAAATTTCACTTGTGAGAAATAAAATGAGAATCTATATATGACAAAGCATAATAAGCAACAAGAAGATTTAAAAGCTAACCTTGATGCGGGCATCAAATCTATGTTGGAGCAACTGAGAAAAAATAGCTTTAATTGAAATTTGATCAAAATTCAAATTCGCAAGCAATATTTCACATATCGGTACCCTTCTGAAGTACACCTTCCACGGAAATTAGGCGTTGATATAGAAGCATCTCATAAGCTAAGAAGTACAAAACTAATATAACTAAGAAGTGCAAAACTGATAGCAAATCCCCCTGTATCTGCGACCACCTAGCCAAACACTGCGAAGTGCAAAACTGATATAACTAAAAATGATTGAAGCGGTGCAATGAGGACAAAAGGACAAGTAATGGTAATCCAATAAAACATAGCAAATAGCAGGGGCAAAAATGTCTGGCCACTATTTTTAAGGGAAACCTTCCTTTGGTATATACAAAGAAACACACCCTAGGGGCAAAAATGTCTGGCCACTATTCTTAAGGAAAACCTTCCTTTAGTATATACAAAGAAAGACACACACACACACACACTCTCACTCTCTCTCTCTCTCTCTCTCTCTCTCTCTCTCTCATTCTTGATAATTGATATTTCTTTGGATTTTTCTAGCGGCAATCGAATGAGAAGGTCCTAGAAGAATGGCAATTTGTAATTTAAGGAAAAAAGAAAGGACAAAAATGTCATTTCAATATGAACAGTGATGAACATTTAACCGGGCTATAATATATAGTAAATATAATTTTGGAAAAAATATATATACTCAATTAACTTTATGGAGTATATATCTACTGTATTCATGTCCTAGTCAATGAGGCCACTGCAAAAAATTCTGTCAACGAGGCCACTTCAAAAAATTCTGTCAGTTTTATTCAGTTAACATTTTTAACCTCTTCTATTCAATAAAGATGCATATGATAATATAAGGAGCCCTTCTAATGAGAACCACTAAAATGAGGACTAGTTGAGAACTTTTGTATTAGACCCACTTCTTGATCACATTTCGGAAAATCAACCGTTAGATGTTTAGATATTTATGTGTAGATCATTTATGTAATTTTCCAACTAAATTGAAAATCGTATTTTATCAGTTATGAACATGAATCATTCATGTTTGACAGATTTGGTTCGTCCATTGATTTGATCCACTTTAGTACCTTCATGATTAGTAATTTGAAAAAGAAAAAGAATTAGAAGTGATATATTCATGCGTACATAAACATCTGACGGTTGATCCTTCCAAAAAAAAAACATCTGACTGTTGATTCGTCATAATGTAATTGAAAATCGTTAAATTAGGTTGCATAATAATAAAAGATTGTACAAATCCTCAAACTTTGAATTTGAGGATGTCATATCACTCATATCTAAAATATACTTGTATATAATATGTATAAAGAAGAATAAAGTTCAAATTACTTTTATCATATATAAAAAGAAAAACACATTATAGCTCTAGACTTTAGAACCGGTATTGGGAATGCCTAACTTGGCTCATTCCCATGTACATTATTTCTATTAATAGAAGAATTTTGCTTTGGGGAGGGGGTGAGGGGACATATGGGGCCTAAATCTCGAGCCACATGACGTCTCCTCTATTATTTGAATTTTTCAGGTCATGCAAATTTCATATCAGCATATACTTGACGAATCTATAGTATCATATTATTAGATCAATCTTAAGCAATGCTCCAATTGCTTTTGAGCTCAACTTTCAGTTGTGCCAATTGATTTTCAGGCATAACGACAGTCACAGATCGATCACCATTAACACCATCTCCCTCTTTACCACATTTTGGCCCTGGAAGCACTAAGACAATTCCTTCATCACCAACCCCATTAATGGAATAATTTGCATAAATTGGTTGTTGCCCCTTCAATTCAAGACCATAAATCTCTATCTGTTCTAAATTCACAAATGTCAATTTTGCCCCATATGCTATAAAGTCTGAAGATTTTTCCCCAATCTCAATATTCCCCATCATCTCTTCAATCATGCCATTTTCATCTTCCTTTTTGTTCAAAATGAGCTCTACCAATTCTGAAACCTCAGCTTCTGCCACCCAAAAATCTGCTTTAACTGTGCTCCACACCATCCTATTACTTGGAGACTCAAATTCTCTTTCACGGAATTTGTTTGTACAAAGAGTCACCATCCTCGTCTCCTTTGGGTTTTCCTTGATCTTGGATAAGATTTTCCATATGATTGCAGAGAGTACTTCAAAAACTGAGACCTTGGATTTTTGGACTGAGAGAAAATGGTTAATTTTCGCTTCAGGAACATGAAAAGTATGTGTCTTCATCTTGTAGTTGTTGGGTGTGATCCATAAATCGCCAACGGAATCAACCCTTTTAAGAGCATTTGGTGTTACCTTGGGAAGTACTGAAAGTGGGAGCTTAGATTTTGCAGGCCAGTCTGGAACGTGCAAAGACTTGTGTGGCACGTAACCTGCCATGGTCTTCCCCCACATGTTGATGAAGGTTGAGGCTGAAAATGCATCTCCAAGAACATTTGCCCAGCTAATTCCCACTGACATTCCTCCACATTTAAACCAAGTGAACTGCTTAGAAGTGCCACATTAAACAATAGTAAAAGCAATTAGGCATGATAATATGGAGGACTTCCGCTCAATAGGGAAGTTTTTCTTAAATAATCAAGCATCTTCCAACTTGAAAATGTACTAAGAAAAAAAATGATTGCCGAAACTCTTCTGAAATTCACTTAATTCAACTTAATTCAATCCTTATGATCCATCCGCATCGGCTCCAAACCCTCTCAAATAATGCTAGAAGCTTCCATGCATTGCGAAGTGCATGTGAAGCATAGAATGGCGTACTACATGAGCATTAGAAGGGTTAGTTGACCCTGCTCACCATCTTGACCAAGTCTACAATGTCTTAGAATTTTATTTTTATATAAGAGAAATATAAGCTATTCAACTTGTTTTGCCCTTTCTAATATGATGAAATATGTAGTTGCTTTTAGCTAGTTTATGAGACCGAGGCAGAAATATATTGCGTTTCTTTGTATCTATTTTCTCTCATTTCCTCTCCTTATGTTGGTTTATCTGATCTCACCACTAGAAAATTGGCCACTAGCCACCCCCTTATTAGACACACTTTTGTAACAGTATAGTTTGATAGAGCAAATGATACCTTTTGTTATTTTATGTTTCATTTGTATGATAGATACACGTAACCGTAACAAATCCAAATATTGGGACTTATTAGATATCAATATCAGTATGTATTTAAAAAGAGAGTTTCTATTGGGACCTATAAATCTGCTCACTTGACCTCACTCTATTATGAATTATTAAATGACATATATAATCTACTATAAAATGACTATTAAGGACAATAATTATACTAAAAAAAACAATATTTATTTTATGTAGACTTTCCAATTCAATAATATTAGATTGTATTCATTATTATTTTCCTTATCTATTTTCATTTTTCAATTTCACTACATACTCATTAAAGCATTCATATATATTTAATAAGAATTAAAAATATGATTAAGATCATGTGACATAAAAATGTATGATATATATGTTGAACGCATATTGGTGAGGGAAAACAAAATAACTCCTCTTATGATATATGACCTAAATCTAAATCAATCCATTATATATGCAAAAAAAAAAAAAATCTAAAAATAGTTAAATAATTAATCATGTGGTACAAAAAATACAGAAAAAAAAACATTAAAAAACGAATGATTTTTTTTTTGAGAATAAAAACAAATGATTTATTCATTATTTTTTTTTTGCACAGCTAAAATAGAAAAAAAAATAAAAAACATAATAGTTCATGGCATTTTCTTATTGATTA
This sequence comes from Rosa lucieae, assembly GCA_024704745.1. NCBI lineage: Eukaryota > Viridiplantae > Streptophyta > Magnoliopsida > Rosales > Rosaceae > Rosa > Rosa lucieae. The sequence continues at coordinate 56,343,145 of CM045498.1, forward strand.
GACATTAATTTTTGAAACTCAAGTTTGATTAAGAAATGTATATTTAGTTAAAATTTATAGAGTGATTAAATCATTGAAATTACTAAATTTTTTATTTTAAAGATAATAATTTGTTTGCAAATTATGAGTGAGGTTATTTGAGGAAGTTTAGTGAGGTTTAGTGAGTAAATTTGGTATTTGAAAATTTGATAAGAGGTGTAAAAAGCATAGAGGTCAAGTGAGTAAATTTAGAGGTTCCAATAGAAAAACTCATTTAAAAAAAGATAATAGTAAATAAAATAAAAATATATAAAACTGATATATCACACCCTTATCCATATGTTTTGTTTGCACACTGTTATTATAACCGTAACTTTCAATTTCTCCCACTGAAACCGTATCAATATTTTTATCTAATATATATTTTTTTAGGGATGAAATCTATTTAGTCCTTATACTTTGCCTCTCTCATCGTTTCAGTCTCTGACATTCTAATTTAATCTAAAAATTCCCTGACCTCACAATTTCCCTCCAATACGTCCATTCAACGTTAAATTAGGAGTTGACCTTAGTGAAATGTCCAATATACCCCTATGTTATTTCTTTTTCCTTTTTTTCTATTTTAATTTCTTTTTTTCTTTTTTTCCTTTTTCCTTTTTAATTTCTTTTTCCTTTTTAATTTCTTTTTTGCTTTTTCTTCTTTTTTTCTTGTTCCTTTTTAATTTCTTTTTTCCTTTTTTTTTCTTTTCATTATGCCTACTTTCTCCTTCCTCAACCCACCAATCCCATTCCGATCAAACTCCACAACCCATCTGTATCTCTCCCCAAGTTGAAACCAAACCAGCAAAGACCTAGCTTGGCGGTGTATAGATGGACATCAAGCAAAAGCAAGAGGGTAGGAGCTAATCAATCACTTCTTCACCTTCTCTGAAGTCATCTCCCTCCATTGTCTCTTAGTAGATCTGCCCCCGTCTCCATCGTCGCCGACGCCATCTCTCAAGCACAAGCAGATCCCAATCAAGTCGAAAATTCACCTATAAACCACTCCCCTCTTGTTTTCACAGCCTACTTCTCTCTCTCCCACTCAAATCCCACTTTCTCTCTCCACATCCGGCCTCAATTTGGAAACTTTTCACTGAAAATTACCATTTTTTCAGACTCTGAGGTTTTTGGGTCTTGCTCAAAATGGTGATTTGGATTTTGGATCTGGTTGAAATGGTGGTTTTTTTATGGCGAAGTTGACCAAAACCAGATGTGAAGAAGAAGAATAGTGATGGAAAAGAAAAATGGCCGCCGGTGTGGAGAATCATAATTGGGGTTTTGGGTTGATCTGGATTGGTTTGCCGACGTGACGCTACTAATGCAGCATGATATGATGGTCATTAAAAAGGAAAAAGAAAAAAGAAAAAAGGAAAAAAAGAAATTAAAAAGGAAAAAAGGAAAAAAGAAATTAAAAAGGAAAAAGAAAAAAGAAAAAAGAAAAAAGAAATTAAAAAGGAAAATGAAAAAAAAAATTAAAAAGGAAAAAAATAATAATAGAGGGGTATATTGGACATTTCACCCAAGGCCAACTACTAATTTGGCGCGGAAGGGACCTATTAGAAGGAAATTGTGAGATTATGGAGTTTTTAGATTAAATTAGAATGTCGGGACTGAAACGATGAGAGAGGCAAAATACAGGGACTAAACAGATTTTATCCCATTTTTTTTTATATAGAAACATATTTAATATGCTGTTATTTACTGATAAATGTATTTTTCTTAAACCCAAAAGATATATATCATAAATATTTATCATAGATATTTTCTTTATAAATGAAAAAAGAAGAAGAGAGAAGGTGTATAATTGCTTTCTTAACTCTAGATAAGGATAGTGAGTTATTTAATCTCTTTCTTTTCCACGAGTTTTCTCTCTACAATTTAGAGTTATTCTCTAAAGCATTCCAGGAGCTGTCTGGTGATCACTTTTCAAGTAGAATTGGAAAGTCTAATTTGTTGCAATCTTCTTCACCACCAGGTATTAAAACCATTTAAATCCAATCTTGATTCTTTTGAGATATAAGCAATACTCATAATTGATCTTGACCGAATTATTTTCTACAGATTAGACTGAGCTTTAGCGGCATCGGATCAGCATGCATGGTCAACCAAGGTTAATTTGTTGGCTTATTTGTGACTATGATTTCCTACTTTCTTTTTTATTTCATACTTTGTGACCTTATAAGTTAGTTGATTTCTTTCTAATTTTGATCTATTTCTATAGGCCATGACAATAGGTGGATGGTTAAGCAAGAAAATGGCTGGAAAAAGAGAAATAGAGATGCAAAGATGTATGGAGAAAGAAAGAATTTCCGGAGAAAGAGAGGATTTCGTTGCCGGAATCAGGTATTTGAATATGACCATAATTAAGTAAAAAAGAAATAATTGACTTCGAAAAAAGAAAAAAGAAAAAAGAAATAAATACTCTATAAACAAAAATATATAGATAATATAAAAAAATTTATATTTTGATAAATATACAAATAAAAAATAAAAACACTCTAAAAAAATACAAATGAGGAGTGAGAAAAAGAAATTAACGTAAAATAATAAAATAGAAAAAAAAAGATACTGAAGTCCTAAGCGTGGCTTTTGGTTAGTGGAACCTGCTGTAGAGAATATCATTTTTTATTCCGTGGTTGCACTGTACCTAATAAGTTTTAGATACCCTTATTCGTATCATTTAAAGCAAAAGATACATAAAAAATTTTATATTATATGAGGCTTTTTCTAGAAGTGTCTTTATTTATAGTATTTTTTTTCCTCGATTATTTATTATACGAAGAAATTTTAGAGATAACAAAAATTTTCTTTCTATATTGTTAGGTCATCAGATTGGTACATTAGTAGCTATGTAAAGATTAGCTAACGTAGAATCCATTTCCATGATAGATGAGTAGTGAGCTAGTGATTTAACCTGTATAAAGACCAAAGGAGAGAAATCAAGACCAGTTTCACCAAGTGCTTGATTATGAGCAAGACCATCAAAAGTAGAATCATCCTCCACAGCCATGGCCAACCATTCATCGACCGTTTCGTCACAACGAGCCTCCACAATTCTCACACCGCTGTCATTACACGTGATGAAAGGCTGGCCCGTTTCGGATCTTCGGATTCTCCCGGAGGCAACGAAGTAGAGTGGGAGCAAATGGATGACCATAGGCTTCTTCAAGTCAAACACCGTAAGCCCCCCGACTGCATCACTGTTGAAAAAGTAGACCCCTTTGATGTAGTGTAGCTTCATTGCCAAGTCCAAGTTGGTCAGCTCATGGACCTTCCGACCGGTCACCGTTCGTGGGACGACGGACGACAATCTCATGCTGGACTTGAGGCGGTGGATGTTCTTGGTTGGTGCTGCCGCCATTTTTACTTTTTTAGAGAAGAAAGTTAAGAAAGGGGAATGCGAAAGTACGTACAAAATGGAGATTATATGCCTTTAGGCCTGATAAGGCCACCTTTTTATATTGAGGTCTTCGTTGGGAAGTTGACAGCTAATTTAATCCTGTACTGATATCATACATTGATTGTTTTTTCTCTCTCTTTCTTTCTGGCAAGATTCGAAAAATCGCTAGACGCTAGTCGGGCGATGGGTTGGGGAGGAGCGTCCAGACAATTTTATATTTTTAAAATTTTATGACATTTAACTAAATATTTATGTAATTAAATATTTACTTATCTCTCAAAAATTAAATATTTGCTTAAATTTTTTTTTAGAAGATAAATATTTGCTTAATTAAATAAAGGAAACATAGAAGTAGTATTCTAGGGATATCTTCACAAATGGTGTATGAACTTTAAGCCATTCTACATTTTGGTGTACCAATTTTCAAAACTATCAGAATGGTGTATCAAGTTTGCTCCAATCTTTCATTTTGGTGTACGCCGTTAAATTTTCCGTTATCTTTGCAAAAAAAAAAAAAATTCCGTTATCTTTCCTTTAGCTTTGTCAGTTTTTTTTTTTTTTTTTTTTTGTAAAGATAACGGAAAATTTAACGGCGTACACCAAAATGAAAGATTGGAGCAAACTTGATACACCATTCTGATAGTTTTGAAAGTTGGTACACCAAAATGTAGAATGACTTAAACTTCATACACCATTTGTGATATTTTCCCTATTCTATTATGCTTCTAATTGTAATTTTGGTTGGCCTGAGCACACGTCACCATGCATGTGCCATCCCTTTTATTTCTCTTAACAATTAACAAACATAGCCAGAGCCACACATTTACTCTCTTCTCTCTCTCTCTCTCCCTCTCTCTCTCTCTCTCTCTTTGAAACAGCAGACTCCCTCTCTCCCTCTCAAAGAAACGTGCCACCCTATCTCTTCTATCTCTACTGACAAACAACAGCCTGAGCCACACATTTGCTTTCTTTTATTCTACTCTCTCTCTCTCTCTCTCTCTCTCTCTTTCTCTCTCTCTGCCTCTCGACGAAACCAACAGCCATGATCGACCTCCCCCCGCTCTCTCTCTCTCTCTCTATCTCTATCCAAGCCGTAAACTCCATTAAACAACCTGCAACTCTAAAAACACGAGGACTGAGCCACATAAGTGAAAGAGAATGACAGAGACCTCAGGGATTCAGGGTTCCAGAGTTGGGAAAACCGCCTAGACGCCCAGACCGCCCAAACGGACGCCCATTCCGCCTATGCGACCGCCTAAATTCTCCGCCTAAGCCCGCCGATTACCACTTACTCGCCTCGGTCTCGTGTCGCCCACCGCCTAGGCGGCCTGGGCGGTCATTTTTTAGAACACTGCTTTCTGGCAATGTGTACCATGCACAAATTTTAGACATTTCTCTTTACGAATACAGATAAAATCTTCTAAATATCTAATACAGGAGAATGAATCCATGTGAAATATGCATTAAAGATCTAACGATTACCATGTGATTCTAATAAAAATTAAAAATTAAAGAATTATTTTATTTGAAATTAGTTCAAGGTTAATCTCAAAGCTCTGCTACATTACACAGATCCTTCAATTAGTAGAGTGATTCTCAATCTTCAAAATGGAGCTAGCTAGCATTATACCATCGTTCTATATCTTCATGATCTTAAAAACATATGCAAGGATCTTCTCATATAAAAATCATCGATATATATATTTTTCTTTTCCCCGCCTAATTTACAGATCGAGTTTATTTGCCGGCAACAATTTGAGATTCTAATGCTCCAATTGACGTTGGTGCATTCTAATCCACCATAAGTTCCAATGTCACCAAAAAGTTGATGGAAGCTAGCTACATGTACGAAATAATGAATTTTTATGGTGCATCGGATAATTTAAGTGAAAAATTCAAATAAAAAATAAAATTTTATGTGTTACGTCACTGATTTTTAACACAATAAAAATCGATATATAACCCCATAATTATATATGCGTGAACTTTCAGCCATCAATATAAAATACTTAGAAATTTTTTCCCTTTTAACCCAAGTACATATTGATGCCATGAACTCACAATTCCAATATTGACTCGCTCCACAGAGTCACATAATACACGAGCTTACGAATTAAATTGTCAACAATAAAATAAAACGTAAATGCTCCTCAGAGCTCACTACAAGCGGAAGTCTTTATAACGGTAAAGTCACAAAATTGGCTTCCAACCGTAATGCTGCAAGCACGCTACCTCAGCATCAGCCACGATTAACCTGACCTGCAGAAATAACCCCTACACCGTTGGAATAGTGTACCGGGTTGCCACACAACAAACCCGGTAAGCTTTTGCAAGCCCGTATGAGTAAACTCAAAACCACAAAGCAAAACACATTTCTTAAGTCATCCCAACCTAAACAACGATAAGCATATATCTCACACCTACAGCCATCTGCTTCATAATCTTCCATCACATGCTAACGTAGGTCAACTTGTGACTAAACTACATGCTCAGATTCTCAACCTAGCATCCAATTATACAAATTCAATCAAACAAGACTTCCTCAAGCAATGTTTGACGCCATTCTAACGCACTACGGAGAATTCCAAATCACACTCATTCCCTCCCCCCCCCTCAGAGCTTTTTGTCATCAACATGACATCAAGGTGAAAACAATGAATCACCTTCCTATCCTCACACAGAGAACAATCGTCACCACTATGGTCTTCAAGATAAATCAAACCATCAATCAATCAAATCAAGAAGAAAACAAGGCAATCACAATTCAAAATAAGCAAAACAATTCATCGTAACCATTGCATATAATTTAGTTCAGGATGTCACACTAAGTCAAGCAATTCAAATCATAGTAATCATCGTAATCCCACACTCTGACGTCTGTAGGTAGCTCCGACCATCACAGCAGTCTTCTCGATCTTTCTTAACTTAATAACAATTCAACTCCGTTACCGAGCTGGCATCACACAGATAGTGATCATCCAACTAATCATCACACAGATATCGCCAGTCATCACACAGATAGCGATCATCACACATATTCATCACACAGATATCACCGGTCATCACACAGATAGCGATCATCCAACTAATCATCACACAGATATCGCTGGTCATCACATAGATTCATTGCTGGTCACCGCAGATCGATCAAGGAGCCTTCTCTGAACTCAACCAAGGAAGCATGAAGCCACGACGTCGCTAGAATTACGTTTTCTGACCCGTCCGAATACACCAAACTCCGCCGCCTTCTAGCGCCATCACCGATAGAGGACACCACAGGGAGGAGCGGACGGCCACGACGAAGCGATCTGGAAAGTGTCGTCGCCGGAGCTCACTGGAAAAGCCTGGTCGGGTTTTCGGGTTCGGGTCGGGTCAGTCGCGGGTGAGGAGAGAGAACAGAGCATTTCTGGTTTCCGGAAAAGGAAAATGAAAAAATGGAAATAGTAAGGGCTTGTCCGGTAATGTTTTTAAAAATGATTTTTCAAAAACAGATTTTGAAAATAAAAACGAGAAAACAAGATTGGATTTCTGAGATCCGAAAATGTGTCCGGTAGCTTATTCCGAAAACAATTTTCAAAAACGAGAGAAGATTGCAACTAGAGATGAGAGAGACCTGAGAAGAAGATAGCAACGTGAGAATATGGAAGAAGAGAGCACATTCTTCTTTTTCTTTGTTCTGGAAAATATATCTCCGTGTTTTCTAAAATATGAGACTGAAAATGTGAAAACGTCTATTTGTCGTTTTCCTGTTTTACGAGTAAAATAAAAAATTATTTTCAAAAATTATTTTCTGCATTTTTGAAAACAGACCAGCGAACGCATTTTCAAGCTATTTTCATTTTATAAAATGAAAAAGATGACTTGAAAACGTTACCGAATGCCACCTAAGTTTCCGAAAATTGAAACTCCTATTTATAGAATTTTCCCAAAACTTCAAACGCTCATAACTTTCACATATGAACTCTGATTTTCGCGTTCCACATGTCCACGAACTCGTATCGACGTGCTCTACAACTTTCGAGAAGGAAGTTTCTAGAGAATCCCAAAGAATAAAAAGTCAACTCTTGCGCCCCCCTAAAATGACGCTTCCTGAATAATTATTCGCCCGAAATACTTCCGCTCCATCCACGAGCCACGAAACCGTCTGATACCCACAATTTAAATTCCGAAAAATCCTCTGAAAATAAATACGATTTTCCGGGGCCTCACATTATGAATTCAGAAAGTGTTTGCGATAAAAATTCTTTATTCAATAAATGTTTTTTTTTTTTAAATTAATACGAATAATGTCCACTATTTATATCATATAAAAAACAAAAGGCTTAATGGTTGAAATACTCCATGACATTTCCATCTATTGTCAATTTACACACTAACTAATTAATTTTACTCAATAACACACTAACTTTTCCAAACTTTGCCAATTTCCACATTTCCGTTAACTTCCATCAAGTTCCACAGTTAAGTGTCATCATGTGCGAAACATATGAGGGTATTTTGGGTATTTTTCTTTTTCTTTTTCTTTTTTATATTTTTCTTTTTGGGATCAAATCCCACTATCCTTTCTGAAAAAAAAAAAAAAAATCCACTATACATGAATCTTTATTTTGTTATCGAAAAAAATTATTTATGCATGAATGATTCAATTGGTTACTAGTACATACAATACTATTGGTACCCTAAAACCTAGTACAATACTCTCAGGACTACAACTTTAACCCAACATATTCTAACATGGACAAAGTCATAGATGAGACAACAATACCAGACCAATAAAACCCTCAAGCAAAAAATTCGACATAAGAGCCAAATAACAATACAGACCATTATATCTACACACACACACACACACACACTTATTATCGATGTATTCCCACAAAATTTCAAATATGAGATTGATTCATACTCATATAAAAGGTCAATTGAACACTACTATAGTTGTAGGGCATCCACAGTTCATTATTTTCATGATATCAAACAATGACAAGAATTAGATTAGATAAAAAAAATAAAAATAAAAAGGAAACATGACCAAAATATCCTCACATGTTTCGCACATGATGATGCTTAACGGTAGAACTTGACGTAAGTTAATGAAAATGTGGAAATCGGCAAACTTTGGAAAAGCTAGTGTGTTATTAGGTAAAATTGATAAGTTAGTGTGTAAATTGACAATAAAAGAAAATGTTAGCCAAAAAAAAAAAAAAATACACATCATAGCTATAGAAGTACTATTTGATTTTTAGGTCATACAGCTTCCAAATGTGCACACATGATGAATCTTTAGTATCATATTATTATAGCAATTCGATCTCAAGTAATGCTCCAATTTCTTTTGAGCTCGACCTTCAGCTGTGATGTATATCAACTTACCTTCAGCTGTGTAAGTTGATTTTCTGGTAGAATCACAGTCACAGTTCGATCATCATTAACACCATCACCCTTTTTACCATAGTTTGGCCCTGGAAGCACCAAAACAACTCTTTTATCACCAACTCCACTAATGGTATAATTTGCATAAACTGGCATTTTTTTCCTTTAATTCAGGCCCATAAATCTGTGCATCTTCTGTCACGCCCCGAATTTCAAATAAAGAAATTCAAATCCGAAACGCGGTAACTCAAACAATTCACCAAAAAGAACACAATTTTCAATTAAACTAAGCAACAAAACAAACCAATCCCACAATGTCAATTTTGACTCGTTCTTTAGAGTCACGTATTACATTACAGATAGTTTACAAATTAGGCTAAACAACAATTCAATAAGTAAGCACAACCACCACACTCACTACACAACGGAAGACTAAAACAAAAAGTACACTTCTATGTCTACGCTACAGAAAGTACACCTATGCTTCAACGATGGTTACTCGTTACTCTAACCTACACAACAACCCTTACACCATGGAATAGTGCACTGGGTTGAAACAACAAACCAGTAAGCTTTTGCAAGCTCGTGTGAGTAAACCAAAATAACCACTAAACACCTTTTTGACTCAAGGACAAGAAATTGACATGATGACTATTTTCAAAAACAAAATCCTTTTCTTTTTAAGGAAAACACAAGTCATCACCGTGACAAAACAATTATTTATAATCTCAACAACAGAACTAAGAAATCACTCTTCTTTCCTTTCAGCATGAACCATTATCACCACAATGACATGCTAAAATATTTCTTAATTCATTACAAGTCTCAACCACAAATGCACTCACAAATTAAACTAAATAAAACCAGTAATCCCTGTATCGAAAATTAGTTCAGGAGATCACCAAAAAGCACCCAATCCAAAACCATAATAATCCCTGCATATAGTTTAGTTCAGGAGATTACATTAAAAATCAAATAATAGAAATCATAGTAATCACTGTATATAGTTTAGTTCAGGAGATTACATTAAACTCAAACAAAAGAAATGAAAAAGAAAAATAAATAAGGAAAGCAAACAACTCACGCTAAAGCTAAGAAATTGCCCTTTCAACTCAAGTAAAAATTCCCACCTTTTAAATACAACACCCATGTCCGTCATGGACAATAAAGGAAAGAAACCACCTGAAACTCTCTTGTAAAAACGTGTACCCATGGGTCTCGAGTAACCCACGTGTTACCCTCATGCAATACAATGACTAATAGACTAGAGCTCTAACTAATCGTAACCACTCACCCAGCAAAAGGCGTGGTTCCCGATTATATTTGCCTCTGTCACTACTGTGACACCAGATCCATAAACTAAAAACATTTAAAAAGTCTCACATGACTCAAAATGTTACACCAGGTCTCCACAGACCAGAAAAACATTTAAAAAATCCCACATGACTCAAAATGTTACACCACAACTCAAAATACTCTTTCAAAACAATATAAATCAACATTCTCAATATATATTGTTTTCCCGTAAAGAGTTTAACCACACAATACTATCATGAATAAAATCATAAATATTGTACTCACCACAATACTACACCATAGCAAATTTGTACTCTTTATAATAACCAGTTTTACAATCTAAAATGAAATCAAAATAATATAATTGACTGCCAAAAATATTATTTTCATAACTCAAATCCATTCGCAAGAACAATATAGAAATCAATTTCATAATATTGCTTTCACACCTTAATACCTAGCACAAGTTGACACATACAATTCGCACAAGTCAACAAAACAATTATTAACATCCCAAAACTAATTTATTTCCATAGAACATCAATTCACAACAATAACATTATCGATATCACAAAACATATTAATTCTATCTCACTACGCAACTGCACCAATATATATATACATGCCTTTTTTGCTAAGGATATCCTTACCTCAGCTTATGGAACAGATTTCCATATTTTGACAACTTTTCGATCACTTATTCACATCTTAACCGTTCAGTTTTTATGTCCGAATGTATAGATCACTTCTGCAAATTTTTAGCCAAATTGATGATCATTAAGGCATTCAAAACTGCAATTTACAGTTACGAACACGAAAAGTTCCTGTAGATACCTCTCACTATACATGAATAGTTTGCTACCTCACCAAGCATAAACAACACCCTCATGGGATCCAACCACTACTTGCATATTGTAGCCCTATGTTCAAGCTACGCTACGGTATCCAGAAGCTGCAAATACGTCGCCGGGAAGCCACCTTGCAGGCCTTGCCATGTTGCCTTCACAAACATGCTTTCTAGACTAGAATAGTGATTTCTACATCCCACATCTCAGAAAATGTAAAGGAGATGGCTTCCTTCACCTATAAAATGAACTCTCCTCCCACATAAACATCATCCCATTACATACTTTGTAATCCCCCTTGGGCCGCAAGGCCCAAACACACATAGTACAATATTCAACTGGACGTAGTCTCCCGCTAAGGCGGAGACGAACCACTATACGTCTCGTGTCTCTCTCTCTCTCTTTCTCTAAAGTTAACTAGAGACCCCCGCGGACTCTAACGTTAACAGTTCCGGTTGGACAGATTCGGTTCGTTCATTGATTTAATCAAGTTTGATACCTTAACGATCATTAATTTAGTTGAAAATTTGCATAAGTGATCTATACATTAGGACCTAAAAATTGAAAGGGTTAAGATGTGAATATGTGATTGAAAGTGGCCAAAATATGGAAATCCGTTCCCTAGCTAAGGTAAGGATATCCTTATCTGAGAAGGACTATATAGAGGCTTTCTTAAATAAGGATATCTTTACCTAAGCTTATGGAACGGATTTCCAGTTTTTGGCCACTTTTCTATCACATATTCACATCTTAGCCATTTAGCTTTTGGGTCCTAATGTATAGATCACTTATGCAAATTTTTAGCCAATTGATGATCGTTAAGCATTCAAAATTGCAATTTACAGTTATGAACACGAACGGTTCCTGTTGGATAGATTCGGTTCGTTCATTATTTAATCGAGTTCGATACCTTAACGATCATCAATTTGGCTGAAATTTTGTAGAGATGATCTATACTTTAGGACCTAAAAATTAATGGTTAATATGTGAATATGTGATCGAAAAGTGGCCAAAAACTGAAAATCTGTACCTAAGATTAGGTAAAGATGTCATTAGTCAAGAAGGACATATATATATATATATATATGTATATACATACACACACAGTCCTTCCTGGGATTGTGTATATATATGTATATACATTAGGTATGGATTTTCAGTTTTTGGCCACTTTTTGATCACATATTCACATCTTAACTGTTCAATTTTTAGGTCCTAGTGTATAGATCACTTCTGCAAATTTTCAGCTAAATTGATGATTGTTAAGGCATTGAAAACTGCAATTTACAACAATGTACATGAATGGTTCCGGTTCGACAGATTCGGTTTGTTCGTGCAAAATGCAGTTTTGGATGCCTTAACGGTCATCAATTTGGCTGAAATTTTGTAGAAGTGATCTATACATTAGGACCTAAAAATTAAACGGTAAAGATGTAAATATGTGATCGAAAAGTAGCTAAAAACTGGAAATCCGTTCCAAAAGCTTAGGTAAGGATATCCATACCTGAGAAGGCCGATATATATATATATATATATATTGGTGCAGTTGCATGGTGTGATAGAATTAATATGTTTTGTGATATCGATAATGTTATTGTTGTGAATTGATGTTCTAAGGAAATAAATGAGTTTTGGGATGTTAATAATTGTTTTGTTGACTTGTGCGAATTATGTGTCAACTTGTACTGGGTATTAAGGTGTGAAAGCAATATCATGAAATTGATTTCTATATTGTTCTAGGGAATGGATTTGAGTTATGAAAACAATATTTTTGGCAGTCAATTATATTCTTTTAATTTGATTTTAGATTGTAAAACCGGTTATTATAAAGAGTACAATTTCGCTATGGTGTAGTATTTAGATGTGAATATGTGAACAAAAAGTGGCCAAAAAATGAAAATCCGTCCTTATCTAAGGTAAGGATATCCTTACCTAAGAAGGATTGTGTGTGTATATATATATATATACATATTTTATCCAGAGCGGAGCTCCGCTTTGAAATTAACGTGTGAAGTATGAGTTTTTAGTCACTTTTCGGTCACATATTCACACCTCGACCGTTTAGTTTTTAGGCGCTACTGTATAGATCATCTATGCAAATTTTCAACCAAATTGATGATCATTAAAATATCTAACTCGCTTAAACCAATGGATGGACTGAATCTGTCTACCCAAACCGTACTAGCTGTAAAGCAGTTATCAATGCCTTAGCGATCATCAATTTTGCTAAAAATTTGCAGAGATGATCTATACACTAGTACCTAAAAACAGAACGGTCAAGATGTGGATATGCGACCGAAAAGTGACCCAAAACTCGAACTTCACACGTTAATTTCAAAGCGGAGCTCCGCTCTGGATAGGAAATGTATATATATATATATATATATATATATATATATATATATATTGGTGCAGTTGCGTAGTGAGATAGAATTAATATGTTTTGTGGTATCGATAATGTTATTGTTGTGAATTGACGTTCTAAGGAAATAAATGAGTTTTGGGATGTTAATAGTTGTTTTATTGACTTGTGCGAATTATATGTGTCAACTTGTGCAGGGTATTAAGGTGTGAAAGCAATATTCTGAAATTGATTTCTATATTGTTCTTGTGAATGGATTTTAGTTATGAAAACAATATTTTTGGTAGTCAATTATATTGTTTTCATTTGGTTATACATTGTAAAACCGGTTATTATAAAGAGTACAATTTCGCTATGGTGTAGTATTAAGATGTGAATATGTGAACGAAAAGTGGCCAAAATATGAAAATCCGTCCTTAGCTAAGGTAAGGATATCCTTCCCTAAGAAGGGCTGTGTATATATATATATATATATATATATATATATATATATATTGGCAGTCAATTATATTGTTTTGATTTGGTTATAGATTTTAAAACCGGTTATTATAAAGAGTGCAATTTCGCTATGGTGTAGTATTAGATATGAATATGTGAACGAAAAGTGGCCAAAATATGAAAATCCGTCCTTAGCTAAGGTAAGGATATCCTTCCCTAAGAAGGGCTATATATATATATATATATATATATATATATACAGATCCTATTTAGAGCGAGGTCTCGCTCTGAAATTAAAGTGCGAGGTTGGAGTTTATGGTCACTTTTTAGTCGCATATCCACATGTCGACCGTTCAGTTTTTAGGTACTAATATATAGATCATCTCTGCAAAATTTCAGCCAAATTGATAATCTTTAAGGTATCTAACTTGCCTAAATCAATGGACGAACTGAATCTATCAAACCTGAACCGTACTAGCTTTAAGCCAGTTATCAATACCTTAATGACTATCAATTTAGTTGAAATTTTACAGAGATGATCTATACATTAGTACCTAAAAACTAAACGGTCGAGATGTGGATATGCGACCGAAAAGTGATCCTAAACTGCAACCTCGCACTTTAATTTCAGAGTGAGGCCTCGCTCTAGATAGGATCTGTATATATATATATCCAGAGCAGTGCTCCACTTTGAAATTAACGTGTGAAGTTCGAGTTTTTAGTCACTTTCCGGTCGCATATCCACACCTCGACCGCTTAGTTTTTATGTACTACTGTATAGATCATCTATGCAAATTTTCAACCAAATTAATGATCATTAAGATATCTAACTCACTTAAACAATTGGACAGACTGAATCTGTCTACCCAAACCGTACTAGCTTTAAAACAGTTATCAATGCTATAACGATCATCAATTTGGCTGAAAATTTGCAGAGATGATCTATACACTAGTACCTGAAAACTGAACGGTTGAGATGTGGATATGCGATCGAAAAGTGACCCAAAACTCGAACTTCACACGTTAATTTCAAAGCGGAGCTCCGCTCTGAATAGGATATGTATATATATATATATATATATATATTGGTGCAGTTGCGTAGTGAAAAAGAATTAATATGTTTTGTGATATCGATAATTTTATTGTTGTGAATTGACGTTCTAAGGAAACAAATGAGTTTTCAGATGTTAATAGTTGTTTTATTGACTTGTGTGAATTATATGTGTCAACCTGTGCTGGGTATTAAGGTGTGAAAGCAATATTATGAAATTGATTTCTATATTGTTCTTGTGAATGGATTCGAGTTATGAAAACAATATTTTTGGCAGTCAAATATATTGTTTTGATTTCGTTATAGATTGTAAAACATGTTATTATAAAGAGTACAATTTCGCTATGGTGTAGTATTAAGATGTGAACATGGGAACGAAAAGTGACCAAAATATGAAAATCCGTCCTAAGCTAAGGTAAGGATATCCTTACCTAAGAAGGACTGTATATATATATATATATATATATATATATATACAGATCTTATCCAGAGCGAGCTCCGCTTTGAAATTAAAGTGTGAAGTTCGAGTTTTTTGTCACTTTTCGGTCGCATATCCACACCTCGGCTGTTCAGTTTTTAGGTACTACTGTATAGATCATCTATGCAAATTTTCAACCAAATTGATGATCATTAAGGTATCTAACTCGCATAAACCAATCGACGGACTGAATCTGTCTGCCCAAACCGTACTAGCTTTAAAGCAGTTATCAATATCTTAACGATCATCAATTTTGCTGAAAATTTGTAGAGATGATCTATACACTAGTACCTAAAAACTGAACGGTCGAGATGTGGATATGCGACCGAAAAGTGACCCAAAACTTGAACTTCACACGTTAATTTCAAAGCGGAGCTCCGCTCTGGATAGGAAATGTATGTATATATATATATATATATATATATGTTGGTGTAGTTGCGTAGTGAGATAGAATTAATATGTTTTGTAATATCGATAATGTTATTGTTGTGAATTGAAGTTCTAAGGAAATAAATGAGTTTTGGGATGTTAATAGTTGTTTTATTGACTTGTGTGAATTATATGTTTATATGTGTCAACTTGTGCTGGGTATTAAGGTGTGAAAGCAATATTATGAAATTGATTTCTATATTGTTCTTGTGAATGGATTTGAGTTATGAAAACAATATTTTTGGCAGTGAATTATATCGTTTTGATTTGATTATAGATTGTAAAACCGGTTATTATAAAGAGTACAATTTCGCTATGGTGTAGTATTAACTATTAAGATGTGAATATGGGAACGAAAAGTGACCAAAATATGAAAATCCGTCCTTAGCTAAGGTAAGGATATCCTTACCTAAGAAGGACTGTGTATATATATATATATATATATACAGATCTTATCCAGAGCGGAGATCCGCTTTAAAATTAACGTGTGAAGTTCGAGTTTTTTGTCACTTTTCGGTCGCATATCCACACCTCGACTGTTCAGTTTTTAGGTACTACTGTATAGATCATCTGTGCAAATTTTCAACCAAATTAATGATCATTAAGGTATCTAACTCGCTTAAACCAATGGACGGACAGAATCTGTCTGCCCCAACCGTACTAGCTTTAAAGCAGTTATCAATGCCTTAACGATCATCAATTTTGCTGAAAAATTTGCAGAGATGATATATACACTAGTACCTAAAAACTGAACTGTCGAGATGTGGATATGCGATCGAAAAGTGACCAAAAACTCGAACTTCACATGTTAATTTCAAAGCAGAGCTCCGCTCTGGATAGGATAGGATATATATATATATATTGGTGTAGTTGCGTAGTGAGATAGAATTAATATGTTTTGTGATATCGATAATGTTATTGTTGTGAATTGACGTTCTAAGGAAATAAATGAGTTTTGGGATGTTAATAGTTGTTTTATTGACTTGTGTGAATTATATGTGTCAACTTGTGCTGGGTATTAAGGTGTGAAAGCAATATTATGAAATTGATTTCTATATTGTTCTTGTGAATTGATTTGAGTTATGAAAACAATATTTTTGGCAGTCAATTATATTGTTTTCATTTGGTTGTAGATTGTAAAACCGGTTATTATAAAGAGTACAATTATACACACACACACACACAACCTTGCTCAGGTGTGGATATCCGTACCTAAGCAAAAGTTTTCTATTTCCATATTTGACCCACTTTTCGATCATATTTTCACATCTTAACCGTTCAGTTTTTAGGTTCTAATGTATAGATCATCTCTACAAATTTTCAGCCAAATTGATTATTGTTAAGGCATCCAAAACTGTAATTTACACAAACGTACCAAATCTGTCGAACTGGAACCGTTCATATTTATAATGGTATATTACAGTTTTGGATGCCTTAACGATCATCAATTTGGATGAAAATTTGCAGAAGTGATCTACTCATATATACCTAAAAACTGAACGGTTAAGATGTGAAAATGTGATCGAAAACTTGGTCAAAACTAGAAATCTGTTCCTTTGCTTAGGAATCGACGTCCGCAGCCAAGAAGGGCTATAAACACACACACACACACACACACACACACACACACACGTAGTTATCCACTCAGGAATGCTACTAATACCAACTATAGTTCACAAATACAAAACCCGTGAAAAATGATTTTTATAATAAAACTTTTTTTTTTCACTTACCCATGAACCGTACACGATCAAGTTCATATCATTTAAAACAAATATTTATTTCCAAAAATAATTTCACAATTTAACAAATAATTCTGAAATAATAAGGTAACTCCGTTCATAAATGAACTCACCTTACTATCCTGCTGCGACTTCACCACACAAACCGAGACAAGCACATTATCATCAAACTCCGCTCACAGAATCTCGTCAAACATCTAATCACATCAATATCACACTCAATACAACACAAAGTACATAAGCATTTAAAGTTCGAAACAAGTGAACCATAAACCGAAAGATACATCAATCGAGACAACACCTCATCGGAGACCACCTAAGGCCTCCAAAGCACTTCTAGGATCAACCCGCCCAAACAAGAGAACAATCTAACGGTCGGATCCTCAAGGATCAAAAACCGAACGAACCAAAACCAAAAATACCCAACTCAACCAAAAAGTTGAGCAAACACGAAAATAAACATATCCACATGTTTGTTTCAACGAATGAAGACTAACAGAGCAAAGAACTGCACTTGAGAAGGCTGCCACAAGTGGCTGAGTGTGAATCCTTTCTGCCGCCGGATCAAAGTCAGAACTAGGAAGATATGCTTCACCCATCATGTAGATTTCATCATGACAAAAAACTTTCGTAACTGGCACCAATGCCGATTCGGCCTAGATCGAGCTAGACTAAGCAAGAAAAATGTCAGCCGTTGAACTTCAAACCGAGATTTCTCGCTCCACACTTTGAATTGATCTTTAAGGCTTGTGTGATGCCCCGGAAATTGGTAATTATTTTCCGAGGATTTTCTGGAATTTAATTAGTGGTTATTGGACGGTTTCGTGGCTCGTGGATGGAGCGGAAGTGTTTCGGACGAATTTTTATTCGGAAAGTATGACTTTAGGGGGGGTTCCTAAGGATGAATTTGGATACATTGAGATTCTCTGAAAACTTCCTTCACGAAAGTTGTAGAGCGCATCGATACGAGTTCGTGGACATGTGGAACGTAAAAATCGGAGTTCGTATGTGAAAGTTATGAGCGTTTGAAGTTTTGGGAAAGTTCTATAAATAGGATTTTCCATTTTCGGAAACCTACTATTTCCATTTTTCCATTTTCCTTTTCCGGAAACTAGAAACGCTTTGTTCTCTCTCCTTACCCGTGACTGACCAAACCCGAACCCGGAAACCCAACCCGGCTTTTTCGGCGAGCTCCGGCACTCTCCGATGACGAAACTTTCCAGATCGATTCGTCGTTGCCGTCTGCTCCTCCATGTGGTGTCTTCTAGCGGTGATTCGCGGCAGTGATGGCGTTAGAAGGCGGCGGAGTTTGGTGTATTCGGACCGGGTCAGAAAACGCAGCTCTGGCGACTTCGTGGCTTCATGCTTCCTTGGTTGAGTTCAGAGAAGGCTCCCAGATCAATTTGTGGTGGTTGTTTAGATCGATTTATGTGGAAATCGGTTCAACTCGGATTGAACAAAAATTCAAAGCTTGTGAGGTAGTTTTCGACACTTTAAGCTTGTTTTTTTATTTCGAGCTAGTTATGAAAATTCAGAAGCATGTTTAGATGAACAACTTTGATGTTGGGAGTTTTGTGAAATATTGAGTTTTGGCCGGCGGCGGTGTGCACAGCCTGTGGTGGCCTTCTGGTGGCTTTCCAGACATGTAGGGAACTGTTTTTGGTATTATATATGTTCTACTCGTTGATACGAGCATTTCGATATATAATATGCAAATTTTGGAGTTCGTATGGATTTGTTATGATTTTTACGGTTCCATACCGGTCGATCTATTCGATCCGTGAGGATTCGAGCTTCCGATCGACTTGTGGGTTGGTCATATCGATCGTGGAAGTATTCAGGAGACTTTGGGAGGTCTCGGATGTGGTTTTGCCTCGATTGGCACCACTTTGGAGATTTTAGTTCAAAACAGGGCTTTCGAACTTAAATCAAATGTGAATCGTTACTGAGTTGGAACCGTATGTGTTAGGTACTTGACGAAGTACTTTGGACGGTTATTTTGTTGATTGGGTGCTTTGTGCTATATTGAAGACGCAGTGGGAGTTTCGAGGTGAGTAATCTCACAAGGTTCATTTATGAACGGAGTTACCATTATTGTTTTAGCGTTAATTATTTAACTGCAAACTATAGTTGGTATTAGTAGGCATTCCTGAGCGAATGACTACGTATATATATATATTTACGTGAAGTATATATATATATATACTCTTGTGGATGATGTGTGATGAATAATATGCATGATGGTGTTCATATTATTGTTGAATGTGACTTTTCAGGAAACAATATTGTGGAAAAAGATGTTTTCTATTGTTTGAAAAGTATTGAGCTTGATGTTACATTTTTGAGTAAAGTGTGACTCATTTTAAATGTATTGGTCCTTGTACCAAGGGTCACAGATGGTGAGCAGGGATTGGGAAAGTTGAAACTAGATGTTTGTAACGTTTCTAGGTCGGGTGTGACCTACTCAATTGTTGATTTTAAGACCATACGGGGTCTGAAGATCATATGTCACAGATGGTGACAGGTCGCAGATGGTGACCGAGGCAAGGAATTGGGGAATCACGCCTTTAGCCGGACGAGTGGCTACGTTCAGTTATAGCTTTAGTCTGTTGCCATTGTACATCATGGGGGTTAGCGAGGAGCTATCTGATGCTCATGAGTACGTGTTTTAAAAGGGAGTTTCAGGGATTCTTTCCTTTAAATGTTTGGGAGGACCTATGTATCATATTTAATTGTCAGAGTTTCAATTATTATGATTTTGTCACAGTGTGACTTTTATTGTGATTTTGGGGAATTGCACATTGAATTGTCAGAGTTTCAATTCATATTATTTTATCACAGATGGTAACCAAGGGAGGAATGGGTAATCACGTCCTTGGCCGGATGAGTGGTTACGATTTCAGTCAGAGTTCTAGTCTGTCTACCATTATATCTTATGAGGGTAACGGTCGAGGTTGCTGGAGACTCATAAGTATGTAGTTTAAAGGAGAGTTCCGAGGTATTATTTGTTTATTGTCTAGACGAGACTTGAATTGCTTCTTGATGGTTAAGTTAGCAAATAGAACATTGTCACAACGGTGACTTATGTTGTCATTTCGGTGGAAAGGATATGGAAGGTTAGAAGGAATCATGGTTGCATGTTTTCCTTAAGTTGATGTGTGTGAGTTGTTGATTGATGTTCATGAGTTACTCATACGAGCTTTCATAAGCTTACCGGGCTTTGTGTGTGGAAACCCAGTGCACGATTCTATGGTGTAGGGATTATTCCTGCAAGTTAGGGTAATCGCAGCTGAAGCTGAGGTAGCTTGTTGGCAGCTGAATGGGTAGGAAGCAAATTTTGTTGACTTTGACATTATTATGACTTCCGCTATGTAGTAAGCTCTGAGGAGCATTTACGTTTTATTTTGTGATGATAATTTAATTCGTAAGTTGTGTAATATGAGACTTTATGGAGTGGGTCAATATTTGAAATTGTGGTTTCAGGGTATCAATATGTACTTGCTGTAAAGGGAAGATGTCTCCTTGTATTTTGTATTGATGGCTGAACGATCGCGCATGTATAATTATGGGATTATATATATATATATATATCGATTTTTATTTGTGTAAAAAATCAGGGGCGTGACAGATTGGTGTCAGAGCGTAAGGTACATATTTGGTGACAATCAATACTCCTCGAGTGATGGCTTGTCTGCAACATATCCCCATCAGATGCTATTCGATATTGATATAGTCATTGGGTATGTAGTGAGCGGTAGGATGTGAGTCGTTAGGGTAGTGTCGGCTCAGGGGATGAAGTGTAGGAGCTAGATGTAGCTTCTATGAGTTAAAGACTTTGAGGAATGATGACCTTTAGTTTTAACTTAAGATTGAAGTAAGGGATGGAATTGTATCCTCTGACGTAGTGTTGTGGTTGTTAACGTTAGAGATCCGAGGGGGTCTCTAGTTAGCTTTAGAGAGAGACACACACACACACGAGAAGTATAGTAGTTCGTCTCCGCCTTAGCGGGAGACTACGTCCACTTGAATATTGTACTATGTGTGTTTGGGCCTTGCAGCCCAAGGGGATTACAAAGTGTGTAATGGGATCATATGGAATGTGTTGAGTTGTGGGAGGAGGCATTCCTTTTATAGGTGAAGGAAGCCATCTCCTTTACATGGTTTTCGATGTGGAACAAGCAACCACCATTTCTAGTCTAAAAAGCCTAGTTGTTAGGGTATGTTGGCAAGGCCGGGAAGGTGGCTTCCCGGCGACGTATTTGCCACTTTCGAATACCGTAGCGTAGCTTGAACATAGGGCTACGGGATGCATGTCTTGGTTGGGCCTCACCATGGCTTATGGGTGTCCCAAAGAGGGTGTTACTTATGCTTGGTGATGCAGCAAATCCTCCATGCATAGTGAGAGGTATCTACAAGTCCCCGAAGTCCCCAAGTAAGAGGAGCTTCTTCGTTGGGGAGTTATAATCATGAAGTCGTCAAGCATAAGTAACCGGGCGGCACGGAGCTCTTGCAAGTCCCCGAACTCCGTAAGCAAGAAGGGACTCGTTAACCTGCACAACAAAGACAAATTAAAACACACATATGTAGAATGCTAGTTGCATTGGGCAACAAATGTGAGTTGCATTGGGCAACAAATGTGAGTTGCATTGATATGCATTGGCATATACGAATGTATGAGGTGCATGATACATGTTGATGTATACATGTAAATGGCGCCGACTATGATCGGTTATGACGTAGAAACTCGAGAACGCATATGGTTGTGTGAGCAAACGGATTACGTATGATAAATGCGTGATACGCGCAAGAAAACGAACGAGGTTCAATTGACGTGGTTACGCTCGGTGCAAGTTGCATGAGTGCCATGGAGGCCAGCGTTTGTAATTTTGTGAAAGATGAATACGTGAATGTTTGTGTTTGTTTGGTTTTCACTCGTATTAATGGAACGTGAAAAGAATTCAATTTGTTGCAAACGACAAATGGTAGAAGAATTCAATGTTCCATTAATGTGTATGATGTCAAGGGGATGTTAGTATAAAGCTTGGGAATGTCGGAAGGCCAGAGAATGAAAGCTCGGGGGTTGCCGGGAAGGCATGAGCGGGAAGCTCGGAGGTTGCCGGGAAAGCATGAGAGGGAAGCTCGAGGGTTGCAGGGAAGGCATAAGAGGGAAGCTCGGGGGTTGCCGGGAAAGCATAAGCAGGAAACTCGAGGGTTGCCGGGAAGGCATGAGCGGAAGCTCAGGGATTTCCGCGAAGGCGTGAGGGGAAGCTCGGGGTTGCCGGGAAGGCATGAGAGGGAAGCTCGAGGGCTACAGGGAAGGCATGAGCGGGAAGCTCGGGGGTTGCCGCGAAGGCGTGAGCGGAAGCTCAGGGTTGCCGGGAAGGCGTGAGAGGAAGCTCGGGGCTGCCGTGAAGGTGTGAGCGGGAAGCTCGAGGGCTGCAGGGAGGGCATGAGCGGGAAGCTCGGGGGTTGCCGCGAAGGCGTGGGCGAAAGCTCAGGGTTGCCGGGAAGGTGTGAGAGGAAGCTCGGGCCTGCCGTAGAGGTGTGAGCGGGAAGCTCAGGGTTGTCGCTGAGGCAAGAGCGTGAGAGCTCGGGGGTTGCAGGGAAGGCTTGAGCGGGAAGCTCGGGGTTGCGGCTGAGGCGAGAGCGTGAGAGCTCGGGGCTTGCCGGGATGGCATGAGAGGAAAGCTCATGAGCGGGAAGCTCGGGGGTTACCGCTAAGGCGTGAGCGGAAGCTAAGGGTTATCGTTGAAGCGAGAGCGTGAGAGCTCGGGGGTTGCCGGGAAGGCATGAGCTGAAGCTCGAGGGTTGCCGGGAAGGCATGAACTGAAGTTCGTGAGAGGGAAGCTCGGGGGTTGCCACGAAGGCGTGAGCGGAAGCTTGGGGGTGCCGCGAAGGCGTGAGCGGAAGCTCAGGGGTGTTGTGAAGGCATGAGCGGAAAGCTCGTGAGCGTAAGCTCGGGGTTGCCGCTGAAGCTAGAGCGTGACAGCTCGGGGGTTGCCGGAAAGGCATGAGCTGAGCTCGAGAGTTGCAGGGAAGGCATGAGCTGAAGCTCGTGAGAGGGAAGCTCGGGGGTTGCCACAAAGGCGTGAGCGGAAGCTTGGGGGTGCCGCGAAGGAGTGAGCGGAAGCTCGGGGGTGTCTCGAAGGCATGAGCGGAAAGCTCGTGAGCGGGAAGTTCGGGGGTGCCGCGAAGGCATGAGCGGGAAGCTCAGGGGTTGCCGCACTACTAAAGAAAACTTCAATTGCTTCGAAAATTTGCGACGGAAAAATTTTCCGTCGCAAAAAGTCAACTTTTGCGACGGCATGTGCTACGGCTATTTTACCGTTGCATGTTAAAGAATTTTTGCGACGGACATAACATTACCGTCGCATAATTAGACATCAATTGCGACGGTATAGTCACGCCGTCGCTTGTATAACTAAAAAAAGAGAAACAAATACGACTATTCCTTCAGATCTAGATCAATTTGTTTCACGCGACACTTCCTCCTCTTTCTCTCACGCTTCATTCACCGAGCTCAAAACCCTGACCTAGTGATCCTCGGCCGCCATTGAAGAGAGAGATTTGGTGACAAGCGGAGGAGATCGAGCTTCATTGACGACGTGGCCGAGGAGGAGGAAGAGGAGGACGATGAATACGCCCTATCGTGGTGGCGGCGGTGGGAGTGTAAGCGGAGCAAAAAGAGGCTCTCCGATATGGGTTTTCTTGATCTCGAAGCGGTGGTCGATTCAGATAAGGAGGAAGAGGAGGATGAGGGTTGAAGCTTATTCAGTTGAAGCTTGCTGGTGACTGGACCTCCGGTTAGTTTGCAACCACTCTGTCTCTCTCTATAAACTTCCAATTTTTGACAAGATTTATATATGATTCTAAATCTGATGCAGGGTGTTGGTAAAACCACTCTAATAGTGATTAGGATAGTTGACAAGATTTACTATCGATATCGTGAAACCCACCAGTACGGTGGCGGCAGGGGCGGATCCAAGTACACCCTTGGGAGGACTCAAGCCCACCTGAAACTTTTGGACTTAAAAAAAAAAATCTATATGTATGCTTCTTTTTTTCTTCCGATAATTGAGTGCTGGCTTGGTCAAGCCCATCCGAAGTCCCAACCAGCCAAACTTGATTGCCTGACGAAGACTCTCACAACCTCTCAGTCTCTCGTTCTCTATACTTCTCTCAAAGATCAAACCTTAGATCCGTAGTCCGTCGGCTCCGTCCGTCTTTTCGTCTTCTACTCATATTCTTCAATTTGCTGCAATCAATTCAATGTAAGTATGATTTCAATTTTCTTCAATTTAAACAATTCAATTTGGGGCAAATTTTAGGGTTAATGATTGATGTCGAATTCAATTTTGTGGATTTTGACTTAGCAGTGGATCGAGGATTGTTTTGTGTGCCATCGATATCAGAGGAATGATGAGGGCGAGTTATTTGCGGTGGAACTTGCCAACGAAAATGGTATGGATTGTTTGATGAATCTGGGTTATTTGTTATTTGTTTGTGATTCCTTAGTTTAATGAATCTGGGTTATTTGTTGGATTGGGTTAGTTACTTGGTTTAGTACTTTAGTTGGACTAGTTGCCGACTTGCCGCCGTAATTGGAATGATCTGGATATGTATGTACTGATGTAGGATTGGATACATGTCTTGATGATTACTCTTTTCTGTAGCAATTTTCTTTATTGCATAGATACAGAGGAAACATGATACTTAACCTCCAAGAGTATTAGCATGTTTCATAGTACTCAGAGTGATATATATCCTAATACAATTAAAATGATGTGTATGGTTTTGGCATTGTTATTCTCGAATTCATGTCTGGAAAACCAATTCTTAGGAATTATCAACTTGTTTCGATCATGCTATACTTATGGAGTTCCA
Organism: Rosa lucieae; assembly: GCA_024704745.1. Lineage (NCBI taxonomy): Eukaryota > Viridiplantae > Streptophyta > Magnoliopsida > Rosales > Rosaceae > Rosa > Rosa lucieae. Next base: position 56,368,464 of record CM045498.1, read on the forward strand.
GCCAATTTGAGAGACTCGAGCTTAAATATGACATTTCATTCTTCATGGCGTGTCTCTGCTTACCAATTTTTATAATTATTTTGCAGATACGAATCAAACATATGAACGTCTTCACAGGCTCTTTACTTAGGTGGGTATATTTGATAAATAGCAACTGACAATAATTCAAGTCGTCCTCAGCCCCCAAGTCCATGAAGGTGAATGGCTCTCTCAATCTTTTGGCTCATACCCAGATCGTTTTCTTGCATTTAATTGTGTAAAGTTGAAGCCTTTGCCTTTTTTGAGCCAATTTGATGTTTTCAATTGGTGGTGCTAATTGGATTTTATTTTTTGGTACTTATTGTATCTGCCTTGATGTGGGTTACTTTTATGGAATTGCCTCTGAGTGGCTGGTTAAAAAATTGTCACTGATGTTGCTTTTGTTCGTAATCTCTTCATCCAAAAGTCATATTGAGCTTGTGCTGATTCTATTAAGCTACAATATTGTTGTGAGCTTCATCACTTCCAGCATGAAAAAAACAAATAACAAAAGAAGAAGAGGACAAAAGGCTTGAGCTCGTTATAATTTTACTTACCTTTGTTTGTACCACAATAGTTAGTGCAGTTGACAAACTGCATTCTGGAAATGTCTTTACTTCATATACTGTACTTTTTTTTTCCTAACGAAAAGTAGTTCATTGTGTGAAGAATCTGAGCCTAGATTTGGAGTATGGGTTTGATTCTCTAAAAGTGATTCAAGGAAATAGAGATCCGAAAATATCATCAGGTATATATTAGATTTGCATTTTTAGTAATCAAATTTTAATCTTGATTTGCAGGTTCCCCATGGTTTGTCCTGAGCAGATCCTTTCTGAAATTTTGCATTCTTGGTTGGGATAATCTTCCCCAAACATTTAAGGACATTTCATTCAATGCAGTAGCAAGCTCAAGATCTCAAGCCATGGTTTGTCCCATTTTCTTATCTGTTTTTTTTGTTAAGTTGTTGACTTGAAATTATGGCTTGTCCATTTCAGCTATGAAGCCCATCTGTTCTTATCCTAGGCACTAGAGTCTAGCTAGTACTATTTCTCTTTTGCTTGAATGAAATTTCCTAGAGCCCTAAAAAAAAAAAAAGGTCTTCAGAAAGGCATGTAATGCTGGTGTCATTTATGTCCTTCTGGACATTTCATTTGAAAATGCATCAATCTAACATCTCTGTTATTGCTTTTTCCGAAATCTTCATTAAGATCATACAAAATAACACTGTATTCTAGTGACAGATAACCATTTGCATAATGCATGGTGTGGAACGTAAACAAGATAGTTCTTTTTTATAAGAGTTAAATTAGGAGGCAGTTCATTACCAATTGATGAATCAAACTGTAACATTAATTCTACCAATGTATATGAGAAGTATTCTTGTCTGCATGCATTATCATATGGCGTGCGTCCTGTAACTTAGCTATTTTAGGTAATGTAGAGAACATGCATGGGAGTCACACTGATGAGGCCGGTTGAAAAACAGAAAATTGAAGGACAGTCACGCTTGGTTCGTCCACACAGTGTTCCTCTTCAAGTCACCCAGTGGGTGGGAAATCATGGGTGGCTTTGTTCTTACTCCTTAATTTGGTTTTGACATCAGAAGATATGTATCCTTTTTTAGCACTTGCCTTTTCTCATTAAAATGTCATGTACTGAACTGAATCTGACATGTATCTCACAACTTCTCGTCTTCTCGTCTTGTCTACATGCTCTTGACATCATTTATAAATCAAACAGAGGTTATCTTCCTTTTATTTTTGTTAGCATTCCTTGATGCAAGTAGATTTCATGCTCTCGACTTGTGACTATATTGTTGACTAGAGTTAATTGTTAATTTCAGGAGGAGATGGGGCAGATGCAGACAACGATTCAACTACCTTTTGTAACTTTAAGTATGCTAAAGAACAGCTTGAGTAATTCATAGTTTGTTCGATTCAACATAGTATAAATATGTAATGTGATTTGGTGTAGTTTATGTATACCAGACTAGAATGTTTATGAGTGGCATTTTGTATGTTTATGACATTTTGTATTGCACCATTTCATTAGTTTTATTGTAAGTTTACAATGTTAATATATCTTAATAACTTTTGCATGTTCTTAATTCACACCATTTTTTTTTTTTTTTTTTATAAATGAAATATTCTTTTACGACGGCAAAGCATCCGTCGCAACCAATTCACCCCACTTTTTTTTAAAATAAAATATCTTTTTGCGACGGATAGCAAATAGTTTAACCATTGCGACGGCAACAGTTTTCCGTCGCAAATACTTTTTGCGACGACATTTTACCTTCGCAAATGGATTTTGTGACGCCACCTATTGCAACGCCAATATTTCCGTCGCAAAAGGCTCATTTTTCCGTCGCGAAAAGTTTTTTCCGTCCCAAAAGCCCAAATTGCCGTCGCAAAATAGGCGTCGCAAAAGCAATTTTTTTTAGTAGTGCCGCGAAGGCGTGAGCGGAAGCTCGGGGTTGCCGCTGAGGCGAGAGAGTGAGAGCTCGGGGGTTGCCTGGAAGGCATGAGCGGAAAGCTCGTGAGGGCGAAGCTCGGGGGTGTCGCGGAGGCCGTGGGCGTTAGGTAGCGAACCTAATCTTTGATACCCAAGCGTCGAGGGTTAACGGCCGGATCAATAGCTGCTGTGGGCTATGTTAACCGGTCCCTTTACTCTTTCCCAGAGGAGAAAAGCTTGACTATAATGTCGCGTAGCTTCATCATCATTTTGAGGCGTTGCCTTACCGCTTGGTGGTTGGTCGTGGACCACTGACTTGTGGAGTCTTTAGAACCGTTTAGGTCTCTTTCCCGTGGGGAGGGTTTGACAAAATATGGTGGCCAAGAGGCTAGGCAAGATATTTGCATAGTGTACAAATGTATGAACAACAAACAAGCATGGCATATGTGTACGGCATGTACGAGTAGCATAGTGCAAGCATGCTTAAGGGTTGTGAAGACATTTGAAGTATTACACTAGGATGTATGCATAGTAGGTGTGCTACTAAAACATATAACATGTATTATAAGCATGATTAGTTTATCATGGAAGCATGTAAATGCAAATCAAGTGTGATATATTATAAGCATGCTTAAAGTAGTGAAAGCATGTAATGGCTCTAATTGCTAGAGCGTAAAAGATAAGATAATGTTACTTATCTTATGCCGATTTGGAGCGAGTTGGAATTGGAATTGATATAAGTACCCAAATCATGTTGGAGTTGTCCAAGCATGACGCTCCATTGCTTTGGCAGATAAAGTGTTCCGATAATGTGTGTCAACTCGTAGTTGAGGTTGAATGCTCGATACAAATAGTTGAATTTCTGGAAGAATAGGAGGCATGCTTGGATTTCACTATACTTTGCATACATGCAGAGACATGTGTATAAAGCATTGCACGTTCACCCTTTATTAATTGTCAGAGGGTATGTGGCTTGAGTCTAAGCTATTCATAAATAATAACTTAATTGTGTGATGTTGACAATCTCATATATCTCGGTAGTAGAGGCAAATTAAGAGGATAGAGGCTTAGCTTATTTTACAGATTTTGACAATCACAAAAGCTCGGGACATGTTTCCGGTTGCTGTAGACGTTAGCAGTGCCTGCTGGAGGTGCTAGCGGAGCTGGTTACCGCTGATGGAGATAGCGGAGCTGGTCATGACCGTTGGTGGTGGTCATCGCTATTTGTTACTGGAGCTGCTAAGATGGTGCTAGCGGAGCTGCTGACCTCTAGTGGTGCCTAGCGGAGGCCGCCCAGCTGAGTACGGTGGCTGTTGCTGGTCGGTGGTGTCCAGTGGTGGAGGGTGAAGCGCGGTCAGCGATGGTGGAGCGCTGCCTGGTGGTTGGCGCTAATGGTGTTTAGAGGAGGTGCCAGGTTTGTCGAGTATGGACAGGCTATCGGAGTTCTGGAACGCCTCGGGGGCTTGGTCAGTGGTTATGGCCAACGAACCTTTTACCAGCGGATGTGGCTAGCGGAAGAATATGCCGCTGACGGTGATTAGCGGAGGCTTGGCTTGGTAGTCTATTCTCGGACGTGGCGGAGCTGTAAGGCCCAGCGGTGTCTTGCTGGGCGGGGGTTTCCAGCGGAGAGCTGGTCTACCAGCTGTCGGTTTCCGGTTGGAGGATGCTAGCGAAGGCTAGCGGAGGAACTTGTTGCTTTGACCGGCCTTGGATGGTTGAATGGCTAGCGGTTCCGCTGAGCCTGGGCAGCAATGTATGGGCAATGACACAGTCGTGCTGAAGAGCTGGCGGAAAGGCTCACTGGAGTCAGAGCCTTGCTGGCGGAAGATGCTCAGCTAGCCTCTGAGCACTAGTGGGTTTTGAGAGAGCTGCTACAGGCTGCCTGATGCAACGAAGAAGAAGGAGGGTGGACTAAGCAAATCTCTGGGTGTCAAGAGAGAATTGGCACAAGCAAATTTTTTTTTGTAGGTCAGGGTTGACTTTTCTTGAGTTGGCGTTGACCAGTTCAAGTTTTGAGCGGGTGTTGCGTTGACTTCATTTTGACTTGAAACCCCACAACTTCGCAAGCACTAGGAACAAATTTATGTTTGAAAAAGTTTTTGTTACCGCCAAGGATGGATAGCGGTGGATGTAAGGCTTGATTGAGAATACAAGGCAAGAAAGGCCGAGTGCTTCTAGCGCCAATGTTAACATTAGAGATCCGAGGGGGTATCTAGTTAGCTTTAGAGAGAGAGAGAGACACACACGAGAAGTATAGTGGTTTGTCTCAGCCTTAGCGAGAGACTACGTCCACTTGAATATTGTACTATGTGTGTTTGGGCCTTGCGACCCAAGGGGATTACAAGGTGTGTAATGGGATCATATGGAATGTGTTGAGTTGTGGGAGGAGGCATTCCTTTTATAGGTGAAGTAAGCCATCTCCTTTACATGGTTTTCGATGTGGGACAAGCAACCACCATTTCTAGTCTAAAAAGCCTAGTTGTCATGGCATGTTGGAAAGGCCGGGAAGGTGGCTTCCCGACGACGTATTTGCCACTTCCGGATACCGTAGCGTAGCTTGAACATAGGGCTACGGGATGCATGTCTTGGTTGGGCCTTACCATGGCTTATGGGTGTCTCAAAGAGGGTGTTACTTATGCTTGGTGATGTAGCAAATCCTCCATACATAGTGAGAGGTATCTACAGTTGTTGATCGAGTCATAGTGTTGACTCATACTTGTGTTTGAGAGTTATACAGGTATTAATCACAGGTTGCTATGCTCCTTGGGTGATGGATTCACAAGGAGGCAGAGCTAGGGGTCGAGTTAGACCCAGAGGCAGGGGTAGAGCCCAAGGTAGGGGCAAGATTCCTCCTCCTGTTGAGGAAATGTTCGAGAATGATGTTGAGGCATCGAATGTTGAGCTGACTGTTCCACCTATTATGGAGGTTGCCAATGTTGTAGATCCTACTCGTTTGTCAAAGTTGGCAAAGAAGATTTCAAAATTGGGAGGAGTCCCATTTCAGGGAGGTACGGATCACATGTTGGCAGATCAGTGGATCAAGAACGTGAAGACCTACTTTGAGATGGTCGTCTACGACGACATTGAGAAGAGAAAAATTGCACATTTATTCTCCAAGGTGATGCACGGGGTGGTAGAATGGCACACAGAGAGTGATGGATGTGTCCACCATGACCTGGGACGGTTTTGTGGAACTGTTCAGGAAGAAGTACTTTCCGCCTTCTGTGAGGGAGCATTTGGAAAGGGAATTTGTCTCGTTAGTCCAAGGGAATAAGAGTGTGAGGGAGTATGAGGCTGAGTTCTCAAGGTTGTATCGCTTTGTGAGGCAGATGGATGCTGACAGCTTAGCTATGAAGTTTCAGTGGGGACTGAATGCTTCGATACGGCGTGATGTCGCTGTTCTAGGACTGAAGACGATAGAGCTCATTTTCTCTAAGGCTATGGCCATTGAGAAGGAGAACCTGACTTTCCAGAAACAGGAATCGGCTGAGAGGGATTTCCAAAGAAAGGGGAAAGGCAACTGCGGGGAGCAGTAAAGCATTTGGGAATCTAGGTGGATTCTGGAAGACACAGAGGACTAATAAGCAGGCGCTAGCTAGGGCTGCAGCTGCACCTGGTAGGGTTGCACCTAATAGGCAGGTGGCAAACCCGAAGTGTTTCAATTGCAATGAGATGGGACATGTTGCTCGAGCTTGCACCAAACCGAAGAACTTGGCATACTTCACATGTGGCCAGAGGGGGCACTTCTCAAGGGATTGTACCCAGCAGGGTAGGGGACAAGGGAACCAGCAGAGGCAACAGCCTCAGGGGCAGGCTAGGGTGTTTGCTATTGGTCAGCAGAATACCGGAGTGGAAGGTACTTTATCCTTATTTGATTTCTTTGCTAGAGTGTTGTTTGATACGGGAGCGTCCCACTCTTTCATTTCTGGCTCTGTGGTTGATATGATAGGTTTGACTCCTAGGCCTCTTGCTAGACCCTTGTGTGTTATTTCCCCACTTGGTGTTTCCCTTGAGCTTGATATGTTTTGTGATGCATGTCTAATTGTGATCGGTGGTAGGGAGCTTTCTGCAACTTTGATTGTGTTACACTACTAGAATTATGTTATTAGACATCGTATGTTTTAAATCAGTCATACTTGCCCACGATGTAAAAAAGTAATCTAACATCGTTTTATGAAAATACCGATTTAAATGTATATCATTAACATCGGTTCTTAAAATGACTGGTGTTAAAAGTTTTGTTCGAAAATTTGCGGGAACCTATTTTTTCAAAAACCGCTAAGTCTTTTAAGTGAAATGAAGAAGCGGGTTAACTTTCACAGATAGAAAAAAAATTGCGCCCAAACAGAAACAGATCGAAAACCCTAATGTTACTCTCGCTCGACTCCTTCATTATGAACTCACCCCAAACTGGATCTCTTCCCAAACTCGACCTCCATTCTGGACCTTAAGCTCACTCGAACTCGCCGCCATTCTGGAGCTCCTCATTGCTTCCTTCATCTACGTCCTCGGCTTCTTCAGCATCGACTCCTTCCAGTCCGTCATCTTATGCGCCTTCCACTACGACGGTGACAACGTTCTCATCAACTCCCGCTGCTGGTCTCCCCCGGCCAAACCCAAATTCGTCGACGCCTTGTGCTCCGAGGAGGACGAGGACATCTTGCAGGCATTTGTAAACAGCGCCGTTCCGTCTTAGTCTCTGGAATTGAAGCTCGGTGATTGCAAGAGAGCGGTGGCCAGTCGGTGCGACTCCATTTTAGGATTTACCTCTTGAAGGATTCTAGGAGTCGCCGGTCGGAGACGAAGTAATCTTAGTACTTATGATTGTTTTTGTGGTCTATTGTTTTCATTTGGGAGAAAATTATTGTATGGATTTGTGGGCTATTGTTGAAGAATGATTGTTTTTGTTTAGAGTTGAAGAAGCGCGAATTTGTGGATAAAGTGAAGTCCAGCTTGGGTATGTTCTCTCTTGCTTCCTTCCAATCTCTGTACCAATTGAAATTGTGAGCTATGCAATTTTGGTTTTATTTGCTTTATTCTATGATTTGATTGGCCACATTGAGTATGAACTATTGATGTTGTTATTCTTTTGAGATCTGGTGTTGACCGGATAGGAAAATAGTTTGGAGTTAATTGTTATTTGGTTTAGATTGAAAAGATTTGGTTTACTGCTGGCTTTTTCTGTTAGTTTGGTGAATGGTTTATTGTCTCCAATTAACTTAGATAGAGATTTCGATTGGGGAAAAAGTATTGAGCATTAATGATGTGTTGTGTTATTAAGTTAAAATTTCTTCGGTTCAACATGCTTGAGAGTATGAATTTGGGTATGTACAAGGATGTAGTGTAAACCCAGGTCAAAGGCTTTTAAGTACAAGGATGTCAACCAATCTTGAAGTCAAGTGAATATTGAGAATGAATACATCTGGGAAGCATTAACATGCTTATAAGTACTTTGAAATGGAAAAATAAGTGAGAGGCAAGTACAATTTTAATAGTATGTTGTTGTTTGCTACATGAAACTTTTGATATGAAAGAATTTTTAAGCTATGTGCTTTGATTGGAGTTATACAGTGAGACTAAGCTTTTATTATACTTCATGCAGGTATCGTTTCTCTCACATAGGCTTTACATTGAGGCAGACTTATTGCATCCAGAACTGGTATGGTTTCTTGCTTGTGTTTTTGATGATTACTGAAATTGTCTTGCCTATGAAATTCAATATTATTTAATATGTCATCTGCACTAATATTGGGAGAGGGATGTGATAATACTTCGTTAAATGTAGGTGTTCGTGTGTGTTCATATTTTTAGTTGTTTGGATGCATTCTGCAATTTGGTAGTGGATTAGTGGGAAGACTTGAATTTGTTTCAGTCTATGTGGTGGACAGAATTAAATGTATCATAGGGTTTCCATACTAAGGTCTGGTGCTATAAACCTCAATTGCTTCTAATTATTTTCATCTACTTCTACTAGTTTCCTTTCTATTTCTAATTTTTCCTTGAAAATTATACTATTTCTACATCAGCTCAATTCTGAGTTGTATGCTGTGTTATAGGCTGTTGTCAGTTCTTTAATATGGGTGTCTTGCTATACTCAATCTTCCTTGGGGCTGAGCTCATGAGCAAACCTCTATTGTCTTCTTGAATTGGCTTTTTATTCATGATAGTTGATAGTGCTCTTATTTCCTTGGTATTGAGGAGATCATGTGAATCATATTAGCACCACATGCTAGTGGCTGGGCTTTATTCTTTAATGGCAGAAACGTATACAGGGAATCAAAGTCACTTCCCTCTTCTGTTAGATAGTTAATTGTATTAAAGGGGGGGGGGGGTAAAAAATATATTTTCCATGGCTTATTACTTTTAGTGTGCAGTAACTAAACATATATGCTTAAAAAGGATAAATATAAAAGAGGGAAGGATTTTTATTTGGCTTTTACGCTTTTGTAACTGAATTATGTTTTGCTTATGTTCTAATAGAAGTTTTAGTGGGTGTTATCCTTTGAAATAAGTAATTAGTTAGATAATGGGTTAAAACTCTCGACTTCACGTTATTCATGAGTTATGTTAGTATTGAGGATTAAAGCCCAAGAATTCTTGGAAGCAGAATATCAAACAAGTTTAATTAACAATTGTTCGATTTGGGAGCATTTAGAAGGCTATGTAAACTGCATACAAGGTTACTATACATTGTAAACTGCAATTTTCTTTCATGTGCTATAACATCAGGTAGATGACATTTTGACTTGATTTGAATTGATTCTTTTGCAGCTGCCTAAAGGTACACATCAATGGTCTAGTTTCGAAGCTTCTGAAGAACTAGTGTTGATCGTGGAGTGTGGTTCTATTTCGATAACCCAAACACCTTTTGGAGCATTGTTGTACTGAATTCTAGTACATATATAGGTACTTTTACTGCACTAGTTGGTAAATCTTTATTGCTATTTTGTTGGTCAGTTGTAATGAAAGCTGTAATCTTTATTGGTGTTTTTTTTTTTTTTTTTCTGTTTTATGTTCCAGTTATTGTTTTGGTTTTCGGAATACCATTAGCAAAGGCACTGTCATAGCCAATTTTATCAAAGGGGTGGGGATCAAAAATATATTTTCCATAGCTTACTATATGTTGTATGCAGTAACTGAAAATATATTCTTACAAAGGATAAAAACAAAAAAGGGAAGAAAAAAACTTAATTGGTAAACAGTAAATGATAGTTGATCAATAAGAACAAAAAAAAAAAAGGAATTGTGAAAATGATTTTCATAGAGGTATGGCTTGTGTATACTGAGTTTTGGAGTTTTTACTTCAAAACCAAATAAGTAATAATGTAACGAATGAAGTAGGAGGGACATGGGAGTATTACTAATACAATGACTGAAATCATTTTGTACTCTTTTTGTTCAAAATCTGATGTTGTTGTAGTCAAGTCGTATTCAATTTCAATATTGCGATAATCTGATGTTGCTTATCTCAATAAATTGTAAGATACCAAGTTGGTTGCAAGGAGCAGCCGGTTATCCGCGGGTCTTCAAGGCTTGACTAGTTTGTGCATTGTGAACTCCCAACTGTTCAGGTTAGCAACCCAACTCTGTTGCTGGTTTGTCTATGAACTATGTGAAGTATGTAGCTAATTTTCAGTTGATGATTTGTGTTTGAAGTGTTTAAGTGATGATTTTGAGTCTTTAGTTTGTGCATGGACTGTATGACAAGTTGAAAATCAGTCTTAAATTTGTATATGAAGTGTTGAATGTGATGACTTTCACTCTTTGGTTTGCTGTCCAGTTTTGATTGGTTAAATTAATTTAGGTTTTTTATGATGTTTCAGCGATGGATAAATCTTGGATTAATGAAGATAGGGATACTTTAAAGTACCAATTGGGTGTTGAGAATTTTTTGATTTAATTAAGAATGCATCATTATGAAGAACAATTTGGTTTAATTTAGTATTAGCTTGTTTAGCCCCATTGTGACTTATATGTTATTTTGTACATTTTTAGTGGGCGGTAAAGACGCGCAAATCATATAGCCAAGCTCAAATTGACGAGGTGCGCATTGAAGTGGCTGATTCTATGTAGAGTTTGGTTTAAGACTTTTGGCTACTAACATGATTTTGAATCTTTGATAAAGGCTAGATTTTGCTTTGAAGGAAAGTTCGGTGTATATATGTAGAACTGATGTAGTTTGTTGCTAATATGTGTATGGGCTAGCTTTTGTAGGTTTTGGGGTTTTATTTTGTGAATTATGTAGAATCATGAATGAAGATGAGAAAATTAATGGAAAGCCCCAATTTTTGGATGATGAGAAATGTATTTCTAGATCTTTTCCAACCACCACCAGCTAGATGATTATTTGCACATCATTCTTATATATATGAACTGATGTATATAAATGGGGAACAAAACACTAATGTCAAAGAAAACGATGTCAATTCAGAGATTAGAAATCAGTACCTAAAACTGGACTGATGTCTCATCATTATCAACATATCGAAATGTCACCTCAAAATCGATGTACACAAAACCAATGCACATCGATATCTAAGCACCAACCATTATCTACTGTCAACGTACAAATCAGCTGTTATAAATTAAACTGATTTACCATGAAATACAGGACATCGGTGTTCAAAAATAGAAGTGAAGTCTACAAACAAGAAACACATCAGTTTATTTGAAAAGAAACGATGTACGACAAACCAGTAAACATCGTTTCACATACAAAACACGATGTACACAAAGGCATATACATTTTTCTCAAGAGAATAAGATGGTAACATGCACATAAAAATGGACACGAACAAACAAAATTTTTTGGTGACTGATGTCTACGAGAGTGTTAGACATCATTTCTGAAATTGTCTCAAATTGTAATCGATTTAAATGTTCACTTAGGTATTGTTTGACATATACTTTTTTAAGCATAAATGTGAAAATATGAAGAATTAAATATAGTTAACATACAAAATTATGATGATTTTAATGATTATACATCGATTTGTGGTTTAGAAGCGATGTTGGTCGTTGTCCGGAACATCGGTTGTTGATGCGCTTATACTGATGTCTGGATCTTTTACATCAGCCACTAAGAGGTCGGTCGGAATTTAGTTTTACATCGGTTCTGGACTGATGTCTAATGACATAATTCTAGGAGTGTTAGCAGATCATACATATGATGTTATTTTGGGTATTGATTGGCTGAGGCCAAATCATGCTATAATTGATTTCTTTAAAATGGTAGTGTCATTTCATATACCTGGACAGCCGGTGTTTCGTTATCGGTGTCTTAGGTCAGATACTGCATTGAGGGCAGGATTCTTAGCTCATGTGGAATCGGTGAGTTGTGCTACAGTTATGACAGAGATTGTTGTGGTTTCCGAGTACACTGATGTATTTCAGGAAATACTAGGGTTACCTCCAAGGAGGGTAGTGGATTTTGCTATCGATGTGATACCAGGTACTGCACCTGTATCAATGGCACCATTTCGGATAGCACCACCTAAACTTAAAGAGTTGAAGGACCAAATTGATGGTTTACTTGAACAAGGGTTCATTAGACCTAGTACTTCTCCTTGGGGTGCAGCTTTGGTGTTTGCGAGGAAGAAGGATGGTTCACTACGGTTGTGTGTGGATTATCGGCAGTTGAACAAGGTGATGGATCACAGATGGTGATTGATATTGAGTCACAGATGGTGACGGATCACAGAAGGTGATTGATTGTGAGTCACAGATGGTGACAGATCACAGATGGTGATAGATAGTGAGTCACAGATAGTGACGGATCACAAAAGGTGATCGATAGTGAGTCACAAATGGTGACTGATCACAGATGGTGATCGATAATGAGTCACACATGGTGACGGATCACAGAAGGTGATCGATAGTGAGTCACACATGGTGACGGATCACAGATGGTGATCGATATTGAGTCACAGATGATGATCGATAGTGAGTCACAGATGGTGACGGATCACAGAAGGTGATCGATATTGAGTCACAGATGGTGACGGATCACAGATGGTGATCGATATTGAGTCACAGATGGTGATCGATACTGAGTCACTGATGGTGATCGATACTGAGTCACAGATGGTGATCGATACTGAGTCACAGATGGTGACGGATCACAGATGGTGATCGATACTGAGTCACATATGGTGACGGATCATAGATGGTGATCGATACTGAGTCACAGATGGTGACGGATCACAGATGGTGATCGATATTGAGTCACAAATGGTGACAGATCACAGATGGTGATTGAGATTGAGCCACAGATAGTGACTGGGATTAGTTCACAGATGGTGATTGAGATTGTGCCACAGATAGTGACTGGGATTAGTTCACAGATGGTGATCGTAATCGGTGCAACATTTTTAGTCTATTATGACCGTCTTGATTGATATCTGTATGATGATCAGTTGGATGATTGATATCTGTGTGATGATTTACGTTTGGGTTGATCGATGCTAGACCTTATCTTAAATGTGTTTTGAGACAGCAATACATCATTAAGTGTGATGCATACTTCTTTTCTATTGTGGTAGAAATTGCTGTGAGGGTTTGGTCTATGGAAAGAACTTTGTCTTGTGTTTGTGAAAGGTGGACTGTAATGGAACTGTGTGTTGAGGTTTAAGTTGGAGTTATGTTGTCACTTTCAATTCTAGGAAAAGCCAATGTAGCATGTTGTGTGGTGCATCATTCATTGTTGTGGTAGTAGAGGGTCTATATACCACTTTGATTGTGACTACAATGACAGGTGACGATTTATGAGTGGGTCAAGCAGGGCCAGACCTTAGCTTAATTTGTGTCTCAAGTTGGGTAGACACTTATTGAGTTGTGATGCTTGGGCTTTTGTTGATTTGAGTTGAAATGAAGGTTTAACTTTCAATTCTTGTAATGCAAGGGTTGCATTATCGAGGAAATGAAGCAGATACTGTTGTGATAACAGGATTCTGGACTCTTGTGTGATCTGTGTGTAGTGTTGTGGTCACAAAGTCTTTGTTGGATAGTGTATGAGGATGAGATCCATGAAATGATTGGGTACCACAAAGTGGGTGGTAATGATTTATGTTGTTGTGATAGCAGGTAGGTTACCTGCATCCACTATTGATTGAGGTAGGTTGTACATTGGGATAAGAGCATTCTTGTTGGGGAATGAGAATTGGATGTGAGAATGATTTATTCGTACTTGTTGGCGTGGTACGTTTAAATTTCGGGAAGAAATTTCTTTAAGGGGGATGGAATGTGCTTCCCCGGAAATTCGTAATTATTTTTCGAGGATTTTCCAGAATTTAATTAGTGGTTATTGGACTGTTTCATGGCTCGTGGATGGAACGGAAGTGTTTCGGACGAATTTTTATTCAGAAAGTATGACTTTAGGGGGGTTGCTGAGGTTGACTTTGGATACGTTGAGATTCTCTGAAAACTTCCTTCACGAAAGTTGTAGAACGCGTCGATACGAGTTCGTGGACATGTGGAACATGAAAATCGGAGTTCGTATGTTAAAGTTATGAGCATTTGAAGTTTTGGGGAAGTTCTATAAATTGGAGTTTCCATTTTTGGAAACTTACTATTTCCATTTTTCCATTTTCCTTTTCCGGAAACTAGAAACGCTCCATTCTCTCTCCTCACCTGCGACTGACCCGATCCAAACCCGGAAACCTGACACGGCTTTTCCGGCGAGCTCCGGCAATGAAACTTTCCAGATCGGTTAATCGTTGCCGTCCGCTCCTCCCTATGGTGTCCTCTAGGTGCGATTAGTGGCGGTGATGGAGGTAAAAGGCGGCGGAGTTTGGTGTATTCAGACCCGGTCGGAAAACGCACCTCTGGCGACTTCGTGGCTTCATGCTTCCTTGGTTGAGTTCAGAGAAGGCTCCCTGATCGATCTGTGGTGGTTTTTTGGATCGATTTATGTGAAAATCGGTTGAACTCGGATTGAGCAAAAATCCAAAGCTTGTGAGGTATTTTTTCGACCCTTTATGCTTGTTTTTTGACTTCAAGCTAGTTATGAAAATTTACAAGCATGCTTAGATGAACAGCTTTGATGTTGGGAGTTTTGTGAAATATTGAGTTTTGGCCAGCGGCGGTGTGCCACCACTTGTGGAGGCGTTTTGGTGGCTTTCCGGCCATGTAGGAAACTGTTTTTGGTATAATATATGTTCTACTCGTTGATACGAGCGTTTCGATATATAATATGCAAATTTTGGAGTTCGTATGGATTTGTTATGATTTTTACGGTTCCATTCCGGTCAATTTATTCGATCCGTGAGGATTTGAGTTTCCGATCGACTTGTGGGTTGGTCATATCGATCGTGGAAGTATTCCGGAGAGTTTGGGAGGTCTCGGATGTGGTTTTGCCTCGATTGGCATGACTTTAGGGATTTTAGTTCAAAACAGAGGTTTCGAACTTAAATCAAATGTGAATCGTTACTAAGTTGGAACTGTATGTGTTAGGTACTTGACGAAGTACATTGGACGGTTATTTTGTGGATTGGCTGCTTTGTGCTATATTGAAGACGCAGCGGGAGTTTCGAGGTGAGTAATCTCACAATGTTCATTTATGAACGGAGTTACCATTATTGTTTTGGCGTTAATTATTTAATTGCAAACTATAGTTGGTATTAGTAGGCATTCCTGAGTGAATGACTACATATATATATATATATATTTACGTGAAGTATATATATACTCTTGTGGATGATGTGTGATCAATAATATGCATTATGGTGTTCATATTATTGTTGAATGTGACTTTTCAGGAAACAATATAGTGGAAAAAGATGTTTTCTATTGTTTGAAAAGTATTGAGCTTGATGTTACATTTTTGAGTCAAGTGTAACTCATTTTAAATGTATTGGTCCTTGTACCGAGGGTCACAAATGGTGAGCAGGGATTGAGAAAACCGAAACTAGATGTTTGTAACGTTTCAAGGTCGGGTGTGACCTACTTAACGGTTGATTTTAAGACCAGACGGGGTCTGAAGATCATATGTCGCAGATGGTGACCGAGGCAAGGAATTGGGGAATCATGCCTTTGGCTGGACAAGTGGCTACGTTCAGTTATAGCTCTAGCTTGTTTTCATTGTACATCATGGGGGTTAGCGGGGAGCTATCTGATGCTCATGAGTACGTGTTTTAAAAGGGAGTTTCGGGGATTCTTTCCTTTAAATGTCCAGGGAGGACTTGTGTATCATATTTAATTGTCAGAGTTTCAATTATTATGATTTTGTCACGGTGTGACTTTTATTGTGATTTTGGGGAATTGCATAATGAATTGTCAGAATTTCAATTCATATGATTTTGTCACAGATGGTGACAGGTCGCAGATGCTGACCAAGGCAGGAATGGGTAATCACGTCCTTGGCCTGACGAGTGGTTACGATTTCAGTCAGAGTTCTAGTCTGTCTGCCATTTTAACTTGTGGGTGTAATGGTTGAGGTTGCTGGAGACTCATAAGTATGTAGTTTAAAGGAGAGTTCCGAGAGTATTCTTCGTTTATTGTCTAGACGAGACTTGAATTACTTCTTGATGGTTAAGTTAGCAAATAGAACATTGTCACAACGGTGACTTATGTTGTCATTTCGGTGGAAATGATATGGAAGGTTAGAAGGAATCATGGTTGCATGTTTTCCTTAAGTTGATGTGTGTGAGTTGTTGATTGATGTTCATGAGTTACTCATACGAGCTTTCATAAGCTTACCGGGTTTTGTGTGTGGAAATCCAGTGCACCATTCTATGTTGTACGGGTTAATCCTGCAGGTCAGTGTAATCGCGGCTGAAACTGAGGTAGCTTGTTGGCAGCTGAATGGGTAGGAAGCAAATTTTGTTGACTTTGCCATTGTTATGACTTCCGCTATGGAGTAAGCTCTGAGGAGCATTTACGTTTTATTTTGTGATGAAAATTTAATTCGTAAGTTGTGTAATATGTGACTCTATAGAGCGGGTCAATATTTGAAATTGTGGGTTCAGAGCATCAATATGTACTTGCTGTAAAGGGAAGATGTCTCCTTGTATTTTGTATTGATGACTGAACGATCGCGCTTGTATAATTATGGGATTATATATATCGATTTTTATTTGTGTTAAAAATCAGGGGTGTGACAGCTTGTGTGGCTGTGATCAGGAGGAGGAGAGCTTCAAAATCTGAGCCTTTTAAACTACTGCTGTGGCCGGAAGAAGGAAACCACTCTGGGTCAGCGACACCACTTTCTGGTACGCCCAAAATAGACGCTCAACTTAACCCTGCAAGATGTAGTCGTTAGCAATATAGAATAAGCAAGGATCGTTCGATGCCAGAGATTGAGGGTAACCAATTAATCACAAAGAAAAATAAACTAAGCTAAACTAACAAAAACACAAGTTAAACAAACAAAGAAAACTAACTAAAGAAAACGCAAAATAGGGGACAAAGAAGGGAGGAAGCAACGAAGTAGGAAAAGAAAAGAAAAATATATATTTTGGGGATTTTTGAGTTTTACGAAAATCAAAGGAAAACAAAGAAAGCAATTTCAATTTTAAGTTGAAAAACAATATGGAGAAGGCGTTAGAGACTCGGAAATCCACCACCAATTATTTTCGAACAATGTTAAGTTAACCTAGTTTCAATTACTAAGGTGTGAACCGAAATCAACCAAGAAACAAGTCGGAGCAGATCATGTCCCTTATTAATGTTTCCCTAAGTACTTAGTCTACGTGAACACACAATAGCTAAGCCTATCAAACATGCAATCAAGGTATAGAACGCTATCCTATCAACAACACATATAGTGTCAACATATTTGAAGCATTAAGATCTCATGGAAACGATTGATTATAGAGTTGCAGTCTAGTGTAGAACGCCTACCTAGCATGCTCTTCTAGTTGTTTAAAACATCAACTTTTGTTCAAAGCCTTGCATACTTGTGGATTAGAAAACAAAACGATTAGGTGAATTATTTTATAAACCTAGCTCCAATTACATGCATAAATCCTATGTTCGCGACCATAAAACATACACATGCAAAAGTTTTCAATCAATCAGAGATAAACAACCAATCCACACCACAGATCAAGAAACTAAGTTTAATCAAACATATGTTCTACATAATTGGGGCTTCAAACCTCGCCCCTAACAAAAATAACTAACCACACATCATCTTAAATTCAACAATTAAAAACATGAGTATTCGATTACAAGAGGATAAAAACCGTAAAGAGCAGAGTATGAGAGCCACGAATTCACTTTTAGGCAGCCCTAGATGCAGGCAATCCTTCAAGATAGGTCACGGCAGGAGCTTGATGGAGATGGATGGTGATGTGCCCGGTTTTCCTTCTTGAAGACTTGGGAATTTTAGACTTTGTGTGCTAGGTTTTGGGAGCAGAAGATGGCGCTGTATGATGGTCCCTTTTCAACGTGTTCTACTGCTCTATATATATAGAATACACAGCCCTAGTTTCCTTTCCCAATTCTGCTTTGAAAGCCTCCCCTAGTTGCTTGAGGATTACTCTACTTGGTGCATAATTAAATGATTTTCAAGCCTTAATAACCTTCCAAAAATGCACCCAAAATTCGTCCACAAAAGATTTCTGCCAAACAGTCCTGTTTCGACTAGGATTCGATTTCTGACTCTGAAGCTTCCTTCTTGGACAAGGAACGACTTCGTCTTGACAAGTTTCTGGATGGTTCTTGACTCCCACGTGATCTATGACATCATATCATCTAGAATGATCAATAACCTTCTGGAAAAACTCCAAGAAAATCGCCGGAAAAGATCTCCCAAAAAGCTTCATGAAAAGCTGACAGTTTCTGCCTTATCGGGAAGCATACTTCGACTTTGATTTCCTACTGTTTCGTTGATTCTTCTGACCTGTTCTTTGGCTGTAGTTGAAGTATAACATCATGTATTTAAGTATCGCTGGCCCTTTCTTCAAAGGTGCATCTGGAAGGATGCAAGAATTGCTTCTCAAAACCGTTCCCAGAAAGCTGATTCTGAAACTGCAGTTTTCTGCTTTGCAGCAACTGTTTTGCACAACGATTTCCGTGGATTTCCCTTGTGATTTCTGGCTAAATGGTTGATCAAACTTGGTCCTCTGCATCAGTACTTCATTATCCATGGCTTCATTGCTCCCTTTAAGCTTCCATTTCTCTTGAATCACTCCACGAACTACCTAAAAAGAAAACAAGTTAAAACTGACTTTTTAAAGGAAATAGCTAAGAAAAGTGCAAGGGATTTCACACTATATTTGTTGCATTTATGCTCCTATCACTTTCTTCCGTCATTTGATCCATCATTTACGGCTTGATTCGGTGCAAGCTACCACCACAGGGAGGACGTAAAAACAAAATCTGTGTCAGTCGGTAGTGGTTCTATCACTGGAGGATGCCGAAAATGGAATCTGGAATCTGGAATCTGGTCGGGTAACCGGTTTCGCTGCCAGGTGGAGGTTGGCTGAGAGAGAGAGAGAGAGAGTTCCAAAAAATTCCTGAAAGTTTCCAAAATGGGAAAAATAAATTTATTTTCAGAAATTCACAATTTGTACCAAAATTTTCAAAAATAGAAATAACTTTCATTTACCATAACTTCTACATACGTATTTCTATTTAAGCACACCACAGGTACACGAACTCGTATCGACGCACTCTACGACTTTCATGACAGAAATTTTCAGAGAAACTTAATGAATAAAAAGTCAATTCCTAGACCCCACGAATAAAACGTTTTTGAGTAATTATTCGTTTGAAATACTTTCACTCCACCCTCGGCCCACGAAATTGTACTAGGGGTCATCATGGGCCGGGCTAGGGCCGGCCCTACCCTAAATTTTAGGGCTTAGGGTCTAGCCAAGCTGGGCCTAGTTAAAGTCAACAAAATTTAAGGCCGGGTAGGGTCGGGCCGGGGCTTAAATATGCTAATTAACCCTTACCCGCCCTAAAAGCCCGATCTATTAGGGCTGAAAGGGCCGGGTCGGGCCGACCTTCCGAATAGGGCCAAATAGGGCCGAAAATGGCCTTATTTTTTTTAATAAAAAAAAAACTTACATTATATTTTTTTTCCTCAAAATGTGGCTCAATGGTTATATATGTAATATAAGACATATTTACTATGTGTGTCTGTGTGTGTGTGTAGGAATTAACTTATAACATTTATTAATATTAGTTAAGGTGGTTATATTCAATTAACTATCTCTCTAAATCTCCTAATATTAATTGTTATGTCACAAATAAAATAAAAAATAAAGAAAACAAAGCTTAAGAAATCAATTACAAAGAAATAGATAAATTGCATATTATAGAAAAAAGAGAAACATAATTAAAAAATAGAAAAATTATTAGGGCTTATTCTGGCGGGCCTAAAGGGCCGGGCCAGGCTTGGCCCTAAAGGGCTCAAACGGGCGGGGCCGGGTTTCATTCTCATGGCCCATACCCACCCTATTTTAAAAAGGGTCGGGCCGGGCGGGTTTAGGGCCTAAGGGCCAAATGATGACCCCTAAATTGTACAACGAATGATTTATTAATTTAAGAAAATTCTAGGAAATTAATAACTAATTTTCAGGGTGTTACATATTCGAAATTCACAATTGTCAAGTTTGCCCCATATGCTATGAAGTCTAAAGACAATTCCTCACTATCATTATTCCCCATTATTTCTCTAATCAAGCCATTCTCATCTATCTTTTTGTTCAATATTAGCTCCACCAGCGCTAAGACCTCAAGTTCTGCAACCCAGATTGCCGCTTCAACTGTGTTCCACTTCTTCTGGGTTTTCCTTGATCTTGGACATGAATTTTCATATGAGTTCAGAAAGTACTTCACAAGTTGAGACCTTAGATCTTTGGTCCGAGAGAAGATGATTAAATTTATATGCAGGAACATGAAAAGTGTGCGTCTTCTTCTTGCATTTGTTTGGTGTGAGCCATAAATCACCAACTAAATCAACCCTTTTAAGGGCATTTGGTGTTAGCTTGGGAAGTATTGAAAGTGGGAGCATAGATTTTGCAGTGTCTGGTATGTGCAGAGACTTGTGCGGTAAGGGACCTGTAATGATCTTCTCCACAGGTTGATGAAGGTTGAGGCTCAAAATGCATCTCCAAGAACATTTGCCTAGCCAATTCCCACTGACATTCCTCCATATTTGAACCCAGTGAACTGCTTAGACACCACATGAACCCAGACGTGTAGATACCTCTACTAGCAAGGCTAGTTTGCTACCACACCAAGCATAAATAACACCCTCGTGGGATCCAACCGCTACTTGCATCTTGTAGCCCTATGTTCAAACTACGCTACTGTATCCGAAAGTGCAAATACGTCGCCGGGAAGCCACCTTTCAGGCCTTCCAAAGTTGCCTTCACAACATGGCTTCAAGACTAGAATAGTGGGTTCTTGTCCTACATCTAAGAAAATGTAAAGGAGATGGCTTCCTTCACCTATAAAAGGAATGCCTCCTCCCACTTAAACATCCATTCCATTACACACTTTGTAATACCAAACACACATACTACAACATTTATGTGGACGTAGTTTCCCGGTAAGGCAAGAAACGAACCACTATACTTTACTTGTGTCACTCTCTCTCTCTCTCTCTCTCTCTCTCTAAAGCTAACTAGAGACCCCCTCGGATCCCTAACGTTAACATTGGTGCTAGAAGGACTCGGCCTTCCTTGCCTTGTATTCTCAATCAAGTCTTACATTCGCCGCTACCCATCTTAGCGGTAAAACAAAAGGCAAAATTTTACATCAAGTTCAACTTGGGCTCATGGCTTAATTCCAGGTCAAGATGAGGTCCCCCGCCAACTTAAAGGGCTGGTCAACTCCGGTCAACGCCAGTCAAGGGCAAGTCAACGCCAACTAAAGGCTGGTCAATGCCAACAACAAAAAAGTCAACGCTGACCTACTCCAAAAAAAAAACAAAAAAAAACAAAAAAGAAGCATTTTGGGGTGCCAAATTACTTTGGACACCCAGAGATCTCCTCTGGACACCATCCTACCTTCACTTATCATCATCCGCTAGCAATCACAGCTTGTTGCCATCACAGCAAACCTAACTAGCGTTGTCAGCAGCAGCTCCGAGCATCAATCGGCGGCGCCGTCAAGCTCCATTAGCGGCATCGCTAAGTAGCATCAGCTGCAAACTTCCTCCGCTAAGGCTCCATCAGCGACGATCTTCTGCAGCTAATGCTAACTCCAGCGGCAATCACCAACAAGCTGGCCTGCACTGATTAGCATCAGTCACCACCATCATTCGCTGACCGCTAGCCACTACCGCCGGACTGTACACCACTGACCCCCATACTAAGCCATCGCAAATTCCAGTCTGGTCAAGTCTCCACCACCCTCCACTAGACCGGTTTTGCCGGCCAGGCTAGACTACCGCTGACCGAAGCTCCATCAACGAGCTTCTCCGCTGAACTTCACCCCGAGCTTCACCACCGAACTTTGCTAGTTAAGATGGCAGCAAGGCTAGCCACCGCCAAACTTCTATCAGCGGCACTTTTTCCGCTCATGTCAAGGCAGGCTTCTGAACTTCAATCGGCGGTAGAGGCGGAGCTCCATCAGCTGAAACTCTCTTCCACCAAGCCCTCCACAACTAATGGCACCACCAGCAACCTCGATTTCCGCCCAACCCAGCACACCAGCCGTGGTAACTGCCACTCAGCGGCTCCGCTGCACCTCCATTCAACGCCCTGCTGCAGCTCCTTCCAATGCCTCCACTATCCAACAACTCTGCTAGCAAGGCTAACTCCCCGCCGATTCAGCAACCAGGCACCAACCATTCAAGGAACAACGCCATCTGAGCTAGGTGACCACCATCGAGCAGCTTGCTCTGCACACCAACAAGCTAAGTTTCCCTTTGATTTATGGTCTCCTCCTTACTATACACGCACCACGTGCTTATGCTTTTTGCGTAAATTGGGAGACTATTGGGAGACACCTGCATACAGGTACACTTCACATGCCCACACGCTAATTATCAAATAAATTAACTTCTTTGTCAGTTATCTCCTACACAAATGTGAACTGCTCGCACATGCTTCCCTTTCACAAACTAGTGTGCACCAAGTCCAAAGTCTCATGACTGCGCTTGTCCTATATAGCACCACAACTGCATGTGTTACAATGAGCTATGTAGCTATATATATATATATATATATGTACTTGCGATCCAAGTGGATTAAAAAAACATGCCCACATGAATCACCTGTGGAAGTCAACTAGACATATTTGGGCAGGTTCAAATTATGAACTACTATGCATAAATAGCATGCTCATCTATGCAATATCATCAAATTTTCATAACTCTACATGTATAGGCCCCGGCGTCTAATACATACATAACAGCTTGTTGTACATGCTTCCTTACGCATTTCATTGCAATTCGAAATTCACATAAGGGCACACAAGCAAATATGTCATTTGTTGTCAACTACAATTTTGCATATAAACTTTGCTTACAATTTTTACGAATCCACATATTAATCATCTATTTTGTTTAGAGGAAATTCAACTATTTGCATCGAGCATTCAACCGCAACTGCGAGTTGACGTACATTATCTGAACACTTTCTCCATCAAAGCAATGGAGCGTCATGCTTGGACAACTCCAACATGATTTGGGTACTTGTATCAATACCAACCCCAATGCACTCCAAATCGGCATAAGATAAGTAACTATATCTTATCTTCTACGCTCTTGCAATTAGAGCCATTGTCATGTCTTTACATACTTTTATAACTCTTAAGCATGCCTACAATATTTTGTAGATTTGGCAACACCTTCTAGGCCTTACATGCTAGATATGCCATGCCTCACATATTGATCTCAATGATCTCTAAGTATGTTTCAATGCAAAAATATTATTAGCAACTTTACTACAAGTACACGCTACACATGCCATGTTTCTATTTAATTACAATTTAATTAAATAAACATGTGACGCTAACTTAGACAAACTATGCCATGCTTATTTATTGTTCATACAATTAGCAAGATTTACATGTACACTATATGTAAAATATTTTGTCTAGCCTCTTGGCCACCATATTTTGTCGAACTTTCCCCATGGAAAAGAGACCCAAACGGGTCTAGACTCCACGAGTCTATGGTCTACGACCAACTGCCAAGTGGTAAGGCAACGCCTCATAATGACGATGACCACTTCACGGCATTACAGTCATGCTTTTCTCCTCCGAGAAAGAGTAAAGGGACCGGTTAACATAGCCCACGGCAACCATTGACCCGACGGTGAACCCCTACGTTATTTGAATAACAATTAGCATTGCAATAGTGGTGTAACTTTGAATAATATCAAACTATGAACAGAGCAGACTCATGCACTTAGAAAACAAAGTCATTTCTCTCCTTCATGATTGATATAACTTTATGTATCTTTTGAACTTCTTGGTTTGTTTCAGTAAAATTGGTTGGGTTTGCTGTGAAGGTACTTTGTTTTGTCTTCTATTCTGGCTATAGAGTACTCATATCAAAATTGGTTGGTCTGTGTTGCAGATTGTGTCTTGCAACTTCCAAGTTATGCTAATGAATTTCCAGGGAACATAATAGTTGCTAGGGGGAGAGGAGAGGGAGAGATTTAACTGGTTATATGCTTCTGTGTTAGTGGCAGATCAATCATGGAGTTCGGGTGATGAGCTATAATAACTATAACTATCAGGTTCCCCGGCATGTAAGGGTACCTCCATAAGCACTTTTGCACATATGCTGTTTTGATAATTTTTGTTTCTTGCAATATGAGGTATATAGTTTGTTAGTGCATGAGAATATGGTTATGTAAACTTTATCCTTTTTTTTTTTGTTGTAGGTTTTGGGATCTGGTGAACTTTAAGCACAAATATCCTCTTGTTCATTCACATGGACCTCTTGTTCTTTTGCAATTTGGATCTTTAGTTCAATGCTTTAACTATGTACCTAGTGAAGCTTCTTTAAGTAGTAGCAAAACTACATTTTCCATTATATGATAGCTAAGTACTTTATATATTAGTTTCTTTTACTTTTGCAAAGTTCACTCAAGAAATTTCAACTGTGAAAGCATTGTAAATGTGATTACTTGAAGTAGTTCTTTATTAATATATTGCAATTTCATTTTAATTTCAGGAATTGATGCGCTACATCATGGTTGAAAAAAAATCGTCGTCTCTCAGGCTAGTAGAGACAATGGATTTATCCTACAAATCATTGTAATTTACTATCTTCATCATTTTGTACAACATTGTCAATTTAGAAACCGATGCAACAGTTCCTCAAAACCAACGTTATTGATGAGAAACTGTTGTGTAATGAAGTTGGAAAACATTTTTCAACTTAAAACCGATGTATAGAATTCTTCAAGCCAACATTTTTTTGGTTAAGAACAGTTGTGTTTTAAAGTTGTTGAAGGCCAAAAGTAATGTGAAAATTATATTACCACATCGATTTCTAAGTAAAAACCGTTATTAAATAATTACATACATAACAGTGTATTTAGTGCTAACGGTATGTACTATGTATAGCTACAACGATTTCTAACTAAAAACTATTGTGCTTTATAATGTTAGACATCGGCGAAGTACCGTTGTGGAGTGAAATGTAAAAAGACAACACTCACCTAGACAACGAATATATATTTTTGCAGACAACGATGCGGAACCGTTATCTATATAGAATATTGTACTAGTGACCCGCCATCATCCGCAATGTCGAGTCCTGAAAAAGGAGGAAATCATGAGCTCGTTTTTTAGGGAAAGAACACCAATGGCAAGCCTGTTGAGTCTCTTGACGTTGGCGATACGACTGCCTCTGATGAGTTTGCTCCGCTCCCTATTCCAGAGGATGAAAGCTTGGAAGACACATTGAATAGATTAGAACGCAAGAGCTGGCCCTGCAATGGAGTGGACAGATAAAGAAATCAGAGAGCTGTTGGACTTGATCTTGGGCCAACTCGTGACCTAACGCAAGGAGAACACATCTGAGCTCGCAGCCCTGCGCAAAGATGGAGCTAGCTTGGCCACTTAGGTTAGCATGTAGAAAGGCGAGCTTTATTTTGAATTTGTTTTTGGGGAAGAGTTTAAAGCCCTTGAATTTAGTTTGGACTTTAATTGTGTGATTTGGAATGAATTTGATTTTTGTGGTGTTGGGAGAATTTGACTGGAGTCAGTGATTCTTTTGGGACTGGTTGAATTTGACTGGTGGAGTCAGTGATTCTGTTTGGAGTTGCGGTTGCATCTAGTGGGTCGCTAGACTGCCTACATACCCTGTGAAGGGATCAAACCATTGTAGTTCATCGGATTAGAATTTTTGGTTTTGTACCGACTTTGGGTTGATGGATGTGTACATATTTTGAATCTGTCAAGCAAAAACATATATTCTAGGGTGGACATCCAATTTGGCAGAGTATCCATTGATTTGATTTAGGCACCCTGTCGTGCCGAGATTTGTGATTAGTCCTCAAAAATTTGGAGTAGACTTCTATCGATGGACTTGCTTTCATTTTCTGTAAGAGGCCCAATGACTCCTTTCATTTTGAGTGGACACCTCAATTTTGGTGAAGTGTCGATGTATCATTTGACGATGCATATTTAATCTAAACACCCATCAAGACGAGCTTTGAGATTGGAGTCGAAGATTTGATGGGGACCTTTGTAGAATGGGCATTTCAGTGCTTTGAGGTTTGCCGACGGGTGATTCCATAGAGCCTAAAAGCTTGTATCTGATTTGCACACCCCTAAATTTTTTTTTATTTTATATCTACACTCAATTCGAAGCCCAGACTAAACCCACAAAACCATCTGCTAGATCTGCCTAGTTCTACTCGGACAGAGAATTTGTCTGAGGCTCTCAGCATATCACCGTTTCATGGACAAAGTGAGAGAAAGCAAAAGCTTAGTTGTTTATGGTTTTGATTCTTCCAAGCACTTGAACGTGGCCATGTTCCTTGTAACTTTGCCATTTAATTCCCATTTCAAAAGAAAGCTGCTTCCTGGTACTTTGAATCATGCCTTGCAGCACACTATGTTTTGATAATCATGCTTTAATTGCATTTTGTCTTCATGTGCTATTGATCAGTTTTCCACCGCCAAAACAAAAGACATGATCACTTTGGGATTGTATATTTATTAAATCCCTTGCAGGTGCCACATTTTGAAGGAAACAGAATCACGTCAAGTAGAACACATTGCAGTCCTGTGATTGAAGGTAAGCTAAACCGAGCACCCTGCAGTCTTATGGTTAAGGATAAGCCAAGTCGAACACCCTTCTGTAGAAACATAGACACTTTGCTTTTGGGGGCACCATTCTGATGGTCGCTTTGATACATGTGGAGTAACGTCTTGGCTTTGGCGCTGCACAAGGATCCCTCTGGAGCACTTTGTGAACTTAAGGACTTCGCAGAATGGTACTTGTTGTGAACTGGTAGCTACCAGGCTTTCACTTGACAAGCTTATTTTTTCCACCCATATGCAGGATGCACCACTATCTGGGCATCAAAAACATGCTTAGTGAATCCCTCTTAAGCTTGAACCTTGCTTCCGCCACCTATACGCAGGACGCACCGCAGTATAAGCATCGAAAAAAAGTGAGTGTGAAGTGACACCGCGGCTATGAACGAGGGCTTGATGTTGACTTTATGTCTTGCCCGAAAGCTGTTGGTGAGACTTGTGAAGATGAAAGCAACAAGGGACTCCCACTGCTCTATATTTGTAGCTTCTCGTCGTCTCTTCTTAACTTCGGATTAATTTTCTCTTCTTCCCTTGCTGACAGTCTTTTCTTCTTTCCCCTATGTTTTCCCCTCGGCTCTCTCTCTCTCTCTCTCTCTCTTTTCCCTTTCGTTGCCTGGCTGTATGCTTTTTTCCTCCTCTTTCTCTTTTTTGCTTCTCTTTCATTGCCTCCCTCCTCCTTGTTGCATGTACAGAGCTCTTTATATAGGCACGTAGAAGAATAAGAGATCATGCAGGTTAACCTTAATTTTTAAATCTGAGATGCTCTTCAGATGATAACCACTCCCACATTCAAACTTGCAACCGTGGGAATTATCCACAACTTCCAGTATGGGATTTGAATTTGAAAACTTGATACAAAATGAGTCATCTGATTGCTACCAGTTCAAGTGATATTAAGTCGTGGCTTTTGTTATCCTCGTTGGATAGATGATTTGAAATCTCTCCAGCAATCTTGTCTTGGTCTTGAATTTACAAGATGGGAAGATTATCCAAGGTTTTAAATTTGAATCTTGACTTGGTCTTGAATACAATCCACATGATGCATGCATGATTGATTATGTTGCTTCCTCTTCTTGTTTTATTTGAACTTTGAAGACAACTAGAACTCTACCTTCTTTGGCCACAGCAAACTTGTACGATTATTTGCTTTAGAGATAATTAAGTTAAAGATATACTGGACTCTCACTTTTGCATCGAACCAAATTTTTATTTTGGGTTTGTGAAATTTTCGGTCTCAACACCAGCGGTACCAACTTCCACCAACGAAGTGACCTGCGAAAACACAACCAAGCAGGCTACCGCCTAAGCCCCGGCTCACCCCCAGATCACCGCTGACGCGTCACTCCAAGATAGCATCAGAAGCTCCAGAAGCTGGGAACTGAAGCACATCAGTCCCACATCGAAAACATGGAAGATGTCAGCCTCTTCCCCACCTATAAAAGGTTCTCTCATCTCTCCTCATTAATTACGCATTCACTACTTACTACTGTTATTCTGTCAACATAAATACATTGATTAACTTAGGCATCAGAGAAGAGAAGACCGCCCAACGCGGTCTCCCTCTGACACCACTTTGTATTTTACTAGACAAGTAGCGGAAGCTCTGAGAACATTGCAAGTAGTGGTCCGCCCTTCAGACCAGCCTTAACCAAGATTTAGTCATCGCTAAATCTTAAACATTAACATTGGCGCCGTCTGTGAGAATCCTTGAACAAAAGGCCATCCCACCACAACAATCACCATGACTAATGGTAGCGGGGGAAATGCTGAGGAGCAAGCGGGCCAATCTGCCAACCCCATCCCACCAACCCCGCGGCTAACATTAAACCAGTGGTTAACGTTAACCAATCACTATTCAACACTCCAGTCAACCCTAGCGTGGATCCCCAGAGCTCATCCCAAGTCCCGCTAACCCAAACTGCAACAGAGTCCCAACCGGGCAACAATCGCCCACTAGGCCAGGATCTCGCCACTATGTATGAGCTGGCATTAGTAGACCTCCACAAGGAAAATAGGGAGCGTGAACAAGAACGTAGAGAGAAGGCTGAGGCCCAAAAGCAGGTGGCCACGCTGATTTCATAATTGGACGAACTGAAAAAGGCATTGGAGGCAAATGATAACTCAGCGCAGAGCGAGCAATAGCGGAGCACCAGACGCAGTCGACCCAATACTCGCAAATTGGTACCCGTACCAATCATACAAATGCAGGTACCACTAAACCTACCAGAACAGGTAGGAATGGGGCTACCCCCCCCCCCCCCCCCCCCCCCCGCCCCGACTAATGTTGGAGCAAGAGGTGGAGTCATAGCCGCACACCAACCGCTCGGCAGCTAGGGCTAGAACTGAAGGTAATCCACCTGTCCCCAGGCGGGAGCTGGTTTAGCAGAATCTCCAAGCGGGGCCACCTGGAGACGCAACAGCCCTAATCCTAGAAAGAATGCAACAACTAGAGCAAAGGCTAATCCGGGCGAAGACAAGCGCCCCAGCACCAGTTCCAAATCCACTCTTTGCGTCCAGACCAGGACCATTCACTGCCAGGATCTTGCAAGCCTTCAGACCAGTACATGCAAAGACACCAAAGATGCCACATTATGGTGGCATGACTGATCCCTTCGTCCATATGGACACCTTCAAAAAATTCATTAACAACAAAGGGTTTGATGACGCGACACTCTGCCACTTGTTCAGCGAAACGCTAGATAATGAGGCAATGAGCTGGTTATTTGAATGCCCACTAGGATCCATCGATTCCTTCCATGCACTATCAAACGCTTTCCTTTCCTGGATCATCCTGCTGGCCGCCGGACATCACAACACAACTCAACTGTTCAACGTCAAACAGGGAGCAGAGGAAACGTTGAAGACATTTGTCACCAGGTGGCGAGCGGCAGCATCACAGTGCCGCGATCTTGACAAAACAATGGCATTGGCAGCCTTCAATCAAGGACTCCTCAAGGGACCATTTCTCTATCACCTCAATTACAATCATCCAAATACGGTGTATGACCACGTCATGAGCGAGGCAGTCATCCATGCACAGGCATAATTCATCTCATATGGTGAAACCCCACTATCACCTCCAACACCGGCAAAGTCCATTCAACCCTCCTCCAGCCATCAGGAACCGCTAACAAAACTTTTGCTACACCGACAACTAATAAGAAAATAGAGTGGCAGCAGGCCAACTACCAGAGCAAGCGGCAGAATGACCAACATTACAACAAGGGCAACCGCTCATCCCAATGGGGATAACCGTAACAAACAGACGGAGTCCTCCCAATAGTACGCAGTGTTTACAGTACTCACAGCCTCGTATGAAGAGATATACGACCAGTGTAAAGATCAGATCCCACCGCCACCCAAGAACGGGAAAACAAAGAAACATCGGCAAGTGGTATAAATACCATGAGGACAGCGGTCACAACACCAACAATTGCAACGCTCTCAAAACCGCTATTAAGACTTTGTACCGTGATAGTAAGATGGAACAATTCAAGGTGTGCCAACCGCCACCTGTGGCTGCCAACACCAAACCCATACGCCGCATCAACACCATCGATAGTGGTGCTCCGATCACCAACATGTCTCATAGGGAAAGAAAGTGTTATGTATGCACTAAGCACCTCAAAGAAATTTGCAACATCCGCTATGAGAGATCTGCTAAACTTCCAAAGTCTAGCTGGGAACCCATTACCTTCTTCAGGAGGAGGAGGAGGAGCGTGGAGCACATCTGCCCCACGACGATTCATTCTTGATCAACACTATGCTCGACAAATGGTCAGTAGGAAGGGTTCTTGTTCATAGCGGATCCACTGTCAATGTCGTATTCAATGGTTGCTATAACCAACTCCAGCGGAATAGGAAATTACTTCAGGATCACGAGCCCTTGTTCAGTTTCTCTGGTGACGTCACACAACCACTCAGTTCTGACTACATGAGTCTAGTCATCGGCACCAGTCCATGTACAGCGGAGATACATACGGAGTTCATTGTTGTCGATTGCTTCAGCTCATATAATGCCTTCATTGGTCGACCGACACTCAACAAACTCAAGTGCATCATAGCTGGATACATGCTTCTCATGAAGTTCCCTACATCCAGCTGGACAGGTTGTGTGAAAGGAAGTCAACAGTTGGCACGAGAATGTTACTCAACAACGGCGGCATGGTCAGCGCGTTGCCATGAGATCCTAACGGTAGGAAACCATGTAACAGCAGCCAATATTTTTGAGGACCCTCGGGATGACGAGGAGAAATATGTAAAAAATGAGCCTGTCAACCCAGAGACATCTTTGAGGGTTATCATCATCTCTGACGAGCACCCTGAGAAGACAGTCCACATCGGCGCTCAGCTAGCCCCATAGATAGCGGCTGAACTCACACAGTTTCTACCTGACAACGCTGTCTTCTTTGCATGGTCCTACTCTGATATGCAGTTCATCTCCCCTGAGATCATCACACACAAGTTGAGTATTAAACCATCCTTCTATCCTGTGAAGCAGCAGCGAAGGGCCTTCGATGAAGAGAGATATCGTGCAATAGGGGAAGAGGTCGCCAAGCTACAGGGCATTGGGTTCATCCGACAAGTCAATTATCCCCAATGGATTTCCAACCTGGTCATGGTCAAGAAACCTAGCGGAAAGTGGCGGATGTGTATGGACTTCAAAGGTCTTAACAAGGCATGTCCCAAGGATAGCTTCCCGCTACCCCGCATTCATCAACTGGTCGATGCAACTGCTGGACACGTGCTGCTCAGCATGATGGACGCTTTCTCCGGCTATAATCAGATTAAGATGCACCCCCGCGACCAGGAATGCACCACCTTCACCACCGACAAGGGCCTATACTAGTACAATGTCATGCCTTTCAGTTTGAAGAACGCCGGTGCAACTTATCAGCGGTTGATGAATGCCATGTTCATTGAGCATCTCGACAAGATAATAGAGGTGTACGTGGACGACATGTTAGTGACAAGCATCAAAGCCAGCGGACATGTGGCAAACCTCATAATCATATTCGCCATTCTCTTGGCTTATGGTATGCGCCTTAACCTAGAAAAATGTTTCTTTGGCGTCACCGCTAGCAAATTCCTGGGCTACATTGTCAGCGAATAGGGCATAGAGGCCAATCCTGACAAGGTGCAGGCCATCCTTAACATGAAGGCTCTAGAATGGAAGGTGCACGTCCAGAGCCTCCAAGGTAAACTAACGGCTCTCTCATGGTTTATCTCCAAACTCACTGACAGGTGCCTCCCATTTTTCAAAGTTCTGAAGATGACCCACAAGAAAGAAATCGACTGGACCCCAGACTGTGAGGCGGCGTTCCAAAGTTTGAAGGAATACTTGGCAGCAGGCCCATTTCTTTCCATTCTTGTACAGGGAGGGGTACTGTACCTCTACCTGGCGGTATCACCATCAGCAGTAAGCTGCGCTATAGTACGATTTGAGGGCCAGGAGGAGCTCTCAGTATTCTATGCCAGCAGAGGCATGAACAGGGCTGAAACAAGGTATACCCCCTGGAGCAGCTCGCTCTCGCGCTCATTGTCGTCGCCAGATGCCCCGCCAATACTTTCAGACCCACATAATTCAGGTCTTAACAAACCAACCGCAAAGGCATGTAATGCAACACCCTGAGCACTCTGGGCGCCTCAGCAAGTGTGCTATCGAGCTCAGCGAGTTCGACATTGACTACAAGCTAAGGACTACCATGATAGGCCAGGCGGTGGCAGATTTCATCGCTGAGCTCACCGAGCATCAGGAAGAAGCCAACCTAGGGACAAAGGAGGCCAACACAGAAATGATAACCATTGAGGAACCAGCCCCCCAGTAGCAGTCAAACTGGAACCTCCACATGGCCGGCTCCGCTTGCGCCAAGGCCTGCGGTGCTGGAGTCATCTTGGCTGGACCCGGGGACTAAACGTGGAATACACGTTAAAGTTCAATTTCAAAACCTCAAACAACATGGCTGAGTATGAAGCGCTCATTGTCGGCTTACTCCTCTCCAACGACTCGGGGGCTGACAGCGTCAACATATTCAACGACTCTCAGCTAGTCGTTAACCAGGTCAATGACAGTTTTCAGGCCAAGGACAAACAATTGGCAGCATATTTGGGTTACATCAAGACGCTTCTAAAAAAAATCAAATTTCACACCATCACACAGATCCCCAGGGAAAGGAATGTCAAAGCCGATTCACTGGCCAGACTAGCAATCGCTCAACCACACCAAAGTCCAACAGACACAAGGGTGGAATGCCTTGACAAGCCAAGCATCACCAAAACCCTAGCAGAGATCTTCAACATTGAGGCCAATCCCAGCAGGATGGATGAAATCATAGCATACAAGCACAATGGCACGCTGCCCACTGACAAGATCGAAGCAAGGCAATTTAAGAGGAGGGCAACCTGCTATAACATCCAGAATGGCAAGCTTTACTGTCAGGGGTTCACCCACCCCAACCTCCGGTATCTGACCCTAGAGGAGGGAAAAGTCGTTTTTGCCATGATACAAGTTGGGGAATGTGGAAACCACTCAGGCACCAGATCTCTGGCTAATCGCACAATGCGACAAGGCTACTACTGGCCCACGCTCGGCGACGATGCCAAAAGGGTGTCAAGGTCTTGCCACAAATGTCAACAATACGCTGACCTCCGCCACGCCCCAGCGGAACCACTGTTAATTATTATTGGCCCATGGATTCACTCCACATGGGGCCTGGACTTGCTTGGAAAATTCCCAACCTCCAAGGGCCAGTTCAAATAAATCATTGTCACCATCGACTACAACAGTAAGTGGATAGAGGCGGAACCGTTGATGGCAATAACTACCACCAAGGTAACTCACTTCCTCTGGAAGAACATCTACTGCCGCTACGGTGTCCCCCACACAATCATCACAGACAATGGCACACAGTTCAACAACAAGGAACTCATATCTTTCACCGCTAACATGGGCACCAAGATGAGTTTTGCATCTGTCACTCACCCCCAAACCAACGGCCAAGTCGAAGCAGTAAACAAGATAATCAAGAAGCTGCTAAAAAAGAAACTTGACGATGCCAAGGGTTTATGGGCGGAGAGGCTGCCGGAAGTTCTGTGGGTCATCATGACTACCCCAACTTCCGCCACCAGGGAATCACCATTCTGTATGATGTTCGGCACTAAGGCCGTCCTACCCGTTGAAGTCACCCAACCTACCGCTAGGGTCAAGGGCTACTGCTCCGAGAGCAACGGCGAAGGTGTCAACCTCGACAAGGACCTCCTCGAAGAGAAACACCACAAGGCCCATTTGCACAACTTGCAAAACAAGTAACGGGTATCACGTTTCTACAATGCCAGAGTAAAAGCCCGGAACCTCCAACTGGGGGACTAGGTAATGAAGGAAGTCATTCCACCTTCAACGACACCCCGCCGCTTGGGAAGGCACATACAAAATTGTGGAAGTCGTTGGCCCCTGCACCTTCTACCTAATGGACAAGGATGGCATCACAACGACCTACCCTTGGAATACCGAACACCTTAGGTATTACTACAAATAGTAATGCCACTACCCAAGAGCATCTTGACTTAGCTAAATTTTTGTTCAATATTTAGCTAAGGGAAGCTACCCAACGGGTACAACCCGCTTTTGTAAACGCTGATCTGTCAGCTATCAATGAAACGAGGAATTATTCAAACCATTGTCACCAAGTCCAAGCACAAGAGTTAACTGGCAATGCCAACAATATTCGACGGACCACGTCTGCTACATCATGCACTTGGAACAATTTTAATTCCTTTAATGTTTCGTTGATTAGCAAAAACACAAGTCAAAACTCTGGCGGTATAACAACATTCAAACAACACAATTATCGAAAAGAATCCCACACTTAGACAACTTCAAAAGCAAATATCAATTGCTTATATCCAGGGTCGGGACTCCCAGCCCAAAAATATTGTCACAACAAAAAAAAAAAAACAAAGAGAAGCTCTTCGGCATTACAAAAGCTACGGAGCAGTCTTAACGGATTCTTGGGAGCAGCGGCGACATCCTCACCCTCCAAAGGTGGCTGTTGCCCTGTTAGACGGCTCATCTGGTCAGACCCACGAGCTGTAGGGCTTGGCGTCACCATGGTACCATCAGCTCGGGTGTGGGCGGCCATGAAGTCAGTGCGGGAAATTTCGGATTGAGTTGGAAGTGGAGTCCGCTGAGAGCCATCCACCGAACGCTCACCACTCTCTCCACTGCCTGAGCGGGCACCCTCAGCTTGAGTAGGAACCACACTGCTTGCAGGTTCCAGCTGACCCGCCTACCCGGCGTATTGGGACGCCTTCACACAGTCAATGGTACCCTTCTAGTTCAGCAGGTCCAGGTTAGCAGCAGCACCAGCCTTCGTCACCTCCATCATTGCTTACTTGTACACCGCAGACTGCTTGAATGACTCCACAGCGGCAGCCTCCGAGAGGCTCTCTCATCTTCCAGCCAGGCAACCTCGTCCTCCAACTTTTTCACCTCCGCAGATTTGGCGGCAGAGTCCTGCTGAATAATCTCAACTTTCTTAGCCTTAGCTACCAGTTGGTCCTTCAGCAAAGCTATGTCTCGCTCTAGCTTGGAGATGTGGTCATTCCCCTCGAGGTGCCGTTCAATGGCGACATTCAGTTTGCCGCGGGCATCCATAGAGTCACATTTTGCCTTGGTCAGGCGTCGCTCAACATCTGCCAGCTTGTCTTTGGCCTCCCCCAGCTTTCTCTGGAGACCTTCGATCTCCTCCCTCAGCTGCCGCTCAACCCGAGGCTGGTTCGACGAGGCGAGGAACAGCTCGTGCAACCCAACGGACAGATGTCCAAACGCCGAGCTGAATGGTGACTGTTGAATGGCCGTCGAATGAACTGTCCCATCCAGCCGGCCGAACCCGAGCCTTTCTCAGAGTCAGTCAGAAACTCTGCATAGGTAGCGAAAGAGTCTACACCGCCCTGCGACACCTCCCTAGTGACAACCACAGTCACCGTCTGTGAGGCTTGCTTGGCCTTCTTCTGTTGGCGGGCCCCAATGGTCTCCGCATCAGCTGCCTCATCTTCCTCATTGGCGTCATTCTGCCGTCACTTCCTTTGAAGAACCACCCGTGTGGCACCTGCGATGACAGGCCTTAAGGTCACTTGCGGCTCTAACACCGCAACGGTAACGAGTTCCCTCCCCGACACCACTCTGTCCTTCTAGGGCCCACAACGGTTGGCGGGTACTCTC
The DNA here is from genome assembly GCA_024704745.1 of Rosa lucieae. Taxonomy (NCBI): domain Eukaryota; kingdom Viridiplantae; phylum Streptophyta; class Magnoliopsida; order Rosales; family Rosaceae; genus Rosa; species Rosa lucieae. The sequence goes on from CM045498.1 coordinate 56,404,339, forward strand.
TCTCTCACCTTCTTGGGCTAATTTTCCCCTGAACCACGGGCGAACCTTCGGCGCCGAGATGAGAGTAGTGCCACATCGGCATCACCACCGGCCTCTCACTACACCAATTTCGGAATCAGACAACACATATCAGACGACAGCAAACATTTTAACTGTCGTCTGAAATAATCAGACGACAGCAAGAAATATTCTGTCGTCTAAGTTTTCGAATCCAACAACAGTTTTTTCTTGGCTCTTGTGCAAAAGCATTTCAGACAATCGTTGATTTTTTTGATGTTGTCTGAATGAGTCAATTCAGACAACAGTTATTACGTGATGTTGTCCAAGGTTCATTTATACAATGGTTGATAAAAGATGTTGTCTGATTGTTTTTAATCAGACAACAGTTATTATTTCTCTGTTGTGCAATTACCATTTATACAATGATTGAAAAAGATGTCGTCTGATTGTATTGATTCACACAACAGTTTTTCAGTTGTCTATTGTGCGACTCTCTTTCAGACAATATACTGAAATTGCTGTTGTCTGAGTTTTAGGGTTCAATAAATGCTTGGCGCCCTTCTTAATTGACTTGGCCAAATTTTCAATTTTTCACTTCCCACCACCATTCGGCCAAAACCCGAGCTCGCGCTCTCTCTCAAAATCACTCTTCATCTCCCCGATCTCACCAGTCATCTATCTCTCCCACTCTCCCTCTCAGCTTCCTCTCTCTTCCACTCAACAAAACTACCTCTCTGAAAACTCTTCTCTCACTCTCGTTCAAGCAAATCTGAGGATCCGATTATGGCGACCAATATGGTGGTCAAGGATACGAGCTTCGAGGATGATCAGCTGGCAGCGATGACCACCGACGACATTGTTAGGGCCACCCGTCTTCTGGACAACGAGATCCGAATTCTCAAGGCCCCTTCTCTCTCTCTCTAACTCTCTCTGTACTTGCGCTTCTACTAGTCTAGGGTTACAACTAGTGGGAGTTAGGGTTTCCTTAATTATTGATTCAGTTCGGAGAATTAGGGTTAAAAGCCCTCGAATTTGATTTTGTTCTACCTTGGAATTTGTGGGTTTTTGTGAAATTTTGTTTTGTTATTTATTGGGTTGTAAAAGGATAAGCATGTAGTATTTTTTGTGAAGTAATTTTAGGATTCTTTATGTGTATATTTGTCTGACTTTTTGCTGTGGGATTGAAGGAAGAATTGCAAAGAACAAACTTGGAGCTGGATTCATACAAGGAAAAGATAAAGGAGAATCAGGAAAAGATTAAGCTCAATAAGCAGTTGCCCTACTTGGTCGGCAACATTGTTGAGGTATGCTCCTTTTTCTCTGTGGGATTTAGGTTTTTCAGTCTCGGTGTTTCTTGCTTTAAGCATAGTTATTGTGGTTTTGAATATCAGGATGCAAATGGAAAAGTGTCCAATTTGCTTTGCTAGCCGAGCCTAATTTATGTGCCAGATATGCTGTTTAGCTTTTAAAGTATCAACTGCAGATTAGCTGATGAAAAATGATCAGTACCTTTTACTGTAATGCTAGCTGGTGATTAAAACCAGCTTTCTTACTTACCATGTGTGATGTGTTCAGTCTTTATCACATTTTTCTTTTCACAAGTATGGCTTTAGAGTTTAGACTCATGAATAACAATTGGAATCGCATACAATTAGGCTAGGACAACAATACCGGCTCTTTGAGGAGCCTTGAAGAACTCTGACAAGCTTCGATAAAGTTTTGTATAAAACTAGAAAATGAACTAAAATTAAATATAATTAAGAAATGCTTCAGATAGCTTATGAGCTTGGAACCCATTATCAAGCAGATTCTTCACTTTTCATTATTTTCTACATAAGTGATGAAGAATGTGTGTGATTTCTTGAGCTATATCGGTCTAGGCAATAATGAACATGAAGAGAAACAAATCTTAGGTTTTACACTCTTTGCCGATGTCTCTGTATATGTTGCTCTCTCAGTACTGCATATATACTTGGAGTAAAATACAAATAGTTTTTAACTGGACGGTAGGAAACGTACATTTTTACAATGTATTATTTTGACAATGGTGTCATGAGTCCCTCAAGTAAGAACTAAGTTTGAGATGTGCAATTTTACAGATTCTGTAACGTAACAAATGAGAAAAGGGACTCCGGCCAGTTCTTGTCTTTAACCCAACTATAAACAAATAATGTTTTGATGATGAGGTATACTTGAAGCAAGTTTGTTATGGGAGTTCGTCACAAACATTTAACTTAATTGTAACACCTTTGTGCTGAGGTTTGAAAGGTTTCAAGATTGGAATGCACAATTCAAACTTGAAATAGTAAAGATATTCTTTGATCTTTATATAAGGCTGCTGCAGAGATGCCCTTTTAAACTATTTGTGTCTGTGTTTACTAGCTCCGTCCCTGCTCCCAAGTCCCAAGGGCTAGCTGATGTTCTAGCTAGCTAGCTAGACATATAGTTTTGTACAATATTGAAGTTTGGGGCATAGTTGGAACCCCGGCCTGCCTCTTAGCAAAGAACTAACTTCAAATTTGTTGAACTAATTGGATTGTCACAAGAGTGATGGCAGACTTGTACCAATTTAATTTTAAGCCGTTGAAAGACGTATATTAAACTATTATATAACTTGTTTGGGTCACCATACCCTGAGACCTTGTTAGATGACTTATAAGTATATGAATATGTAATTTCACTCATGACTCTCTTGTTGTAGATATAGACTATATGCAGACCTTTGAGCTCTGAGCCTGTTTTTTTAAGATGATGAGTTTGTTGTTATTCAAAAATTACCTGGTTCTGACTGATGAAGCTGAGGAAGATGGGGCAAACATTTATCTTGACTCACAAAGAAAGGTCAAGTGTGTTGTTTTGAAAACATCTACTCGTCAGGTAAAGCTTGCTGATTAATGTTTTGTTCATATTTTTGTACATTACTAGTAAAAGCAAAGAGTGCAGTTTGTCATATTGTGGCTCTTGCATTATCCTTCATTTTAAAACAGTCATTCATCAACATTTGGAAAACGAGTTCTTAATCTGTCTACATGAACTTCTTTAGAGTTTGTTGAATTCGGGGATAACCTCAGCATGTAGCTGTCCCATGATTTTCTTCAAATTTGAGAGTTGATTTTGGACCCAATTCTTTTTTGTACCATATTAGACCCACTTGTTTAATTAGGATGTATTGGTTTTTATTGATTGCAGACAATCTTTCTGCCTGCTGTTGGGCTTGTTGACCCTGATAAATTAAAGCCTGGAGGTCTTGTTGGTGTGAACAAAGATAGTTACCTGATCTTGGATACTCTGCAGTATGATTCTTGAGTGAAGGCTATGGAGGTTGATGAGAAACCAACTGAAGATTACAATGATATTGGAGGGCTAGAGAAACAGGCAAGTTTCTGACTTTAGGCGTGGGCTGCTGACTTGCTCAGTGTTTGTATCCCCCCAAACATTTTGGATTCCGTACCCTAATACCTTTTTTTTTTTTTTTTGTGGCTGCAACAGATTCAAGAACTGGTTGAGGCAATTGTTTTACCCATGACCCACAAGGAGCGTTTTCAGAAATTAAGGGTTCGCCCACCAAAGGGAGTTCTTTTGTATTGACCTCCTGGAACTGGTAAAACTTTAATGGCTCGGGCTTGTGCTGCACAAACGAATGCCACTTTTCTGAAACTTGCAGGCCCACAACTGGTTCAGGTATAGCATAATTTCTTATTGTTATTGTCATTATAACTTTTATTTCATTGAATCACTATGCCAAAAAGGCCTTCAGACGACATAACTGTTCTGTCGTCTGAACGAACAAAAATGTGTCGTCTAGTACGGTGTCGTCTCTTAGGGGCATCAGACGACAGAAGTGTTCTGTCGTCTGATTTTTCAGACGACATAAAAAAAAAAAAGTCTTGTGTTGTCTGATGAGTTTTGCATTTTGGGAACATTGTGATCTGTATCTTTAAAAGCATTCAAACAACAGTTTTGTATTGTCTGATAAACAAAACAACCACAGTATTTTTTAAATGCTATTGTGTGAAGCATATTTGCAAGACTTATTTGTGTGGTCTGAATGCCCTTAAATAAGAAATATGAACACTCATATGTAGTGTCTTCTCTCATACAACAACAATTAAAGGTTGTGCTAATTTACTTTAAACGACAATTATATGTGGTCGTAAAGAGTATAAGAGGACAATTAAGTGTCGTTCTAGGGTCCATACATACGACACTTAAGTGTTGTGTGAAAGGTCTTTTATTAGGTCTTTTATATTGTCTGTGATTGATTCCAACCACACTTATTTGTTGTTATTATATGCTTCAGCCAATACTTTCGTCTAACTTATGTTGTTGTTTTGCCCTTTAGACTACAATTTTCTGTCGTCCCAATGCCAAAAAGACAATAGACTTCTAATTGGTTTTTGTGTTGCTTTTGTACAGCTGCAACCACACATTAGTGTGCTTTTGTTGTAGTTTGCAATTTGAGATAACACATGGTAGTAGTCCTTTGTTACAATTGGTATGCATTCATTTTGGAAATTAAAATTGCTCATTCATGAAACCATAAAATCCACATCCAAAATCATTCATTGCAATTTCCATTAATCCACAATTGTCTCATGTACACAAACCTAATCATGAGCATCAGTTCAAAATGACCGATATATACTAATCTGGAAGTCCAAATGCTTAATAAAGGAAGAACTTCTACTAGACACAAGTCAATAAAGGAACTAGCTAGTTGTAGCTAGTTGTACTGCTGTACCAGTTTCACGATCTTATCATGAATGGAATCACCCGAAGCATAGAAGTGGTCATAGAAAACGGAAGGTTTATCCTGCAGATATGCTTTGCCAGGACTCAAAATACCAAACTTGATGCCAACCCATAACATATACTGTTGAGAATTCCAAACCTTAACAGCAAAAACATAAACTTGATTGCAGAAAGTGAGACAAACATAGTAATAGCAAAAGCCAATATCAAAATGAAGCTAAAGACTCAATATTTACATAAAAATGTGGGGAACAATGAAAAGGTTTATTGAGACCAATAATCCTAAACCAAATAATCGAATTCTTCCATATCTAATTCTAGTAGATTAAGAAATGAATTTGTTGCTAGTAGGTATAGTAATCTAGTATATGTGCTTACTCTAGAGTTTGTCTCAAAGCTGAAATAGGGTCACGGTGATGACTACCCCATAATTTAGAGGAAACAAAAATGTCCTCTCTTTTTATAGTCCCATCTTGAAACGTACGTCTCTGTTAAAGTGTTTATAAGGGCAGCCTCAGAACCATATATCTTGACTGTGCCAAAGTGCATGTAGCCCATCTGCATTGTACAAATCAATTATTTCAGAAATTGTAGGTAATATTGAAAATCACATTGATCCGAGTTTTCATCAATTTCATCGACGACTTACCAACACATGCAAAAATTATAAAGATCAATTACCTACAAATAGAGAGAACAAAGCAGCAACAAGTTGCAAGGAACTTAATTTCTCTTTACCTTCTTATTTCTATTCTAAGAAAGATTAAGAATTAATATAATTGCTTTTCCAGCTAGCTACCTACTTGCAGATAGTTTAAGAGAGAAGGAAAAAGAAGCAATTAACAGAGACGTTTGGCAGCAATCCACACCATTGCAGGTATTATGGCTGCTACTGTTTTTACGTTGGACATTACCAGAAAGTAATCAACACCATTGCAGGTATTTAAATTTTCTGACATCCAAAATATAAGAGAACGTTAATTACAGGTATTTACCTGAGCAGCCAAAGAGAGCATCAAGAAGACAGTCCTTGGAAATCTACCTACAAATAGAGAGAACAGAACAGCAAGAAGTTGCAATGAACTTAATTTATCTTTACCTTCTTATTTATATTCCAAACATGCCAAAACTTTTGTTCAAATATCCTAAGCTATAGTACCAAACCCAAACTTCAGATTATACAAATCTCTCAGCATGATCTAACAAATTTGAGCCAGCTTAGCCCCTGCCCTTCCCTTCCCAAGCCTTAGGCTTCCTTTCTACCCAAAACAAGAAAAAAAAGACAAAGACAAAACACACCAACAACAAAGAAGACAGCAGCAAATGCTGCAAATCTCGACTGAAGTCACTACAAATCAAAACCATCTCAAACCTGCATCCAGAAACCCAAATTCAAACAGCACCAAAGAATCATAAATCGAAGAAATCAAAGAATCAGAAACTGCAAATCTCGACACAATGTATCCTCTCCAACCTCCAAAGAATCAGAAATAGAAGAAATACTCAAATCCCTAACTGATCTACTTAAGCTTCCAAACAATCAGATTCAAAGAGGCTATGGGCTGCCCTATATTCCACTCTAGCTCAGCAGCCCATAGCCTCTTTGAAACTCTTCAAAAACTTCACCCTATTCTCATATATAATTCCAGAAACTCAAATTCAAATAGCACAATGCCTACATAATTAGTAGAAAACAAAATCACACATACTTAATTCATAGCTCTGGAAAAAGTAACGAAACAGATGCGAACTGCACGAGGAATCAAAAGAAACTATCTAACAACAAGAACTCAATCAAAATGGCTGTCCAACATTTTAAAAACCAAACAACAAAGACCAATTTCAAAACAGAAGATGAAGGGAAAATACAAGTAGTTTGGAATCTATATGGATCCAATTGCCAAGCCCCGTCCCAATTAACTCTTTACAGTCTTCAAAATTTGAACGAAAGAAACAAATTTAGGAGCTCAAATAAGATCAAACCAACAATCAAACAGATCGAATACAAGTAAATGACACTATAAAACTCCACACACTTACTTTGAGTTTTCTAGCATTCTTGCAGAAACTTATAACAGTTGCCTTTGAGTTGCTACTAGGATCTCTACTAATTCTCTATAGAAGAGTCCTAACCCTTTGGTCAATACTAGAAAATCAGCCTCAGCCTTGGCTTGGTAGGTTTTCTGTAAAGCTACATAGTGCCTGCAAGAAAGTAGATAAAGCACACATTTCAACAAATTAGTTTTTAAAGCACAAAAGAGAAACATGAAATTCTGGGGATGTCGACTAACTCAGTTGAAGATGTTATATCTGGTACTGATCCCTCGAGGGGTGCCTCACCACCACCTTCATTTGCTAGGAATTCCTGTAAAGTGAAAATTTATGATTATACAACTTAAAAAATGAATAGTGGTATGGATTGTATAGAATTTGACTAGCTAAGCATTTGATTACTTGATAAAAAATATATATATATAAAAAGTAACTTTTGCAACCTTCATGCATCCAAAGAAAACGGCAGAAATCTAAGAGCCTTATTAAAGCGAAGACTTCTAGTCAGATTACTCAGGTGTTCCCTCCCTGCATGGACCACTCAATTAGACAACATGCTTCAACTCTGAGCATTTATTTCTGTATTTACAATGATCATGTCGGAAAACCGAGGACTAGAGCTAAAAACTCTGTTTGCAAAAAATATGAGTTAAGCCATTAACACTAGGTTTTACTTTTTTTTCCTTTTTTTTTTAATCAATGCATCAAAGTTAAACTGCCTTACACTCACAACTAAGAACACTGAACCATTTTGAAACTACAGTTTAGGGTTATCAATCAATTCAAAACTTACCATAAGGAAATCAGTTGGAGATTAAGGAAATCAATTCAGAACTTATCATAAGGAAATCAGAGACTCTAGAAGATGTTATAAATGTTAAGTGATAAAAAACACTCTCACCAAGATAAACAGATCTAATTTATGCACACTATATCCAGTTGTCGCAGATTCAATCTTGGTTTCACAAATCTTCAATGCCGCCACCATGACCCAAAAGTCTGATTAACCGGAATGAACTTAAGAACGGCTGTCACTAATTATTTGTTGCAACTCTGGACCTGAGACATAAAGTAAGAAAAATCAACCACCTGCTCAATGGGGATTGATATTCACGCATGAGTATTTGAGGCTGAAACACTAGTTATGACGGCAAACTCCAAAGAAGTGTGTGCAAAACCATAAAGCCAATACCAACCCCAAAGGAGTGAGAATGTAAGCAATAATTGACAAAGCGTGACACCGACACTGCATCTATGCAGGTGCAGTAATTGAGTGCAGTTTGTAGCTTAGTTAAACAAATACTAATTTTAGAATTTTTCCTGACATGAAGAAACAATGTCATTTCGAATTTTAGTGACAACTATATCCTATCTTGAAAATTTCCATTCGCAACAGCCTCTTCAACTAAAAACGTTCTCAAAATTCCAACCAATGCTTGAATAACATATCCTCACTAATTCCTCAAGGAGTAAAGACTTTAAAGGAGTTCTCAATGCTTCACTGTAGTTATCTACATCATCTGCAGTCATCCTAGTTTTGATAAGCTCCTTATAAATTCAAGAACACAGGAAGAAAAATCACGGTGCTGAACAGCAATAAAACGATTGTTCAACATAGTAATTAATATACAAATCAAGAAGGTAAACCTTGAACTCTTTTTTCTCTTCCCTAGTTGTTGGAAGTACACTACTAGGACTTTTTATCAGAAATGCAAAAGAGACTGACATTGATAATGTCTCAGATAACAACATGAAAATAGCACTCTGTACCTTCTAAGCTCAGGCCATGGATTATTCAAACGAAGGTCATCCAGAAAATGTTCAGGCTTGGACTCAATCACAGTATGTTTCTGCACCCAGAAAACCATAGAGAAAATGAAGGACATGCCCATTTCATTTCATTTTCTTCTCTTTTATTTTGTCTTCAATATCCCAGCAACCAAAGCTAGCAAGAAAAGCATCAAAAACCCAATAAAAACCAAATCGAATGACAACCCAGATCACATAAATCCCGGAAACATTCACCAAAGCCAACACCTTTTTCAAAAACAAAGCTTAAACAACCAGAACTAGCACCTGATCTAATTCGAGGATAGAGGGAGAGGGCTAGTGCTGGCAACCGTCCAGGAGAGATTGAGAGAGAGAGAGAGAGAGAGAGAGAGACGAAGAGTCACTAAGTGATTGACTTCGAATTCATGGAGAGACCAAGACAAGAGTCATTGAACCAAAGCTAGTCTATGAAATCAAAATGAAACAAAATCAAAACCTACTGACCTATCAAATCAAAATACAATTGTAATCTACATAACTAAGTTCTAATGGCCCAAACAAGACCTTCAAACTCAAACCCAGATCCGTATAATCCCAAATAAGAGATGAGCTGCTGAAAAGGAGACTTACAAAACCAATATCATCGAAGCATAGGTTAGCAGAGTCCATGAAGGATATACAAGAGGCTATCTGTCCTCCCAGATTGACCATGATCAAGAGGAATTGTATAATAACACCCATATTCTCTCCTGGAATCCCACTAGCACTGCAATTCCAAGCATCAAGCTACCAAAGTGAATAAAGAATTGTATGAAATTTGCCCAGAAACTTAAGATAACTTAGCAGCCTATTAATGCCACTGACCACTAAGCTCTCAACCTATGTACTCAGCTAACACACAGACTTGCCAATCCGATATCATCAAAGTAAAATTAAAAATTTCACCCAAAGCCCATTATAGAAGCATAACTGTGTCTAGCAATTTGTTCTAAAAGCAAACAAACGATGCAATATGAGTAGAAAACAGCTTGTACAATAAAAGAAAGAAAATCATCTAGTGTAAACATACCTTTTAAAAGTGGCCCTGTTGATTTGTGTTATCGACAAGATGAGCAGCCTTGCCAAAAAAGGTATGAACACTAGTGGCAATCACCACAGCTTCAATCTCTCCTTGTTTTCATGTAGACCCCAAATACACAATGTCACCAGGGCCTTTGATCACAGGAAGTGACTCACCGACAAGTGTAGACTGCAAAGACCAAATGCAAAAAATGAGACTAAAATCTAAATAGCTCCATTCAATCATATAATCTTGCGAAAATGTGATTGTTAAATCACCTGATCAATTTCAGTGGATCACCATCGAGGAGACAAGCATGTGCTGGAATAATATCCCCAAACTTAATGTTGATTATATGATTTATATCAGCAGGAACAAGAACGGAAGCATCCTCCTCAATCCACCTCCCAATCTGATACACGCACAAATTCAGAGAACTCAAGCCACCCAAGAACTGGGATATATTATTAACAATTTCATTAGCTTTAATAATTTCAATTTGGGTTTTATCAATTAGGAGATGAATTGGGTTTTAGAATACCTCTTTCGGTGGAGTGACCGGAGTGAATAACCCAACAATTTCGAACTGATACAAGACATATAATCATGAATCTTAAAAAGTTACAAACTGCAATTGAAGAAGAAATCAACATTAAATGGAAATCAAGTTATCACACCCATTTCTAACTACCCAATCAGTATCATTAGTTCATTACCTTAATTAAAATCAACATCAAGATCAAAACTCAAATGGAAATCGACATCAACATCAAGACCAGATCAGTTAATCAGTAACATTATCTTTGTTAAAAACTTAAAATTACCATCAAGATCAAAATATCAAATGGAAATCGTCAAATCAAACCCATTTCAACTTACCCATTCAAAATCTAATTTCCCATCATAATTTCCCAACAAGATCAAATGGAAATCAAAGTATCGAACCCAAGTTTACAGATTAGAAATTTAGAATTCAGAAACTCAGATGAGAAGCAGAGGAGGAGCGGAGCTCGGAGAGGGAGTAAGAGATAGTGAGATACCTAGAGCCTGGAGGAGGAGCTCGGAGACTGCAGAGGCGGACTGGCGGAGACGGATTGCTGGTTGTAGCCTTGCAGGTTGCTGTGTTTGGTGTTCCATATTCCTCGTTCAGGTCGGGACTCGGGAGTGCTCCAATTCTCCAACTGAGTTCAGCGGTGGGGCTTGAGTCCTACCCAGTCCGGGCTGAATCCGCCCCTGCTCTGTGATTTAGTTCTTGGGAAGTGAAAGACTTGTGGTGATGGACAGGTCCCCATCCCCAAATAGAAGAAAAACCTAATCGAAACTAAGAAGAAGAGGGAGAGACTAAGAAGAATAGAGAGAGCGAGAAGACAAAGGAGGGGGTGAGAATCAAGATCTGAGAGAGCTGAGTGAGAAGGAGAGAGGCTGGTTTTTGAGGTTTTCAATTTCGCGAGTTCTAGGTACAGCTGAGAGAGCTGATCGATCGAGTGAGAATTCGAAGGACAGAAAATGACTTGTATCAAAACGCACAAGTCAATATAACCTAGAAAATTTTAAAACAAGCTCTACACTCGGACGACATTTAAATGTTGTCTGAATGTCACAACATTTTCTAGTCAACTAGAGCTTGGTTATTTGAGAGGGAAAAGTATTTGATCAAATTTTGGATATCCCTCCAAATTTGGGATAGGAAATCATCATCTATTACAACAACAAATATGTGTTGTCTGAAGGCTGGCCATTTTTTCAAATTGAACGGGTATGGTTTTAGCCTATATTCAGACAACATAAAAAAAAATTATGTCGTCTGAAAAACTCAGACGACACAAAACGAAACTTGTGTCGTCTGAAGTGTGTCGTCTGAATGCTTTTTTGGCATAGTGAATGCAAGATTCTGTATTGAGCAATTTTAGGTGCATTTGTAATGATTTTGAGGATGCTTTAATGCCTCTGTCATTGTTTCATTTTCTTCATTTTGGATTTGCATTTGCTCCTTTTATTTTGATCTTTTTGCTCTGTTTACACAAGGATCATCTGTTTCTTAAAGTTATAATGTCCTTGCATTGTGAAAAATTGAATTATTTGTTCGTGATGTTTCTTAGATTTAAATGTTTGTTCTACAGATTTCCTTTGCCTTATCAACTTGATGGCTTACAATGCTTGAATTGCTTAATCAACTTGATGGCTTTAGTAGCAATGACCGGATCAAGGTTTGTTTGTTTTCATATATTCACTTCTCTTGTAACTATGATTATTTGTTACACTGAAGGCATAAATGATTTGAGCTTCCCAGAGTAAACTATAGCTTAATAAACATATATGTAATATCCCTGTATGTGATGAATCAAAATCTTAAGAGCACTGTGAAGATTTTATGCACATTTGTGATCTCGCTTTTCATTTTCATATTGTCCAGTCTGGTATGGTGAACCAGTAAGCATTTTGACCTTTGGGTGAGATTTTGGTTTCTCTTTAATATGATTTTTAACTCCTCTGACATATTCAATTTGTTAATGGACGTGTACCACAATCTATATCAAAAATACGAGGGTATTTGGAGAATAATTTGTTACAAATAATTGAAATATGAGTTGCAATTCAGCTCTTAATACTTTCTGTTGTTTTATTGTCTAAGGTTGGTGTGCAAGGACATAACTGGGGGTCTAGAGGATATTGCCATTCCAGCTAGCAATTTGGTCGATGATCTGCCTGTTGCTCCTACAAGCAAGTTGATCATGTTCATGGAGTAATACTTGTTACTTAGATAAAAAAATGTTTATAGGCAAGTTGGAATTCAAATTTCATCCAATTGTCTTGTTGATTTGAGTCATTCTTCCTTATCAAATTACTTTGCCCTCTTCAGTTGCAATGGTGGAACTTTTTCATGGATCTTTTGATATCCCTCAATTTCAGGTTACACGTATTGATATGCTTTGTTGTGTTAATATCCACTGATTTGCTATTGTTGTGTTATGCTTTGTTGTTGAACTAGAGCAGACGAATAATTTGCAGTGGACGCTCGCATCTATACCGTTAATTAAAGCCTTGCATCTGTACTATCTATCTGGGCTGCAGTGAATTATTCTTGTTGTAGATCGATCCTTCAGTTTGTGTTCTGTGGTGTTGAAAGTTGAAGAGAGATCGATTGATATGGCAATGAAGATGGGTGGTTTGGTAGAGAAGGGCATAGAGATCTTTGGTTTGTTTCAGTACGTTAAGTTCCAGCTCTTTTCTATTTAGGATGCATTGGTTAAAACTCAAGTTAGAAAAGAGGTTTTGCAAATGTTTCTAACCCAGTTGAACTTTTACTAAAAACTGTACAGTTCAGTTGGGAATTTGAAGTTATTATATTCTTACAAATTGCAGTAGACATCCTAAGGATCGTTTCAGAATTGGAATCTCCTAAAAACGATTTTTTCTAGAATTACTTGTGATTTTTCAAAGTTGCAGGTCTGCTCCAGGAATTTCTGAACACATCAACTTTTGGATCCTCTTTTGATCAAAGGCTCAAAGCATCTCTGGATGTTATGCAATATTGCCAGCTTGCAACTGAAGGTATTTCCATTTTGAAGTCATTTTGCATATAATCTGAAAGTGAAGAATGACCTTAAGGGCCAACTTGTCTACTATCTCAGGAGCAATAAAGTCATTGGCAATAACTTCAGAGTTATGTGGGGAAAACAGATGGCATATGGCTAACAGTATTGCACCTTCATATGGACCCGTGAGAATCTTAATTTCCAGTTTCCAGGTCATCAGTTGCATATATTTACTTCTAATTATGGATGTAGGTTATGGAGAGCACCTGTAGATTCACTTACTCCTACAATCGTAGACATGCTCAGTGAATAAGCTAAAGTAAATTAAAGAAGGTCCTGAGCCTTTGTTCTCTGTTAATTATATGCAGCATCTCAGCTAGGAAAATTTCTATTCTAAGTCAACTTTAGGCTGTTGTTGATGCAGCTTCTGCTGGCATCCTCATTATCACCACAAAGTGTTCTTCAAGACTTGGTTGGTTTCAATTCACTAAATGTTGTTAGAAAACTAGTTCTGTTGATGTAATGACTTTGTTGGATATATGGATGAATGTATTGGATTTTTACATGAATGAATGTGTTTTGGATGTGATGTCATTTTGAATGTATATCAGACCATTCAATCTAGCTAAAAACTACTGTGCAATAATTGATCATCACATAATTCCTAACAAAAACTGTTGTATGAGCCATCTAACTATAATACTATAAAGACTAAAAGTACGAGAAAGTCATTGTCAAGCAAAACAACAAACAACAGTTTTTTTAAGAAATCTATAGTATCAATAATGGATAGACAATGGGATTTGCAAGTACATATTGTCTAAACAAGCCTTCAGACAACAGCAAGCATATAAGCCCCTGTTGTGTGGCACAGCCTTCAGACAACAGCAAGCATATAAGCCCTGTTGTGTGGCACAACATTCAGACAACAGTAAGTATATAAGACGCTGTTGTTTTTCTTGGTGTTCAGATAACAGACAGCATAGTAGTCGCTGTTGTAGTAAACTTTATCAGACGACAGTTTTTTGGTATTGTCTTATCCATGTATCAGACGGCATTGAGATAGACAACAGCAAAGTCTATAATCAGACGACAGTGAAAAACTGTCGTCTGATTGAAAAATTGGTGTAGTGTCTCTGACCCACGCACTGGCAAGGTCTAAGGGTCGACGACAGTTGTCTGGGCCTCCAGTCCAGCGGCGTACATGCCCTCCAAAAAGTTTTTAATTTCGGCACGGTCCATGGCTTTATCAAAGGCATCACAGCTCGCTTTATTACCCGGCGGTGTGTCTAGACAAGCACAGCGCTAGTCAGCATATATAAAAAAAAAACTAAAGTAAATCACAGGTTAGCGGGAGATATTTACAGAGGGCGCACGTCAACTGCAGGTCGACCAGCAACTCGCAATCAGTGAGCAGGCGAAGGTCAAGCAGGTTGCGGTTCCGCCAACACCCTGTGATCCTGGCTACGTGGCACTGCTCCTCGCACGTCAAATTAAAACCCAGGCCCGCTACAAAGAAAAAGAGGCAATGATTAGAACAAAAGGCACAAAGGCATCATACAAAAAATCCACCAGATTTTGTCAGCGGAGACTGGCAACGACCTCGGATCGGTTGAAACTCAGACTTGATCCTAAATGTTGGCACCCCATCATTTGCTCCTGCATCGTACTCCCACCCGGAGGTTGTAACGCAGAAGGTCCCCCAGCCAGGGAGACATTGAATCCTTCAGGTTCCCTATTGGCTTGGGTGCCCCCTGTCAGCGAGTGAGATTCACCTGTCCGCTACACCCTTGTCGCCTCACGTAGACAAGTTCGTAGAAATGGAGAACCTCCACCACAGTCGGCCCTTCACACCCAGATAGACACCAAACTTAGTTCAACGCCATCAATAGCTGCCAAATACTAGGATAAATTTGCCCGAAGGCAAGGTCGAACTCGCACACCAAGATCTGGAGGTTGGGGAGTAGAGGAAAGGTGACACCTTGGCAGAAGATGGCCTCATGAACGGCAGTATACCCCACTGGTAGAATAGAAGCCTTCTCATCAGCAATTGGCGGGCACAACTTCACCACTCCAGGAAGGCTGAATACCCGCTTCAGACGGTTGACGGCGGCCACATCCATCGGCCCTCCTACCTCATCAACCGAGGTACCGTCACGTAGAACCCAGGCGGACTCTATCTCTTCACCGCCAGCCTCTCCCCCCTCAGCGGAGCCGCTAGACGCGATGTTGCTGGCTAGCCTCTCTTCACGACGATGGCAGGCAGCGGTTTCCTCCCTTGCCCTAGAACTCTCGGGGCACCCCTTACGACCCATTGCCACTTCCCAGGGTATGGTCTGTAGCGGCTCAATATCTAGCGGTTCGGACAGTGAGGTTCTTGCATGGGCAGACAGACGCAATGAGTCAATAAATATCTTATCCGCCACGCTGAGCGACATGTCAGACCTGGAATCCTCACTGCTGGAGATCTCTACCATGCCAGCCATCACAAACCCTAAAACCAGTTAGTTCAACAACTATCTAAATTATCCCTATATGAGTTTCCAACCAAGAGCATCAAGAACAACCACACCCAGAAAACCCAGAAAGTGCCAAAACAAGAACACATCCCATATACACTCAAACCCAGATTCGACCATCTAGCAAATCTCTAAACCTCAACTCTCTGTCAAACACCAAAACCCATCCCTAAACATCACTCTACACCCTCATAACACACCAGGGAATGGCAGAAATCACTCCAAATACCAAAAACAGAAACTGGCAGAAAAAGAAACAGGGACAAGATTCAAACTACCAACCTGAAAGATGGGAACGCTGGTGCACTTGATGATGCTCGTCTCCACTTCAAGAAGTCTCCGTCCTCCAAAGATTGGTAACCTCACAAATTGCAGAACCTTCTTCTCGGATCTCAGAGCGAAGCTTGAAGATGACGATATTAGTTCAAAGTGAAAAGTGTTAAACCACTGTGGTTTCCCTCTCTTTTATGTCAACATCAAACAAATCTAAACCATCCACAAAAAAACGACATCGCACGACAGCCATACACGTGCCCCACGACCTCACTTACTCTCCGGATTAACCGAGGTATTGCATCAGTTAGAAAATCAATAATTACTCGCATTAATGGTGAGGAGGCGGGTGTGCTACAGGGACGTCATCCCACACGCTAACCCAGTATATGACGGCCACGTGTCGGGCGCCGTTAAATGAAGCGTTTGTCTGATGTAACCTTAAAAAGGGCAAGTATACCAATCGTCGACGTTCCACTAAGCGCAACCCTGCTAGTAGGACTTCTCCCTTTTCATCTTGCAAGCGAGGCAGTCTCCACTAAGCGCAACCCTACTAGCAGGAATTCTCCCTTTTGATCTTGCAAGCGAGGCAGTCTCCGCTAAGCGCAACTCTGTTAGCAGGAACCTTTTCATCTTATAAGCGAGGTAGTCTCCGCTAAGCGCAACTCCGCTAGCGGGACTTCTCCCTTTTCATCTTACAAGCGAGGGAGTCTCCGCTAGCAGGACTTCTCCTTTTTCATCTTGCAAGTGAGGCAGTCTCCGCTTTTCATCTTGCAAGCAAGGCAGTCTCCGCTAAGCGCAACTCCACTAGCAGGACTCCTCCCTTTTCATCTTGCAAGTGAGGCAGTCTCCGCTAAGCGCAATTCCACTAGTGGGACTCCCTTTTCATCTTGCAAGAGACTATCTCCGCTGAGCGTAACACTGCTCACTGAGCAACAACCACGTAGGTCCCCGCAACACTGCTTGCCACTAACAATCCGAGGATGGACTTCCGCCAAAGCCAATTCCCGAGGCAACGCCTCATTTTGACGATGATAGCCACACAGCACTACAGTCAGGCTACGTCCTTCTGGGACACAGGGAAACGTCAACAGTCTACGACGGCCCTGATGAAGCACGTTGACCCCGCCACTGGGGTATCAAAGATTGGGCTCGCTCCCCACAATAAACAATACACTGACCAAATAGAGGTCTATCTTAGCCGAGGAGTGGGGGACTCCCTGGAAGGACCTAGCAGGGGCCCATCCAAAACGGTATAAAGCGCTTGCTCAGTAAATCCACGGTTGACGATGCACTGAGGTTAATTATGCTTTTGCAAGTCTAGCGGAAGTAACGCTTCAAACCGCTAGGCAACTCCTTAACCAAGATTGCCCTCATTGACTGGGGACTTGGGAGACTTGTACTTACATGAGCATTTGCCGAGCACAATTAGCTATAATGAGCCACACTCATGCTACCGCCAGCGGTACCAGCTTCCACCAACGAAGTGACCTACTAAAACACAGCCAAGCAGGCTACCGCCTGAGCCCTGGCTCACCCCAGATCACCGTTGACGCGCTGCCATGCACTGCTCCAAGATAGCATCAAAAACTCTAGAAGCTGGGAGCTGAAGCACATCAGTCCCACATCGAAAACATGGAAGAGGTTAGCCTCTTCCCCACCTATAAAAGGTTATCCTCTCATTAATTACGCATTCACTACTTACCTATTGTTATTCTGTCAACATAAATACGTTGACTAACTTAGGCATCGGAGAAGAGAAGATTGCACAACGCGGTCTCCCTCTGACGCCACTTTGTATTTTACTTGACAGGTAGCGGAAGCTCTGAGAACATTGCAAGTAGTGGTCTTCCCATTGGACCAGTGTTAACCAAGATTTAGTCATCGCTAAATCCTAGACATTAACAAATTTTCGATTACCCAAGGATTGTGGGTTAGCCACTAATCCCCGTGGTATGATAAACTTTGGGTAAAATATTTCCCTATCTTGACAATGATACGTACGCTTGCGTAAATGTGTATCAAGTCACGAGCCACCCAACTCCTCCATCTGGCGAATAAGACCCTGATGGTGAAGGTTGGCGCCCTAGCCTGCGCAACAGCAGCAGCTTGTTGCTCATAGAGACTAGGAAGGGCCCCCAGCATATCTTTTATGGATTAAAGTTGAGTCACGCTGACAGCACTGTCCCAGCGGAGCACCAAAAAAGCCTCCCAAGCACGAGGAAAGACTTCGGGTTCTAGTAATTTGTGGCCAAGGAGTTCGCGAAGAATTTCATTGGCCTCTTCAACAACACCAGAGCGTGCCACTTTAAGGATTCGAGCTAGCGTTTCTAGCCTAGAGGGCCCAGCAGGAGGGGTCTCAGGTTGGCCAGCTGGCTCAACGACTGGATCAATCGGAGGCTGGACGGGGGCCATCTCTTTAACCAATTGGTGTTGGCCAACTTCAGCCTCAACCTCGTTCACCTGAGGGGCATGAGGGCATGATCACTATTTACTTCATCCACCAGGTTAGGATCAGGATGACTCTCACCGATGGCCTCCTTAGTAGGGATGGCTACCTCTTGAGTGCGAACGGGGCTATAACCCTAAAAGTAATAAATGTTATAATAAAACTAAAGAACTAAAGTAGGAAAATCAGTAAGCAAACGAAAGTTACTTTAGGGGTTTGCAGCTCACAGTCTTCAAGTGGTTCGTTCTGAACCTCCGCCCCTATCTGTTCCTAAACTTCAACCTCAAACTGGCTTGGCTCAGAGGCCCTTAAGGATTGCTCCTCGTGTTTGCTTGCAGGCAAACTATAGCCAAAAGTGTGGCTCGCAGCCGCCACGACCGGGAAGAGGTCCTCAAAGAGGGGTTAAGTGAAGGAGACCCCCGCCTATGGAGGTATTATGGCTTGCAAAGAGGCTTCTTCTCTTGTAGCAATGGAAGGACTAACTCTACTCTAGAGACATGGACCAGTGTTCCTATGGCAAACCTACATAACAAGGTGGTATAAGTTTTTTTTTTCAAAGAAAAATGATTTAATAAACCATGGAGAGCCAAAAATAGAGCTTATTAGTCGTGACTCCACCGGTTTGTCATCTTCCCAACTTTCTCCAGTTAGTTCAGGCTGGCTTCTCTTCTGAGCTCGGATCGCAGCGGCCTGTGAAAATTTGAGTTAGAATTCAAAATCAGGGGGTTTAAACTCAAAGTGTGTGAAAAAGTGTAAAACTTTACCTCAGTACGACCTTCGTCGTCAGACGACTCTTCAACAGCGGATGCCTCCACTATGGCTATTTGCTTCGCAACCTGACCAGTGGCCGTGGTCGAAGGACCACCTTGTCTATCGCCAATTGGTGGCGGTCCACCCCTACTCCTGGTACTTATTTGCTGCAGGAAACATTGGGTAAGAACCGGATTTGAAAGAAGGAAACATGTTGTACATACCACCTATATCACATACCGCCAAGCATAAGCAACGACATCATACGTGGTCCCCACGACATAGTAGGTCCCGCCTACAACATACATTCGGTAGTCCGACACCCGAGCTACCTCACTATGGTGGAGGTCGGCCGGTACCTCATAGGGAGGCCACCCTCCCATGATCTTCAAGGGGCTTCAAGAGAAGTAAATATGTGCATTGTATCCCACATTGGAAATATAGAATAGAGTGGGACTTCACTTAGCTATAAAGGGAAGTCCTCCCATTCTTAGAAGGGATGGATCCATGATCCCTATACTTGTATCACTACAAAGGTCACTTGACCTCACTCATAGTAGAATCTCTAAGTGGACGTAGCCTTGCCTCAAGAGCAAGGTGAACCACTATACATGCGGTGTCATCTCTCTCTGTCTCCCCATCATGCTTCTTAGTTACCATATTCTTCAGTAGAAACACATGTATAAACTGTACTTACATGAGCATTTGCCTAAGCATAATTAACTACAATGAGCCACGCTCATACTGCCGCCAGCGGTACCAACAACTATCAAGGGTGTTACCTACGAAAACATAGCCAAGCAGGCTATCACCTGAGCCCCGGCTCATCCCTAGATCCCCACTGACGCGCCGCCACGAGCTGCGCCAAGGTCACCTCGCTGAAGCACCAGAATATGGGAACTTAAGCATATCAGTCCCACATCGAAATAAGGAAGAGATCAGTCTCTTCCCCACCTATAAAAGGTCCACTCCTCTCCCCTCATTAATTACTCATCTACTACTTACCTAACATTATTCTATCAACATAAATACATTAACTAACTTAGGCATCGGAGAAGAGAAGACTGCCAGCCGCAGTCTCCCTCTGATGCCCTTTATATTTCATTTGACAGATAGTGGAAGCAACAAGAATATCACAAGTAGCGGTTTGCCCCTCAGACCAACGTTAACCAAAGTTCGGCTACCTCTGAATCTTAGACATCAACATTGGCCCCATTTATGGGAATCCTTGAGCAAAAGGTCATCCCACCATAGTAATCACCATGACTAACGGTAGCGGGGGAAACGCTGAAGAGCAAGCGGACCATATTGTGTAAGCCCCCTTTAGGATCTTTGTGTTTTACTAATTAAGCAAAATTAGAATAATAGATGAACTGAAAATAGAAAAAAAAAAAACACAGGAGTTTTACAGTGGTTCAGCCAAAACTTTAGCCTACGTCCACTTCGTGATCTCTCTTGAGAGATTCACTAGCACTATGAAGAATTTAGGTGTTTACAAGTACTAATTGTAAATCCCTCAAACCCCTCAGACTAGTTCTTATCTCTCTATCACCTTGACTCTCAGTTTTCTGCACTCTCTGGCTTAATTCCAGAAAACCCACTACAGTTCCTATTTATAGGACATAGAGGCTGCTGATACAATATGTGATTAGGATTCCTAATCCTAATAGACTAAGCCTTTCTAAGCTTATAATACAAATCCTAATAGAACTTGAAAGACTAACTTTCCTAGAACTTATAGAAAAGCTGCACACAAACCTCTTTCCTTTCTAGACTTGGATTTGAATTCTGCATCCTAATTTTCCAAATTGTATCAATGGGCCAAAAACACAACAATCTCCACCTTGGTGAGTTGATACCAAAACGATTGCTGTAACTTTCAGAATGTCTTAAACTTCTTGAAGTAATCCCGAACAAACCTTCAAGAACCTTCACCTTGGTAAGATTCTTCTTGCCTCAACGCACCTCAAGTGAGGAGGTGCTCCACCACAACTCAGCATGTTGTGATACTGAGCAAGTTCAAGCAATGCTTGAACTTCTCTACAGCAACGGGCTTGGTAAGACAATCTGCAGCATTGTCATTTGTGTGAACCTTCTCCACAAAGATATTTCCATATTCTACCCAATCTCTGATCCTGTGATAGCGAACATCAATGTGTTTCGTCCTTGCATGAAACACTTGATTCTTTTCCAAGTGAATGGCACTTTGACTATCACACTTCACTACCACGCCTTCTTGGTGAATTCCAAATTCACTTGCCAGCCCATTCAACCAAATAGCTTCCTTTGAAGCTTCTGTGAATGCCATATATTCTGCCTCAGTAGTAGATAGAGCTGTGACTGCTTGAAGGGTTGCTTTCCAGCTCACAGGTCCTCCTCCACAAGTAAAAACATAACCTGTTGTGGACCTCCTTCTATCTAAGTCTCCTACATAATTTGCATCCACAAAACCAGCCACATATGCTACTTCTTATTTTCTCTCAAACATGATTCCAAGCTGCCTGGTCCCTTTTAAATACCTCAAAATCCACTTCACTGCTTCGCAGTGGGGCTTACCCGGATTTGACATATACTTAGAGACAACGCTCAATGCTTGAGCTAAATTTGGTCTTGTGCAAATCATCCCATACATGAGACACCCTACCGCCGCGCTTGCATATGGGACATCCTTCATCGCATCAATCTCTTTTTGACTTGATGGCCTTTGCTTTGCACTTAACTGGTAATATGCAGCTAATGGGATAGAAACAACCTTGGCTTGATCCATGTTGAAGCGTTCAAGTACCCTCAGAATGTACTTTTCTTGTGACAGCCAAATTTTACCAGCTTTTCTATCCCGCCTTATTTCAATTCCAAGGATCTTTTGTGCAGCTTCTAGATCCTTTATGTCGAATTCAGCTCCCAATTTCTTCTTAAGCTCTTGAATTTTCGACATATCCCTGCATGCAATTAGCATGTCATCTACATACAAAAGTAGTAGAATAATCTCCTCATCTTCAAATACATGGTAGTAAATGCAGCAGTCACATAGGCACCTTGTGTAGCCTATTTTCAGCATGTATGTGTCGAAACGCTTATACCACTGCCTCGGTGATTGCTTGAGTTCATATGGGGACTTCCTTAACCTACAAACCAGATCCTCTTTTCATGTTTCAACAAAACCCTTCAGCTGCGACATATAAATGTCTTCTTCGAGGTCCCATGAAGAAACACAGTTTTCACATCCATTTGCTCAATCTCCATATCATACTGAGCTTCTATAGACAACAATAACCGAATTGAAGTATGTTTGACGACCGGAGAGAAAATTTCTTCATAGTCGACTCCCTCTTTCTGCGAATACCCTTTTGCCACCAAACGTGCTTTGTACTTTATGGCATCAGCATCATGTATTCCTTCTTTCTTCCTAAACACCCACTTGCAGCCAACAAGTTTTCTTTCTTTGGGTTTAGGAACCAACTCCCACACGAAATTCTTATGCAAAGATTCCATCTCTTCTGTCATAGCACCAATCCAACATGCCCGTTCTTCGCTTTCTATGGCATCTTGATAAGTAGTTGGATCTCCTTGACTTATACTCAGAGCATGACTCACATCTTCTTCCTGTTCGAGCCCGAACCTTTGTATCTTTCTTGGATTCCTCTTAGGTTTGTCAAGTGATATGCATCTTTTAAAAGACTCAGGTGCTTGTGGGATAGGGGAATTTCGACCCCTCTGTGGGCATTGCTGCTCTGTTTCTTCAATAGCTCTTTGATCATTCCCTACTTGCTCAATTTGCTCCACCTGAACTTGGGAATCTTCATCCGATAGGTTAGCTAATGAAATCTTGATTGTTTCTTCTTCAACAACTACCATCTTCTCCTTCCTGCTATTAACCTCCTCATTCAATGGCATAGTCTTCTCATCAAAGATTACATCCCTGCTTATCACTCTTTTGTCGTTGACTATATCTCACAACTTATAACCTTTCACCCCTTTCTCAAAGCCGATGAACAAGCACTCATGGGACTTTAGTTTCAGTTTGGTTCTTTCATTGTTGGAAATATGTGCATAAGCACTGCAACAAAACACTCTCAAGTTGGAATAATCAATTGGCTTTCCAAACCATACCTCCTCTGCACACTTGAAGTTAATAGCCCTAGAAGGTGATCGATTAATCAAATAACATGCATGATTAACCGCTTCTGCCCAAAAAGTTTCAGGAAACCCCGCATGAAGTCTCATGCTTCTTTCTCTCTCCATGAGAGTTTTGTTCGTCCTTTCTGCAACACCGTTTTGTTGAGGAATCTTCTTAACAGTAAAGTGTCTTGTGATGTGTGATGCCCGCATCTTTGCACAGCTGTAAGAACTGATTATCTCTATATTCACCTCCATCGTCGCTTCTCAAACACTTGATTTTTCTGCCTGTTTGGTTTTCAACTTCAGTTTTTCACTCCTTGAACTTCGTGAAAACTTGGTCTTTAGTTTTCATAAAATATACCCAAACCGTCCTTGAAAAAATCATCTATGAAATAGACAAAATATCTGGCTCCACCATTTGATTTTGTTGGTGTAGGTCCCCAAACATCTGTGTGAATATAGTCCAATACTCCTTTGGATTTGTTCTCACTGTTGCCTACATTGAATGTCACCTTGTTCTATTTTCCGAGTGTGCAATACTTGTAAAATTCAAGTTTGCAGCTCATTACACATTCCAGCTGATCCCTTTTGTGTAATTCTTGCAACCCTCTCTGACTCATGTGCCCTAGCCGTCTATGCCAAAGCTTAGTCTTGTCTTCCTCCATACAAACTGCAGCTCTACCTACCACCGTAGAACCCGTAAGTTTACAAATGTTATCTGGTTGCATCACACTCCTCATGTAGACCATTTGTCCCTTTCCGAACTTGAGTTGTCCTTTTTCAGATTTATACCAAAATTCAGCCCTATCCAAAGTGCTCAATGAAATCAGATTTCTACTCAATTTTGGGACATTTCAAACGTTTCCCAACGTTCGGACAATTTCATCATGCATCTTGATCTTTACTATTCCAATTCCCATAATCCTACAAGGTGAATCATCTCTCATCAACACTTCCCCGGTGTTTCTCTCACCAATCTCTATGTGCACACATATGAAATGTGTAGGCTGTATCCAAGGTCCAATATTTAAGTGCACCGGAGCTGGTTGTTACTGCGAGAAGTTCTCCATTGTCACTATAATTTCCAGCAACGACATTGGCTGACTTGGAGCTTTCTCCTAACATTTGCACCTTTTTCTCCTTCCATTATTTGCAATTCCTTTTCCAGTGGTCGAGTGAACCACATTCGAAGCAACCATTCTTCTTTTCTTTGCCTTTCCCCTTGGATTTAGACCTGCCTCTTTCTTCAAATCCACCACCTCTATTCTTGGACCTTCCTCTGTCCTTGCCTTTGACATGAAGTCCCCGTGCTTGAGAACTTTCTTCTTCTTTGTCCATTTTAATATATGATTCCAAGTTCTCACACACTTTAGAAAGTGTGATAGTATCTTTGATTATCATGGTGGTTTTGAAGTGCTTGAATGAAGGTGGAAGTGAATGTAGTAACATGACAGCGGTGTCTTCATCATCCATCTTTGCTCCAACCTTCTCCAAGTTTGATATGCAATTCGATCATTAAGATCATCCCATTCCTCCATCTTGAGGCCCAAGAGCTGTTCCTTCAAGAGTAGCTTGCTGCTGATAGTTTTACCCCTGTAGACGCTTTCAAGCTTCTCCTATGCTTCCTTTGCAGTCATATTCTCACCAATATGAAGCAAGACATTATCAGCAAGATGCATCTCAATGGAGCTCTTTGCTTTCTTATTCTTCTTCGTATAATCTGCTTCAGTCATTGTTGCAAGCTTATCTCCAATTGCCTCATCAACCTCTTGTTAAACCAGAACGTTCCTCTGCCAAATCGTGAAGTTGTCCTTGCCATTAAAGGGCTTAATGGACGGTTTCACATCTCCTGCTTCGACAATGATTTTGCTATTCACCATCGCAAAACACCTTGAGCCTAAGCTCTGATACCACTTATTGTGTAAGCCCCCTTTAGGATCTGTGTTTTACTACTTAAGCAAAATCAGAATAATAGATGAACTGAAAACATAAACAAAACACAGCAGTTTTATAGTGGTTCAGCCAAAACTTTAGCCTACGTCCACTTCGTGATCTCTCTTGAGAGATTCACTGGCACTATGAAGAATTTAGGTGTTTACAAGTACTTATTGCAGATCCCTCAAACCTCTCAGACTAGTTCTTATCTCTCTATCACCTTGACTCTCAGTTTTCTGCACTCTCTATCTTAATTCTATAAAACCCACTACAGTTCCTATTTATAGGACATAGAGGCTGCTAATACAACATGTGATTAGGATTCCTAATCCTAATAAACTAAGCCTTTCTAAGCCTATAATACAAATCCTAATAGAACTTGAAAGACTAACTTTCCTAAAACTTATAGAAAAGCTGCGCGCAAACCTCTTTCTTTTCTAGACTTGGATTTGAATTTTGCATCCTAATTTTCCAGATTGTATCAATGAGGCAAAAACACAACAAACCAGTCTGCCAATCCCCAACCCACCAACCCAGCGGTAAAGTTAACCACACACTATTCCACACTCCAGTCAACTCTAGCGTGGAACCCTAGATTCCATGAACCGTAACTACAACGGAGGCTTACCCAGGCAGCAGTCACCATCCTCCAGGCTAGGACCTCGCTGCTATGTATCAGCTAGCCTTGGCAGATCTCTACAAGGCAAACAGAGAGCACCAACAAGAGCCTAAGGAAAAGGCCGAGGCTCAGAAACAGGTGGCCACGCTAATGTCAAAATTCGACGAGCTGAAGAAGGCGCTGGAAGCAAATGCTAACCCAGCGCAGAGCGAACAATCATAGAGTACCAGACATAGCCGACCCAATGACGGAAGATTGGTACCAACACCAGTAATACATATGCAGGTCCCGCTGAACCCATCCGAACTGTTGGGAATGGGTCCCCCACCCCCACCATGATTGATGATGGAACAAGAAGCGGAGTCACAACTACGCACTAACCGCTCCACAACCAGAGCTAGAACGAAGGGCAACCCACTTGCTCCCAGGCGGGAGTTGGTTCAGCAAAATCTCCAGACTGGACCCGTTGGCGACGCAACTGCCCTAATCTTAGAAAGGATGCAGCAACTGGAGCAAAGATTGATCCTGGCCGAGACAAGAGCCCCAGCGCAAATCCCAAATCCGCTCTTTGCTTCAAGGCCTGGACCATTCACCGCTAAGATCCTGCAAGCCATCAGGCCAGCACATGCAAAAAAACCAAAAATGCCACAGTACAGCGGACTGACTGACCCTTTTGACCATATGGACACCCTCAAGAAAGTCACCAACAATAAGGGATTCGATGACGCCACCCTCTACCACTTATTTAGTGAGACATTGGACAGTGAGGCGATGAGCTGGTTCTTCGAATGCCCGCGGGGCTCCATCGACTCATTCCATGCACTATCGAATGCTTTCCTGTCACGGTTCATCATGCTGGCCGTCGGACATCACAACACAAGCCAGTTGTTCAACATCAAGTAGGGTGCAGAGGAAACATTGAAGGTATTCGTCACTAGGTGGAGAGCAGTGGCATCTCGGTGCAGCGACCTTGACAAAACAATGGCATTGGCAGCCTTTAAACAAGGACTTCTAAAGGGACAATTTCTCTATCATCTCAACTACAATCAACCAAACGCCACGTATGACCACGTCATGACTGAGGCCATCCTCCACGCACAGGCATAATTCATTACATAAGGGAGAAACCCCACCACCTCTTCCAACGCTAGCAAAGTCCAGTCAGCCTTTCTCCAGCCATATAAGTACACATAGTCCTCACAAACTCATACATGAAGAAATATAAGATCAGTGCAAAGACCAAATCCCACCACCACCTCTAAGAAAATACCCAAGGGTGGGCAAACCAAGGAACACCAGCAAGTGGTGCAAGTACCACGAAGACAGCGGTCACAACACCAACAACTGCAATGCTCTTAAAAAGGCTATCGAGACTTTATAATGTGATGGCAAGTTGGAACAGTTCAAGGTGCGGCAGCCACCACCAATATCGAGCCCATGCGCCGTATCAACACCATCGACGGCAGTGCTCCTATCACCAATATGTCTCATAGGGCAAGAAAGCGTTATGCACGCGCCAACCACTCCAAAGGAGTTTGCAACATCCATTATGAAAGGTCCGCTATGTAGACCCCGTGAAATTCCGAACATCACTTTTTGACGGAATAATTTTTCGTGACCTTTGTTTGGTCAAAGACTTTTGGAAATAGTTTGCGCTTGGGCCTTGGGTCCAAGAATAGCATAAGGTTAGAGTCCAAAATTTACTTTGGACACCCAACAGACGGATATGCTAGTGAACCTATCCCAATAAGTTAGTTGACCTTTGACCCGAACATCTCTCTTGATCTAATAAGGTTCTTGTAGCTCATAATGACATCTTTGCATAATTTTGAAATATACTTGTGTGTGCGTTTACGATTTTCTTGTTTTACCTTTCTTAATAATTGGCGAAATTTCTGCTCGCCTTACCCGAAGCTTACTCGTCAAGCATCTCACCGACTTTCAAAAGCACAATTTATTTACTTCTTATGTTTTTCAAACTCGAGCAAAACTCCGACAAAACTTACCTTGCCATTTTTCTATCTAAAAATAAGTTTTGTGAGGCCCGATCCTTATTTGGCATTGTCAACACTTTAATTTGAGTTTTCTTGTATTTACTTATTTTACTTTTATTTTTCCCCATCACTTTGGTTTTTAAAACTTCGTGTTTTTACCCAAATTTATCTGCCCAAGCTGAGCCTTTTCTCTTTCACACGCAAAGAGCTTCTCCTCTTTCCTTGTTCACGTCAGAATTGGGCTGAGAGAAAGGAACCTCGTTCAGCTCCTCCCTTCCACGTTGCCAGCATGCATATGGCAACTCCTCCAAGAACATCATCTCAGACCTTCAAAAGGGAGAACCCAGCCCAGAAAACGTCATTCACTCTCCTCTTCTCGCCCTTTCTCTCTTTGCTGGGCACATCAGTCTGTTTGCGAGCCCCTAAACGCCTAGTTAGAGACCTCCGATCAAAAAACGTTCTTCACCAAAGTTGTTCGTCTATGTCTCCTATATCTAGCCTCAAAATTTCAGCCCCATTAGAGTCGATTTGAGTCCTGTACACTCCTCAAAGCAGAAGCTGTTCAGAAAAGAGCCTGTTCCGGATTTCAGCTTGAATTCCCTCTCTTGCTCCACTCGAATCCCTCACATCTTACTTGAGACTGATACAAACACTTTGTAAGATTCTGGAACCATCAATTTCCCCTTTCTTTCTTCAATTTTTAGGCTCCATACATTCAAAACAACTATTCCACATATTGAGAAGTTTCTGTTGCACTTTGCATATTCGAGATTGAGCGAACTTCTTGGCCTGCGGCTGGACTCGATCCAATCAGCTCCCTCAGCTCTCTTTCCTGTTGAAATCCTCAAGAGAAACTCACCTTTTTGATTAGTCTTTGGTGAGTATCATCTTTTCCATAAAACTCTATATATTTTTGGTTGTTATTACGAATCCTTGAAGATTATGAACTTGTCACTGCTGTTGTTGGTATCTTGCTGCCTTAATTTTGAATTTTTGATTTGTCATCCATTCTAATGTCTAGGGATTCTGCTAGGTCATGGCTACACCTTGAGTATTAGAATCGTATTTGGTTCAAAGGTTATTTGTTGTTTGTAGCTGTCCAAATATCATGTTTCAATGCATTATGTCATCGAACTACAACACCTGCCCATATAGTATTAGAAAGTAACCTGAGCTATAGGTCATTAGGAGCATTAGACATGCCTCTTAAGTGTGTTGGATTTGTGCTAGAACATGGTTATTTTGAACATTGAAATCATGCTTGATCATAGAGTTTATTTGTGTTATTGTTGTCCAAACACCATGTCTTCAAAACATCATGTTAGTGAGCTACAAGACCTTCCCCTTATAGTATTGAAAGGTGACTGAGACTTTAAACCTTTAGAAGCTTTAGATACTTTCTATAGGTGTCTTAGAGTCTACTTAACCAGCCATTTTGGGTACCAAACGAGCTTTACACAAAAGAACCAATTTCTGCAGTTTTCAGTTTCCAGTATAATCTGACCCAGCTGCATTCCTTTCAAAACTGGAGCTGAACCGTTGAGAATTTGGGATCAGTTCCTTCTGGAGAAAGATAGTTAACACATATATGAACATTTCAGAATTTGAATCACCCCAAAATAATTTTTCTAGAATTAGTTGTGCAATTTTGAAATAGGTGGACAGAAGCTGTTATTTCTGGGGAAAACCTGCACATTGTTTTACTTTAGGTTCTGAAACCTTTACTCTTCACATGACTTCACTCAAAATTCTATAACCATTTCATTCTTACTGAGTTGGTTGTTAAACCATCTTCTTTCCAAAATTTTCCAAGAATCACCTCAAGTATTTTGGACACTCTTCCTTGACCCTTAACAGTTCCTACTTAAACTCTGTTTCCAGCTTTTGACAATTCGTTTCCTAAAGATGTTTTCGCCACTTTTTCCTGAAAAACCAACTCTCCCTTAGAGCCCTAATGGTCTGGTTATTAGTTAGTAATTAGGTTAAAGGAAAGGTTTTCTTCGGAGAGTAATGTGAGTGAATAGCTAGCCTAGTTTATAGTGATTAATGTCACTTATTTGGTCTAGGCTTCATATCTTGGTAGGATCTTGTGAAGTGGAGGTTGCTACAAGGTTGCTACAAGGTTGCATTGAGGCCAAGTGCTGCAAGAGAAAGCTCGAGTTCCAGGTAGGGGATGCCTTTAACTCTATCTATGCTTTTCTTGCATATACTATGTTTTATATGAGGCCTCTTGCATGTTTTGGAAATTATCTGTTTTTACAACTTGAAATGGTTTGTGTGGATTGGATTGATGTGTTGGCAATTGATGGGGATGTAAGGAGAGGTCAGTTCCTCCTTGAGCCACCGGTGGTGGGCAGTGTGCACCATGCCCTTGTTATCTCCCCTTTGTCTCTAGCCTTGTGATTAATGAATTCCGGAAAGTGGTTGGCTAGATGGACAGTTGTGATGGAAGTGTGAAAGATGATCAATTGCCGTGGGATTGTAGTTGCGTGGTGACGATCACGTGGAAGCGCAAATCGGTTTTTATCTATTACTTTTTCTCAAAACGATAAATCATATTTTTAAACTTAGATATGGGGGCGGGCATGGGCAATGACTGGATGTAGGAGCCTAACCCCTACTTTAGTTTGTTTTGCAGGCTGTTGTTGTCGAAGCTTGGGTATGGAGGATAATCCTTGGAGGCCAAAATTTGTTTTGTTTAAAATTTATTTTATTTGGCTTGTTTGATTTCGTTAAATTTTTGTAACGTTATGTATGGTTGATGATGTGTGTGATTGCTTACCACCAAAGTGGAACCCTAGGGTTAGAACCTCCATTTGAGTTTAGGTCCTAGTGGGCTAGACCTAGAAGACTCACGTAACTTACCATTCAATGAACTTAATGCAAACTTGGGCTAAGAACTAAAAATCGACATAGGTTCTAAAACTTAACACAACACCACCTTCCTTTCCTCTTCCTCGCCTAGTTCGTAATCTTGTGATTACGAGCCAAGCCCACTATACAAGCCCAAAAATTTCGGGCTTATAGATTTCTTGTTTTCAACCTAAAGGCCTTGTCTCTTTGAGGAATTCTAGGCCCAAAACACTTACTCCAACTGTCGCGGGTGTAGGGTTCCTTAGGGAGGTGGCGCTGTGGTAATCCGGTCTCCGGGTCGCCACACGCTAAGCTACCAAGATTTTGATGGGAATCCATAACCTTCTCCAAGGAAGAAGGGTGCGGAGTACATCTCCCCCACGACGATACATTCTTGATCGACGCCGTGCTTGATAAATGGTCAGTGGGAAGAGTCCTCATTGACAGCAGATCTGCTGTCAATGTCATCTTTAATGGCTGCTACAACCAACTTCAGCGGAACAGAAAACTCTACTCCAAGATCACGAACCACTACTCAGCTTCTTTGGTGACGTTGCACAACCACTGGGTTCTAACTACATGCGCCTAGCAGTCGCGCAAGCCCATGCACGGCAGAGGTACACACAGAATTCATAGTTGTCGATTACTTCAGTTCTTACAATGCCATCTTCGGTTGACCGGCACTCAACAAGCTAAAGTGCATCATTGCCAGATATATGTTTCTCATGAAGTTCCCTACACCCAACGGCACGAGCTGTGTGAAAGGAAGCCAACAGCCAGAGCAAGAATGCTATTCAACTATTGTGGCGCAGTCAGCACGCCACCATGAGATCCTAACGGTGGGAAATTAAGTGTCGTTGACAGACGCAATTGAATACCCTAGGGATAGCGAGGAGAAGTATGTAAAAAAGGAACCTGTCAACCCAGAAACATCCTTGCAGGTTATCAGCATCTCTGACGAACACCCTGAGCGGACGGTCTGCATCGGAGCCTAACTCACCCCCAAGATAGCGGCTGAACTCACCTAATTTCTGCGAGACAATGCTGCTGTGTTCGCATGGTCCTATGCCGACATGCCAGGCATCTCCCCTGAAATCATCACGCACAAGCTAAGCATTAAACCATCTTTCTATCCAATAAAACAGAAGCGCAGGGCCATTGACGAAGAAAGATATCGTGCAATAGGCGAAGAAGTTGCCAAGGTACAAGGCATCAGGTTCATCCCCCAGGTCAATTATCCCTAATGGATTTCCAACTTGGTCATGGTAAAGAAGCCTAGCGGGAAGTGGCGAATGTGTGTGGATTTCAAGGGTCTCAACAAGGCATGCCCCAAGGATAGTTTCCAGCTACACCCTATAAACTAGCTGGTCACGCAACTGCGGGGCACGAGCTGCTCAGCATGATGGACGCTTTCTCCAGCTACAACTAAATCAAGATGTACCCCAGCGATCAAGAATGCACCACCTTCACAACCGACAAAGGCCTATATTGCTACAATGTCATGCCTTTTAGATTGAAGAACATCGAGGCAACATACCAGCGGTTAATGAATGCCATGTTCGCTGAGCATCTCGGTAAAATAATAGAGGTGTACGTGGACGACATGCTAGTCAAGAGCATCAAGGCCAGCGGACACGTGGCAAACCTCCGTATCATATTCGCCATTCTCTTGGCCCACGGTATGCGCCTTAACCCAGAGAAATGTCTTTTCGGCATCACCCCTAGCAAATTTTTGGGTTACATCGTCAGTGAACGAGGCATAGAGGCTAACCCTGACAAAGTGCAAGCCATCATCAACATGAAATCCCCGGTGTGGAAGGTGCACGTTCAGAGCCTCCAGGGAAAGCTCACCGCCCTCTCTCGTTTCATCTCCAAGCTCACAGACAGATGTCTCCCATTCTTCAAAGCCATGAAGAGGACCCACAAGAAAGAAATTGACTGGAACCCAAACTGTGAGGCGGCATTCCAGATTCTAAAGGAATATTTAGCGGCAGTCCCACTTCTCTCATTCCCGAACAGGGTGAGATACTCTACATATATCTAGCAGTATCCCCATCAGCGGTCAGCTGTGCAATCTTACGAAGAGAGGGACATGACGAGCTCCCGATGTTCTACTCCGGCAGAGGTATGAACGGTGCTGAGACCATATACACCCCACTGGAGCAACTTGCTCGCTCGCGCGCTCATCGTCACCGCTAGACGTCTCCGCCAATACTTCCAAGCCCACACAATCCATGTCCTGACAAATCAACCTCTAAAGCAGGTAATGTAGAACCCTGAATACTCCGGATGCCTCAGCAAGTGGGGCATCAAGCTCAGCGAGTTCGACATCGAATACAAGCCGCAAACCACTATGAAAGGCCAAGCGGTAGCCGAATTCATCACCGAGCTCACTAAATGTCAGGATGAACCTCACTTAAGGGCAGAAGAAGGTGACAAATCCATGAAACCCACCAAGGACCCAACACCCAAACAGCAGTCAAAATGGAACCTCCATGTA
This sequence comes from Rosa lucieae, assembly GCA_024704745.1. Lineage (NCBI taxonomy): Eukaryota > Viridiplantae > Streptophyta > Magnoliopsida > Rosales > Rosaceae > Rosa > Rosa lucieae. Next base: position 56,437,520 of record CM045498.1, read on the forward strand.
GACTGGTCCACCTGCGCCAGGGCCTATGGCGTCGGAGTCATCTTGACGGGACCAGGGGGACTGAACATGGAGTACGCGCTGTAATTCAACTTCACAGCCTCAAATAACATGGCAGAGTATGAAGCACTCATTGCAGGCTTACTCCTGGCCATTGACTCAGGCGCTGACAACGTCAACATATTCCGTGACTCCCAGCTAGTCGTCAACCAAGTCAACAATATCTTCAGAGCCAAAGACAAACAATTAGCGGCATACTTGGGATACGTCAAAACTCTCCTCAAAAAATTCAAATTCCACACCATCACACAAATCCCCAGAGAAAAAAACACCAAGGCAGACTCTTTGGCAAGGTTAGCAACCGCTCAACCACACCAAAGCCTAGCGGACACAAGGGTGGAATGCCTTGACAGGCCAAGCATCACCAAAACCCTAGCTGAAATATTTAACATTGAGGTCAATCCCAGCTGGATGGATAAAATAATCGAATACAAATGCAATGGAACGCTGCCAACCGACTAGGTCGAAGTGCGGCAACTTAAGCGAAGAGCAACCTACTATAACATATAGAATGGCAGGCTTTACCGCTAAGGGTTCACCCATCCCAACCTTCGATGTCTGACCCCAAAGGAGGGAAAGGTCATTCTGGCAATGATACACGCCGGGGAATGCGGAAATCACTCAGGCCAGGTCTCCGGCAAATCGCACCATGCTGCAGGGGTACTTTTGGCCCACACTAGGCGACGATGCCAGAGAATTCTCCAAGTCCTACCACAAGTGTCAACAATACGCTGACCTCCATCATACCCCGGCAAAGCTCTTCTCTATAATCATCAGCCTATGGATTCACTCCACTTGGGGCCTCGACCTAGTTGGAAAATTACCAACTGGTGGGGGACAGTTCACGTACATCATCGTTGCCATCGACTACAACAACAAGTGGATCGAGGCCGAGCAGCTAACGGCAATCACTACTGCCAAGGTAACCCACTTCCTCTAGAAGAACATCTATTGTCGATACGGCGTCCCCTATAAGATCATCATAGGCAACGGAGCACAGTTCAACAATAAGGAGATCATATCTTTTACCGCCAATCTGGGTACCAAGATGAGCTTTGCATCTGTGGCTCACCCCTAAACCAACGGACAAGTTGAAGCGGCAAACAAGATAATCAAGAAGCTGCTAAAAAAGAAACTCGATAATGCCAAGGGTTTGTGGGCAGAGAAGCTCCCGGAAGTTCTGTGGGCCATTAGGAGAGCCCCAACATCCGCTAACGGTGAAACACCATTTTGCATGATGTTTGGGTCTGAGGTCGTCCTACCCATCGAGGTCACCCAACCTACCGCTAGTATCGAAGGCTAATATTCTGAGACCAATGCCAAGGGTATCAACCTCGACAAGATCTCTTCGAGGAAAAAAGTCACAAGGCCCATTTGCACAACTTGCAAAACAAGCAACGGATATCGCGTTTCTAAAACACCAGAGTCAAAGCCCGGAACCTCCAACTTGGGGACTAGGTAATAAAGGAAGCAATTCCACTGCCAACGGCACTCCGGCCCACTTGGGAATGATCATCCCAAATTGTAGACGTCGTCAGCCCCGACACTTTCTACTTAAAGGACAAGGATGGCGTCACAACGACCCACCCTTGGAATACCGAACACCTTCGTTATCACTACAAGTAATTATATCGCTGACCCAAGAGCAGCTTGACTTAGCTAAATTTTTGTACAATATTTAGCTAAGGGAAGCTACCCAACGAGTACTCTCCCTCTTTTGTAAACGCTAATCTCTCAACATGTAATCTAATAACACTACTGTTGCTAACTCTTAAAATATTTTCCAAGACTGCACACAGAACTCCATGAACTCCAAACAAAGAAGGTCCCACTACCTAAGATCCAGGTCCTAGGTTCGAGTCACTATGGGGGTAGGAGTAAAATCCTTTGATCATCTTTTTAAAAGAAGAAAAAAAAAAAGATTACAGACATGTTTACTTACTTGGAATGAGAGGGAATGATTTTGAGTAAATTTATTTCTGCGTTTACTAACACATAAAGGAATCGGAATGATTCCGAGTAAAAGTATTCCTACGTTTACTAACACAAGAAGAAATCAGAACGAGTGTAGGTCTCACCTCCTTATAAGGAATCAATTCCTGAATACTCAAGAATTTGATTACGAAAGGAGGAGATGAGTTTAGGAATCAACTCCTCCGGAATCATTACCGATTCTTTTCTTCTCTCATTCCAGTTGTCTCCGATTCATGATTATTTTTCATTCTAAGTAAGTAACGTGTCATACATGTTAAATTTTATTAATCATAGAAACAAAACTGTTTAGTGAGGAAATTCACCAAGGAAGACATGAATGAAATGAATGATGAGAAGTTTGGAAGTTCACTTTTTTTGCTCTTTGGTTAATATGCTGGGCTCAGTGTTTTTAATCCTACAGATATTAAAGTTTGAGTAAAAAACCAAAAACAGATTTCTAAGGATAGGAAAAGTATAAAAGAGAGCCTGATTATAATTATAGATGAAATGATAGCATACTAATACAGATTAATTGTGGTAGAATTTGTGCACCTTTTCTGTATGCAAGAAAATTCTGTAGTGGCAACTCTGAATATCATTTTGAATCTTCCATTCTTACATTAGAGGTTAATTTTTATTAATCATAGAAAGAAAATAGTTTAGAGAGGAAACTCACCAAGGGAGACATATATGGAATGAATGATGGAAAGTTTGGAAGTTCAGTTTTTTTGTTGTTTGGTTAATATCCTGAAACGCCAAAAAAACTGCATTTTTTTATAGCTTTGGTTTAGCTGGTTCTGTGCTAACGAACAGCTTGTGCAGCCAAGACATGCTTTTTGTCAATCTTGCGATGCTTTCACTAAGCAGTAGAATATGCATATTAGTCCATTGTTTTGAGGAAAAATGACTTGGTTTAGTATACAAAAATATCTACAATTGACATAATTACAAAAGTAATGTTTAAGATGCAAGAATGTTGTCAGCAAAGTTAAACAGGTACGATGTGTTTCTTAACTTCTTCCATCTTTATGTTGTCAAAAACCTCAGATTATTTCAGATTTGAAAAACCTATGCTATATATAAGAATTGATCAAGAGTTTCTGTAATCTTGCTGAACTAAATTTTAGACTCAAGAGCAAATAAATTTTAGGATCAGTATTATTTTTTATTCTTGTTTATAATAATTCAATCGAGTTAAGAATTTGAATTCTATTTTTTCTCTGTTTCAAACCTATAAATACGTAAATTATACAGTTGCATGAATGAGGCACATTACTTACATATGAGTCGCATTGGGGGGTAAGACGTATGGAATTTCATTACCAATGCTATTGGAACTCAAATCCCTTGAAGAAGAAAGATGAAAAGATTCAGGAATAGGTATTCTTACACAACTATATTAATTTGAAAAGAAAACAGTAGAACCACTTACTGTTGCTTCAAACTGTAGAGATAACTAATCTTAGCCGTGCATAATATTAAAGGGCAAGTTAGTTCTTCGTAATACAGCACTACACTTTAAGTATGATAAATAATCAATAATGCTGATATGTGCATTACAGGAATTAGGCCTCATCAAAAAGCCTGCGGATCAAGTGGGCCGATGGAGGCCTGCAGGCCCGCAGGGCCAAAAGCCAGTAAACACACAAAAACCCGGCCGGACCCATAGACATGGCCCGTAAAAGCCAGTAAACATATATATATATATATATATTTATAAACACACATATTTCTATATTAGTATATATACCTACAATTTTGTTCGGCCTGCTATAATGATCTGCTTTGCCAGAACCTAAGGTTACTGTTTGAAAACCAAAACCTTTACTAATTGTTACTAAGTAATAAAATTTACCAAAAAGAAAGAACTCAAAAATATGCTCTCTTCTTTGACTCCCGTAAGGTAGGTTTCTCGACGGTGGCTTCTTTCACGGAGTGGCAGTCTTGTGCTTTTGACTGAGATTAGGGTCCTCTCTCCTTTCTCTAGTCTAATTCTTGGTGGGGCTAGCAGGATAACTCAACAGGGCTTCTTGCTCCTAGGCTGCTACCTCATTCTTCTCATCGTCGTCGTTGGCTGTGGTGATGGTGGCTATGATACTGATCTGAGGTTGGAACGGTATGTTATTGATGCGGGTTTTCTGCGGAGAATGGAGGCAAGGGCGAGTACCGGTGTTTGGCCAGCATTTTACGGCGGTGATTGGTCCGGTTGATTTGCCTCGGATCGCATAGATCTGATGGTTGTGATGGTGGATGGATTCTGCTTCTTGGAGGGACTGAGTTGCTGGGTATCAGATCCGATTAACCAATTTGTCCTTGATGGTGGTTACGATGGCGGAGGTAAAAGTTCCCAAGGGAACTTGTGCAGCGGTGGTCTCTACGGTGGTAGTGGTGGATTCTGTGGTGGTCTCTAAGGGGGTGGCAGTTTCTGTGGAGATGGCAGCGGCTTCCAAGAAGGCGGCGGCGACGGCATAATTGTTGGCAAGACTAGGGTTTCTTATAAATGGGCTTGTTGGGCTCTAGTTTGGGGCTGGGCAAAGGCCTGCTGGGTTTGTATATTTTTGGAGGGGATGGAAGGTGATCTATCACCTTCCACTCCAAGTTTTTAATTATTTATCAGGTCGCAAAGATCATATTCTTTGAGGATTCATTTTACTTTTTGCTTCGGAGGATTTTGATTTTTGTTTGGAATAAAGGTGCGTGGATTTCCTAAAAGGTGGGTGTACTGGGGGTATCGTGGGTCTTATTCTTGTTTTAGAATAGGTGTTTAGGGTTCCCTAAGGAACGATTCTTTCTGTCGACCCAATAGGGGGTTTTATTTTTTGTACTACTTGCTGAATATATATATAATGGGCTGACCTCTTTTGATCAAAAAAAAAAATATATATATATATATCTATATAAGTATATATATTTATAAACACACACACACACACATATATATATATATAGATATATATATATTATATAGATACAGATCCTATCCAGAGCGAGGCATCGCTTTGAAATTTCAGAGCGAGGTTAGGGTTTAGGGTCACTTTTCGGTCGCATATCCACATCTCAACCGTTCAGTTTCTAGGTACTAATGTATAGATCATCTCTGCAAAATTTCATCCAAATTGATGGTCGTTAAGGCATTGATAACTGCCTTAAAGCTAGTACGGTTCAGGTTGGACAGATTCAGTTCGTCCATTGGTTTAAGCGAGTTAGATACCTTAAAGACCATCAATTTCGTTGAAATTTTGCAGAGATGATCTATACATTAGTACCTAAAAACTGAAAGGTTGAGATGTGGATATGCGACCGAAAAGTGACCCTAAACCCTAACCTCGCTCTGAAATTTCAAAGCGATGCCTCGCTCTGGATAGGATATATATATATCTATATATATCTATATATATATATATATATGTATCTATATATATCTATATATCTATATATATACTTATATACAGTCCGGCTACGGTGCGGACGTCCGTACCGTGCGGACGGTACGGATTTCCCGTTTTCCCTCACTTTCCGATCACATTTTTACATCTTAACACTACTAGAAATTTCCCCAATAGGGACTAACTAGTAGGCACCAAAAGTCATCAGTGTGAAATGGAAATAGTAAGCCACCGCTGTGAATTATTGGTGAAATAAATTATCATCACACTGTACAACAGTGGCAAAGTGAGAAATGGAGATATTTATAATTTAGTAATAACCCAGCCCACTGATATTGGTGTGAAACACGGTAGTGGAGCTGACACACTTGCCTTTATCGATTTTGACAATCTTTTATAACCGTCGGATTAGTGATGAAGAGATGATCGATGATGAGAGAAAGCTTCCTTCAATATACCCCCTTCACTCCAGAGTTCAAACCTAATTTAGATCTAAATCTGGAGGTTTCTCCTCTCTCTCTCTCTCTGCATCTCCAGACCAAAACAAGATCGATCTAGTTTTTTCTCCCCTCATTTTTATTTTCGATATCTCTCCTCTTTAGTGTTTTGAATCTTTTGGGTGACTGTTGCAGTAAGGAAAAGATCGTCTCCCATCACTTAGCACTACAAAGAACTCGAAGCCGCCATTCACGTGCTTCCAAGGTCTGTGTCGAGGTCCAAATGGCATTAACTTTAAGCCAAGGAGGGATTCTCGAGAAGAACGACTCTCCGTTTGAAGCCTTCAGCTTTTTCTTCTCTCAAGATCTGACCCGTTGCCGCTTAATCTCCAAGCCTCGATCAAAAGTTATTCGAGCTTAGAAATTGCTTGGATGTTGGTCAAATAAAAAACCCAAGCTTGAGCCCTTCGATCTCTCTCTCTCTTCGTCAAATCGTAAAATTCCATTCTCAGATGCCAAGTTCTCTTGCAGTCAAGTTCCTATCGAATCTATGCCTTATCTTCTCCAAGGCTCAACCAAGGTAGTTCCTATTCCAACTCTTCCTTGTTCTCATTGTTGTTTTTTTCTGAATTTGATCTATTCTGATTTGGGTTTTTTGGTGTAAAATGGACAGATTTGAATGTTATAAGCATTTTAGTGAATATAGAGAAATTATTGATTTGTGGAGGGTTCGTAGACAAAAGAATGTGGCATCCCTATCAAAATCTTGTGATGGTACTTCTAATCAGCTTCTGCAGCGTGGTGTTTCCTCAGACCAGCTTTACGATACCATTTGCAAGCAGGTTAGTTCTTTTCCTTCTATCCTTTGTCTTGAATTGTATGCCTGGACAGAAAATAGTGCAGAAAATATCACTCATATTGTTTAGTTTTCTGGTAGAGATAACACTCACTCAATTAAGGAACTATGATCTTGTTTAAAACTCACTCAGGTTCTGCTTCATTGATGTTGCCTCATTTAATCAGCACACTGATGAACATAAGATGTGTGTGTGTTGATGTCTTGTTCTCAACCTTAAATTCTTACTGTACATTTTACACAAATTAATCGCCGAACCTTATAATACAAACATATCAGACTTTCTTTGACTGGATAGTGGCTTTGCTCAACGTTTAGGATGTAAACATGATGATTAAAAGACATGGTGAAAATTTCTTTAGACTAATAATATCAAGTTACTTGCAGCATCTTTTAAATTTAAAAGACCCATCTGATCTTACTAGTGAAGACAGAGATAGGTTGATTGAAGATCTAGTATTGTTTTTCCAACCTTATTCTCTTCCTACAAAACAATTTTACTGGGGTGAGGGTGGTTGCATCTTAATGACATCGATATATTCTCTAATTTTCCTTATGATTTATATTTAACTCTTGCTTTTATAGGTGCGAGAGATAACTTATATATGGCAGACAGATGAGCTTAGATGCCATAAACCCACACCAGTTGATGAAGCTAGGGTAGGTAAACCACTTCAGCATTAGAGCCATTGATATTCACATGCTTTGGCTCTTTGAAATTGTGTGTATCTCTTACAGACAATAAATTGTATATATTGTTTGCCACAGGTTTGAACATTGTGGAGCAGTCCCTTTGGAAATCTCTACCTCATTATTTACATCGTGTCAGCAATAAAGAAGGTTTGTCTTCAAATTCTTTTCTGGGATTGATCTGTTTCTAGTTCTTTATATGCATAAGTTTCCATGTCATTCAATATTGTTGTCAAATTTGAAACATTTGTAAATCTTTTCCACCAAAAAATTAATTACCTTATGTAAGGCAGAGTCAAAGATTTTTAATGGAAAGCATATACTGTGAACAAATCGATGACTTAATGACTCGCCCAGTAATAAAGAGGGTGATTAGGAACTGTTTTCTGCACTACAACTTCATTCAAACTTTACTGGTTTGATTCGCAAGATTTCATAGTTTGTAAGTTTGTTTAATACCATCTTTGAAAGGTTGCCTTTCAGCAACCAAATTTTTTCATTTGTTCCTTTGATGTGTCCTCCAAGTCAAAATAAACGCTAGCTTGGTCGAAACACTTGTTTCGTATTGCTCTCTTTGTCGAAACACTAGATTAAAGCTAACAACAACTCTTCCTTATCCTTTTGCAGCAACATGTGGTTAGTTGCACGAGTTCGTAGGTGCTTTGAAGTCTGAAATTCTCTTCCATTTGTGATACTTAAATAATAAGACTTTCAAGCATTATAGCGATTTTGTATCTTGCCGGCATGGCTGTCATGCACCCATGCCATGAAATTTGGTGCAGGCATAACCCTTCTGAGATCAAATAAAATTCAGAGGTGAGTGTCTAAAGAGCGTTGTACGCTCTCTGTAAGTTTCTTCTCAGTCTTAAAGACATCCCTGTCACAAATCTTCTTTGTTTCATTTTTGGAAGCTTATGCGGATCCCTGTATATCACTTATCATATGAGGCATTGATTTGTTCATTGACCCACATGGAGGAAGGCTTGTCCCTGCAGAAGATTATTGAATTGTATTCAAGTCATAAGTACAAGCAATTCCGTAATTTCATGATGTTCAAGGTATGGTTTTCAAATTAGTGGACTATTGTATATTGTCTCTTTACAGCTTTATAGGACTGATTCTGATGGAGCTATGAAAATGAAACAAATAAAACGTTGTTGGTTGTTAGTGCATTGTTGGCCAATTGCTAAAGAACATACATTTCTCTCTGTTTTTACTTGAATCTAAATAAATACTAAAACATATAGCAAGATCATTTCAGGCATATTTGTGGATTGCAGTTTCTTCATAATATTTTGAGTATCTTTCAATATCGATGTTCCCTCCAATTTTAAGTTAATAGGATTCAAAATTTGGTTTGTTGATCAACATTTCATTTATAAATAAGAAGTTAATTTCTATAACCTTTGTGATGGCCATTTTCTATCTATGTATGTCATAGATGAATACCTGAAGAATGTCTTTCTATATTTACTTTTGACTTTATTGTTTTTCAGTTTGTTGTAATGTTAATAATGATATGTGTACCAATGCTTTCATTAAAATTTACTTCTCAATCTATTCTTTCTTACTTGCTCAGCAGGTTCTATACTCCATCCCACAAGTTCCCTGATGCCATGTCTCTAGAGGATTGTACGTGTTCCTCCCATGTTTCTCAATTGGTGCTTCTCTGCCTTCAGTGGTTGTCAGTGGCAATATCAAGCTTGACCAATGAATTCAAAAAACACTCCACAAGTTTTATTCTCTCGAAAAAGGTATTATTAGCCTAGCCTAGTCTTAGTCTAGGCTTTCTTTCATTTAATTTCTGTCAATTAATTCTACCTTGTGTTGATTTGCATATCTTGTTAAAGACAATATCAATAGGTGGTTTCATTGAATTTAAATATGAGTGCTTCTTTTATAGTAAATCAGTGCAGTATTTTCTGTTTCTAAAGCATGAAACTAGTACTTGACAGAGTAGAAGGCATATTTCAATATCAGTACCAACATCCGAGATATTAAATTAGAATCTTATTTTTGTATCTCAGGTTGGAATTGCAACATTCTCACAAAAGTTGTGAAAGTGACAGAAGCATGGAAAAGTTGTTGGGAGGTAGCCAGATGCAGCCATGGAGAGGAAAATGAAATTTATGTTTTTTGATGTATTTTATTTGAAATTGTAGTTGAATTGTACAATATATTTTAGAAATACATGGTTGTAGGTGGGCCAAGTTAAATTTTTTTTTATATTTTCTCCAAAATTTGCCACTGATGTTGGTGGCATTGAGAAAAGTCATAAAACACACTGATTCATCAGTGGGAAAGAAAAAGGCATAGTAGCATTGGGTTTTGGTATGCCACTGATATTTTATCAGTCACTACTAGAATAATGTCATTAGACATCGCCACTATTAAATCGGTCAGGATTGCACCTGATGTTAAAAATCGTTTTAACATCAGTTTGTGAAAAAACCGATTTCTATTGTTATTATAGACATCGGTCACTAACTGAACCGATGAGAAAGGTTTTGTTGGAAAAATTTTTAAAACTGCGGAGGGACTAACTTTAAAAAATTTGAGAACGCGCGGGGACTAAAATTTCATTCCCCCCAACACTTGGTATTTTTTCCGCTTTCTCTAAAATTTCGAACCCAGACCTGCAGACCTCCAGACCTAGCCTCCTTCTCCAAGCTGACCTGCATCGACTCCCGATCTCCTTCTCCAAGCTGAGAAAGACGACTACCGACCTCATTCTCCAACCTAAGCCTACTGGAGCCGCCTCCAACCTGACCCCGAGTCCCTGACCTCGCTCTCTGACCCCGAGTTCCCCTGCCTCGCTCTGACCCCGAGTCCCCGATCTAGTTTTCCAGACCTCGAGCTTGAGCTCCGATCTGACCTCGAGCTTATTAGCTGACCTGAGCTTGTCATTCTCCAACGTCTAGTCTCGTAGGTCCTCTCTCTCTCTCTCTCTCTCTTCTGTTGGCTCTCTCTCTCTCTCTCTTCTCTTGGTTACCACCAGTACTGATTTTCTGTCCGGTTTTGATCTAAAGTTCAGTCTTTTTTGTTTAATTCTTGTGTATTTGAGTTGGGTTTTTGAAGTTCTTGGTGGAAGCTGAGCTAAATAGTTTGGCCACTGTTGTTCTGTTTGGGCTTGGTTTCTGCAGCTTCTTCATCTCAACAGGTTGGTTCAGTCTTCTTCTTCCTCATTCAATGTTTCCAAAGTTTGAATCTTTCTGCAGCTTTTCTCTGTTCTGTTAGTGGGTTTCTTCTCGTTAAGTCTAGTTAATGTGTCTCATTTCTGGATTGGAGCTATGGTTTTCACCTGTGAGGTTTGCCTGCCTTTGGGTATTGAGTTTGACAGATAGGAAATTGGTCTTGTTTATTATGGAGTGAAGTCTAGTTAAATTTATGAACTTTTGATACGGCTCTTATCATCTCACATATTCTTCCTATTAGTGCTCAAGCTCAGATATATGGGTTAATTTCATTTCTGGTGGCTGGAGAAAACTGAAAAAGAAATTAGGGATCATGTCTCGATTTGTTTCAAGCTTTTCAGAATGAGTCTACGGATTATATATGGTGGCAGGTAAATGGGTCTAGACTTTGTTTATAGCATGATTTTGATGTTTTGGCAGGGATTTGGGTATTTGTTTCTGGTGGCTGCAGAATATTTGGTTCAGGGCGATGGGCTACGGTAATACCACTCAGTAGGCCACTCACCTCCATGGCCTACTACCAAATTTATTCAGATTACCTTATTACCATAAGTATGCTATTTAGATCACTGGTAGAGTCAGTCTTTTACCTATTTGAAGGCAAGCATACGTGCTTTTATTTTTCTGTTAACTTTTGGTTTTGCCTTTTGGTTTTGGTTTTTTTTTTTGTCGTTGGTTTTGTTGCTTTCAAGTCCCAGTAGCTATTGATCAATAAGGCATACAAGTTTGACAAGGCAAATGAATTCCTGAAAGTTATATTTAGTACTGCACTCCTGATAAAAATTAATTTACTGAACAAGCCAAAAAATGTGGGGACTTGAGTGATACAGTTTGGACTGACCTTTTGGCTGTTACTAGACAACAGTTCTCCTCTGCTTGTTTTATTCTCTCTTTTTCCCAGAAAAAACATGGTTCTATCTCTTAGATTTGAATAGTCAATATTTAATTTTTTCTGGTGGATACAGTTGTGTGGTGTCTTTTCTTTGGTCTGAGTCTTAAGATGGATGTCAGCTGCAGGGGCTTTCTTTTGGTATGGGTGTGGAGTGTTAACTTGTTTAAACTTTATTTTGCTGAAATTGGGATTATTGGGATAATTGACTTGAATGGAAATTCTCATTGACTTATTGAATATCCCCTATGGGTTGTTTCTGGTTTTTCAATTTTGTTTGCTTGAAAAAATCTCTCTTGAATGTCTGGGATAGCTTCTGATCAACAAATCTCTCTTGTTTGGCCTTTTTCTTGCAGGACATCTTTATGTAGAAGTACTTCTTTTTGCAGTCATTTTCTATTCTCCCAGAAAAGTTACAAGCCCCCTAAGAAGCCTTTAACAAAGAAGGTTTGTGTGAAAGACAGTTACATTCAGCTATCTATCGCATCTTTATGTGTCTTTTGGTATTGCATCAGAAATGTCAAGTGAATTTAGTGTTCATGACTGTTTGCTCTGTTATGATTGTTTTTCACAGAAGCACACATGTTCTGGTGGCTTTATAGAAGTCCTAACAGAGTTGAGGATCCCTCAAAGCCATGGCCAATTATTCTCTGGCTCCAAGATGGACCTGTAAGTACTTTACCAATAATAATACGGAATGAGTGAATGTGGAAAACCCAGAAAGGAAAGTTGTTCATACTCATTGGAATCTTTCATATATTAATTTTGGTTTTTTGGCATGATTTAGGATAACCCAGTTGGAACCGGATTCAGTTTTGTGGAGGACAACGCTCTGTTTGTGAAAAATGATGTGGAGGCAGCCACTGATTTGACAACACTACTGAAAGAGCTATTCAACAGAAATGAGAGCCTCCAGAAGAGTCCTCTGTTCATTGTGGCAGAGTCTTATGGAGGCAAATTTGCAGCGACTCTTGGACTTTCAGCTATAAAAGCCATTGAAGAAGGAACACTAAAGCTTAGACTTGGAGGTAAATAGTAACTAATTAATTTTTTGGTCTAATTAGAGAAAACCGAGATCCTTAAAATGATGATACTTACAGTTTGGTTTCCAAGTGATATTCGATTTATACTGGATTTATACTCGATTTCCAAGTGATATTTACAGTTTGGTTTTTATATGTGCACAATGTAGCTTTCATGGGGTCCTCTTCTCAAAGACGTTTCAAGGATTGATGATGATGGCTTGGAGAAATCAAACCTGTCCATTGATTAATTGATTTGGTCTGGTTTCGATGAGTAATATTTGATGTTAGAAAATGATGGATTTGGGAAGTGGTCAGATTTGAGATTTCTAATAAAACCCATTTTGGTTAACAGTGTGGCTCAGCTGATCAAGCAGCAGATTAAGGATGGGAAATTAGAAGATGCAACTAATTCATGGAGTCACCTTGAGAACCTCATTAGCGCCGGGAGTAACGACGTGGTAATTTTATTTTTCTTTTTTTATATCTTTTATTAAGAGATTTATTAGTCTAAATGTTGCATGATTTTTCTTTCGCAACACGTGCATATTGTAAGATGAAGGTTACATGTAGTTCACCATTTTTTTTTTCATGACTGATTTTCAAGTATTATAACTCATATATTGTGATCTTAATTTCCAGGATTTCTATAATTTCCTATTGGATTCAGGAATGGACCCAGTGTCAGTGTCTGTGACAACCACTGAAATATCACCAAAAAAATTTACATTTACAAGATATACAAGATATCTAAATTCCTTGAGGCAGTCTTCATTAGCACCAGGTGGTAATGGAGATCTTGACACATTGTTGAATGGTGTCATTAAAAGGAAGCTTAAGATTATCCCAAACAATGTGACGTGAGTGTATATGTATTACCATTTATCTCACTTCATATTTGAAACTCACTCATTAAAAGTTTTTTTCTGCAATTGGGGAATGCAGTCCGACAATGTGTTCGAAGCTATGACCGGAGACTTCATGAGACCCAGAATTGATGAGGTAACAATATGATTAATATGGTACCTCAAACAAAAATTATTGTGCATTCTAGAAAATTTCATCTAATTTTATTGCATCTCTAAGATTTAGGGTGGTAATCTAACACCAAGTGAGTTAGGAGTTTGGGATCACATGTCTGGGATCTAATTTAATAACAGAAAATAGAGTATAATACATAAATATAAAACTATCAATGTATTTATCGTCAGATATCACATCTCTAGCTTTTTTATTATTTATTTGATTGCACTGAAATTCAAGAAGAGTCTGAATTTCTTCTCATCGTATTTATCGTCAAAGTTTGGAAATGAACGTTCCTTTTGATCTATCAGTGTATTCTTCAACAACCCAATCAAACCTGTCCTTATTACTACATTTGTCCTTCAGCATAGTTTTTTTTTTTTTTTTTTTCATCATATAGGTTTACCTCTTCTTGTCATCTACTCTACGACTCTTCTCATTTGTCTTAGAGTAAAATCTTATTTTGGAGTCAATTTTTGATTTATTTATTTATTTTATTTTTGGCTTTTTTGCAAGTCTTCCCTTTTCATATTTCACATAGGTTGATCATTACTCCACTCATATTTATCTCTTTTGGACTTGAACAGGTTGATCAACTCCTTGCCAAAGGGGTCAATGTCACAATATACAATGGGCAAGTAAGACTCCTCAAATCTTCTTTACTCAGGTTTCATGATTAAGTCTAAAAGTGGACCAATAAAATGTGCATGCTAGGTAATAATTCTCATCGGTTTTTGACCGATGTCTGGGGCTATAATTCTAGTAGTGATAGCTGTAAATCAGAGAGAACTGTCTTTTTAAAAAAGCTTTACATGTTGACAGGCCAAAAAACAATACTTAATAACTCAGTAACTGGGAGTGTAGCTGCAGATGGGATGTGCAAGTCACCTTTTAAAGAGTAAGAATTCTGCTAATTATGTAGTGCAAGCTTTCGTTTATATAGGTGGGATGTTCCTGAAATGGGATATGATGATAAACTCCCATTGTGCCTGCCTTTGAATCCTAAGAATGGGCAAAAATTCAGGAACAAAAATCGGTTTACTATTGTGCTGGTGAAATTGTTTACATGTGGTTTAATTGCTTCATGGTTGTTCTTTGTTTCCAGTGGGACTGAAGTATGTCTATTTATTTTCAAAAGCTTTGATGTTTTGTTGCATATCATAATTATAGAATCATCTCGATGAAAATTCTTGATTCTTTGCCACCTTAAATAGGATTTAGAGGCTGAAGTAGATTATGATATTCGTTGTCTATTCTTACAATTCTAGAAGATTTGTGAGGATCATGATATAACTGCAATTACTCTGCTGTTTAATATAAAGTTGCAGAAATTGAAGAAAGCAATGCTTTAGCTCTTGCTCTTGCTATATTTCCACATTGTAGGCTCAAATGCTTGGGATCGAGAAAACTTTACCAAATGTGAATTGTGAAATTTGATGATCATCGACTATTTTGCCTTGCAGGGACTGAACCCAATCTGGATCAATTTTGAGTGATATTGGTGGGATTTCAGGTATGTCAAATCTCAACTAACAAGAGTTATGGCAATTAGCTTCCCAATTGTTTTCTTTTCTATTTCAGATAAGTGATTTATTTATTGAATTATAGGTATGTGTAGTGGGCGGTAAAGGATCGGAAATGGTATACCCAACAACAACTTGACGAGGTCCGCATTGAAGTAGCCGACTACTTACAGACTCTGTTGTAGGTTCTGACCAGTTTCTTGATTTTGAGTTAGTTTTAACTAACTTTTTTGTAGCAATTATGAACAAACAAGAATACTAATTGCTAGGCTAGCCTTGTAGTATATAGGTGCATATATGAATTGGGGTTTTATTTTGCCTATTTTGTAAACTGTTAAGGATGATGAATGTCAGATATAATACCCCAATTTGCAATTTATAATCACAGTTCTATTTTGTGGACAGAATCCTCTTTATAGAATGTGATGTTTAGATATAAAGTTGAAATCAGTTTTAGCCATAAAAACTGATGTCCAGAAATACAGATACATCAGTTCCAAAATGAAAATCGATGTTACTAATATATCCAGACATCGGTTCATTGTGAAAAACGATATACTACCGAGTGCCAGACATCAGTTCCGAAATGAAAACCGATGTTACTAAAACATCCAGACATCGGTTCATTATCAGAAACGATATACTACCGAGTGCCAGACATCAGTTCCGAAATGAAAACCGATGTTACTAAAACATCCAGACATCGGTTCATTATCAGAAACGATATACTACCGAGTGGCAGACATCAGTTCCGAAATGAAAATCGATGTTACTAAAACATCCAGACATCGGTTCATTATCAGAAACGATATACAACTGAGTTCCAGACATCAGTTCGGAAATGAACACTGATGTTACTAACATATCCACACATCGGTTCATTGTCAGAAACGATGTCTACAACAGTATTACTCATCGGTTCTTAAATCAATAACGATGTTAAAACTCAAACTTGTGTTATATAATCTATATTTCTTTAAGCTTTAAATACAATAAAATGTGGGTTTAACAATAGTAAAGCATGCAAGTTTGTTATCATTTAAACTTCTTTACATCGGTTTATTATAAGGAACCGATGTCTACCCGAATATTAGACATCGGCTAAAAACCGATGTCTGCATTTTCCGGATCTTTCTCATCACCCACAAAGACATCGGTTGTATTTTTGTTTCTCATCGGTTTTTGACCGATGTCTGGGGCTATAATTCTAGTAGTGAGTGTGGATTGCCCCAATAGAACCTGCTATAGAGGGGACTGATTCTTGATTAGTGGCTGCATTGTGGGAAATGAGATTAACCACTCTTATCATTGTGTATTGGGACAAAGGAGACTAATTCACATTGGTGTGGAATGGGGAAATTTCTAGTAGTGTAACCGTTCAATTTTTAGGTCCTAATATATAGATCACTTCTGCAAAATTTCAGCCAATTTGGTGATCGTTAAGGCATCCAAAACTGCAAATTATAACAATGTACACGAATGGTTCCTGTTCGACAGATTCGGTTCATTCATGTAAATTGCAGTTTTGGATGCCTTAACGATCACCAAATTGGCTGAAATTTTGTAGAGATGATCTATACATTAGGGCCTAAAAACTGAACGTCGTCATTGACGTCGTGTCTAGATAGTGGGTCGATCTTTAGATTTTGTGTACTAAAATGCTCGGTTTGGAACTTTATGTATAGAAATTATTAGTGGCTTTTAGTTGGTGTACTGTTTGCAAAATTTTCCCTATTCTCAAATGAGAGGTTCTTTACTTTACATTGCCAATAAGACTAGGCCATATATTACTTATGTAGTTGGGAGACTAAGTAGATATACACATTACCCTAGTAAGGAGCATTGGAATGCTTTGGAGAGAGTCTTTAAATACCTTAGAGGTACACTTAATTACTCATTGTGCTATAAGGGATTCCCTAATGTGGTAGAGGGTTATAGTGATGCAAATTGGATAACAGATAATGAGGATGTGGAAGTCTACTAGTGGTTACATATTCTTATTAGGGGGAGGATCAATTTCTAGGGGATCAAATAAGCAAACCATAATCACTAGAAGCACCACACAATCAGAACTTGTAGCTCTAGATGTCACTTGTACTGAGGCTGAGTGGATTAAGAGTTTGTTGACGGAAATACCTTTAGTTGAAAAAACCGTATCTACTATACTTGTACATTATGATTGTAATGCAGTGATAGACTTGCTAAAGCAATCTCACACGAACCAGAAGATGAACAGACAGATACATGTGAGATATAAATCTGTGAATGGCCTAATTAGAAAGAGCATTGTCACTTTAGACTTTGTAAAGTCAGAGAATAATATTGCAGACCATTTGACTAAGGGTCTTTCTAGGAGCAGAGTCCTAGAATTTTCGAGGGGGATGAGCTTAAGCCCACAAGGGAGTCACCTAAGGAGGTAACCCAACTCCTATGATTGAAGATCCCATGAAGGAAATTCAATGGGTAGAAACAATCCATAGTGCGTGACTCATTAAGCAGTATTTTATATGATGGAGATATCCTAAACGAGATATTGAGATATTCTCCGCTCATCCCTATGACATGAGTGCTATATAATGTGACGTTAGGAAGGGACTTAAAGTATCCCTGAATGAGTTTCGAGGCGGCAATCTCCCGCAGGGTGCAGGTCACATGTTCCCTTGGAGAACTCACCTAGTGAGAGTCGTCGTGAGGCCGCGACCATGAGAATTGGGCTGTTCTCTAAAAACTCTCATGAGAATCAAGATTGAGCGCATGGCCATAAATAGCGCTACCCCGCATCCAAGTCTTAACCAATACTATGTGTGTAATACGTTGAAGTTTGATCAAAGGGGCTGAGTTCAAGACTGTGTCACTCAAGTTCCTCAGATGGAAACTATTATCACTAAGTGTAGGTTCAAGCCCGAAAGGCACCTACACCTACTGCATAGTATTATGTTGCCCCTATGTATATATATTATTTTCTTTGCTTTTAAAGATTTTAGAACCTTTTGTGGGGGATTGTTGGTATTTTAAAAGATTTTAAAATCTTTAATTTAATTTGATTTTCAATTTTCAATTTGTAACTTATGCTTTTAATCCTATAATTATTTGGGGGTTATAGGAGTTTCAATTTGGATTTAATTTTCTGATTTTATGGTGTGTTTTATGATGGAGGTTACATGAGATAATTGGAGCCTATAAAAGACAACAATGTTTCCCAAGTTGTTAACAGCTCCTCATTTGCATACTACCACTTCGATTACTACCTGCCATATTTTACTATTATGTTGGGCAACAGTTCTGTGACTTTGAGATTCTATCCGACTGTGAACGTGCTCATAGCGGACCTTTGGTTGCTTGAATTGGGGTTGTATCTTGGAGTCTTGTAGACCGTCAACACCTGCACGTAGGGAGGCTACAAAGGCTTTAGGACAACGTCTTTTGACGTGCTTCACCATACCAAGCTTGTTTTCTCACTTTGGTTTTACTATATATATATATATATATATTATCTATTAGCCTATCTATTTTTATCTTAACTTTTCTTTTTTTTATTTTACCAAATTTATTTTCTATTTTAATCAATTTTACAAAGAAAAAAAAAACCCAAATTTTTACAACATGTTCAAATGCACCATTGAAATCATTAAGCTTGTTTTTGAATAATGAAACAACTTCATTCTCATTACTGACCAAAACTTACGATTACAATGTTCGATATTTCTTTTGCTTGATTATTTTTAGGGCTAAATACTATTAGTACCCTGTGGTATGGGTCCAACATCGATTCAGTCCCTCGACTTTCAATTTCATCAAAAACACCCCTACAATATCATTTTCTTATCCAATAGGTCCTTCCGTCGGGCTTCTGTCAATTTCAGATGTTAACTGTTGACGTGGCATTCCAACTAAGCAAAAATGAGGCCCACATGGAAGTCAAATTCCCAAAATGACCCTGGCCAACTAAAATAGAAAAATCTAAAATAAACTCTAGATTTTGCGGTTAGGAGGACTCGAACCCACGTTTGGACATATGCAATTGAAAGCCCCAACTACCCGACCACTTGCATGGGACTGATATGTTCCCACAAAAATAATATATATATTTGTATATCCAACCGGATATGAAAAAATCCAAAATAAACTCAAGATTTTGCGCATGGGAAGACTCGAACCCACGTCAGTTCGTATGCAATTGAAAGCCCAAACCACTTGAATGATATTGATATACTCCAACAAAAATAATATATACTTGTATGCCCAACCGGATATGAAAAAATATGGAAATAAACTCTAGATTTTGTGGTTGGGGAGACTCGAACCCACCCCAACACATATGCAATTAAAAACCCCAACCATCAGACCACTTGCATGGTAATGATATGCTCCAACAAAAATTATATGTTAGGTATACAAATATATATTATTTTTCCATATCTGGTTGGGTATACAAATATTTATTATTTTTGTTGGCCATATTAATGCCATGCAAGTGGTCTGGTGGTCGGGCCTTTTAATTGCATATGTGTTGGGGTAAGTTCGAGTCTCACCAACCTCAAAATTTGGAGTTTATTTCTATATTTTTTCATATCCGGTTGGGTATACAAATATATATTATTTTTGTTGGTATACATAAATTATCATCCAAGTGGTCTGGTGGTTGGGGCTTTCAATTGCATATGAACAGATGTAGGTTCGAGTCTTCCCAACCACAAAATCTTGAGTTTATTTTGGATTTTACCATATCCGGCTGGGTAAACAAATATATATTATTTTTGTGGGAATATATAAATGCCATGCAAGTGGTCAGGTGGCCGGTTGGGGCTTTTAATTGCATATGTCTAGACGTTGGTTTGAGTCTCCCCAACTGCAAAATTTTGAGTTTATTTCAGTTGGTCAGGGTTATTTTGGGAATTTGACTTCCATGTGGGCCCCACTTTTGCTAAGTTGGAATGTCACGTCAGCAGTTAACGTCTGAAATTGACGGAATCCCGACGGAATGACCTATTGGATGAAAAAATGATATTGTAGGGGTGTTTTTAAAGAAATTGAAAGTCGAGGAACTGAATCGATGTTGGACTCATACCACAAAGTACTAAATAGTATTTAGCCCTTATTTTTATGCTAATTTTTTATTTGAGTTTATTTTAGATTTTTCCATTTCAGTTGGTCAGGGTCATTTTGGGAATTTGACTTCCATGTGGGCCCCACTTTTGCTGAGTTGGAATGCCACGTCATCAGTTAACGTCTGAAATTGACAGAATCCCGACGGAATTACCTATTTGATGAAAAAATGACATTGTAGGGGTGTTTTTAAAGAAATTGAAAGTCGAGGAACTGAATCGATGTTGGACTCATACCGCAAAGTACTAAATAGTATTTAGCTCTTATTTTTATGCTAATTTTTTATGTCTTTCTCTCTCTTTCTGCTCCCAAGTGGTTATCAATCACTAGTACAAAAATTGAATCAGACGACGGCTAAAAACTGTCGTCTGATGCGGAGGTAACTGTCGTATATCTCGCTGACGTCTGATGAAACACGATTTAGAGAACTGTCGTCTGAAGAACTCGGCATCTATGTCGATAGCATGTCGACAGGCTGTCGATAGCTTGTCGACATCATTAACTGTCGTGTGAACATCACTCAGACGACGGGCAACTTAAGAACCCGTTGTGTGATTGTGATTCAGAAGTCATTTTTTTCGTTATAACTGTTGTGTGATTATGATTCAGAAGTCATTTTTTTCGTTATAACTGTTGTGTGATTGTGATTCAGAAGTCATTTTTTTCGTTATAACTGTTGTGTGACTGTTATTCACACAACTAAAACATTGATTGCATCTGTGATCAATATTAGTCTCACACAACAATTTTTATTGTATGCCTGTTGTGAACATTGTACGCACAGCAGAAAATGAAATCAAAATTACCATATGAATAGTAAATACCAATATATATCTAATATTGTTATAATCCACATAATTATACTGAAATGTATTACACAATATTGCCAAAAATGAGCACTGTACTACTCCATGCCAACACCAAAATATGGAGCACATCTATACAACTCTTATTTTGCTAGTGGTACAGTTTACAGGTCACCAACATTGTAACACCTACAATATGCTTGGCTTGAGATGGAGTTAGAACTGCAGCAAACCCTGAAAATCCATGCTTGTAGCTGTACAAAATTGATTCCTTTGTGGCTTCTTTGCTGTCAATTTCCAATCACAAGCTATTACTTTCTTACTATTTCTGGATTCTTGTCCAGTTATTCTATCAAATACTGTTTCTCCAGATGATCTTTCATGTACAAGTAGTTGAGTGCATACAAAATGCAGTGTAAACATTTACATACATATCTGTTCAAACCAGAATTTCTGAAAATGTCTATGCATATTACCAAAAGAATGGAAGATAAGTACCTTTGTCGATTTTACCAATAAGCATACTCGGAAGTGAACCATTTGAGCTTGTTCTTCTCCAAGTTACTGCAGAGATAGAGCAAATTTATAAACCTATTCTAAAGAAACAAGCATCTGCAGTAACAATTCAAGGAAATCCATACATCAAACTCACAACACTATGATTTCACGGACAAAAAATTGGGTTGTAGCTACAACTACCATCAACACAAGTATTTTTCAATTGAAAGAGAGAACAAATTAAAAGCTAGAACAATAGCAACTGAAACTTGGAAATAATAAACCCAAAAAGATATTGGAATCTAAATTAACACGGAAAACAGAAACCAAAATAAACCGAAAAGTGATTGTATCAAAAACAATCCCCAGGAAAGTGAAAAGTACAGTTCATATTTAGAAGAATGACATCGGAAATCTTACCAATGCTCTTGAAATCAAAAAGGTCATAACAAAAGGAAGGTCTTTTGTTCTCAGTACATCAGGAGAAGAATGCAATGCCAAAGCTACACCCTGCCGGCCCAGCCAACCAGCATCAACATTGTTCCCAGTCAAACCAGCATCACGGATATACAGGGAGAATAAAGTAGAAAGGGATTCCTGGGTTATAAGAACACTATTTTCAGGCACCTATTTGAAATAAAAGAACTAATAAAAAAAAAATCAAATAGGTTAAGTTCAAATCTACAAACCTGTATAGAATCAGGATTTTCGTCCAAAGCAGCAGCTAATGCCTCTGCAGTAGCAAAACGGACAGTATAATGGATATGAGAAAGTGCTTTGAAAAGGCCTGAATAGTCAGTCCCAAAGTCATGTCCATATCGATCCCACAAATCCTCTGCAACTTCTGCAATTGACTGACAAAAGCATCAAGCAAACAAAGTGATTATCCTTTCCTCTGTTTCACTAATGGGTTTGATTTTCGTATTCGGTTCTTTTTCTTTGACCTTCGTAGCTCTTCATGTTCTCTGGCTTAGTATACGCTTTTCTACGGGAAGTCTTAACAGAACTAATGACAGGACAGTATGGGCCACGGGGAATAGTAGGGGTAAAGTTATTTTCCAATTAGAAATAGTTTTAACAAAATGCTCATGGACCAAGGTGATTATCCTTTTTGTGGTGTTTGTTAGAGCAAAGAAAGGAAAACCAGTAAGCAGCAATGTATGACAATAAAAAAATAACCAAGAAGAATTTACCAACTGAAAGGAGAAACAAATTAATTAATTAATTAATGAGACTATTAGCCGGTACCCTTTGAAATCAGCAGCCTCAACCCTAGCTCCAGTCTGCAAGAGCACATCAATGCAATGCTGTCTGCCCTATATTCTCGATCAGTCCCCGCCATGCTTTAACAACATAAACAACAAACAGTAGAGCTTGAGCAGTCAAAAGCCAAACAAAGAATAGAAGTATAGTTACACAGAAATATATGCTTCATCATCAACAACAAACAAGCTATTCATTCATCATTTTCCACACAGAGGAAATCGTAGAAGCGGAATATATATACCTGAATTATGTAGTGGGCGAGATCAGCCCAATGGAGTGCGTAGTAGCCATGGACATCAGGCTGGGGCGTCAGGCGGAATATAACCAAGTCCCTCAGAAATAGCAAGTCCATCACTCTACACAAATCCTCCTTCTGCATTCAATGCAACCAAACTCAAACATCAATATAAAAAATTGTGATGAATCAGTGACGACATAGAAACAGTACTAAAGACTATTCTTTTCCTACCTGTGCCACCAAAAGAGATTCTTTAGTAATCACCTGCAGGAGTACAACCAACAACAGGGTCAATATCCCAATTAAGCATCACAGTAAAAACACAAAAGGAAGAAAAGAACCCATAAAAGTTAGACTACACATGTTGTTCTCATGAAATCTTTCTCAACTACAATTTTCTGAGGGCAAACAAACAAAATATAGCAAAAGCTGCAAAATAATAAACACACCTTAGCAGGGGAACTGTCAATGAAGCCAAACACAAAAATTAAGGTCCAATTGGCAGAGTCTAGCAAGACATGGTGGATTCGGGAGGCACCAACCTGTTATCCTTCCACGGCAAGGAGCGGGAGGTACTCGCTGCTCTATGAAACCAACAACGAACGTTAAGGCTAACGAACCTGAAATAAGAGTACTTTCACAGTTCAAAACCACCTAGTCACAAAATCTAATCCAGTCTATTCAAGCATTGCAATCCCAAAACTAAACCCCAATTCCTCAATTATTCCAATAGTTTACAATCCACCAATATCATTAACAAACACAATACAGACATTACAATTTCCATGCTATATATGAATTTAACCTTAGGATCATGATCAACGATCAACCAATTACCTCTAGTACCGTTAGCCATTTCTCTCTTGCTTTCTCGAAAGTCTCTGTAACAAAAATTAAGAATCACATGCACAATTCAGATCCAATTAGCAAACAAAGTGCTTGAAATTCAACTCAAATTCAAAAGAATTAGATTGGGGAAGAGCTAGGGCACTGACCTTTGGCATTGGGTTGGAGAAGATGTTCATGGGGAAGAACCAAGTCAAAACTACCAGAATTTAAACTCGAGGAGAGGTCGAACGAAGGGCCTGAACTCGTCGGATCCGCGGCTCGGGAGGCTTATGATGATTGAGGAAACCCAGAAACCCATCCACAAATTTGGGTCCTCATCATAAAACACTAGGCGCAGTTGACCCCATGATAATTACAAGAAAAAGATCAGAACTTGAGAGAACTCAACGGAAAACAGGACGCAACAATCAAAACTCATTTACAGAATCGGAGAGAATCAACAGAAAGAAAGTTTTAATACCTGAAATCGCATCCAATGTGGGAAAAAAATGGAGGCGCGCGAACAATTCGGTCTTGCATATGTGTATTCGCTTCACCAACACGCTCGGCCGGCTTTGTCAGCTCCGAGTTCTGAGTTTTCGCTCCGGGTTCTGAGTCTTACCAGATTTCTCCAACAGCTTCGCTCCAAGGGAATCGAGTCGAGCTGAATAAAATCGATCTCAGTTCAATGTCTCAATCCCGTTCGCGGTCTACCATCACACTCGGAGAGATGAGATTGGTTTGGGAGAGTGACATTTTGGCGAGAGAGTGAGCTACCTAGGGTTTTGGTTTTGGGTCATCTATTGAGAGAGAGGCGAGTCGAGAAAGGGCTTTGGCCTGTTTCGATCGGGTCTGTCGAGAGAGAGAGAGAGAGAAGGTTTCGGTATTTGTATTTTGTGTCAGTCTACTTGCCCTTTTTTTTTGCTGAAGTGTAGGGTTTCAACTGGGTTTGTGATGAGAGCCTATCAATTTAGACAATCACTCACACAACAGATTTGTCTAACAATGTGGTATGAATGCAGCCATCTAAATTTGAGATTAGTCTCCTATTAATTTGGCTTCTCTTTTTGGGGAGCTGGAGGAAACATCATGGTGGGAAATCTCCCTCCTTTCTGTCAATCGTATAAATCATACCACAGTTTTATTGTTTCTCGTTGTATGATTAGCACCTGTTGGGCAAAATTTTTGACTTTGAGATGAGATTTGGCACCACTAACATGGTGGGAAAGTTGCCGCTCAATTTTTTTAGGATCATACAACAGTTCTGTCCTGAAACGTTGTCTGAATTTGATTCATAATTTCATATCAGACGACAGGTTTTACAAAAACGACGTCCAAACAAAAAAAAATCAATCAGACGTCAGAAAATTGTAATGTGTCGTCTGAGAGGTGTCGTCTGATGCAATTTTTGTAGTAGTGAATGAGAGGAAAACTGGATAAGAATGGATGAATCTGACAGTTTGTCTTGTTACTGCTGTTGTTAAGTTCTAGTAGTCTAATAGCACTAACACCTATGTGTGCATTTAGATACATATATTTTGGACTTGAGATAAATTTCAGAAGTAGAGGGAACAAACTGATAAACCAGAAATACATAGTACAATATTTTAACTGACTTAACTATTGAAAACTATTGAAATTTCATAAACAAATCCATAAACCAAACATGTAAGAAACAGCTATTAATGCTTGATAAACATATCCACAATCAAAGACCATGAAAAATATTTTAAGAAACTCAGTACAAATTCCACAAAACTATACACAACCGAAAACAAACAAAAGAAAACCCTGTTTCTGAAAGTCAGTTAATAGCTGACTTTTTTTTGGCAAAGTTAACAAACTAGATGATCATGTTGCATGCTGTATATGTCGCAAAGCTAAGTTTTGGCCACTGTTTATAATGTCATCATCTATTAGAGCAAATGCACCCATGAACCAAGGGCAATTGCTGATTTGCTAACCAAATTGGTACTACCAATCCACTATTCATCTCAAATTGGCAATTGCCTTCAGCTTATACAATGCACCAATGAAAGGCAATTTGCCTGCCAATCCGCTATTCACACTTCAAATTTGAATAATTCATTAAACTTATAATTTAATTACTAAACAATTAACAATTAGAATAATCATACAATGTTAATTTAATAAAAAATTAATGCATGTGTTAATCAAGTAGTCATGTAACTGGTCATGTAACTGACCATGTCACTGACCAAGTAACTGTAACTGGTCACGTAACTGACCATGTAACTGACCATGTCACTGACCATGTAACTGACCATGTCACTGACCAAGTAACTGTAACTAGTCATGTAACTGGTCATGTAACTGACCATGTCACTGACCAAGTAACTGTAACTGGTCACGTAACTGACCATGTAACTGACCATGTAACTGACCATGTCACTGACCAAGTAACTGTAACTAGTCATGTAACTGGTCACGTAACTGACCATGTAACTGGTCACGTAACTGACCATGTCACTGACCATGTAACTGACCATGTCACTGACCATGTAACTGATCATGTCACTGACCATGTCTGACCAAGTAACTGTAACTGGTCACGTAACTGACCATGTCACTGACCATGTAACTGACCATGTCACTGACCAATCCATTTGAGATTTTTTAAAAAACTTTTGAATTAATTTTTAGGTGAAAAAAGAAACATTACCATTGGTATTTAATTACAGCCATCTGATTGAGATCCAACGACTGTGAATAAAGAACCATTTCCCAAATTTGTGTCTACAAGCAATGACATTTGTGCAAGATGTGGAGCCCACCCCAATCAGTCGGGCAAATTGATGGGCAAGAATTGGTCATCCAATTGCCCAGGCAGCTGGTCCCCACGTGGGCCCCAGCAATTAGTCAGGCAATTTTTCATTGGTGCATTGCCCATTTGCTAACAATTGCCCAATTAGTCACCCAATCAGTGCATGGGTGCATCTGCTCTTAGGCCACTAAATGATCATCTTTTAATGGCAGCAGCTTTCCAAAGCTACAATTGGACAACTTCCATCAGTAGCATTGGGTATTGTGGGGTTAATAAATGGGGAGCTTTTTGATATTTACCAAACATGTCTACCAGCTTAACTTAACAATTAAGTTGATAATCTTAAGCTCCCAACAGGGCTAAACGAGGCCGTAATGAAATAGTAGCCCGGTGATGGGCATGTGGTGAAATGTTTACATCTTTCTTCTATTTGTATAGGATCATTCTCCTAAAGTAAATACTAGGGCTGGCATTTTGGGCCGAACCAACTGATTTTCAAACCACCCATATTATATTGGTCTGAAAAACTCGACCTACTGACTTTCAGCTCGGCTGAGCCGTATCGAGTTGGTATTTTAGCTCAACTACAGTATACAATTTTATATACCATCAATATATCGTATCAACCGAAATGTATGTATACCAACCGATATACATATAATTTGACTGAACCATTATGTAAAAATATATGGTTTAAATTATACAAGAGTATGAGAAGTGGAAAAACCATTAAAAAAAAAAAAACGACGATTGTTCGTGAAGGTTTCGACATAAAGACCCTTTAGTTCTAGTAAACGGATCACAATTACGGGTACCTGGGAGCATACCGATGGAATGAACGAAATACGAACAGTTAACATAATATGGTCATAGATCTTAGGATGTTCACGCCTCTTAAATAGAAAGTCTTATCTCAAACCACCAGACCACAAGGTCTCATTGTTATATTATATACAAAAGCTAAATTTATTCTCTTATGAGATAGAAGTGAAAGACTCAAAAACAAGTCTTCATTTATTCATTGTTTTCTCACTTTTTGACTCGAAAACGCTCTTTCGAACATTCATCTTCTTTCTTTAGTTCTTTTTGCCTCCTCCTCTTTCGTTAAATGCATAATCCTCTTCTTCTTTTTCCAGTTCTTTCTTCCTTTTCCTCTTTCATCAAGTTCTTTCATCCCCTCTTCTTTCTTGTTTTTCATTCATCTCCTTCCATTTTCTGCAGTTCTCCATCATCTATATCAAATCCACATCATTAGATCTGCATAACCTCCTTCATCACATATGTATCTTAATCATTAGATCTGCATTCGACTCATGTCTGGCTATTTTCTACGAATCAAGTCGATATCTCGATATATACTAATCTCTCGGTAACCAACGACGGCGGTACCACTGCGGTTTTAGATTTTAGAAAACTGACCAACATCTGTCGATCCGTAGCTGGTTGACAAATTTATTGATCGGTCTTCAACCGAATCCAGTCCTAATAAATACAGAAAAAGAATCATATTGAAAACGTTCCTAAAATCGTAGAGCTGCTAGACAACCATGCTCGTGTCCGAGGAAACCTCAAAAGTTGAGCATGAGCTCAACGGTATGTATACATGCGAAGAAGAATCCTGAAAAACCACATCTATTGGACCATACTTATCGATACTCCTCCCATCTAGGGGTGGAGCGACCTTGGAACCATGTAGGTCCCAAGTCCCACATGAGTTTTTATTTTGTTCTTCTGGTCCATATATGTAAGTCGAAGTCATTATATGCAATTCATTTTCATAACATTACTAAACTACTAGTCGAGAATGACGACGACACTCCGTTAAAAAAATTATCTTTTTATCTTCGTATCTTAAAATTCTTTTTATTATTTTTTTATAACAAGTGTGTAAAAGTACAATTTTATCCTTGAACACAAATCACATATATAACACGTGCTCATTTTTAACGAACTACTGATGATAGACTGACAAAAATTATAACAGTGATGCAAAATTTTAGGTTTCAATATCACATTAATAATTTTTAGTAGTCAAGTACCAAATTGACATAGACAAAAGAGTTCAGACAATGATAGTAAATTTAACTTATTGAACAGTTACTTATTTTCTTGAGTTTTGACGCAAACAGTCTCCCAAGTTTGGCTAATTTGACACTTTGGTTCCCAGCATTCTACAACTATCACTTTGGTATCTCATAATTAATCGATGACATACTTTTAGTACCCTCCATTAATAACATCGTTAACTCCTCATTTTTGTCAAGAGTAATTTTGTCTTTTCATCTCTCAGGTTAGTTAATTAGTAGTTTCCCTAATTACTTCTTATTTTGCATATACTAGTACTATCTATACTTTATTTTTTTTCTTATTTTTAGTTATTGATCCGTGATTAATTATCTTGATCAAGACGTTGATGAGTTTTGTGGCTAGAAGAGAGAGAGAAAGAGAAGAAAATACCCATGGTAAAAAGGAAGAGTTAAAAGCGTTATCACTGGCAGGTACTAAAAATATGTCGGTGGTTAATTTTGAGGTACCAATGAAATAGTTTTAGAATGTTAGGAACTAAAGAATTAAATGACGTATACTTTAGAAACTGCTTGTGACATTTTTCAATTTGCGAAAAAGTTCAAGAGTAGTATCCCAACATAGCTCACTATGAATTTTTTTTTTTTTTTTTTTTTAAAAAGAGGCCTACTATGAATTATGATACCTAACGTTTCAAAACTATCACATTGGTCATTTCAGAAAGGCAGATTACAGTTGGACCTCCAAATTTGCTATTTGGACCTCCCATACTTAGTACACCTCAAATCTACTTTTTAGAATACTTGAAAAGTTAAGTAGACCTCATTATTTTTATCAAAACACCCTTGAACATGAGATACAACAATCTGTTATTCTAGTTTTTATATGTATCTTCAACCACGAGAAGAAGAATGAATCAAAATTACATGATATTGCTCTCTTATGAGCAAGGTTCTAAAAAACGCTAGGCGCTAGTCGAGCGGTAGCTCGGGGCCTAGCCCTCTGGGACTAGGCGGTTTTTTATTATTACTTTATTTTATATATATATATATATATATAAAGAAGTGTGTGTTTTTTTCTTTTAGTTTTAATTATCTGACTCTCTTATTAGAGTGTTATTGATTGTAATTATATTAATTAGTGTGAGAACATAATTGTCATTTTCCAATTAAGTGTGATTAGAAAAATCTGCCTTCTTCTTCTTCTTCGTGAACTCTCCTATTTTCCTCTCTGCAGTCTCTCATCTTCTACCTCTCTCAGTCTCTCGTCATCCTTCTTCTTTCTCTCGCCAAAATTGACAACCAAGCACCTAAGATCTTCACTGCCTTCACCAAGGAAAGCTCCAGTCATCGGGTTCGGACTCAAGATTTGAATTTTGGTCTCTAGCTTTCTCTCTCATCAGATTCATCGCCGAAACCACCACTGTCAATCAAGTCGCCGGCATTGGGTTGTCAATTTTGAATCAAGGGTTTAGTCGAGGACTGGGTTTCAATTAAGAGGGTAGCTCTAAATGATTTTGAGTTTTGAATCTTCTTCTTCATTATTTTGATACCTGGCTAGAATCAGAAGAAAAAAAAAATTCAGGGCCCAGCCCTGAACAAGTTCGCCTAGGCCTCCTAACCCGTCTAGGCGGCCGCCTGGAGGCTCGACTCCTAACCACTTCGCCCAGACCAAAATCAGAACGGGATGCGGACGCCTAGCGCCTAGGAGCCGCCTAGTCGGCCTCCTAGGCCGTTTTTTAGAACCTTGCTTATGAGTAGGTCTCTCCTCCACCAAAATTAATCAGAGGGTTGGTTCTCTATCTTGATATATTACTGGAATCCCTTTGAATTTGCTAAAAGAAGTATTTCAAGGGTTTTGGGTTGGAAGATCAAATAATAACTATATCATAATATTCACTTAATTTAGTTTAAGAAAATTTCAAATTAGATTATTTTCAATTTATTTTTGTATTAAATGATGGACCATCTATAGAAATTATTATTTTTATTTAATTGTTTTAGGTAAATTATAAAACTATATAGGTAATATAGGGAAATTTCGGGGGGAAAAAAAAGCAATTTAATTGAATGTTATATTTGGGGAGGTAAGATTTTTATTTTTTTTTTTTTCCTTTTTTTTTTTTCTCTTTGTCCTTATTTGTCTTTTTATATGACTTGACAAAGTCTATTAATAATTGAAAAATATTGGAGGTCCAAATATCAAATTTAATGTCAAACTAGAACCACCCATTCAAAAAAAAAAAAACAATCACGTTGATACCATATGCTGTTATCTCAACCAACTATTAGTACATGCCGTTAATAACTCCATTATCATTTATGCCACGTGGAATATTTTCATGGGTATTTTGGTCCTATCATATTGCTGGGCACCCAACAACCAAGTCACACCTTCTCTCTTCACACAACACTAGCATTTTCACACTCTTCTTCTCCGAGATTTCATTTTGAGGAAGAGAATGAGTAAAAGAATAAATGAACCGTGATGGGCATAAAGATAGGCGTTCCTCCGTGAATAGATGTGATCACCACGAACAATGAGTATTATTCATAGCGAGTATTATTTGGTTGACTGGGTAGATGATTGAATAGATATATATGATCACTCATCTTCTCATTCAAAGAAAAAAAAAATACACTCATAGCTATCGAGTATTATTTGGATTTTTATTAGGTCATACAAATTTCACACTAGCCCATAGCCTACTCGACGAATCTTTAGTATTATATTACTAAAGCAATATTATTCCAATTCTTTTTTAGATCAACTTTCAGCTGTGCAAGAAGATTTTCAGGCAAAACCACAGTCACAGTTCGATCACCATTTGTTAAAACCATATACATACTCACAACATATGCACACAATCATAAAAGGGATCAAGGCTTACCTTCAGCAATCACTGGCATGGATTCCATCTTATGCTGCAACCACGAACACTGAATATATGGCCTTCTGTTAGTTACCAACTTGCTTCTCAATGGACAGAACAATATGCAAAACGTCGGTAGTAATCAGGGACTAATTCATCTGTATATATAGAAGACTTAACCCTCAAAAAGCTTCCCATTAAAGCTATCCATATCGGTTTAGGTAGTTAGATTCCTAATGTATCACAATCTTGTAGCCTTTCTTGTAGACTAAGCAATGGATTACTATCCTTAATGAATTGATACACTGCTTCATTAAGTTACTAGTATTGATTTATAGTTTGTATCCATATTAAACTAGGTTTGACATTTAGCTAATCATCAATTACTTTATGATGATATGTGTTAAGTCCATATTTGATCTAACAATCTCCCCCTTGGACTCACACATATCATACTCGATGATTTGCACCAGAGAACATCAAAACCTACTTAACTTACTAAAGTGCGCGCCAGATGACAAACTCAAATCGAAAATCCATTCCAACATGGTCAGATCACAGTTACTTACGCAGAGCAAGAAACAGTATACATTTTAACAAAAATGCAGAGTTTCAAAACCACAAACATAAGCTCCTGCAATCCACATATGTCAAACCAGAAGTGATACAATATATGTTAATGTGTATCAAAAAGTAAACATATATTAGGTCCTACTGTACGTTTCTAAAACCAGAAACTCAAGCAATTTTTCTGAACACTAATGGCTTAAAACATTGCTTGAACCTTAGCATCATGCTGTACATGATTTAAGCCATCTGATAGCAAGTATGACATTCAAAACAAGATGATAATTTCCAAAATAAAACAATAAAGCTGCAGCAAAATCATATTTGGAAATACCTTGACATTTTATTGATAATAATAAACTGCCATTACAAATGAGTTGTGATAAACAAAAGTCAAAAATATCACAATTGAAAATACAAGAACTCAAGAACCTTAAAATTTTAAATTGCTCCAACTAGACTAACTCTCTACTGAACCTAAGCATCTAGATTAGCTAAAACTCCAATGCATGTTGTATGCTTCTGGAATGCTGCTACTGTCAAGGCCTTGGTGAAAGGATCTGCTAGCTATGAATTTGTGTCAATACTCAAAACAGCTATTTCACCATGCTTTACTCTTTCTCTAACACTGTAATACTTTAGATCAATGTGTTTAGAATTATTTGACCTTTTATTGTTCTTGCTAAAGAAAACTGCAACCTCATTGTCACAATAAATCACAAGTGTTCCAGCCACAATGTGACTCAATACTTTGGTCTGCATGAGAAAATTCCTAATCCAAAGTCCTTGACACACAGTTTCATATACTGCAATAAATTCAGCTTGCATAGTAGAAGTTGAATTAAGTGTTTGTTTCATGGTTTTCCAAGCAATAGCACCTCCTGCAAGCATGAACACATATCCACAAGTCGACTTCTTGGAGTCTGGATAATTCCCTGCAAAATCCGAATCTGAGAATCCAATGAGTTTCAGATCATCCACTTGCCTATAAACTAGCATGTGACTTTTAGTTCTTTGCAGGTATCTCAACACTTTCTTCCCAGCTACCCAATGCTCATGGCCTGGATTAGACTGAAATCTTGACAAAATCCCTACTGCAAAAGACAAGTCTGGCCTAGTGCAGACTTGTGCATACATGAGACTTCCTACAAGTCTGGCATAAGGCTTTGACTCCATATTTTCCTTTTCAACATCACTATTGGGACTTTGCTTCTTGGTTAACTTATCTCCTTTGGACATGGGAACTTCTCCAGCTGCACACTTCTCCATACCAAATCTCTTTAAAACTTTGGTAATATAATTCTGTTGAGACAAACCAAGTAGTCTCTGTGCCCTATCTCTTTTAATCTCAATACCTAGTACATAGGATCCTTCTCCTAAGTCTTTCATGTCAAAATTCCTTGACAGAAAACTCTTGGTATCTTTAAGCAATTTAATGTTACTGCTAGCCAAAAGTATATCAGCCACATAGAGTACCAGAAAAATAAAATTGTTCCCAACTGTCTTCAAATAAACACATTCATCAACAAGATTTTCTGTAAATCCAAAAGTAGAAATCACAAAATCAAATTTCTTGTACCACTGTCTAGAAACTTGTTTAAGGCCATAAATTGATTTTCTTAACTTACACACTAAGTTTTCACTTCCAGCTTATACAAACCCTTCTGGCTGCCTCATATAAATCACTTCATCTAGTTCACCATTCAAGAAAGCTGTTTTAACATCCATCTGGTGAAGCTCCATATCAAAATGAGCCACTAAAGCCATGATTATCCTAAACGAGTCTTTTGTAGAAACTGGAGAAAAAGTCTCAGTAAAGTCAATGCCCTCCTTCTGTGTAAAACCCTTGGCAACTAATCTTGCTTTATGTCTCTCTACATTGCCATTTGCATCTCTTTTGGTTTTGAAAACCCATTTACAACCTATAGGCTTCTGTTTGGGGTCAGGTTTAACTAATTCCCAAACTGTATTTTGGCTCATGGAATCAATTTCTGCTTCCATTGCTAGCTGCCACTGATGTGATTCACTACTCCCAATGGCCTGATTAAATGTAGTTGGATCATTGTCCTCTGCACAGTCCATTTCAATTTCTGCTTCTTGCAGATAAACAATGTAGTCACTCTCTTCTCCCCCCCCCCATAAGTTGGTTTTCCACTACTACAAAAATTGAATCAGACGACACCTCTCAGACGACGCATCATAGTTTTCTGTCGTCTGATTGATTTTTATTTTTTTGTACGTCGCTTTTATAAAACCTGTTGTCTGATATGGTATAATGAACTATTTCAGAAGACGTTTAAAGATAAAACTGTTGTATGACCTTAAAGTAATTGAGCGGCAATTTTCCCACCATGTCTGTAGTGCGAAACTCTTCTTCAAACCCAAATTTTTCCCTCAATATGTAGTAATCATACGACGAGAAATAATAAAAATGTGGTCTGATTAATATGTGTGGCAGAAAGTAAGGAGATTTCTCACCATCATTTTTCTCCAACTCCCCAACAAGGGAAGCCAAATAGATAGGAGACAAATTTCAAATTTATAACTCATATACTCAGACCACGTTGTTATAAAATTCTGTTGTGTGAGTATGTGCGGGGGCTTATCCAAATTCATAGAACAGGGCTTGAAACCCTACATTTAGGCAAAAAAAACATGAACTCCTCACCTAAAAACCAAACCATCACTCCTCACTCTCGACAGTTGCCCACTCTCTCTCGACACTCCCCCCCCGCGACCCCGACCCCGACCTCAACCTCTCTCTCTGACAAACCCTATCTCTTCTTCCACAAACCCCAAAGAAAGCGCTCTCTCTCTCTCTCCGACAAACCCCAACGAAAGCTCTCTCTCTCCGACAAACCCCAACCAAAACCTAATTGGATCTGGGAAATAGCGATCGGAACTCTGAAGCAGATCGGATCGAAAGCTCTCTCTCTTCGGCTCTGCGCGCGGCTGAACCAGATCGGAACTCTGAAGCAGATCGGATCGAAAGCTTCTTCGTCGCTCTGGGTCTTTCTCTCTGAGGCTTTGCGCGCGGCTGAACTCTGGAACGAGGTCGGAACCAGATCGAAACTCTGAAGCAGATCAGATTGGAAGCTTCTTCGTCGCTCTAGGTCTTTCTCTCATTCGTTCATCCCTCCCATTCGTTCTTCTCTTCACTTCTTCCTCTTCTTCTTCTTCTTTTCCGAGTCTCTCAGCCGTAAACGGAAGTCACACTCCTCCGCGCCTCCACCACCGTCGTAAACCCTCCGATTCAGGCCAACACACTCGGTTATGGCTCCTCACGGCGACAAATCGGACGCTGCGGAGGACGCCATGGTTTCCGGAGCTGAGAAGCGCCCCATTTCCTCCGTCCTCATCGTCATCGGTAAGTTTTGAATACGAATTTGACTTCTTCAGCTGTTGTTTTTTTACATGAGGTAGTAATTTTTCGAAGTAAAAACACAGCTATGCAGACTGAGGCGCTTCCGGTGGTGAATAAGTTTAACCTCACTGAGGTCCCTGACTCCGGGTGAGTTCTTCTTTCTGATCGTAACTAGGTCGTTTTTACTTGAATCAGTTCGTTTCACTTTGTAGTTGTTGTTTGTGATTTTTGAAATATGAAATGTTTTCATTTTTTTTTTAGAATTATGAGTGTTTTGGATGCGTTTAAACTTTAAAGTGTTTTTAACTGCTTGGATGGTTTAGTTTGTGATATGTTATTGCACGGATGATGTAGGTTTCCGAAAGGAGTTCCTTGGGTTCGGTATCATGGTTTTTACAAAGATCTTGAGATTAATCTAGTGTGGCCCGGAAAAGATGAATCTTTGGGTAAGTTTTTGGAGCTTTTGGAATTAGGATTCTTTTTGTGCATATAGGGAAATATATGTGAGTATTCGTGTCACCTACTTGCTGAAAGCACACACGAAATTGCCGATCATTTGTTATTGATTGTTGATTTGGTTGGTTCATGGCCTTACTTTTCATTACTTATGAGCTTAAATGACATTGTTTATAAATTTGCTCTATCTCTGCAGTAACTTGGAGAAGAACAAGCTCAAATGGTTCACTTCCGAGTATGCTTATTGGTAAAATCGACAAAGGTACTTATCTTCCATTCTTTTGGTAATATGCATAGACATTTTCAGAAATTCTGGTTTGAACAGATATGTATGTAAATGTTTACACTGCATTTTGTATGCACTCAACTACTTGTACATGAAAGATCATCTGGAGAAACAGTATTTGATAGAATAACTGGACAAGAATCCAGAAATAGTAAGAAAGTAATAGCTTGTGATTGGAAATTGACAGCAAAGAAGCCACAAAGGAATCAATTTTGTACAGCTACAAGCATGGATTTTCAGGGTTTGCTGCAGTTCTAACTCCATCTCAAGCCAAGCATATTGTAGGTGTTACAATGTTGGTGACCTGTAAACTGTACTTTTTGTGCTTTTGAGTTAGGGGGACTGGTTCTTTTCTATAAGTACATGTAGTAATATACACCTTCCTCTTATTTTATGCAGATGTACCCGGTGTTGTTCGTGTCATTCCTCACAGGTTTCTTAATTTGCATACAACTAGAAGTTGAAGCTTTCTGCAAGTAGACTCTCATTTTAGAAATGGAATTCTTTCAAGGAGTCAATCAGGCATTGGGTCTATTATTGGAGTCATGGACATTGGTCAACTTTTAGAAATTCTTGACATGCTTGTAAAGTGTTTGAGATTAAGTATAATTTTTGCTCAAGTCTTTATTTTATTTCTCAGGAATTTGGCCCGAGTCTGAAAGCTTTAGAGATGTGGGTATGGGAGACATTCCATCTCGTTGGAGAGGCATATGTCAAGGAGGAGAAAAGTTCAATCACTCCCATTGCAATAGGTTGGTCATTTTTAATTTTTGGTTTATTTATTCTTCTGTGGTTTATCATTTTCTCATTTGATAAGTTTAGTCGAGATTTGTTGTGTGCCCACTGTTTTAGTGCTCCCTACCAATTTCAGAAAGGAGTAGCTTATGTAACTAATTCCACTGGATCACTTGATAGTAATTATAAACAATTTATAAGCATACTATGCAGCGGAAATGGTCACAATCAACAGCAGAAACTCCTTTAGCAGTAGTCTAGTTTTTAAAATTCTAAATTGTCTCTAGCTTTTTCTATGTGGCATAAGCATATCTTGATAAGAATATTTTTATTAAAATTTGACAGATTTTGCTGTCTTTTTCAGACTTTGTTAAGAATCTCTTTTCATTATCGAGAAATCCAAGAATCTTTCAGTAGCCAAGCAGCAAATGTGGGTTGATAGTTGATACTAGCTTTTGATAAAAGTCTCTTCCTCTCTTTTTCTTATTTTTTTAATATAATTTTTTTATGTTACTCCCCGAGATGCTTCAGGACATGGTACTCATACATCATCCACTGCAGCCGGTGGTTTTATAGAAAATGCAAGTTTTATGGGAGTTGCTTCAGGATTGGCAAGAGGAGGTGCTCCATCATCTTGGTTAGCTATTTACAAAGTTTGTTGGGCTACTGGTGGCTGCATCATCTTGGTTATGTGTTGAAGAACATCCTCAAGCTGTAATGTATGCAATTGCTCATGCCCTAGAAGCTGTGAAGTGAAATAGGCTAGAAATGTATTTTTGTGCTCCAAAGTGACAATTTCAAGTGCATTTCTTCACTTATTTTGCTAGTGGAGTTGTATAGATGTGCTCCATATTTTGGTGTTGGCATGGAGTAGTACAGTGCTCCTTTTTGGCAATATTGTGTAATACATTTCAGTATAATTATGTGGATTATAACAATATTAGATATATATTGGTATTTACTATTCATATGGTAATTTTGATTTCATTTTCTGCTGTGCGTACAATGTTCACAACAGGCATACAATAAAAACTGTTGTGTGAGACTAATATTGATCACAGATGCAATCAATGTTTTAGTTGTGTGAATAACAGTCACACAACAGTTATAACGAAAAAAATGACTTCTAAATCATAATCACACAACAGTTATAACGAAAAAAATGACTTCTGAATCACAATCACACAACGGGTTCTTAAGTTGCCCGTCGTCTGAGTGATGTTCACACGACAGTTAATGATGTCGACAAGCTATCGACAGCCTGTCGACATGCTATCGACATAGATGCCGAGTTCTTCAGACGACAGTTCTCTAAATCGTGTTTCATCAGACGTCAGCGAGATATACGACAGTTACCTCC
This sequence comes from Rosa lucieae, assembly GCA_024704745.1. Classification (NCBI taxonomy): domain Eukaryota; kingdom Viridiplantae; phylum Streptophyta; class Magnoliopsida; order Rosales; family Rosaceae; genus Rosa; species Rosa lucieae. The sequence continues at coordinate 56,475,763 of CM045498.1, forward strand.
GCATCAGACGACAGTTTTTAGCCGTCGTCTGATTCAATTTTTGTACTAGTGTTCTTGCTCTCTGTGATCTTCTAGGCTGAGCCACTGGAGGATTTTGAGGTTCAGTTACTTGACCAGGTGCAGTTACTTGGTCAGTGACATGGTCAGTGACTTGACCAGGTACAGTTACTTGGTCAGTGACATGGTCAGTTACTTGATCAGGGACAGGTACTTGGTCAGTTACATGGTCAGTTACATGACCAGTGACATGATCAGTTATATCTTGTTATAAAGGCAATGCTACACTTATATTCTCATCTGACACAATTTCCTCAAAATCTGAGGTTAAATCCTCAAGGTTTGTATTGTGAACTTTTTCACTTAGAAACTTTACTTGATGTGTTTCAAAAATTCTAGGTGAATGATAAGCAGAATATAATTTATAGCTTTTAGATTTATCTGGATAACCTATAAAAAGCAACTAACAGTTTTGGGGTCAAGTTTGTTCAAGCTTGGATTATAAATCCTATCTTCTGCATGACATCCCCAAACATGGCAGTGATGAAAACTAGGTTTCCTGCCACACAAAAGCTCAAAAGCAGTATTTTCTATGGCTTTGCTAGGTGTTCTATTGCAAATATAATTTGTAGTTTTTAAGGCCTCACCCCACAAAAAATTAGGTAAACCAGTCATACACATCATGCATCTAACCATGTTCAAAAGAGTCCTATTCTTTCTCTCTGCAACACCATTCTGTTGTGGATTATAGGGTGTTGTGTATTGAGCTTTAATTCCATTGTCTTGCAAAAACAAGGCAAATAGACCCTTTTGTTGGCCAGATTCAGTGTACTTTCCATAGAACTCTCCCCCTCTATCTGACCTCACTGTTTTGATTTTCTTTTCTAGTTGATTTTCTACCTCAGACTTAAAGATTTGAAAGGCTTTCAATGCTTGTGCCTTTTCTGAAAGTAGATAAATATAACTGTATCTAGAAAAGTCATCGATGAATGTGATAAAATACACATTCCCACATATAGTTTGATGCCTAAATGGTCCACATATATCAGTGTGTATGAGTTCTAATAAATTTTGGCTTCTATATGCAGTCTTCTTTCTAGTATTAGTTATTTTTCCCTTAAAGCATTCAACACAGTCAGTTAGATCAGAAAAATCAAGTTCATTTAGGATGTTGTTTTTCACCAAAATTTTCAGTCTCTCTTTTGAAACATGGCCGAGTCTTCTATGCCATAAAAATGCAGACTTTGCATTTAGTTTGGTTCTTTTAACACCTGTTAAGGTGCTAGTACTGTTTGTGTTATTTTCAACAAGTAAAATTTCTTGTTGAGCCATTGAACAATTTAACTGTAAATAATCATTCATAATAACACCAGAACCAATTTGAACAGAATTTTTAGAAATAAGAATTCCATTACTATCCATAACAAGTCTACAACCAGATTTTACTAAAAGAGAAACTAAAACCAAATTCCTTCTCATGGAAGGTACATAAAAAACATTGTCCAAAACTAACAATTTTCCTAATCCTAAATCGAGCTTTAAGGTTCCAATAGCCTTGACTGCCACTCTCATGCCATTGCCTACACACAGGTTCACTTCATCACTTTTTGGGATTCACCTCCTTATGAATCCCTACAAAGAATTAGTAATATGAATGGGTGAGCCTGAATCTATCCACCAAGACTGTGGTTCAACATTTATAGGATTAATTTCTAAAGAAAAAACTGTATTAGAAAAAATCTTACCCTTTTTGGCTACCCAATTTTGATAGCTAGTGCAGTCCTTTTTCATGTGTCCTACTCTTTTGCAAAAGTAGCACTTGAACCTAAATGGCCTGTTTTCCTTGGCCACTGCAGCTGTTGAACTCTTAGTTATGGCTTTGATAGGCTTGAGCTTATTCTGGGGCTTTTTCCTTTTAGGCTTCTCAATAAGGTTAATGGTTGTAGCAGGTTCCTTTTCTTCCTTGATCCTAGATTCCTCATCCACACAGATGGATATAAGTTCATCTAGAGTCCAGTTTCCCTTTTGAGAGTTGTAACTGGTCCTAAGATGACTAAAACTGTTAGGCAAGGAATGTAGTGCATAATGCACTACCTGCTCATCCCTAACCCCCATCAAGAGCTCCCTGAGTCTGCCATTTATATTGATCATCTTCATAATATGCTCTCTAACTCCCCCTGAACCCATGTACTTCAAATCATGAAACTCCTTGGTTAGTCTAGCTGCTTCTGCCTTTTCACTTTCTTTAAACTTAGCACCTATGAGTTCCAGAAAATCTGATGCTAGCTCAGGCTCTTCTATACTTCCCCTGACAGTCTTGGACATAGAGGTACGAATGAGGTTCTTAGCCATTCTATTGGATCTATGCCACTTCTTGTAAAGGTCAGTTTCTTTCTTGGTGTTCTTTTCATTCAACTCTTTAGGCTTATCCTCAGTAAAGCAATAGTCTATATTCTCATGCATTCCCATATAGTTCTCTACAGAAACTAGCCAAGCTCTATAGTTGGTTCCAGTTAGCATCAAGACATTGTTCAAGTTCATGTAGGAGTTACCTAAGGAGCAAAACAAAAATCATGTGAGTTCTCAATTTGTGAAGAAAATAACTTTAAGTTTTCTGTGTTTTATTTAGCTTTAAGCAACCAAAATAAGAACCTAAACAACATACTTGCATTCATATCAATCCATAACCAAAAACAATGTTAAGCAACACTTTTGAGCAGAAGCATAACATTCTGGAGTTCTTTATCAATATGCCATGTTCAATGAAAACAAGTTATCCAAAGAAATTTATCCACATCTTTAGACAGAAGAAAAATTTCTAAGTATCCGAATTTATTTTCATCAAGCATGCATACTGCTGTTTTGTATTCTAAAACCATACTTGACCACTTCTTTGGAAGATAAAACTGAAGCATAGTTTTAAAACACAAAACACAATTTCAGTTTTGTCACTCGATCAGGTACTTGATTAGCTACCTGACCAGTTACATGGTCAGTTACCTGATCATTTTTTTCTGCCAACATCATTGAAGAATGCTTTGTGCATCATAATCACTTATGCCAATAGAAAACCACAAAACTCATGAGCTTTTAACTTTATATTCTACCCAGATTCATCCTTGTAAGAAAATTAAACTCTCGTATCTGTCAATTTTAATAACGTGTAAACAAATTCTGGGAGATTTTTGTTGTTCATGCAATTTTACACAATCACAGATACAATACCATATCATCAATCAATTCATCATGCATATTCAAGCACAATCAAAATTGTTTCGATTCCAAGAAACCACAGAACAATCAAGAAATTATAAATTTGATCCGGTCACCATCTACTCTAACCTAACGCACGCCGGGAATGCAACTAGTGTTCTTGAGCACAATCAAAAACTCAATTATCATGCTATGAATCGAAATTAATTTCACAGAAAAACCTGTTTTTGCTTTTTCCCCAATTTGCTGCTAAAAATCACAGCGGAAGCGTGAATTTGATATATAACCAGATGCAGCAATCGACTTAAGTAACTTACCTTGATCAGGTACATGACCATTTACTTGGTCAGTTACCTGATCAGTGACTTGGTCAGTTACCTGACCAGTTACTTGATCCGTAAAGCAAAAACCCCTTCTTCTTTTTTTGTGTTTGTTTTGCAAAACCCTAAAACGATTTTGACACTTGTGAGCCTATGCTCTGATACCAATTGTTAAAACCATATACATGCTCACAACATATGCACACAATCATAAAAGGGATCAAGGCTAACCTTCAGCAATCACTGGCATGGATTCCATCTTATGCTGCAACCACGAACACTGAATATATGGCCTTCTGTTACTTACCAACTTGCTTCTCAATGGATAGAACAATATGCAAAACTTCGGTAGTAATCAGGGACCAATTTATCTGTATATATAGAAGACTTAACCCTCAAGAAGCTTCCCATTAAAGCTATCCATATCGGTTTAGGTTTCCTAGTTAGATTCCTAATGTATCACAATCTTGTAGCCTTTCTTGTAGACTAAGCAATGGATTACTATCCTTAATGAATTGATACGCTGCTTTATTAAGTTACTAGTATTGATTTACAGTTTGTGTCCATGTTAAACTAGGTTTGACATTTAGCTAATCATCAATTACTTTATGATGATATGTGTTAAGTCCATATTTGATCTAACACCATTAACATCATCTCTATCCTTACCATATTTTGGCCCAGCAGGAAGCACCAAAACAACTCCTTCATCACCAACTCCATTAATGGAATAATCTGCATAAATTGGCTTTTGCCCCTTCAATTCAAGTCCATAAAACTCTCAGAAAATTTCAAGGAGCCCCATTTTTTTAGTTCGCCTAGAGTCTCGAAAATCTCAGGGCTGACTCTGGGTCAAAGATGAAGAATAATTTGAAGATGCAGGTGAGTTCTCAGACCCAATCCAAGTCTTCTATTAGCAAAGAGCAGGTTGGTTTAAGTGAGAAGAAGAAAAAGAATGAGAGTTTGTTTAAAAAAAAAAAAAAAAAAGCTTATATTGCATTAAATAATCAACAACACATTTACAATACAAGAACCAGATCGGCTAATCTGTTTCTTGGTCTGAAACAAAACACTAAAGCTAACAATATCAGAACAATCAGAAGCCCAAAACGACACAGCTTCATTGCACAGCATTCCTCTTGGTCTTCTTGGACGACACCCATTTTCCATTGCGCCAATCTTGATGAACCATCAACTTCAAAACTGGGTAATCAAGCTCTTGCCCAGTAGTCTCGAAAAACACAGACTGATGCCCAGACCCATTTTCCTCAGACGAAATCTTACTGACCCACCACCCATCAAGATCGTAAGCATCGATCCTATCACCCACATGAAACACAGCATTAGCCTCCCTGATTTCCTGCGGCAGTGGCTGGACCTCGGCGCCTTAATGGTCTCTTTGAGCGACACAGAGTCGTTGAACTCCTCCATGAGGTTTTTGTACTGGAACACATAGTTGGTGCCCATGTTTGTGACGACAGTGGCCTCATAGTACAAGCCCAGAAATCCATCGAGTTTGCTGCAGACTTGGAATTGGTTGCCTTTTTGGAACGAAAAGTATCCCATTTGCGGAATCGGAGAGAGTGCAATAGAAACTTTTTGCCTGTTTATTCCTCTAGGAATTGGGGAATTGGGGGAAAACCTAATTTTCTAATATCTATCTCTGGATTCCCTGCTAGGACTATAATTTGCTTGGGTTACAATATCGAAGAATGGGAGTTCCCAAGTGTTGTGAAGAAGAAGAAGAGCCATCTCTCTGTTCGTGCTTCGTTTTTATTTTTTTAATTATTATTTTTAGATTAGTTAGTAGTGAAATATTATTTTACCTTGATGAAAATATCAAATGCGTGACACGTGCTTGTCATTCCATCAATTTAACGGAGCTGTCACGGAAATTGAACGGAGACACCTCGTTGATATCAATATAAAACTTTGGGTATCATATTAGTACGTTTGAGAGTTTAGGTATCAAATTAATTTTAGCACTATAGTTTGAGAATGGTTGCTGAATTTTTTTCTAATGTCAATAAAGCAAAGATTTTGTTCGAACAAGCCAAATGTACGGGCCAGCCCAATGCCAAATCCGGCATGGTCTCACCAACCCACCTCCCACTACTATACTCTTGACCAGTGCTTCAGCTTATCACTAGCAGGAACTCAGGAAGCATCAACCGTAGCCATCACCACCAGTCCACCACCACTAGATGACAAGGTCTTTCTTGACATTTCACTTTAGTCATTAAGAGCAACCCCAGCTTATTTTGGCAGCAGCTTTCCAAAGCTACAATTGGACAACTTCCATAAGTAGCATTGGGTACTGTGGGCTTAATAAATGGGCAGCTTTTTTGATATTTTCGAAACATGTCTACCAGCTTAACTTAACAATTAAGTTGATAATCTTAAGCTCCCAACAGGGCTAAACAGGGCCGCAATGCAATGGTAGCCCAGTGGTGCGCGTGAGGTGAAATGTTTACTTATCTTTCTTCTCTTTCTATAGGATCATTCTCCTAGAATAAATACAAGGGCTGGCATTTTGGGTCGAACCAACTGATTTTCAAACCACCCATATATATTGGTCCGAAAAAACTCGACTACTGACTTTCAGCTCGGCTAGTCGTATCGAGTTGGTATTTCAGCTCAACTACGATATACAATTTTGTATACCATCAGTATATCGTACCAACCGAAATATATGTATACCAACCGATATACATATAATTTGACTGAACCATTATGTAAAATATATGGTTTAAATTTTACAAGAGTATGAGAAGGGGAAAAACTATAAAAAAAAAAAATGACTATTGTTTGTGAAGGTTTCGATATAAAGACCCTTTAGTTTTGGCAAACGAATCATAATTACAGGTACCCGAGCGCATACCGATGAAATGATCTAAATATGAACAGTTAACATAATATGGTCATAGATCTTAGGTTGTTCTCGCCTCTTAGATAGAAAGTCTGATCTCAAACCACCAGACCACAAGCTCTCATTGTTAAATTATACACAAAAGCTAAATTTATTCTCTTACGAGATAGAAGTCAAAGACTCAAAAATAAATCTTCATTTATTCATTGTTTTCTCACTTTCTGACTCAAAAACACTCTTTCGAACAATCATCTTTCTTTTCGCCTTCTCCTCTTTCATCAAATGCAGAATCCTCTTTTTCTTCTTTTTCCAGTTCTTTATTCCTTTTCCTCTTTCATCCCCTCTTCTTTCTTGTTTTTCATTCATCTCCTTCCATTTTCTGCAGTTCTCCATCATCTATATCAATCCACATCATTAGATCTGCATAACCTCCTTCATCACATATGTATCTTAATCATTAGATCTGCATTCGACTCATGTCTGGCTATTTTCTACGAATCAAGTCGATATCTCGATATATACTAATCTCTCGGTAACCAACGACGGCGGTACCACTGTGGTTTTAGATTTTAGAAAACTGACCAACATCTGTCGATCCCTAGCTGGTTGACAGATTTATTGATCGGTATTCAACCGAATCCAGTCCTAATAAATACAGAAAAAGAATCATATTGAAAACGTTCCTAAAATCGTAGAGCTGCTAGACAACCATGCTCGTGTCCGAGAAAACCTCAAAAGTTGAGCATGAGCTCAACGGTATGTATACATGCGAAGAAGAATCCTGAAAAACCACATCTATTGGACCAAACTTATCGATACTCCTCCCTTTAATTACCTAAACTCATCACTTTGATTAATACATGATTGAATAATGATTAATTAATCATTTGAGTTAGCCATCACTGCCATCACGTGCAAGGAGCAGCAATTAAGCCATGCTTTGCTTAATTGACTTCAACCACTCACATGCTGCCACGTGGCAGATACCCATTTTCCTTCTCTAAGTGCAACCACGCAGATAGCACGTGCAGACTATCAATTATCCTCATCAGTCACCGCCCATATATTTAACCCTCTCATATCCATCCCTAGGGAGAGGAGAAACCCTAGAGAGGTACAGAGCCGCACCACACCAAAAATAGAGGCAGCCCTTTTGGGCTGCTCTCTCTCCTCCTTCTCCTCCATTTTTTTTCCCTCTTTTCTTTCTATTTTATTTTGAGATTTGAAGGATTTACTCACACAAAGCTTCAAGGATCTATCAAATGGCTAAACCTCTACAAGATTCAAGACTTGGGTAATTGTGGGAGTTATAACTCAAGACTAGTCATGCTAGCTTTTTAGCTATTTGTGATTATTCTTGTTTTCTCCTACACTTCTATACTTTTTTCCCTTTGAATTTCGTATCTTTGATGTTCATAATTATGGGTTGTGAGTACTTTCCTTGTTGGGGGTTAGGGTTGTGTCCCTAACCCAAATTTTGTGTAAAAGATGTTTAATTTAATGTAATGATGCAATTTTCATATGATGGATGCTTATATATATTTTTGTTGGGTTAAAATGCATGTTTAGGAGCCTAGTCAACTCTAGGGTGTGTATTTTGAGCATGTCTAGGACAGAGTTAGAGGCTTGACCCCCTCTAATTCCTAAGCTAGAAACCTTCAATTTCGTATTCGAGGGGTTATAAGCATGGTGATTTACACCCGTTGCGTGATTACGCGGGCAGGTCACTTAGTAGTCTAATTCCTCAATCTCTATGCCTCTTGATGTGAATTAGTGACCCTTGAACCGGCTCTAATTCATGTCAAGTGAGTTCCTACGGCCCTTGAACCGGAGTAGGAATACCATGAAAGGGAATTTCGGTCCTTGAGCCTTGAACCGCCTTGGATACGACTACCGCCAAAGTAGGGATTTGCATCTACATTAGATTAGCTTCCGACATATAGATTTGGTGAACGAACCTCCCTAGCACCCAACATTCCCATTTATTTGGTTGCACTTTTATTAATTTCTTAGCATTTTTATTAATTTCTTTACATTTCATTACATTTTGTTAATCTAAAATCATCTCTCAAAATATTGAATTTCGACTCATTGTAGATAATCATCACTAGGCTCTTAGTTGTGATTAGGCTGTCGTGAGAACCAAAATCGAGCATTGCTAGGGCTTGGTGCCTTAGATTAACATTTTTATTTATTTTCTTTTTCTTTTCTTTGTTTGCTAAGTGTCTTTATTTCTGATTACCCAAAGATTGTGGGTTAGCCACTAATCCCCGTGGTACGATAACTTTGGGCATTATACTTCCCTATCTTGACAATGATACATACGCTTGCGTAAATGTGTAAACAAGTCACTAGTCGAGAAGGACGACGACACTCCGTTAAAAAAATTATCTTTTTATCTTCTTATCTTAAAATTCTTTTTATTATTTTTTTATAACATGTAAAAGTACAATTTTGTCCTTGAACACAAATCACATATGTGCACTACAACAACACCTAGCATTAATGACCAATGCAGTGGTCACTAAAAATTGTCAATTTGGTCACTAAATATGATTAGTGACCAAATATTGTTGGTTACTAAGTGGTCACTATAGACCCGTCACTAATTTTATTTAGTGACTAAAGTATGGTTGTTGGTCATTAAAATGAAAAGTTTTAGTGACCAAGATTGGTCACAAATCATGAAAGAATTAGTGACCATAAAGTTCCTCATTGAACCTAACAGATCTGGTCACTAAAAATATGATTTGGTCACTAAAGCCTAAGTCACATGCTTATATCAGTGACCAAACCTTAAGGCCACTAAAGTTTTGGTAACTGGAAAATATATATATATATATATATATTGGATTAAATACTGTTTACTCCCTATACTTATAGGGTTTCATCGTTTCAGTCCCTGATCTTCGAATTTCACCTAAAAAGTCCCTGAACTCTCAATTTCCTCCCAATTGGTCCCTGCCGTCAAAATTTTCTGTTAAAGTTGCCGAAAATGTCTATTATGCCCTCACTTACTTTTTTTTAAAATTTATTTTCTCTCTCTTTTATTTTTTTTATTTTTTTATTATTTTCATTTCACCTCTTGAAGGTCTGTGGATTGGAACCATCTTGATGATGAGATGAATAGAAGGAGGCGAGAGAGCCGGAAGAAGAAGAGGTAAAAAGAAAAAAAATTTAAAAAAAAAGAGGAAGAGAATTTTTATTTTTATTTTTAAAGTAATTGAGTTTTTGGGAAAGATAACGGAGTTTTTTAGGGATGCTTGACGCAGGGACCAATTGGGAGTTCAGGGACTTTTTAGGTGAAATTCGAAGGTGAATGACTGAAATGATGAAACCCTATAAGTATAGGGAGTAAGTAGTATTTAACCCATATATATTCTAAGCTTTTTCATTTTGGTCTACTACAATAGCTATCGTCCAAATGTTAGTAACTAAATCACAATTTGCAATCGACCAATTACAAATTGAAAGAATGAAACTAATTAGTGACAAAATATACTCATTAGTCACTATGAAGCCTGCAACTTGGTGACCTTCCTTCAAGTTTTGAGCTGCAAACAGAACCCAAAAAGGCAATTAGCCCTGAAGAAACTGACATAGCAATTCTTGGAGTAATTGTCAATGTTTCCTTTCAACTGAAATATTTATCAAAGGCATCCCATGATGCACATATTTCCAACTTAATAATTTTTTTTCTTTATATATGAGAAATTCAAGTAATTAGATGGCTTAGTTTTCTAACATTCATGCTGCACATCATACAATTATTATCCCTAAAAGTGCACAAGCACACAAAATGACACAAAGCATGCAGCAGAAGAATATATCTTACTACCAATTAAGCAAAGACGATATCTTACCTGTTACCACCTAAGACCCAACTCAGCATCAAGGGCATTGCCTTGTCAACAAAAACTGCAAGGTTTTTCAACCAATATGAGTATCTAGAGACACTTCCATTGCATTATCAAGATTGTAGACTCTATGCCAATAAGTATTTTGTACTGCAATTAACAAAGGTTCTTACCGATAATGGACCAAGTCCTACACCCAGATAAGCCTTGTAATTAAGTTGAAGCCATAATTACAGTCATTCTAGCCATTCCATGAATAATGGCAACCTGCAGTTTTCTAGATGTCTCATAGCTGTTTAAGAAATAAAAAATGAATCAATAGTCAGAACTTCCTCAAGTCAACTAAGTCCTCCAAACAAACAAGTCTTTGTTTTCAACTTTTTTTCTTATATATATAATATTACACATATTGATCTCATCCCTTAATTCAAGTTCCTATCAGACTATACAGCCAGTTACCTGGGGTTTACCTTCCTAAAGAAGCAGCAATGTCAGGAGGAGTTCCCATTTCACTGCTTCTTTAAAGCTTTTTCAAGCTCCAATGCAAGTTGATAACCATCCTGTAGAGATGTAAGTAGCAGATGCTCTAGCAAACTATGGTGCTATTAATGTTGGTTCTCGTTGGTGGGATGCTTTGCCTACCTTCATCGCTGGGTCTTCAACAAATGTTTATAGGTTTCGTTAGACTTTTTTCATTTGTTCTATTTTTAGTTTGTCTGTTAAATTTAGTTGGTCCTTGTATTAGCACATTCTTGTTTTGGTTTGTGTATTGCGGAAATGGTTTAGGTCTAGTCCCCCATTTCTCTGTACTTTTTCTTATTCTTAATAAAATTTCGAATGAGGGCAAGGAGTTAGCCCTTATTTTGCTTCTATAAAAAAAATGTAATATATAATAGGGTCAAGAGAACATCAGTATTGAAGTAATTATTAACCTGTCGATCATCAATAAAACAACATTGTATAGTTCCAAGAGTACACACCAGACTAAAATCTGTGCAGAAGGAAACAAAATATAAGGTCTGCAGACGATAAGGAAACAAGAAGAAATACAAAGAATTAACCTTCATCACTTGATTTGAGTGATGATGAACAATATAGTGTTAAGATTAAATACACAGTAAAGCATACCTCAATCACTAGTACAAAAATTGAATCAAATGACATCTCTCAGACGACACATTACAGTTTTCTGCTATCTAATCGATTTTTTTTTTTTTGACGTCGTTTTTGTAAAACCTGTCGTCTGATATGAAATTATGAATCAATTCAGACAACGTTTCAGGACAGAACTGTTGTATGAACCTGAAAAAATTGAGTGGCAACTTTCCCACCATGTCATGGTGCCAAATCCCATCTCAAAGTCCAAAATTTTGCCCAACAAGTGCTAATCATACAACGAGAAATAATAAAACTGTGGTCTGATTAATACGTTTGACAGAAAGGAGGGAGATTTCCCACCACGATGTTTCCTCACCCAAAGAAGGAAGCCAAATTAATAGGAGACTAATCCCAAATTTAGATGGCTGCATTCATACCACATTCTTAGACAAATTTGTTGTGTGAGTCCTTGTCTAAATTGATAGGGCCTCATCACAAACCTTGTTGAAACCCTACACTTGAACAAAAAAATGAGGGAAAAAAAAACTAAAGTAACTAGCTAGACTGACATAAATACTGAAACCTTCTCTCTCTCTTCTCTCTCTCTCTCTCGACATACCCGAAACCGGCCAAAGCCTTTCTCGACTCACCTCACTCTCAACAGACGATCCAAAACCAAAACCCTAGCTCACTCTCTCGCCAAAATCTCACTCTCCCAAACCAATCTCATCTCTCTGAGTGTGATGGTAGACCGCGAACTGGATTGAGGTGAGAACTGAGATCGATTTTATTCAACTCGACCTGATTCCCTTGGAGCGAAGCTGTTGGAGAAATCTGCTAAGACTCAGAACCCGGAGCGAAAACTCAGAACTCGAAGGTTTCCGGGTAAGCAAGTATTAAGGCTTTGCAGTAAGTCAATTTCTGTTTGCTTGATAAATTGATATGGTTAGGTTATGAGGAAATTAGATAGTTGCTTGTCAGCTTGTTTACATTTTCATGGTGTTCTTCTCTCTTATTTGTGATTCTTTGTCGCCATTCTCTTCTGGATTGTTCAAGTTCCTGAATTTCCTCATCTGGGTCTCATTCAATTTTTTCTATTCTTCAATCTTCTGGGCCGGTGAGTTTTCTCTAGCTAGCTTCCTTGATTTTTCCACGTTTTCTCATCTAGGTCTCCTTGTTTTCTCAATTTCAAGTTTTCTGGGATTCAAAGTTGGGGGCTTTTTCCTCAATTGCTTGTTTTCAGTGACACAAAGTATCTAATTCTTCCATTTTTGGGTCTCTTTTGTTTTCGGTTCTGGATCTTGTTGCTACTACATGCTGGGTTTCTAGAGAGATTTTGGTTCTGGGAGTTGATCATTCTCAGTAGATTTGGTTTTTATTCCTTGAATGTTAGCTACTAGGTGGATTAGAGTTGGAATTTTTGATCAGGAAGTTGGAAATTGAGGCCTGTCTCAGTGTTGTAAACTAGGGGATGTGATGGTTTTTGGGCTTTTTAGTTTTGTGTAAGTATCTTGAGCTTCTTTGCTGTTGCCAACTCTATTGGGGGTCTTCAGGGAAACAATGTTTCATGCTCAGGGAACTTGTAGTGTTCTTCTTCCTTGGATGTTATTAGAAGCACGTTTTTGTTCTCAACTTATTAAGTGAATTGGATGTTTTAGTTTAGTTTCTAATTTTACAATGTCTTGACTCTTTGAACGTAGGTTCAAACTCTGACTAACCGCAAAGAGAAGTTCCATAAATTGCTTGAATTGTATAAGCCGAGTCTTGTATACTTGCAAGGAGAGTAGCTTGAAAATGATGAAGTTGGTTCTTTTGCCTGGAGAGCTGATTTGCCAACTGCTTAATCTACATCCGACATCTTGGCACATTGCCTACAACTGTAAGTGTTAATTATGTTGAACTCTTGAAATGTTTAACTTCTTTCTGTGTGACTGTGTGTATATGCATTCTATTCTCTGTGACTGTGTTTAACTAGGTGTATTACATATTGCTACATTTCATTTCCCGGGTTTTAGTTGATGATTCTTGTTTTGCTCTTTGCTACATTTCAGATCATAAAAGCATTAAATTGGAATGCTGCATTTTGGTTTGGTTGGCTTATTTACTGCTTATTTAATCTCCAAAGTTTTAGTCTCTCGGCTGCAAGTGTAAAAACATTTCTAATAGGGTCTTACATTGAAAACATTTCTAATAGGGTCTTACATACTTATGGTTTACACATCAGTAAACTCGAGGTGCCATGATTGGGAGAATCCATGATTGGGAGTGTGAAAACATTTCTAAGACTACTATGTATTAGGAGAATCCATGATTGGGAGTGCTTGTCATTTGGCCTTTTATATTTTGTTAAGAAACTGAAAATAAAATAATTTTAACAACTTGCATCATCCTGCTCCAGGCAAAAGTAAAAGCAGTTTCAATGCTAGGAAATCACTTGTTGGAACAACATAGTGGACATCATTGTTTGATGGGGACCTAATCTTTGATTGTATTCAACTGTGCTTTGAAATGGTGTCATTCAATGGTCTTTTTGAATTGCGACTAGATTGTGGATTTTGATTTAGCCATAAGTTGCAAAGCTGGGTTTCCAAGTTTTCAAAATAGCCCTTAGAAAAGATGGGTTGGTGGAGGAACTTTATGTTAACCTTGCTTTCTAGTTTTAGTACTATTTCAATGTCTATGTCTTCTTAATTAAAGTTTTAGTGATTGAATTGGGTTGGTGCAGGTTCCCCTTCTTGGTGGAGCATTCTGCGCATGTACTTAGCATTTCTTTTATAACACCGAGTCTCTTAAGGTAAGAAAAACGGTCGTTTTCCATGTTTTTGATTGAGATTTGTAAAAGGAAGTGAAATTGTTGAAACATGTAACAGATTATTGATCACGATCATAAGCTGCCACAACTGATAGCTGACTGTTATGAATTTCTCCCTTGAATTAAGATCGGCGTTGAGTTTTGCCACAATATCTACAGTGACATCTTGTTTCTTATCCATGAGTTCTTTTTTTTATTGTTGTGAATTTGAAGAAGGTATGGATCTAATAATTTGTATGATATTTCTACAGAAATGATTAAGTTATATCCATGGAGTTCCCAAATTTAATTTAAGTCTTTGGTTCTCGTTACTGTGAAGGCTTTACAACTGATGGCCTCGCTGCTATTGCTGCCAATAGTAGGTAAGATTAGTTTTCAGTCCTTGTTTGTTGCTATTTCGATAGTTTATGGAATGTGATTTTTGCACTTATGGCTTTCTTATTCTTGGTTTAATTCTTCAGTTCAGTTGCTATTGTGTGGTGATAAACATGTTTGCAGCTTACGTACCAATCCCTGTGATCCTATTCCTTTTTTTGCAGTCACCTTTTTAGGATATTTCAGTTCTACTGTCAACTACATCTGATTTCAAATCATAGAGGCCATTGGTTTAGTTGCTTTCCCGATAGCTGTACCTCTCTTGTGTCCTTGAATTTTGCAGCCATTTCAGTTACTCATTAAGTTCTTACCAATGGGTTATGGTTTGATATGGCAGGAGATCTCAATTGGAGCAAATGTAGGCCAAAAGGAAATTGATAAGTACATCAAGATACCTGGAGAAGCCCTTCAGCTAAGTCGACCTATCAATAGCAGTTCCATATTGGTCCAAATGCCGAGGTTTTGCAGTCTCCTCTAGCTAAATACATCTGCTTAGGTACTTTTGTTTCGGTCCAGAATCTGGTACTTGAACTGTTGGTTGGTTATACATTACTTAATTTGAGTCTTCTTTCGGCATGAGTCTTGATGTTATTTGGTTAGATGGTTGTTGAAGGAAAGACATATGACGTTGATTATGATTTTTTGTATATATGTTCCAGACTAGAATGAGATTTTTGGGAACTGTTTTTGCAAAGTGAAATTATTTCACCACTGCTAAGGTACAATTTTAATCGACCAATCAATGTTTACATTTACTCTCATATATTGTTAGACAATTCATTTTAGTACTTGTGATTCATATGAGTTAGTAGAGGACAGAGGTTTACATAGTAGCTCATGGAGTACTTTTCTGGAAATGCATAATGTACATTAAAGTCTTTGCATTGTCTGCAGGACAAATGGGAAACTTAATTTGGTTCACAGAGCACAAATCTCTTCTTAGCAAAGAAGGGGAGAGCCGGCCTGTTCCCCAATTGCATCTTGGACAAGAGTATTGGCTGCCCATTCTTACTGGTGCCAACACCAGGCTAAGTAACATGGCAAGCACCAGGCTTGTCCCAAGGATCACAGACAGTAGCTCAACTTGTAAACATGGAGCTCCAATATACTCGGCATTGTATAATGTAGAAAAGAGCGAAAGTTGATAGATACAGAGAAAGAAGGCAAATGTACAAATGACCCTCCTAAATTAGTATGAATATTTGGGAAATAATTATGTTTGATATCAATTTACTGAATTCATTTAATATGTGGTGGGATTTGAATTAATTTGATTGTTATATATTTTGTAACAATTAGACATCAAGAATAAATGGAAAGTAGTGTCCAACATGTTATAACACAACGTTAAAAGCTCAATATGTCGTCTCAAAGCATAGCATAATATTCACAATAGCCACAAAATAAAAATTGTCGTCTGAGATTAATACATATCACAGATACTATCACAAAATAGTTGTGTGAATAACAGTCACACAACAGTTATAAAAAAAAATGACTTCTGAATCACAATCACACAAGGGTTCTTAAGTTGCTCGTCGTCTGAATGACGTTCACACGACAGTCAGCTCCGCATCAGACGACAGTTTTTAGCCGTCGTCTGATTCAATTTTTGTACTAGTGAATAACCATGCATCCCTCTTGACCCAAATTTGGCTGCATACCATGGACAGAATCTCCAAGCAAGGTCACATTACCCTTTGCCCAGGATAAAGTTGGGGTCCCATCATATATGTCACGTTGTAGAATTGCATCTTCCTCGGTGGCTGGCAAGTAGCAAATCTACCACATTATCACACTAGCTATCAAATATTTTAAGCAACCTTTCCTTTTTACCCGCCAAACAAGGGACAAAATCAAATCAATTACATATTTCTTTCCATATCACAAAAAAGAAACACATGGAACGACATCTTATGTCCTAACAATACTCTATCGAGTATGACGTGATAATGCATCATTTAATCTCATAATTGTGCACATCTAAAATATGGTCTCATATAGTTTATACTATTACAATTAAATCCTTATATGCAATTGTGCATATTATGAATTTGGCCCTGATCAGAGAAAGAACGATAAGTGGGCTAGAAATATGTATTACTCCCCACCAGCCATTAACTAGAGAGAACTTCACTTGATATCCTAGCATATTTTTCGTTCGGGTAGTTTCTTATACCCATTTACAAATTCTAGCTTCATATGCTAATGAGAGTTTATGTGCTTAATTGTATACTAGCCTTCTTGCAGGCGCGTATCGCGCTCACGCGTGTGAATTATGTTTTTGAAAGAAATACAGTTCACATGTACAACATATCATTCATTTCTACTAAAAGCCAACTGTCTGAGATTGACAAATATGTCACCGTCTTTACAATTAATCAATATTGGCTTAACTCTGCCTCTTTATATTCTCTTGTGCTTTGTTCCATCTGAGGCCCTTCCATCCTTCTTCAACTGTTTCTTCGCAGCTGATCCCTTTGGTTTTCTCCTTTCTTTTGCTTCCTTTTTTCTTTCTTCAATAACCCAAATGATCTCACTATCAAATGGAATTTCTAAAGATTGATAAAAGAAATAAAAGAAGAAATACAGACGTATTGTCCGAGTATTATTTGACAAAAGAAAAATGATTAAATACTTGTTACTCCTCATATTTTTCCCTGAAAAACAGTTTAGTCCCTCGCCTTTTAAATTAACTAGATAGTCCTTATACTCTCTAATTCTCACACAACAGGTCCACAACATGTCCAAAATGACTATTATACCCTCATTTCCTCTTTTTTATTATTTTTCTCTTCTTTTTTTTATTTTTTTTATTTTCTCTCCCTCTTTTTAATCTCTCTCTCTCTCTCTCTCTCTCTCTCTAATTTTCTCTCCCTCTTTTTAATTTTCTCTCTTTTTTTCTCTTTTTTCTATTTTTTTTTTCTGGTTCTCTCTCTTCCCCCCTCCCTCTTCCTCTTCTCCCTCCGTAGCGACGGCCATTCACGGATCCATACTATCCATTCACCATCCCTATCTCTCACCAGCACCTATTCCTCTCCCAAAGCCTCAAATTATCCACCCAAAACGACGCCACACTTCTCTTCCACCTCGGGATCGGACCCCTCTCCAACCTAACCCTCCACACCCCTTCCTCGGCGTCACCGAGCCCCACCGTTACGCCTTCCTCACCATCAAACCACCACCACCCCAATTAGGTCGCTGGGCTCGGAGATTGATCGGTCCAAGGCTCCGATGCTCCCGCGCTCGCCTGAGCCTGAACCTGGACGGCGTCTCCTCCATGGTCACCGCTGTGAGCCCCGGAAAATTTATCAAGCTTAATTTGAGATCGTTCGACAAATTATTTATTTACGATCTCGGTAATTGTTAAGTGCTCAAGAATAATTTCAGAATTTTACATAAAGTGAATTCCTCAATTTAGGAGTTGGATAGTAAAGTACACGTCACGACGAGTTCGTGGAAATTTTCGGGGAATTTTTCGGATACCCGAGCTAATTTTAACTATTTTCTGAGGTTGAGGAATTTTAGAAATTAAATTAAGAAATTAGGAAACAGTTGGCGTCATCCTAGCCGTCCACCGACTCCACCGCTTGATCTGGGCCCTTGATTTCATTTTAAAGGAAGGGGACCAAGTCAGAATGGATCCAGAATGATCGAGAGAGAGAGAAAGAGGGAGAGCTGGGAGCTCTCTGACCCGACACCTCAACCCGGTCGGCGCTCCACCGTCAGGCCACCTCCGGCCGGCGCACGGACACCATCGCCTTCGTCTCGTTGTCGCCGTCACGATTGTGGTCTTCGATCGCCCATGCACCGGACGAGGAGGGAGAAACGACAGTGAGAAGATCGGACTGCTCCGGCGAAGTTCAGCCATTTCCGGCCATTGTTCAGGGCGCATTCGGTATGGAAACTCATCCCTTCGTCATAATCTACGCGATTTGATACTTAGTTTTCAGTTTGGGTTGGGTTCTGATGGTTTTCGCTTCTGGGTTCGATGCTGTTGCTGACGCCGGCTACTTTTCCGGCTCTTCTTGGCTTGCCTCGGCCTCGACTGCAACTATAGGCAAGGTATTCGGAAGTTTGCTGGGAAGATAACGTCTACATCCTCAGTTCTTCGTCTGCCCAGTTTCAGCAAGGAGTCGGCTTAGCTGCCTTAAGATTTTGAAGGTATATTTCAACCCTCGAACCAAGTTTGGAGGTTAGATAAATTGATTGGGTCATTTGGCTGAGATTGTATTACGATGGTTCTAAGTCTGGTTGCTCAAGGTTGAGTTTGAAAGTGAATGGATAACCTGTTGTTATGGCCTTGAAATGGATAGTTGGTTGTTTGAATGTGTATAAGCTCGATTGCATGTGCAGAATGGGTTGTGTGTCGATGTGAATGGATTATGACTATCATGTTTGAAATTGTGGCTGTTGTCAAGAAATTGTGAATTGGTTGTGAAATATTTGGATTTGGTTAAGTGAGTGTCCTTAGCAGTTTTGGGGACACATTGTGTGAAGCTAGATTTAAGTTGGGTGTCCATAGTAATTCGATGGAATTGCTATGTGACGATATCGTTAAATAAAAAGTTAAATCCCTTCATGAATAAAATTGGGAAATGAGTATAACTTCCGTATATTGTAAATTGAAGAAAATGTTCGATATTTTAAGTTAATTATCGAACCTATTTAACATTGGTCAAACATGGTCAAATAGTCAAAGTGGTCAACCCTTGGTCAACTCCTGGACAAACCAGGAAAAGTTGGTTTGGACGATATATTAGTCGTCGAGATTTCGTAAAATTGTTCAAAAGATATTAACTATCGAAATGTCGGAATCTAGGACTCCAGTTACCCGAGGAACAGAAGGTTCGCGACTCTCGGAGTCGTGAGAGAAAGCATCGGAATCCAGGTAGGGATTCAGGACTCTCCTCGATTAGTTGTTTCCTTATATCTTGTGTTAAAATATGCATGATGGGTGGTACGGTTTGGTTATGTTAAAATGCAATGCATACTAACCAAATTGTGAGAGATGTGATGGCTTGAGAGCGAAAGGGGCACTGACTTCCTTGGGTTCGATCCCCTAAACCTCCGGAGGGTTAGCTATACCGGTCGTCCGAATATCCGCAATCACGGACTCGGTACGTGTGTATAGCTAGGTAGTGGACGTTCTCGCTACGCTTACCTGGTGATAAATCAATTTGAGGTAAGGTCGTGTAGTGGGTCTATGGGACCGGCCATCAGGTAACACTTGGATTTGGCGCCGTATTTATTTAAGCATCATGCATCAGTCTTTAAAGTTAAAAATATTACAGTTGTCGTTCATTTTCAAATATTTGGTTTAAGCCTATTTTCATACTGGAGCTCCAAAATCTATTATTGGTTTCAAACAGTGTTCCTGTTGAGCTGCGAGGACGAAAGCTCACCCCTACAACAGTGTGGATGCAGGTACTGTGCACTGGTGACGGGACAGTAGCGGACGGAGCTGGGTGTGCATAACAAGTTCGGTAAACCCTTGTCTAGAGTTGTGCTAAATCTTATTTCTCAAACTTCGTGCTTTGGAACTTGTTGTTATCTAGCCTCGGGTTAAACTCAGTTGGATTCTCTTTCATTGAAATCCGTACCCCGTGTACGTCTTTATCCAAGCTCTGAACAAACAAAGTAGTTGCTAGCAATACAAGTTTTCACCTCAAAATTATTTGTAGTTTCCGCTGTGTTTATACAAAAAGTTTTTCAAACAAAATGCCTAGCGGTTCTCTAGGATATAAATCGAGCGTTCGGTTTATGTTTTAGTGACTCGCGGCACTGTGACGTGCTTAAGCTGGTGAGGTGCAGCTTGGGGCGTTACAACCGCCTTCGAGATCCTCCGCACCGCCCACAAGAACGCTGCCCCAAAACCTCCCAACTAGTTCAAGATCCTCCAGGTAGAGCCCTTTGCCCACATCAACACCATTAAGACCAAATACAATAAGCTAATTGAGCAGAAATTGCCCACATCTCGCTTTTCTTCTCCACCCTGATAAGAACCCCCATTTGGGCTCCGACCAGGCCTTCAAGCTTGTAGGGGAGGCCTTTCGGTTCCTTTCGGATAGAATTAGGAGGAAGGAGTATGATATGAAGCTTAGGATTGGAGAATGGATGGTGGCCAGAAGTGGTGGTCTCCGGTGATGGCAGAGGAAGAGAAGAAGAGAGGTCGAGGGAGAGAGAGAGACCGTGCGGCCAGGAGAGAGAGAGAGAGAGTATAAAAAAAAGGGAGAAAAATTTTTAAAATAGAGAAAAAAAAATAAAAATAATAATAATAATAGAAAATGAGGGGCATAATAGTCCTTTCAGATCATTTTGGACTTGTTATATGAGAATTAGAGAGAATAAGGACTATTCAGTTTAATTTAAAAGGCGAGGGACCAAACTGTTTTTCAGGGAAAAGTATGAGGAGTAACAAGTATTTAATCCAAAGAAAAAAAGTTCAAACACAATTATCGTATATGCAATTTATTTACATATAGGGAGAACTGATCGCAAAATATAGTGAAGACACTAAGGTCTTCGTTACCCAAGACACTTGCAAGATCAATTGAGACCTTCAATGCTTGCATTAGCCTTCTATCCCGCATCCTTTCACAATAGCTTGAGATAATGGTAACTACAAAATCAGTTTCTTTGTTTTGGCTAAACATGGACCGTACACTACTGTTACTAAAAAGAAAGATAAGGAATCTATGTGATCTTTCTTGTAAATGCATGGAAGAACACCTGGACTAAACTAAAGAAAGTACTCATGAATACAGCTTATAAATTCTAGCTTCTCGCATTAAAAGTAACAAAGAACTAACAAAATAGATAAATAACGCATATGATCTTCATTGTAAATACACCAAAGAACACATAGAGTAAACTAAAGGCATAAAAGTGTTCATGAACACAACATATAACCTCCAGCTTTTCTTCATTCATAAACTCCAAATTATTTTTCAGACCTAAAAATAAATTTTCAAATTAATTAAGCAAAATTCGATATAGAACATGGTGAAAAGAGAAAAGGAAGCAATTTTTATCACCAATCTTCTCTGGCCTTTTTGCTTATTCCTTTCTGCCTTCCTTTATTCCCTGGAGTCAATCTGCATAGGAATAACATCTTTGGATTTTAAAAACAAAGAACATTTCAATCAAAAACACCACATCTATGAGACTTGCTAAAAAGTACGAATACCATATAAATTTCATCTGGAAATCAAATGACCATCGAAAAAAGTTCATTTGCATCTGGCGAGCTTAAAACTTGGAACCTATAGTCATGCTTCTGTTTTTGTTTTTGGTTATGAAATAAGATGAAAGACACCAAGTAAAAAAAAAAAGAAAAACTGTTAATCAATTGATATGGTTTTTCTTTATTACTCTGTTGTTCGTGTTCTTTTTTGGGTTTGACATCATACGGATCAACATATGCACACCCACACTAAACTTCTTCTAACATAGATTTGGAAGAGTATAATCCCGAATTCTAAAGACTACTCCTACGCTTCAACTAACAAATCTGAAATTGATCTGTAGGACAACATGGCGGCTACTTACGGCTTCACCTACTTGGTTTTGGTTCCCCATTGCAAACACATGGAAAGAAATAAATTACTAGATTGAGCAATGAGCAATTTTGAAGGCCTTCATTGATTTCTCTCTCCTTCCGCAACTCTTCCTTGATCTAAAAC
Source organism: Rosa lucieae (assembly GCA_024704745.1). Taxonomy (NCBI): domain Eukaryota; kingdom Viridiplantae; phylum Streptophyta; class Magnoliopsida; order Rosales; family Rosaceae; genus Rosa; species Rosa lucieae. Next base: position 56,497,989 of record CM045498.1, read on the forward strand.
CTGAACATACACCTAGTAAGCACAGACAATGTGAGGTAAAAACCAAATATATAGAAAAAAGAACCATAGGGATGAACTTCAATATTAATTCTTGTAATTGGAGTGCGAGATTATGAGGAGAGACTATTGGGATATTCAAGAATCTCTTCTGCTTACCAATAAGGAGTTTTGCACGGTAAAGAAGAGCGGGTGGGAGGATAATAATTGCATATCAGTTTGAGTTTTCTATTTCTCAACTTCACGTGAGAAGAATCTTAACGTGCTTATCCTCTTTCTTTTTCTTTTTTTTTACGCTGAAATACGTTTTTACCCTACTTTTATTTAATCATTTTGCAGTAGACTTATATAAAAAGAGGGGCAATTGCAGGGTTTTTGAAAATTTAACCATAAGCCTTATTGGCTTAATTAATACTGATATCTACGAGAAAAACAAGTATAACCCGAATAAACAGCCTCCTCTAGTAATAACTAGCTGAAAATAGAACTCCAATTAATACTAATCAAACTTCTATATAATAGAAATGTATTAAACTAAATACATGGTATTGTTGAAGACAATCCACAATAAGTAACAAGAATAAATTAAATGATCAAACAAAAATGCAAAACACCATCTTGGTTAAACTTTTGGTATAAAATGCAGCATTTACCTTTCTCTGCAGCAATCACTGGGAGTTCTTCCTCCTCTTCTTCTGACTCTGATTCAAACTCTACAACAAGGAGAAAGAAAAATAAATAATACATTCAAGAAACAACTAGAAGCAATCAAAACACATTAAGTTTTACTCACCATCATCCGATTAAGTGGCAGCAAGGACAACATTCAGTCAAGGAAGCCAATGGTTAATACAGAATAGCATAATATTCCAAATGCAACAATATTCTATACTTCCTTTCATGCTATGGAAAATACATGAAAATTTCAAAGGCATTTCAAAATCAAAGAAGCAATCATCAAATTTAATTTAACCAACATGAATACCAAAAAAAAAAATAGTAACAATAGAATGTAGTAAACCAGATAATCTGTTCACACATGCGAAGGAAAAAAAAACACTCATTGATCAAAAGTAAAATGTACAAAACCATGAGAAAAACTATGACAAAACTTGATTTCTTAAGACACATTCTTCGTTCATGCTAAAGTCCCAAACTATAACTTGAAATAACTTTGAAGTATAAAACTCAAACTTGCCATATGGACCTTATGGCTGCAATTAATGTTGAAGCCCTAAACCTAAACCATAGTTTCAAAAGAACCCAGTTCTATTCAACATAGTCAATAAATTAATAAAAAGACCCATATATTACTGAAAAGTACAGAAATATAGTGAAAGGATATTCATCTCCCATTACGGACTGATAAGCAGCAAAGTGGACAGTACCACTTTTCCAGTTGTGGGATAGTTCAAACTCATCATCAAAGACCAAATCAAATGACAACTGTGGGATTTGGCTAGGAATGAGATGCCCCAACACAAGCTTCTGCTCTCTGATCTTTCCATAGATAAAAATGCTGTCAGCTGCCTTCTTTGACTCGCCTAGACAAGCCTACAGAACAAGCGACTTATAACTACCTTGAATTGACAACAAAGCATTCAATGTAGACTCAGAGTTTAAAAGCACAATGAAGACAATAAAACAAACCTGTGACAAAGGCACCACATTGCCTTGGTTTGGCACTACACTCGGGCTCTCCAGGCTTCACTTCAACACCTGGAGTTAAGAAAAGACAACTATTAACAGACCTTACAGAAATACAGCAAAAATGTAAAACGATGCCTCAAAAAAACAAAAGTAAAAAAGTTGTAAACAGATTGTCAAATGATAGAAATTATGGGATGGGAGAATCGACGGTAGTCCACATCTGTCAAATTCCAAAAAATTGACAAATACCATATATGGGGGAACTTTAGAGAACCAAGTCAGGAACCCTAAAGCATATGCCCAAACTTGTTTCATCACAAAAAAAATGACAACACATAAACTGAAAGCACTCAAAAATTGCGCATACTAAAAATCACACAACCCGACAACATATACTGAATGCAAACATCAAAATTGCATACCCAATCTGCACAACATTTCATAAGGACAACCCGATACATGAACAGGTCAAAAGCCCTCATCAAAGGTTGCATTTTGGCAAGGTTTCTGGCCTCATAGAAGAGCTTCACGTCAAATCCCCTATCAACATTAAACCCTGATTCAATCAGGGACATGATCGGACTGCAGAACAGAAATTGAAATATGTTAACAATCGAATCCATTCTATTGCCTCAAAATTAGTGAATCCAAAATCAATTGAATGACAACAAACCTGATTCTAGATCCCGGTGTGAAAATTAGAACCTTAGGATAATTCTCCAGCGGTTCGATCTGATCAATCTCGAAGCCCTTTCCCCATGACCTGGGACACTGGGTTAGCTCCACAATGTCCCCCTTCTTCAACCCACACAGTAGCTCAGCGATGGACCATGAAGCAAAAGGGTTCTGTTCGCAAGAAGAAGAGTGAGGGAAGAGGACGGTGAACCAGTGATTGTATATTTAAAATAGCGCTTTTGACTGCCGTGAAAAAGAATTTGGTTTTTAATTTTGAAACCAACCCGCCTACAATTCCCTCCAATTAGCTGAAAAGTTTTGGTCACTATAGCAAAACTACGTGTTATAACATCAGTGACCCAACATAAATGGTCACTAGTACTAAAAAATTTGGTCACTAGAAGTGTTAGTGACCTGCTGGCAATAGTGGTCACTAATTCAATACCATTTGTGACCAATATTGATGTGGTCACTGACAATTTGGTCACTGATGCTATAATTTGTTGTAGTGATTTGACACTTGCTCATTTTTAACGAATTACTGACAAAAACTATAACAGTGATGCAAAATTTTAGGTTTAGATATCACATTAATAATTTTTAATAGTCAAGTACCAAATTGACATAGACAAAAAAGTTCAGACATTGATAGTAAATTTAACTTATTGAACAGTTACTTATTTTCTTGAGTTTTGAAACAAACAGTCTCCCAAGCAAGTTTGGGTATTTGGTTCCCAACATTCTACGACTATCACTTTGGTATCTCAAAATTAATCGATGACATATTTTTAGTACCCTCCGTTAATAACATCGTTAACTCCTCATTTTTGTCAAGAGTAATTTCGTCTTTTCATCTCTCATGTTAGTTAATTAGTAGTTTCTTTAATTACTTCTTATTTTGCATATACTAGTACTATCTATGCTTTATTTTTTTTCTTATTTTTAGTTAGTGATCCGTGATTAATTATCTTGATCAAGACATTGATGAGTTTCGTGGCTAGAAGAGAGAGAGAAAGAGAAGAAAATACCTATGGTAAAAAGGAAGAGTTAAAGCGTTATCAATGGCAGGTACTAAAAATATGTCGGTGGTTAATCTTGAGGTACCAATGTAATAGTTTTTGAATGTTGGGAACTAAAGAATTAAATGACGCATACTTTAGGAACTGCTTGTGACATTTATTCTATTTTTTTTTTAACCTTTTATACTTTTTCAATTTGTGAAAAAGTTCAAGAATAGTATCCCATCATAGCCCACTATGAATATTTTTTTTTTTTTTTTAAAAGAGAGGCCTACTATGAATTATAATACCTAACGTTTCAAAACTATCACATTGGTCATTTCAGAAAATTGTGATTCTAGTTGGACATCCACATTTGCTATTTGGACCTCCCATACTTAGTACACCTCTAATTTACTTTTTAGAATACTTGAAAAACTAAGTAGAACTCCTTATTTTTACCAAAACACCCTTGAACATGAGATACAACAATCTGTTACTCTACTTTTTATATGTATCTTCAACCACGAGAAGAATAATGAATCAAAATCACATGATATTTCCATGAGCAGCTGCGCAGCAGTTGAAGCTCTGCCTTCAGACAACAGTGCTTAGTTTCAAGCTGTTGTATGTTACGCAAATCAGACAACAGACTTTTAGTTTGTGTGTTGTCTGATTGATCCTCAAACTTCAGTGCTTGGACTATATCTGTTGTATGATCAACTTTGGGACAACATAATTCAATTTCTTCTGTTGTCTGATTAACTTTGCAACAACAGAGTTTAATTACTTCTGTTGTGTGTGTGTAGATTAGAAGACAGTGATTTGTTAAAAACCAATGTGTGATATGAATGATTGCAGTGTGATTTGTCCCCATTTTTTGCCATTCAAACAACAGGCAGTTATCATTATATCTGTTCTGTTGTCTGATTATTTGAACATATCCCATTCCTGAATTAAATTGTGCATTTGATCCATTTACATACCAAATATAAACATTGCAAACCACTAATCATTGTGTGATCAAAATTCGACCTAAATAATAGTACTGATCAATATTAGAAAGAAATCTGAATCCAATTCATCAATTGAAGTACTCCAGTTCATACATTAAAGAATCAAATGTACTATAAAGAACGTATTGCCCAATCATCCATACATTAAAACACACAAAATCATTGTAATAGCTCCAAGATATATGTATTGAAGACAAAATTAGCCCACTCATTCCACGTCTGAAAATACCAAATCATCTGGTGCTCTTAACTGCTCTCCCAACATAGACGCGCTCTTAACTGCTCTCCCAACATAGACGCTTCGTCATCTTTCTACAGCCTACTCCCCCTTCTCACTTCTACCAGCAATACCATATGAAGTACCAAACCTATAATTCAGACAAAGCAACAATATTTAGTTATGCAACTCTATTACCTAAAACAAAATGTTACCTAAAATAAAATGTTACATTCTATGTTGTTTCAAGTCCAGTAGAGTAACTGATATCAAGACTTAACAAACCTTATAAGTACTAAAGTAATCAGCCAAGGAATGTAAACACAAATGTACTTACCTCTCTTTCTTGTCTAAGCAAAAATTGCCGATGCAGAAAAGTGTTGGCAACGGTTTATAGAATGAGACCTAAAAGTCATTATAGTTCTAATCCGTTGTAGGAAAAACTATAACAGCACCTTATCTACCATATCTATCATAGTGAAATGCCACCATAAACCCAACTTCAAGGATCAGCTTCCTTAGAGCTTTGAAGGCTACAAAGCAGTACTTGATATTAATAACACTTTATTCAGTACATAAATCAAGAAAGCCAAATTATCGTAAAACGGTATAAGATAATTTGGGTAATTGATCATTCTCTAGCAGTATAAGCCTAACACTTTATTTAGGGCACTCATGTACATATGATATTTTTGGGTAATTGATCATTCTCTAGCTCATAACCTTGGTTTAGCGTGTTCAGCAAAGACATTTTATGGCCAGTACAAAATATATGTCTATAGTCATCAGAAACCATAAGACATGCTAATAGATAAGATGAGTATAATAAATTTAAAACTGGTATCCTTCAACTATTGCAGTAACTATTAGCCTATTGAAGCCTATAGAAGTTTGAACTAGCAGCACAAGGACTTGAGACGTATTCAGATTTAAAGAAGCTCATACTAGAGGTGGCAAACGGGCCACTAAGCACGAGCACGGCACGGGCCCAGCACGCTTAAAAGCGGCCCGGCACGGCCCAAGCCCGTTAGTGGTCCGGCATGACCCGAGCACGTTAGAATAACGGGTCGAACTGGGCCTAAGAATATTGGCCCATTGGCCTGGCACGGCCCGAGCACAACATATTGTGGGCCAGCACGTTACAAACACAAAATTTCATTTTGTTTTTAAAAATATTTAAAAACTACAATGATGAGATTTGAATATGAGACATTTTTATTTAAAATCTCATGACAATTCCTCCAATGCTTTCTTTTATATTGCCAAAATAATGAAATAAAACATTATATCCTTGTTTTGACATAAGTATTTTTTTCTAAATATTAAATATATGTTTATTAATAAAGACTAATCTCATAATAATACAACTATAGAATGAAGGAAAGAATAATAGATATTAATAAAGATTAATCTCACAATAATATACTAAAAAAAAAATTTTGAGTTTTTTTCTTTCTTTCTTAGAGTGGAATATAAAAAATTATTAGAAATCTAATCTCAAAAAGCTAAGATTAAGAAAAACATTGTAGAACTTAATTTATTTTAATTTTCTAAATAGTAAAATAAAATTAATTTTTATTTGTTCAAATTAAGATTTTAAAATCGTGCTTTATAGTGGGTAGGCACGAGCACGGCCCGTTATTAACCCGGCACGAGCACGGCCCGACACGATATGGGCTCGGGCTGGGCTTAATGTTTAAGTAAATGGGCCGGCACGAGCTCGACACGATAATAAATGGGCCGGCCCAAGCACCGCACGAAGCATGACTAGGCCCGTTTAAAATGGGTCGGGCCTGGCCGGGTCGGCCCGTTTGCCACCTCTAGCTCAGGCCAAGCAAAAAAAAAAAAAAAAAGAAGAAGCTAAGGAATGCTTCTTCAATCACGACAAGAACAAATAAAAAGTACTCGTAATGACTTGAAACTTAAAAAGCTTTTCGGAATTTCTTCAATAGGTTCTCCGGATGCACCTACTTTATCCAATATGAGTGCTTAACTGCAATCGAAGACGTTCACACAATGCCCAGACCCAAGTAAAATATCAAGCATTTTTCATAAGGAGCAAGTATAAATGAAGAGGTCTTCCAGCTAATCTCCACTTGTATTTGAAGCCCTATATCCATTATTGCAAGAAGACAAACATAGATAAGTTAACTGATGATTGTATAAGCTAAGTATTTTAAATACTCACCATCTTTTCCCTTCCCCTCTTCGCATAGCAAAAACAGAGATAATAATTAGTAAGCATAACAAAAGTATGGACAGAACATACCTTTGAGTGGAGTTTATGTGCTTTCTCTAAGAATATACTTCCAATTTCTAATATAAGCCTGCAGACTGAACAATAATCTCAAATAAGACATGCAGAGGAACTAGAATAGCAATAACCAATATTGGCTTGACAGATTTCTACCTCTTCTCTTAGTTTACATTTTAATAATATGTATATTGTGTGATGACATAAAAGTAAGAGCTACATAAATGAGGTCCTCTTAACAAGCAGTTTATACAAATCCATGATGTCTTATAGTTATATATCCTTATATGTAGTTTTGAAATTCTAAAGCTTGATAAAGTACGTCAGAATGGCCTTTTAGAGAAAGTTGGAGATGGGGAGGAGAAAATACATCAAACTAGTACTTTCGCAACTATTTCTAACTCATTTGAGCTTACTACAAATGATTGACTTCCATGCTAACTTGTATTTACAAGGGAAGAATTCAATGATATATATACAGAATTTAACATAAGCACTTCTGCAAACTTAGATTTACAAGGGAGAATTCATTGATATCAAGAATGTAACACGAGGAATTGTGATTGTTAGACAAAAGCTTGAACGCTTAATTACCTACTTAGCCAAAAGAGTTAGAAGACAATTCCAATTGATTTTTCTTCTACAAAGAAATGTTTGGGAGAGTCTAATATCTAGTAATTATGAAAAAAAATAATTGTTTATAGATAGAAAAATCAACTATCAAAGTAACAACAATATAAGATTGGCTTTTCTTTAATTGTTGTTCACAAGTAGGTTCGTGAAAACTGTTCTTACCATTCATGTAATTTTCAGGACTGAAATAAGTCTCTTGTTAGAGACTCCAATCCCAGCATTGAAGAAGGAATTGCTTCAGTATCCTCTGAAATCTGCAACCATTTAAAAGAATACACAAAACGTAGACCAAATGTCACTCCAGTTTATAGAAAAATGGTATAAATTGGCATTATACTATCAGGGTATACAACTACAAAAGTGGAATAATTACACCAATACTTTACAAAATAGTAAAATTACTGAACTTTTGGAACAAAAAGGTTCCAGTGTTATAATATCAGGGCATGAAAGCTGAACGAAATGTTTTCCGACCATCCAACTAAAGACTGGATAACTAACACGTAAGCTCCTTTTCTCATATAAATCAAAACATCTCAATTGATATGAACTCGGTGGTTTCCCTGTATAGGCCATGAACTTGATCATAATTAATCTCAACGAGTGACCACTTTTCATTATTTCCCACTCTTTTCATGAATAGATCAGGCACACAAAGAGCATAAAATAGTACCCATTTTGCATATAATCAGGACTCTGTAGATGATTACATTTTAAACTATTGGTTTTATTGTTATAGCTCATGAATAAGTAACTAATACAAAAATTGAACAAAGCAAGAAAATGCATACATACCTGTGCATTTTGTTGCACAAAGAGAGAAACGAGAGCTTCCCGGAATCAGATACAACCACCAAAAGATCATTGCCTAACATTTACAACAAGAGGACAAAATTAATTTTACTCAATGTAATGCAATTTAGTTAATTCATGAAACAAAATGGTGAAACTTCTTGTTGAATTGAACTAAATACCTGGCGGTTTTGAGTTCGGAATCTATCATTCCATGGTAGGACGGCAATGTCTTTAATGGTGCCACACACATGCTGCTCACATATAGACTGTACAATCCCCCATCTTAACCAATTATCACCAACTCTATTGATTTCTCCTTAAATATCAAAAATCACATATTAGATCATCTTTGTTTCTAATTCCACCAAAATCAGATCTAAAATGAGAAGAGATTGACCTAGAGCTAAAAACAGGGGGGAGGGGTTGTGTGCGCGCGCGTGTGAGAGTGGGAGAGAGAGAGAGAAAGAGGACCTTACAGAAAATGATGTCGTCGGAGTTGGGGAAGCGGATGTGACCGTAGAGGACCTGGAGAACAACGGTGCCTCGGAGGAGGCACTTGGAGAGGTAGTGAGAGCTGCTGGAAGTGGATGACAACGATGATCTGAACCGTTCCACCTTTTGGAACTCTAATCGAAACCCCATTCGGAAACCACATATGAAACCTCAAGCTGAAAGAGAAATTGATATGAAAGATCAAAAATCAACAAAGAGAAACTAACTTTTCCTCACCAAAAGTAGTTCAATTGAAGAGAGGAATGAAGAGTGTCTCTTCCCAGTCTGGAAAACAAAAAGAACCCTAAAATCAAAATCAGGAAATCCAAACATGGTAGAATAGTGCGAAGAGACCAAATCTAGAGAAGGAGAAGAAGGAGTTACCTTCGTGGTGATGTTGCTTAGAATCAAAACTTTGGGTTTCTTCCTTTTTGTTTTGCAGGTAAGGAGAGATGAGAGAGGAAATGGGTTGGCTTCTAAGAGATAGACACGAACAAGAAGAGGGGCCTGAAGGCAGAGTTACTTTGTGAAAGCCGAGTAGGGAGACAAAGTCACTAAGGCCCTAACTATGTTGTTAAAGGCGAGCATTTTTTTCTTTCACACAACGCATGTATGAAGTTAAGTTGTCTGATTATGTACATGTTAAATTTGAGTTAAGGGAGCAAGGAGGGAAAGTTCCTGCCTATGTGCCATCAAAGTAGCAGTTTTGACGTTAGGGACATACATTTCTCATTCAGACAACACAAATAAGCCATTCAATTGTAGGAGTTTAAATCGTGTACCAGAATTTCACTCAAATATTGGCCTTTTTGGGGCTACTCACTCACATTTTGTGGTACATGTGATTTTCTTCCAAACTTGCACAACGGAAACAAAAAAATGCGTTGTATGTTATTTTGAAACTTACTCTCATACAACATATACAACAATACTGTTATGCAAGGTGAGTCAAAATTTCGACCCAAATTTGAGCAAGGTGAGGGGGAATTTTTTTTTACATTCAGACAACAAACAAATCCTTAAAACTGTTGTACAATAATCTTGGACCCAAAAAAATTGATGTACGACCTCCTTATACAACGCCAATCTCATTAAACCTGTTGTGTGAAGCAGTTTCAGTGATCACACAACGGAAATTTTTTTTTCGTTGTCTAAAAAGTGTAGTGTGATGCAGTTTTTGGCATAGTGCAAGAGCATGGTGTTCCTATAGAACCAAGAGCCACCATGGAAAGCACGATCACGATCCGCTTCTCTAACAAATTGGAACAAGAAACGGTCATCGGCGTCTTGGACTATAAGACCAGATCTGATGCGCCATATAGAAGGAATTGTATTTTTGAAACCCGGAAACCTAGCTTTAGGTCCAAGAAGATGACCCACCATATAGTGACGGTCATCCTGCAGAGCCGATGTCCCTGCTAGACCTAAAGACACTCGAGCAGGGTCATTAGAACCAAGTACAAGGCTAGCAGTAGCCATGATCTGAAGATGAAAGATGACAAAGGTTTGTTGTAGAGAACCTACGATAACCCTAGCAGAGAGACGGCTAGGTCTGAATGATTTTTAATAACAAACGATCACGTTGGTACCATACGTTATTATCTTGACCCACTATTAGTACATGCCATTAATAACTCCATTATTATTTATGCAACGTGGAATATTTTCATGAGTATTTTGGTCCCTTCATGTTTTTTCCAAATTTGCTGGGCACCCACAACCAAGTCACGCCTACTCTCTTCACACAACACTAGCATTTTCACGTACTCTTCTTCTCCGAGTAAGCCAATGAAATTTGAGGAAGAGAATGAGTAAAAGAATAAATGAACCGTGATGGGCATAAAGATAGGCGTTCCTCCATGAATAGATGTGATCACCAGCAATGAGTATTATTCATAGCGAGTATTATTTGGTTGAATGGGTAGATGATTGAATAGATATATATGATCACTCATCTTCCCATTCAAAGAAGAAGAAAAAATACACTTATAGCTATCGATCATTATTTGGATTTTTATTAGGTCATACAAATTTCATACTAGCCCATAGCCCCATACTTGACGAATCTTTAGTATCATATTACTAAAGCAATTCGATTTCAAGCAATATTCCAATTCTTTTTAGATCAACTTTCAGCTGTGCAAGAAGATTTTCAGGCAAAACCACAGTCACAGTTCGATCACCATTAACATCATCTCTATCCTTACCATATTTTGGCCCAGCAGGAAGCACCAAAACAACTCCTCCATCACCAACTCCATTAACGGAATAATTTGCATAAACTGGCTTTTGCCCCTTCAATTCAAGTCCATAAATCTCTGCCGCTTCCAAATTCACAAATGTCAAGTTTGCTCCATATGCTATAAAGTCTGAAGATAACTCCCCACTTCCATTATTCCCCATCATTTCTTTAATCATGCCATTCTCATCTGCCCTTTTGTTCAAAATCAGCTCCACCAGTTCTGAGACCTCAGCCTCTGCAACTAAGAAATCTGCTTCAACTGTGCTCCACACCATCCCATTACCTAGAAATTTCATTCCTCTAGGGGATTTGTTTGTATAAACAATAGTCACCATCCTTGACTGTTCTGGGCTTTCCTTAATCTTGGACAAGGATTTCCATATGATTGCAGAAAGTACTTCAAAAGTTGAGACCTTAGCTGTTTGGTTTGAGAGAAAATGGTCCACTTTGTCTGTAGGAACATGAAAAGTGTGTGTCTTCATCTTGCAGCTGCTTGGTGTGAGCCATGAATCACCAACTGAATCAACCCTTTTAAAGGCATTTGGTGTTAGCTTGGGAAGTACTAGAAGTGGAAACTCAGATTTTGCTGGATCTGGCATGTGTTGAGACTTAAGTGGCATGTGACCTGCCATGATCTTCCCCCACAGGTTGATGAATTCAGAGGCTGAAAATGCATCTCCAAGAACATTTGCCCAGCTAAGTCCCACTGACATTCCTCCACATTTGAACCATGTGAACTGCTTAGAATTAAGTATGATATCAAACAATAGATACTATATATGGAATTAGATGTAGCTTTACTATCAAAAAAGTTAAATTGCAAATTAAGCTGCAATAAATTTTCTATAAAAGTCAAGTATCTTGAAAGTACTCATGCCGGAGTAGGCTCATCTCTTACTATCTATAAGCTGCAATTATTTTTCTTTATAATACACGACCAGATTATTACTGTATCGATATCGTAGAGGCCATTTCCATAATTGACAAGAGTAATGTGCTAGTGATTTTACCTGTACAAAGACCAAAGGAGAGAAACCAAGATCAGGATCACCAAGTGCTTGATTATAAGCCAGGCCATCAAACACAGAATCATCCTCCACAGCCATGGCCAACCATTCATCAATGGTTTCGTCACAACATGCCTCCACAGTTCTTACCCCGCCGTCGTTACACACGATGAAAGGCCGGCCTGTTCCGGATCTCCGGATCCTCCCTGAGACGGCGAAGTATAGTTGGAGCAGTTGGAACATAGGCTTCTTTAAGTCATTCACCGTAAGCCCCTCAACTGCATCACTTTTGAAAAAGTAGATCCCTTTGATGTAGTGAAGCTTCATAGCCAAGTCCATGTTGGTCAGCTCATGGACCTTGTGCTCTTGGCCGGTCACCGTGGCTGGGACAACCGTAGACAGCCTCATGCTGGACTTGAGGCAGTGGATGGTTTCAGGTGATGACACCATTTTTAGAGAAAGAAATAAGGGAACTGATCGAGTCTGAACCCTGAAGTGTAGAATGGCACAATATATAGATCGAGATACTTTTTTTAGGCCGGTCTGATTGGCATATCTTAATGAGGTCTTGTTGGGCGGGTGGGGATATTTAATTTCCTAGTCAGTAACTCAGTACCGACACATATCTTTAATGGATTTGGACGAGTCCATCCATCTGCTGAGTTCCTGCACAGAACATAAGTATAATTGTATTAAGCTATGAATGCTCAAGTCAAATGCACATGCACATGCAGAGTGCACCTTATTTTTAAATGAATATTAATTCGGACGACCTAACTCATTCATGCAAGGGACTTATCCAACATACCATCTGTAAGTGCTAATTTAAATTTGATGCGACAAGAATTATATAAACATAAATAAAATGGGGTATTTCTAAATGTATTGAGCAAAACTTGTAGTGCACCCAATAAATTGTTTATATTTAAATATTTTATAAATTTATAATTAAACTCCAAAGTACGCCAATCGATGCACCCAGTAAAAACAGAATTTCCAGCATCGTGTTGTTGACTTGTGAGACATTATTAGAATTATTAAGAGAATGTATATGTATTTAGTAGTTACTTATAGGAATATGTTTTCTATATTAGATTGTACTAACTTGTAGTACAATTGGTTGTATAGTACTTTAGTCTAGGGTTGTACAACCCTGCCCCTAACACAATTGTGAATAATACATCAGAAACTTCTCTCACAAATATTTCTCTTTTCCAACTCAATATTTGACTTGGTATCATAGAATCAGAGATCTGCGAGGACTTGTCTCTTTATTTGTTCATTACTTCATTATTCTTTCCTCTTATTCTGAGGATTAATTTATGTTCTATCACTTTTCAGTGATTTGGATTATTCACTATTCTTTCAGAAGACTCTCATAGGTTTTGTTCCCAAATTTTTCAAAACCCTAATTTTTTCAAAACCCAATTTTTCGAAACCCCAGTCTTTTGTGTTAATTCCGCTGCACGTTGTTCTTCTTTCATAATGGATGAACAAAAGGTAGAAGTCTAAAAGGAGGAATACCAGTAATTCAGGTAATTAGAAAGTAGAAGTCTTTGTCCAAAATCTGGATTCTTCCTCAATTTCATTCGGAGAAGCAAAATTTAATGGATCCTGAAACTACCGCACATAAAAGAAGATGATCTCAGCCCATCTTCGTGGAATCCACAAGATGGGCTATATCACCGATACTATCAAGGCACTGATGAATGAGAAGAGTGAAGATATATGAAGTGGGAAGTTGCTGATGGACTTGTACTATCAATTTCGTACAAGACCATGACTGATAAGGTGATCCAATTGATCATTAGGTGTGATACTGTTGTAGAAGTTTGGAAGACACTCAATGATCTTTACCTGAATGAATTTGACTTCTCTCAAATCTATGAGTTGTTGTGCAAGGCAACAAGGATGAAGTATGATGGGCAGGCAATTTTGGTGTTCTACAACGATTTGAAGAATGTTCGGGCCGAGATTGATCAGCGGCGACTGAACAAATTGAAGAATGTTGAGGATATAATTTCATACCAAAAGTAGAAGGAGTTGAAACTAGTGCACCAGTTTTTGAGTGGATTGGATGCTAGGCATGACAGTGTCAAGGGAGAACTACTTATCTACATCCCTAAGGATGACTCTCGAGAGGATAGCGCAAAGGCAATCCATTCAGAGATCTCTAGCTTAACCATCCAAGCCAAGCCCCCATGAGCTCAAGGTCCACCGCCTGGCTTCTCTACACCACCATCCGGATTTCGCCCTATGACTCAAGATTCTTCATCATGAGCCAATTCTGGTGGGTCTGTATGCTAGCACTGCAATTCGTGTGGGCCCCACACACCACATATCCGACCACCCAATTGGGTTGCAAGACATGTACAAAAATGTTCCTTACATCAATCCCAACCATTCTGAAAACAATAACGTCCAATTTTAAGTCTAGAAGCAGGAATTTACTTCGAAATGATTTGACGTTGAAATCTTCAAACCCTCGATTCGTCCTTCACGTTAAGAATTGTCCAACACCGCTTGGAGGGTTTGATATAGGTCAGAAAGGCTCCAAAACACAAGCGGTTTTGTCACTGATGGCGGCCGAAAATCAGAGCTCCAACAGGGTCGAGAGGGTTTTCACCTTGTTTCTCTTTCCTTATTGCGAATCGCCTCGAACCACCACCACAAACCTCAAGGGGAAGATGGCGTGGTTCAAACGGCACTGGTGGCGCGCCGTTAGATGGTTGGACGACAGAGATATCAACACGTCTCCGGGTTTGGGTCGGATCTTAAACATGTTCAAGATAAGAGAGAGTCTCAGTTAGGTTTTGGGTAATTTCTGAAAATGGAAAGTTACCAATTACTCTTTCGAAAGAGTAAATTTTGGTTTTTAGACTATAACTTCTTCATACAAACTTTTATTTGAGCATACCACATGTCCTCAAACTCAGTTTAACGAGGTCTACAAGTTTCATGAAGAAAGTTTTCTGAAAAAGTATATGGAATAAAAAGTCAACTTTTGGGTCTACTAAATATTCAATACCAAGGTAAAAAGTTAAGTTCATTGTCGTTTACTATCCAGATGACTAGTAAACCGGTAAATTAAGGTATAGGACGTAACATTGTCTCCATTCCTTCTTTCTGTAATCTTCCTGCTCGTGTCTTTGATTGTGTTGCTTTTGTTCACATACTAAAAAATCAGAAGTCAAAGTTAGGTGCCCAGGCTCTCAATAGCATCTTTATAGGTTATGGCTCTCATCAATAGGGCTACAAGTGTTATCATCCTCCTACACAAAGGTTCTACATCACCATTTTTTTTTTTTTTTTGGTCTCCATTCTATGAAGACTTGTGCTGCAGACACCCATACTTTTCTTGTTTATTTTATTTTGTCGTACAACATACAGGACTACGTATTCGTAAGGTACAAAGGTATTCACGATTAGATAAGACTATGAGACTATTTTAAAGGATTAAGAATTTAGAGAAAATCTAATCTGGGTCTAGGAAACTTTTCTTGAAATACCGAGGCTTAGAAAAAGCCTAGAAAATTTTTCCAAAAAGATACGGTGAAGTGTCAGACAAATAAGGATGTTTTGAGTGGTATTTTCAAATTGGACTTAAGAGAAATTAAGAGAAAAATAAAATGGGAACAGCCAAGCCCACTTGGCCCAAAAGGAAGGGCAAGTTGGACTTTTACACTAATCAAAGGGGAAGTATTTAAGGCTTCACATGACCAATCCCTAGCCTCCAAACTTCATTTTCTTACTTCACTCTCTCTCTCTTTCTCTTCACCTCTCCCTCTCTCTCTCTGCATTGCCAGCCGCCGCATCCCAGCCGAGCGCCGCCGCCGCTGGTACCCCAATCAATACCAAAATTTTCAGATTTTCTCCTATTTATTCCCTCTATCCATTTCTCAAACCAAAATCATGAGATTTAGCCATCCAATCATCCAAAAACCCTAGAACCCGAAATCAATTTGGGGGTTTTTGTGATTTCTTCATTCCAAGTCCAAATCAAGGTAATCTCCCTCCTAATCTAACCTCTATTATCCGATCCATACTTATTTCTTATCAAATTCGAGTTTTTGATTTTCATTTGTGATTTTGGTGCATGAACCCGATTTTCCCTTAAACCATGAGGCTAGGCTAAGGGTTTGGCAAGGATTTGTGGTAAGGATCTATCTCATGCAACCTTATTTCGAGTTTTTGGCTGTGATGTTAATTTTTGGACGGATTTGCAGGTGAAGAAGGCTAAGAAGGAGGAGAGGCCGTGAGTTTTTGGGGAAGAGAGGGTACGGATTGGGTTTTGGACAAACCCTTGAATTTTTGGAGTTGTTTTGTTGATTTTACACTTTGTTGAGTTATTTTGTTGGTGGAAAATTGTGAAGGGTGGGATCTTTGAGGAGGATTTATTAGTTTAGTTTTCAAAGTGTTGGGAATTTGTGTTGAAGATTTCGGTGGTTTTTGTTGTGTAATTTTGACCAAAAGAAAAAAAAAGGGAAGAAGAAAAGAAGAGTCTTTATTTTGGAAGAAAAAAATAAAGAAATGAGTAAAAGTTGAATTAAAGGAGTTTTACCATGGTAAAGTGGTAAAAAGTGAAAATAGTGAAAGTAAAGGTAAAATCGGTGAAATGAGGTAAAAGTGAAAGTAAAGAGGTAAAAACCACGGTAAAAGTAAAAAGGTGAAAAATGAGGAGTAAAAGAGTAAAAGTAGAAGTCAAACTTTATTTATAATGATTTACTTATTTATTTCTAAAATAAATAAGAAATAATGATAAATAAAGGTGTACTTGGTCAAAAGTCAGAAGTCAAATGTCAAAAGTCAACTCCAAGGGTTGACCAACCTCGTAAAACGCGAGGATCGACTTGACTTTGGTCGCTCGGATTGGCGATAGTTTAATGGAGCAATAATGATGTTTTCCTTTTTAAGAAAGAAGTTAGTTTCCCAAATTGGTAAAAGTTGAAATAACTAATAAATAGTCTCACTAAAATAAAAATGATTTAGTATGTGCGATTACTTAGAGTTAGTCACGATGTTTACCTGGATAATTACTTACAAACTAATTAAGTAATGGTTCAGGAAACACAATCGTTAAGGAAGCTTAAGCGGAAAGCACCAGAGTGTGGAATACGCCGAAATTTCTAGGTAGGGTGAGCTATCTTTTCCTTGTTAGAGACTTTTCTATTTTTCTATATACGTGGAATGCTCTAGTATAATAGTACATTGCTTGTAACTAAGTTTTTGGTTGTTCATTAGTCGATACCTCATGATATCTATGTTTTCATAACTGATAATTGTTGATTGTGAAAACCGAGGCTAGACTTGCTTGTTGAGATACTGTACCCCACTGTATGTATGTACTTGTGATCTGAAAGTGAATGAGACCTAGACGCGTTGATTCCTAGTCATCCCAAGGTGTCGTTAACCGTGAATCTTCTGAGGGGGCTGTGCTCCTATGTGCATTGAGGAAAGATAAGTATCAACGGTGAACCAGTCATAGGACACTCAGGGCCAAGAAATGGACACTTTCGCTACTGGTATTGACAAGGACTACAGAGTAGTTGGCCGGTTCTCGAAGAATGACAAACCGGTAGGTCACTGATTGTTTTAGATTAGCCGGCAGGTAAGTATCTCGGAGCTCCAAGTTGTGTGAAGCATGCTGCATATGATTTTTAAAAAAAGACAACGATGATTGTTTTTTCTTGCATTTATTTTACTCGATTTTACAAATGCGCACAATCTATATTCTAGTTGCTATGTTCTACTTTTTAGTTTTCAAACCTAACTAAGGTTAGCGAGGACGAAATGCTCACCCCTACATTTCATCTTACAATGAGGTCACTCCAGACAATCTGGAATAGAAGTGGGTCATTGGCCGAGTTCGTGTGTTGCTGTCCCTGTTGCTTGAAGTCATTCCCTTTTGGTACTCTATCCATTTACTCGTTTTCCTTTCAATGTTGAACTCAAATGAATTCTGTGAGGTTCGCCTTTCTGGGAGCGCGCCTCACTCTATGCTTTATTGTTGCTGTTAACCTCCTATTATTTCGGTTGTGATGTAAGTCCTATGGCGTCACAGTGCACTTGCCTACTTTATTTTAAAGTATTTCCAGACTTGTTAATTTGAATATTGGTTTGTTGATCGAAAGTCATTTCTTGAAAGTTTTAATTGTTTTCTTACTTTCTAAAAAATCGTATTTCAAAAAGCCTTGTAGTATGTCTACGCTACGTTTACGACGTATCGAGCTCCTATTGGCCTAATAGTACTGTGCTATGGTATACCGTACCCATTCAGGTCGCCATATGTGCTACCCCCCCAAACCAACACTTCTCTTCAAGGGGAGAATGAGTTTTTCAAAGAGATGTTTGCTAGTGGAGGATTGAAAAAGACTCAAGACACAAAGGAAACTATTAGGATAGAAACTGCAGAGATGTAACTAGAGGATCCATTCACGGTCAAGGAGGGGATTTTACAAGCTTTGGAGGAAGAAAAAAGACCTGAAAACGAAACTGAAAATATTGGAATAGAAGGAAATTCGACTAGTCGAACTGTGGAAAGTTAGCAGGCCGAGAGGTACTCGACTAATCGAGAACAATTATCGACTACTCGAAATGAGGAATGTCAACATGCGGAGAGATACTCAAGTAGACGAACCGAAATTTTGATTAGTAAAAATTTGGAAGATCATGACCTGCTGAAGAATTCCGTACTCAACCAGTCGAAGGATAATTTCAACTAATCAAATTCTAGAGCTAAAGAAGATTATACTCAGGTTGTTCCCTCTTTTGATACTTCACCTTCTGTTGTTAAACTCTTTGGTGAAGAAGCTTCAACTCATGTATGTCCAGTAGCTACTCCTAGTGATCCTATAGAGTACGTTTCTTCTACATATGTGTTACCTAGTAGAACTACCCGTGGTAAACCAGCTAAAAGATATGAGCCTTGTCACGCCCCGGTTTTCAAACACAAATACTCCAGGCATGATGGTTCAAACATCAACACTAAATACCTGTAAAAAAATTTCTTCAAACAAAGGCAACCAACAATGTCCGGGACCCACAATGTGAATATAGACTCGTTCTTTAGATTCACATATTTACAAACTAAACTGAAACATCAATTCAATAAGTAAGCGTACACACTACACTCATTACACAACGGAAGACTAATAAGTGCATAGTACAGTTAGGTTGTTTAACCTACCACTGCAACAACAAGGAAGCTCTACTGCATTGACCATGCTTACCCTTACACCATTGAATAGTGCACCGGACTGCAACAACAAACTCGGTAAGTTTATGAAAGATCGTGTGAGTAAACTCAAACAACCAAAACAGAGAGACAAGCTTAAGTCATCTCAACCTAAACAATCGATAAGCATATGTCACAACATCAATTTTTAATTTCTCAACATTCAATAGCATACATTAGCAAGTCCACTCCTGACTAAAATCTATATGCTCAGACTTCAATTCAGCATTCAATTTCACGATCATAGTCAAACAAAACCACTTCAAGATATGTTTGAAATCATTTTAACGCTCAAAGGCGAATTACAAAATCACACTAGCCAAAATCATAGTAATGCAACCCAAGGAAGCATCTAATCGCGAGAAATCCACTCATTCACTTAAGGAAGCAACTCACACAAGAAACTCATGTTTTGATTTCTTTCAAAAACGTCACAAAGGAAAGCAACAAAATCTTGATTCCTTTCAAAACATTTTAAAAGAAAAGCAACTAAAATCTTGATTTCTTTCAAAAACGTCACAAAGGAAAACAACTAAAACCTTGATTCCTTTCAAATACGTCACAAAGGAAAACGACTAAAATATTGATTCCTTTCAAAACATGTCACAAAGGAAGCAACTAAAATTTTGATTCCTTTCAAAAATTTCACAAAGGAAAACAACTAAAACCTTAAATCATTTCAAATCATACTCATGAGTTGAAAGCAACCATGCATCGTTACTCCCATGAGATATCCTGGTAGACAGACTAGAGCTCTAACTGAATCCTAACCGTTAACCTGGCCAAAGGCATAGCTACTCGATTTTCTTGCCTTAGGTCACAGAGTGACCTCAATCCTCAGGCCTTTCTAGCTCTCGGAGTAAAAGATTTAAAAAAGTAGTGCAGACTCAAAAATGTTACACAAATCTAGATAAAAGATGTCACATGCTTTGTCACAATTAATGATTCCTGGTACAAGACCAAAACATTTAAATAAGTCGCCCAGGACTCAGAAATGTTACCCAAATCTAAATCAAAGATTTCACACGCTTTGTCACCATTTGTGATCTCTACTACAAAGACCAAAACATTTAAAGAGGTCACGCAGGACCCGAAAATGTTACATCAATCTCAATATTTTTCAAAACAATAGAAATCATAATTTCACAAAATATTGTTTCTTGAAAAGTAGCACCTCAAGACAATAATATGAAAAAAATCATGCATATTGTTTTCATCACACATCAAATCCACAATGATACATATATTTCACGTAAATATATCTATACGTGATCATTCACTCAGGAATGCCACTAATACCATCTATAGTCACAGTTAAATAAATAACTCAAGACGATAAGGTAACTCTGTGCGTAATGAACATTGTGAGATTTACTCACCTCTGAATCTCGCTGCGTCTTCACACACAAATTGAGATAAGCACTAATCGCCGCAATCCGTTCAACAAAACTCAGTCACGTACCTAATCACATCAAGGTCACATCTTAATACTACTTGAGGTACGAAAGCATCTAAGCTTCGAAACACACGAACTAAAGCCCAAAATCTACGTCAATCGAGACAAAGCATCATCTGAGACTACTCAAAGTCTCCGGAACATCTACTATCGAAACGACAAGTCGATCCAACTGTCGGATCCTCATGGATCGAAAACTGAACAAACAAAACTACAAAAACCCTTAAATGCTCAAACGATCGCCAAATGATACAAACTATATATCAAAATGCTCGTATCGACGAATAGATAATAATGAAGTAAGGATTTGCTCCACAAGAGGCTGCACATGAGCCCCACATGTCGCAGTGTCAACCTCTAAACGAGGTCGATCGAACCGTCTAGAATGAAGATCTAGGTGAGAGAAGCAACTTTCATACCTGGGGCTAAGGCCAGTTAGGCCAGGATCAAGATCGAAGGCTATATCGGCGAAATCAGCCGTCGAGATTCAAAGTGTGATTCTGGTCACCTCCGATCGAATCGCTTAACAAGGGTACTATGGATGGAAAGAAGGTGCAAAGCTTTACCAAACTCAACCGGTTTCAAGCCGAACCACCGCTGGAAAACAGAGAAGTGGCAGGCCCGCTGTCGCAGACTTCCCTTGCTTCGATTTGCCGTTTCTGGTGCAAGTCAATGCCGGAGAGTGCCAGAAAGATGAGGAGGAAGGGCAGACAAATTGATATGGACAGGCGGTGCCGCTAGATGTCGCTGATATCGGGAGATATTGCCTGTTCGGATCGGGCACCTGGATTTCAGTGGTAGTTAGGGTTTCGGCCGAGAAAGAAAACGAAGGGAAAAGTTTCCCAAATTCGAAATATTGATATTTTTCAGGAAAAACTCTATTTATAGGAAAATCTTCGAAAATATATATAACTTTAATTGACCGTAACTTTCTCATACGAACTCCAATTTATGTGTGCCACTTGTCTACGAACTCGCATCGACATACTCTACAACTTTCGTGAAGGAAGTTTTAGGAGAAATTCAATGTATAAAAAGTCAACCCTCGAACTCCCTAAAACAACGCATTTCGAGTAATTATTTGTCCGAAAATACTTCCACTTTACCCCCAAACCACGTAATCGTCCTAACAACTCACTTAATAGTTTTTGAAAAATTATCAGAAATTAGTAACGAATTTCCGGGTAAGCCTTCCTTAACTGCTAAAGCTAAGTATCCAGTTGCTAACTTTGTGTTATAGGTTGTCCAAACTTTATGCCTCATTTATGAATCAAATATTCTCTATATCTGTGACTAACAAAGTGCAAGAAGCCATCAAAGACCCGAAGTGGGCCAAGGTAATGGATAAGAAAATGGAGGCATTGAAGAAGAATCACACCTGGGAACTGGTCCCACTTCCACGTGGGAAGAATCCTGTTGGATATAGATGGATTTACACTGCGGAACATAATACAGATGGCACAATAAGCAGTTATATGACAAGGTTGGTGGCTAGGGGGTTCACTCAGGCATATGGGATTGACTATGATGAGACTTTTGCTTTTGTAAACAAGATGAACATTGTCCGAGTATTATTCTCACTTGCAGCAAATCTGAATTGGCCTCTCCATCAGTTTGATTCAAGAATGCCTTTCTTAATGGAGAGCTTACTGAAGAAGTGCACATGAACTTGCCTCCTAATTATGTACTTGACATAACACGTAATGTTGTGTGTAGATTGAAGAAGTCCCTTTATGGACTCAAACAGTCTCCCTAAGCATGGTTCGGTAGATTTACTCAATCCATGAGATGCTTTAGTTATAAGCATAGTAATTCAGATCACACCTTGATCATAAAACACCAAAAAGGGAAGGTAACTATTCTCATCATATATGGACGATATGGTTATTACAAGGGATGATTTGGCAGAAATTGGAAGCCTTGAGAAGAAGTTAGCGTCAGAATTTAAGATAAAGAATCTGGGTGACTTGAGGTAGCCAATGGGAGAGATGGCATCTTATTATGTCAAAGCAAGTACATACGTACTTGATCTCTTGGCAGAAGCGGGCATGTTGGATTGTTGTCCAATTGATACTCGGATAGAGCAAAATCACAAACTAGTAGAATATCCTAATCAGGTTCCAACTGATATACCTCGGTACCAAAGCTTAGTGGGATGTTTGATTTAGTTATCACACAATAGACCTGATGTTGTTTATGCAGTAAGTGTTGTGAGTCAGTTTATGCATAATCCAAGTGAAAGACACATGGATGCTATAGTAAGAATTTTGAGGTACCTGGAAAAGGGTTAATGTTCTCTTAACATCAACACCTTGATGTTAGTGGTTACACAGATGCATATTGGGCTAGTTGTATCACTGATAGGAAGTCTACATCTGGTTACAGAGATTTGGCACATGGAGTGTGTGAGTTCTTGTGGCTTCGTAATTTGCTACCAGATTTAGGTTTTCAACTCAAGTCAATCTACCATGCAACTATTTTGTGACAATCAACCAAGCTATTATCGAAATCTCTCATAATCCTCTGCAATATGATTAAACAAAGCATGTGGAATTTGATCGATATTTCACTAAGGAGAAGTTGGATGCGAAATTGATCACCTTTCCTTTTAGTTCCAACTGAAGAACAATTAGCAAGTATACTTACAAAAACAGTATCTAGCAAGTTGTTCTATGACTCACTAGGCAAGTTGGGTCTTCGAGATATTTATGTCCCAACTTGAGGGGGAGTATTGACTTGTGAGTCATTATTAGAATTATTAGGAGAATATATGTATTTAGTAGTTACATTATAGAAATAGGTTTCCTATAATTGGTTGTACTAATTTGTAGTACCATTGGTTGTGTAGTACTTTAGTTTAGGGTTGTATATACACCCCTAACACAATTGTGAATAATACATCAAAAAATTCTCTCACGAATATTTCTCTTCTCTAATTCAATATTTGGCTCCCTCCACTTAATTAATAAATCATAGAATCAAGAAGATTTTTCAAAAGATATTAAATAAAATTGTATGATATTGTTCCACGAAGATAGAGAGCTTGATTGCTGATCCCTTAGAATCAAGAAGATATAAGCATTAAAAAAAAAATGAAGGATTCAGAGTACCGACGTGCACTTGCACGAACATGAATGAGTGGTTGGATTACATCAAATACGATATTTGGTTACTAAAAAAAATATTGATTATAAATATCAGGAGTTAATTTTTTTTTTATATGTATACTACTTATACCGTCAGTACATAGAAGAATTTCTATAAAAAAAAAAGTGATGGAGGTCATGGTCATGTATATACCTAATTAATTAAGCATTAATTAACCAATGGGTTCCTATACATTAATTTGACACTTCCTATTGGCTGCAGCAAGAATGTTGGATTTGTATGGTCTGTCCCATCATCAGGAGTCCCTGCTCCGATTTCGACTTCTTTGGCTGCGCTCCTCCTCCTTTTATGACGACTGTAATCCCTCTCATCTCTCGATTCATGTTTTATTTTAGGTTTGAATGGGGATATTTGAAAGCGTTTGCTAGGTCTAATTAAACACGTTAAATATAAACAGATTGTTGGATACTTTGATATATTTATTAAGTTTTGTTAGGTTCAAGATTCTAAAATTACGACGACTAAAAGTCTAAAACTTAGTAAGAACCAAAACCGATGTTTTGTTCCTTGCCTGGTCGATCCTGCTTTATTTTGTCGTGTCATTTCTAGTTTTATGTCGTCGATCTGTACGCTGCTTCCTCTCTTATCTTCATCAGCCAACTAGAAAATGGGTTTTGAGCAAAGATGCATTTAAGTGCCGCAAATTGGATGAGAGCTGGCTCGATCGACCTAACGATTACCATCGTATTGGTTGCATATCTATGTGATCTCTAAAACCGGCGAGAAGCCAAGCTCGTTGAGGGAGTAACAGTTGTGAGTTTAACAAGTTGGTACTGTCAGTCTCGATCAAACGTCTTTCATTACCTCTCTCTCTCTCTCTGTCTGACGGCGAAGAAATTCTACGGCGCGTAAATAAAAATGTCGCAGTCGGCACACTACAGCTTGCATATATTCTGATGGGTGGGTGTTTTCCGTGCTTGAGGTGAGTTCAAATTTTCCTTGATAAACCATATATAAAATTGATGAAGTCGTACTTATATGCCCCCCCCCCCCCCCCCCAATTTACTATAAAAATTGCCCTTCATCCGTTTTGCTTTTTATTTAATTAATGTTTCTTACTTTCCAACCTTCCAGGCATCTACTCTGCTAGCCTTTTGCTATTCAGGACGGTGGCTTTTGAATGTCTCAATCTTTCAAGCGACCTCATGCTTTTTCATATTTTATTATTATAAGTGATTAAATAGTCATTAAAAAGTAAAAATGAGTCATCCTATTTCGACTTCGACACATCGTCTTTTAGAGTTCTAGGTCCCAAAAAAAAAAAGAAAAAAAAAAGAAGGTTATTGTATGTTTTTTTCCGGCCCCTCCAAAATTCGGCTCCTAGTTCCGCCACTGGTTGTGGTGATCCCATTTAGTTTCTTTTTCTGCGTTATCGTTGCAATATGGTAGGGGATCAAGATCCGTAATAATTCTACATGAATTGAACATACATGCATGGGAAATAACTTTTTTTTTTTTTTTTTTTTTTTTTTTTTAAGGGATTGAAAGGAAGAAATCTTCATTAAGAAAACATATATACAACAAGCCATGCTATCATGGGAGAGTGATGCACAGTTGTGATTTTTGTTGGGAATAGTGCAAGGTAGGTGGGGGGTAGCAGTTGAAGGTGAGTTTGTCGCCTTCAATTAATGCGTACCAACACCAAGGAATTAGCGTACAATTAATGCTTATGTTACATGCATAAGCATACTGTATCGTTGGGAGAGTTACGGTTGTGAGTTTAGTTGGTATTTTTTATCCATGTGCGTACCATTTGAACGGTTATCGTCGAGGTGAACGAGAAATGATGGTGTTCCTCTGATGTCTCCAATCCAGCCATATAGGCGAAGCAACCAGTATCAGTACTGTTCTCGCTCATTAAACCGGAAAAAGTTAGGAATTTGATATGAAGGAGGATATGGGCTGCGTTCCATCTGTTATAGATGAGGAGCCATGTGTTCCAAATTCTATATAAGTGAGACTGTCAAGACTTGTGCAATGATCAACAAATTCATCTTGGTTTTAAGTATCAAATTAGTCTAGAAATCGGGTGGGAATAGGCTGAAAATCATGTGAAAGATGTTGGTGCTCCTAATTAGGAAAAGCCTATAATGAGTTTCAGGGACCGATTGCTGGCGGATACCCGTTCGTCATTCTTTCAAAGCCTAGCTACTCGAACTTAGTCCGCAATTAATTACTCGACGATCAGTGACACCAAAAGTAGTATACTCGATGGCCAATTGTTGGGAAAGTAAAGTTAGAACTATGCCCGTTCCCAGCCCCGGGCTGTGTTAGGTTCACCGACTAGACTAAGAATTATGTATCTAAAGTGCACTAAGAAGCCAAAATCCTTCTCCACTATAGCAAACCTTGAAGTGCATATAGCACTCTTCAACTGCCGGCTTGAGACCTCGAGGTTTGGAAAACTCCCAAAGAGGCTACTGCGAATGATGCGTAACATCATCTTCAAACAACCTCCACCGCGGCGCGGCCACTGAAGAATTGCTTAGGCACTAAATAGTTGTATATATACGCTTATTCGCTTAATAAAAGAATGATTTTCATTCAGCGTTACATTAATAAAGAAAGACAAGCTACAGATGCTGTGGCGGGGATATGTCATATGTGATTTTTCGCCATCCCTATAAAGCGCAAAAGATCACAAATCAACCGTTTTCAGTGCAATGATAATTCTGAATCCATTTTTATTGTCTGCAGGTTGCAAAGCTTGGCATGCATTATCCAAGTTTTGTGGACTTTAATTTTCTATTATGTTTTGTTAAAAATAATAATTTTGGAGGAGGTCGAAATAGAAATTTGGCAAGGCATGCATAATAAGTGGATTCACAAGCCCCAAGCTTTAAATAACATCAGTACCTTCGGGCGGCCAGTAGGGTTTCTCAAATCTTGACGGTGCATCAATAGGATAATTAAACCTGCTGCTGGGCTTGGTGGCTTTTGGGCTCCTAAAGTTATTTTAGGATTTTAGGTTTTTTAGGACTTTATTTTTTAGCTTAGTTTTGGGTCTACAATTTTTGTTAAAAAAAGATGATGGGTCTGTTTTTTTTCTTTTTTTTTTTAAAGGGAAAAGATCGACAAAAAACGATGTTATAGTTTATTTGATTTCGGAATTATTTATTTTCTTATTTTTGGGCTTAATTAAAAGGATAACAATGGTTCTTGTGATTTGGGTGATACTCAATATTAACTTTGTAGTTTCAAAACGTTTAATTTTACCCTTGTGATTTGCGAAATTGATCAAAGTTAGTCCAAAAGTTAATTTTGACAAAAACTTTGTCATGTGCAAGTCATGTATGAGGATAAGTTTGTCATCTCAATAAAATAAAATAAAGATAATAAAAAATTCTCAACTGTTGTAGAGAAACTGAATTTGAGAGGAATTTGCTGTGTATTCTCATTGATAATAGGGACCTCTTTATATAGAGGATTACAATGCATAGAATCTCAATCATACAAGGAAAGTAATTCTACATTGATTAGGATTCTAGATCCTTCTAATTAAATCCTATTACCACTAGGTCAAGTAACCTAGAGTTTGGGCTAAACACAAATTAGGTTTTCCTTCAACACTCCCCCTTGTGTTGCCCAAACGCGGTGCTTCTCTCGTTGCCTCGTTAAAAACCTTGTCGAGTAACAAAAACCCAGTGGGACAAAAATAACCTCGGTCGAAGGGGAAAAGAGCACAACACACCTTCACGATTCGAGACGAACATGTAGACATCTCCCCCTGATGTCTGCACCTCCCCCTGATGACTACGATCATGGGAGTTCAGATAATTTCTGCAAGCCAATTCTTGCCACATGTTTCTCGAACGTGGTATTGGGCAATGACTTAGTAAACAAGTCTGCCTCACTGTCCTCAGATCGAACCTAGTTCACTTTGATCTCGAGGAGTGTCTGTTGTTGCTGATTATGCTTGGTGTTGTCGCTTTGATGTAGTCTTGCCTCATTTGTTCAAAACAAGTAGCATTATCCTAAATGCTCGTAGGCTCATCTGTGGTAGACTTCAAACCACAACTGCTCGAACATGCGTAATTATGGATCCAATCCATATACATTCACGAACCACTTCGTGAAGAGCAATGATCTCTGCATTGTTCGAATATATAGCGACTAGGGTCTAATATGTAGACCTCCAAGATGTCACGGTCTTTTCCCATGGTGAACACTTAACCGGATTGGGAATGACCATTGTGTGGGTCAGACAGATACCCAATATCAGCAAAACCTTCCAAAACACATGTCGTTTTGGGATGGGGATAGAGAACGCAGGCCAGCGTTGGCGGCGTACCTGGTGTGTGATGGGTCCGAATCCATCATCTCTTTGTAGGGATAGAACAAGCCCATATCAATCGTACATCTCAAATATCGAAAGATATCTTTTACACCAATCCAATGGCGTCGCGTTGGCGCAGAGCTATATCTAGCTAACAAGTTCACAACATATGAGATGTCCGGTCTTGTGCATTGAGATAAGTACAATAATGCGCCTATTGTACTTAACTAGGCATTTCTGCCCTAGCGCATCTTCGTCATCATCCTTCGACGAAGAGGATCCTTTTCAGGATCAAGACTACGACGATCATGGGGGTGCTTGAAGGCTTGACCTTGTCAAAATGCCTAAGCATCTATCGACACGATGCTCAAGTTCCAAACCGAGACATAATCGTGTTCTCCCAAAATCCTTCATCTCAAACTCAGATTTCAAGTGTTCAGCGGTTTCCCTTAACTCTTTAAGGGCTTCTAATGAAGATCATGTCCAACATGAACCGCGATAGAATCTGAAACTTGTCATAGAAACGCGTGGGCATATCCCTTCCCAATCAAGTAGTCACTTTAGTGAGCGTTT
This sequence comes from Rosa lucieae, assembly GCA_024704745.1. Taxonomy (NCBI): domain Eukaryota; kingdom Viridiplantae; phylum Streptophyta; class Magnoliopsida; order Rosales; family Rosaceae; genus Rosa; species Rosa lucieae. The sequence goes on from CM045498.1 coordinate 56,526,672, forward strand.
CAACCTCTTTGTAAACGCGCTCCATGGTCTAGAGCCACTTGACTTGGGTAAATGAAGTTCACCATGAACTTCATGTATATTCCGTATCTAGATCCCTATAGAGATACGTAGTGACCACATTTGTAAGCTGCATGTTCAGTTATTCGGAAACTACCAAACTGACAGGGTAGTGGAGTGCAATGACATCCATTACGAGAGAATATGTCTCATCGTAGTCGATTCCAGGGCGTTTTGTGAGAAGCCTTGCGCCATAAGGCGAGATTACCATCTCTTTTTCTCATCACGCTTTCTAACGAAGACCCATTAGTCAACAGGTTTTATGTTAGGAGGTGTTGGCATCTCTAGCTCGAAAACCTTCCTCTTCGTTAGAGAATCCATCTTAACCTGGATCGCATCTTTCCATTTAGGCCAAAAACTCTCTACGTTGGCATTCATTCATTCATCAACGGAGCGTGGTTCGATATCATCGGACTCAGCAAACTCATGCGCAACAAAATGCGTAACTACATCATCAATTATGATGGAGTTTCTATCCCACGTCTCATGTACACTAGTGTAAGTTTCATAGAGCTCTATATTCTCAGGAATAGGGTTTGACGTTGAGGCGTCCCCCAACGATAACCATAACCCGGAAGATACTCATGAGACGGATTTTGAGTCATGATGATTAAAGGATTGGAATGTGCCAAAGTATCCTTCGAACCCACGGGCCTCCCACGCATCCTAGCTGGGGCCATGGCCTGTAACGCCAGAGTGCCACTCTCTTTGGCATTGGCGCCATGCCTACCTCCGTGTAGGGTGGCGCTACGTCCTCTCGTAGGGACGTCCTTCCTTGCAGGCATGTTTGCAGCATATTGTGTGATCTCGTCACTTTAATAGGGATCAAGATGAGACATAGTGGGGACAGACCACGACAATTCCTGTCGTTCCTGTTGAACATTCGTGTTCTTATCTCCCCCTAACGACGGGAAGACTGTCTCATCAAAGTGACATCCGCAAATCTAGCGGTAAGGAGATCGCCTAGCAAGGGCATTTAAGTGGCGGACGATTGTTGGAAGCGCAAATCCAACGTAGTTGCCCATTCGTCTGTAAGGACCCATCATAGAGCGCTGTGGCGGCGCAATTGGCACATAAATGGCTCACTCAAATGTGCGTAAGTACAAAATACGTGTACCCAGTCACTAGCTGTAACGCATAGGTACATTGAGTGGCGGTAGGTCGTAGACGAATTAGCATGGCTGCATGCGATATCGCATCACCCCAAGCGGATGTAAGAAGATTGGTGCGCATTACCAATGTTCGGACTACCATCGTAGTCGTTTCCGCGAGACCAATTGGGTGTGTACATGGGAATGTGATGTCCAACATCAAACCCATTGCAATATCCATCGAAAGTCTTTCGATGTAAACTCTCTAGCATAGTCAAATCCAATTGACTGAATAGGATGATTCGGGGAGTGAGCCCGTTGTCACATGATATGTGCTAGGAGTGTAGCATAAGTAGCATTTATAGGTGGACAATGGCACAACACGTGACCGGCGTGTTTGCGTGTCAACCAACATCATGAAATATTTAAGCGTCCGCAAGTTGGTTGAATCAATCCACAAAATCCCTACGGATTCTTTGTAAGAACAGAATGAGTATTGTCATATCCTTTGCATAGGACGGTCTCAGTCCTAATTTCCATAAGGAATGGGCTTTGTAAAACGAGCGAGAGGCCTTAGAAGCAACCAATGAGGAGTTTGGTTAGGCCTAAGCGTCTGTAGCGCTATTAGAAGCAAAATATGTGACTACATCTCCCATCATGGCGTGGGAGCCATGGAAATTAGCATGTATGGCGTCATGGCCACAAGGAGGAACAACCATGGCGTTATGCCCATGGTTGGCGCCTTTTATGGCGGCATCTTGCTTCATTTTGCTCAAAAGAAATGATGTCCATGTGAAGTCTTTTGTAGACGGATCATCATATCATGACTAGGATGATCTATCCTGTCGTGACAAAGCCAATATGTGTCTAAATCCAAGAGATCTTCTCTCATAAGTTTATTGGATTTAATAGCTCGAATAGTGACATAAAGTCCACTAGAGAGACACATAAACGTCTCTAAGATGCGTCTTTGTTCGCAATCATTAGAGGTAATGCAAAGGAACTCATTTCCGTTCTCTACATGCATTTTCGCATGGAATTCGTTGGCTATTCATAGGGTACTATTTGCCCTAAGAGCGTAGAGAGTTTCTGTGACAACTGTAATCAAGGTGCCATTTGGCAAGTGGAACTTGGGCTATTCCATGTCCTTAAATTAATACTGATGGTCTAGCCATCGTAGTCACAAAGTCATATGCTCAGAATCAAAATTGAGTCATAATGAAAAGAACTCGAAATTTTATTCATAAGCCAACGAAATACATCATTGTTTCTATGATAAAAAAAAATCTAATCCAATAAAAAGGAATATGGCAATCGCCTACATCTCTTGGAAAATAAAAAGACTTAATCAAAATCGCCAGTTTCTGGGTCTTGATCCTTGTAGTCTTCCACCCTTAGATCTAGATCACCATCTTGATCTTCTTGTGCCATGTAATTTGCTTCCCTTGCTTCACGATACGTCTTGTATGCGTTTGCAACATTCTGGGGTGCGGTACATGTTTTGGCCCAATGTTCAATTGATCCACATCGAAAACAAACATCATCATGGTCAGGCTCCCTTGATCGAGGCGCCATTGGGGCGCGATTTGAACGACCTATCCTCTTGGTGGCGTTACCACCATGGTCGGAGGCTCCGCCTCTCTCTCTCTTCACACGTTGACCTCTACGGTTCCGTGCACGCCTCTCTTGGTGATTTCCTTCCTCTTTAGGGCGAATATATGGACCAGAACGTCCAGAATTGTCCCTATCCTTAGGGTTTCGCTCCTTGCGTCCTCCATTGGGGGCGCGACTATAGTTAGACTCCGGAATAGGCTTAGTTCCCACGGGTCTAGCATTATAGTTCTTCACAAGGATATTATCGTGCTTTTCAGCTACGTTCATGGCGCCAATGAGCTCATGAAACCTTGTGATACGTCCTGCATTTACATCAATCCGATAATTCTTTGAAATCATCAATGCAGAGACGGGGAAGGTAGAGAGAGTCTTCTCGATCAACATCGTATCAGTTATGGCTTGGCCACAATACTCCATCAGAGACTTGATACGAAGAGCTTCCGAGTTATAATCAAGCACAGACTTGAAATCACAAAAGCGGAGGCTATGCCATCGCACTTCTAAATCAGGAAGCAGGGAGTCACGAACGTTGCCAAATCGCTGCTCTAGTTCTACCCATAGCTTTCTTGGGTCTTCCTCATTGAGGTATTCATTTTGGAGCGCGTCATTCATGTGCCTTGTCATGAGAATTATGGCCTTAGCTTGTTTTGCTTCAAAAGCAGTAGCTTGCTCGATTGAGAGCACGTTCTGACCAGGCTCTTGGATGGTTTCCAGAATTCCATCAGCCTTAAGATGTTGGCGCACATCTCGGACCCACCTATGGTATCCTGCGCCAGTTGTCTCGAGTGGGACAAAGCTCAACTTGTTCAGGTAACTCATCCTGAAAAACAACACAAGATTAGGGTTAGTTTCGGAGCGAAAAAGGCTACCACGAAAAACTATTAAATTTCTGAGCGTAGTCGCTTCCAAGAAATTAGGAATTTTCTGAGCGTAGTCGCTTCCAAGAAAATCCGATTCCAAGAGGGGTTTTGGATTAGATCGAAATAACGATGTATGTGGTCGATCGTTTTCTTCTCAACAAACTCTAAGTTTGGAGGACTCTACAAGCTCCAAGCTTGGAGTGAGCGCGAACCCCCACAGTTCGGCTTTTGGTCTCCCCTATGTAGAGAAAGGGGGGTAGAAGAAGGGATTTTGGAAGTCCCCGAGAAAAGAAGAAGAAATTGAAAAAGAACTTCAAAAACGGGAACTTTTAGAAAAAATTACCTTAAAAGATGGTCGGAAAAGGCGTCCTTGGAAAGTTACTGTAGCGGCCGGAGTTACTGTAGCTGACCGGAAAGTTGGCCGGAAAAGTTGCCGGAAGTTGGCCGGAAAAGTCACCGGAGAGTGTTGACTGGCGTTGACCGGTCGTTGACCGGAGGGTTGACCGGTAGTTGACCGAGTGCTGACGTGGCAGGTCAGTGCTGACGTGGCAGAAGGCTTGGCAGCTTGGGTTAGGGCCTGCTGCACGTGGGCTCAACCTGTGGGTTTGGGCCTGCAGCAGGTGGGCTGCACAGGTCCCCTTTTTTTTTTTTTTTCCTTCTTCTGCCGGTTCAGGTTAGGAGGATTCCGGTGGCCGGTTCGGTGGAATTTTGGCCGGTTCCGGTGATGAAATTTCCGGTTCCGGTGATGAAATTTCCGGTTCCGGGTTACTAGGGTGGAGGCGCTGCAGGTGGTCGAGTATGGCTGCAGGAGGTGGTGAGGAAGGCTTTGAATCGGGCAGAGAGACTTTGGCTTCTTCCGGTGGCCGGTTCGGTGATTTTCCGGCCGGTTCTGGGGATGGGGCCGCCGGTTTCGGACTCCTGGAGTTGAGATCTTCGAGTTGGGCGGCTGAGGTTTCTGGGATTTGAAGGCTACGAATTTAGGGTTTCAGGGTTAGGGCTCGTGCTGATAACGTGTTGTAGAGAAACTGAATTTGAGAGGAATTTGCTGTGTATTCTCATTGATAATAGGGGCCTCTTTATAGATGATTACAATGCATAGAATCTCAATCATACAAGGAAAGTAATTCTACATTGATTAGGATTCTAGATCCTTCTAATTAAATCCTATTACCACTAGGTCAAGTAACCTAGAGTTTGGGCTAAACACAAATTAGGTTTTCCTTCAACATCAACAATAAAAAATAAAAAATAAAACGAAAACAAAATAAATTAGAAATTTTATGGGAAATGAAATTAAAAATAAATAAAAACCAGAATTCCATAACCTTCTATTTTTTTAGTTTCATTTTTCAAATACTATTTAATTTAATTTCTTTTACTATTTTAAATTGAAATGACAAATTTATCCTTACACATGAGGGGTTTTTGTCAAAAATAATATTTGGACCAATGTTTATTAATTTCTCAAACCACAGGGGTAAAATTAAATATTTTTAAACCACAAGGTTAATTTTGAATATCGCTCCAAACGACTATTTATAACTTTTACCCTAATTTAAATTGGTATGTTAGGGGTGTGTTGAGTAGTATGCTTGTGTGAAGGATATGCTAGTGTAGCATGCTCTATGTAATTGCTTCTTCTGACGGCTCTATAGGCAAACCGTTATTGTACTGCTTACTGAAATTAATAAACATATGACATTTTCAACCAAAAAAAAAAACATTATAATAAGGGTCCTTGACCCAAAGCACCAAAATCAACTAAAATTGTCCCCTTACTCCAGCAACAAATTTTTATTCTCACTAACCCAATTTGAAGCAAATTGACAATTTTACCCTTAACCTATTTAATAAATTACATTTTATTCCCACTTACCTCATCTCTCTCCTCCTCCGATCTGGTTTCTCTCTCTCTCTCCTCGAACCAACACCGCACGCCAACAAGCCAGACCAAATTCCGGCTTCCCAGATCTCGGCCTCACCACGACGGCGACCTCAGGCTGCTCTGAATTGAACTCCAGCAACTTCAGGCATACGGTCGCTCATTGTACCGGTGTCGAGAGGGCTCTGGGCTAGGGGTCCCGAAGGACGGCAGCGACCGGTGGTCATCGCCTAATCTTTCTTTGTCTCACCGCCATCAGCAGATTCAATCAGAAGCATTCAAATTTGGTTTTTGGTTTTGACGGTTTCAATTAGTTCAATTCTGTGTTGGCCTGAGGTTGTTGAGTGACTGAGAAACACTTGTGAGTGAGTGGAACGCGGTGGAGCTCCGGTCGAAACTACCTGAAGACAACGAACTTGGAGTCGGAGAGCGAAGCACCGGCGAGAAACGTCCAGCTCTTGGGTGCCCAAATCAGTTTTTTATTTTTTTATTTTTTAAGTAATGGGGCAAAAGGAAAAAAATTGAATGTCTATTGGGGGGGGGGGGGCAATAGATGTTGTGAATTAATTTTCTTTAATCAAAGTTTTATCTGTCTAAATTTAAGTAGATTAATGCTCATTCTGGCTACTGAAAGTCCTATTAGGGGTTAATACATGGCTAATAAACGTCTATCGGCCCCCAATAGGACTTTCAGTAGCCAATTTACTAATTAAGCTCAGGTATAGTTGAAATTATATAGTTGAAAGCATTAATATAATAATGGTGGGTCACCGCGGCAATTAATGTGGAATCGGTGGAGGTGGGTGGTAGGGGTTTCAGCGGCCGCCTAGGCAGCCTAAACGAGCTACTGGGCGTTTGGGCGGTTCTGCCATCAGATTTTGGTTTTAATTTGGATTCGTTTCGGCAACGACGGAGGTCCGATCCTCAACTGTAACATAAATTTCTTGTGTTTCTGAGTTTTGGTGAGGTGGGTCAATATGATTTGGGGTGTGGATTGGTGGGATTTGATCTGAATTTTGCTGATTAGATTCGGTGGAACAAAAAGTTATCTAGGTTCAATCTGAAATAGTATATTCTTGACCTGAGCAGTGGCGAAAGGACGTGGTAGGCTGTATGGGCTCAAGCCTAGACAACATTTGGGCTAAAAACCCTTAAGTATTACATATATCTCTACCTCTAGCCCAAAGAAAAAAAAAATTATATTGAGAAGTCCCGTGTATTCGTCTGCTCCCAGCTCCCACAGCAGCTCACAGAGTCACAGTCACAGCCTCACTGCCTCAGTCTACTCTAGTGTTTCGATGGAGGTTATGGACTTATCGATTGAAACAAGGTATGAATCTCATGCTCTATCGATCTCCTCTGTTCTTCACTTCTTCTTCCTGCTCTGTTTTTCCCAATGGAGTTTCCTCAAAGAAACCCCAGATCTCCTTTTGCCTAATGTCGATTTTGTTTGCTACCACTGGTTGTAAGTTGGGCTTTTGTGTATGAGTTGAGGTTTGGGAGAGAGAGAGAGAGAGAGAGAGAGAGAGAGAGAGAGAGAGAGAGAGATTCCATGTTAGATTGTTAGCTGAGGTCAGAGGTCCTGAGGATCTTGATTCTTGATCATGAATTCATGGTCGGTGACGGTGAGGATCTTGTTAGCTGAGGTCCTGAGGATATTGATTCATGGAATCATGGTCGGTGAGGTCGTGAGGATCTTGTTAGCTGAGGTGAGTGAGGTCCTGAGGATCTTGATTCCATGTCAGTCGGCATCGTCATAGGCTAATCCGATAAATCGATAAAAAATTATTGTGCCCTCATAATTAACCTAGACAGGAATTTGATCCTGGTTCCGCCACTGGACCTGAGTCGCTCTATTTCTCTCCTCCTCTCAGTCCCCCGTGTCGTAGACTGATACTCCCTCTTCTTCGATGAGGTAGGCAGTTAGGCACTCATATACACTTGACATGCAGTGCCACTAATTTGGGAAAATCTTCAATTGCATTACAGAATATGTTGATACCAATCATATCTGTTGAGTGTCTGTTTAAATAATGATGGACTTGGCGTTCAGATCCATGAAATCTCAACTAAAATTGGCTTCTTGCAGATCATGTCCAGGGAGGAATCAGGGAAATGGTTTGGAGAGGAGGTCCTCGTATTAGCAAATTTGCTTTTGCAATTGCCGTTTTTGTTAAGTGGGCTATTAATGGAGTCAAAACTGGTCTCATCTACTTGATTCTTATTAATGCAATTGGGTTTTCCATAGTATAAACTCTTTTGCTATTCTATATTTCTATTATTGATTTGAGACCATGGATTGGGCTAGGCCTGGGACTTAGAACCGGAAAACCGGCGGATCCGCACCGAACCGGACAGAAAAACCCGGTTCAGTTCGGTTCTCAAACAATTTGACATCACTATTTTACGGTTCGGTTCTTCATGTTGCATCACCGGTTCGGTTCCGGTGCTTGTGTTTTAAAATTTCTAGGAACCGAATTACATGTGTAATTATGTAATTAGTCCTTTGACTGAGCTTATTTCTGCAAAATAAGCTAGGCCACATGAGATTAGCCTTCTCATCCCATCTCAAACTCATCATGTGTCGTTCTGTGATTAGTCCTTTAACTGAGCTTACTTCTCTAAAATAAGCTAGGCCACAGGAGATAAACTCTCTCATCCCATCTCAAACTCATCTTTCATACCCAGAAACCCCGATCAATTCTTCATCCCCAAATTAAACCCTCAAACCCATCTCAGTATCCCTCACTTATACGATCTCTCACCCATCTCATTTCTCTCTTCTTCTTCTCTCCAAAACACTCTCTCCCTTTCTCTCTCTCTCTCTCCCTCCCTCCCTCCCTCCCTCTTCCCGACTCTTCCTCTCTCAAATCGACATGGCTATGTCATCACACTCTCCCACAACGTTGTATTGATGCTTCTGAGATATAGACAACGTCGCCGCCGCCGCCGACTCATCTCCACCGTCAATTGACTCGATTCTTGGCCTCTTAGAGATGCAAACAGATGGAACCGGAAAATGGCAACAACCGAACCGATTGAACTCAGTTCGGTTCTACAGCGGTTCTGGGAATTTTCACCTCAAACCCGAACCGATTTCCTAGCAGCAGTTTCGGCAACGGTTCCTTGCAATTTTAACAGGATCCGAACCGATCCCACTTCCCAGGCCTAGATTGGGCGATTGGCCTTTGTTGCTGTGATATTGATCTAAAGTTGGTAAGTAATTTTGAAAAAATTAAATTTTATATAAATATATACTATAAAATAAAATTAAAATAAAATAAAATACAAAACCACTTCAGTGTTACCTAGGCACTTGCCCGCCCCGACTAGCGCCTAACGATTTTTAAAACCTTGGTTATAGTCAGTAAACGGTTAAAATTAAATAATTAAACTCAAGATCCTAATATCGTCACAGCTTTACTCATCAGAGGCATGCAAGACGTAAGGCTCTAGAGATTTTTTTCCTACAATTAATCCTACATTTCTCGGTTGTTTTTGACACTTAGCCAACACTTGAAGTCGGTAAATAAAGTAAGGAGCCGACCAGTTGTATAATCCTAGCATAGTTGTGATTAAACAATTGGTGTGCCTCACACTTAGAAATGTGTAAATTAGCTATCTCTAAACAATTGGAGTTAAATCTGCATAATTCAAGCTTAAGAGAAGTTCGTTACTACCATATCTTCGACAGCTCGGTATGGACATCTCATCCCGAACAAAGCCGATTCTCTATCACTGCGCAACCCATTACATGACTCGATAGGGTAGAGCCAAACCCTTACAAAGTACCTTGATAGGAAGAAAGACTTGACGGGATCCATGGAATTAAACCTCGAACCAACCAATCCATCAACTACAAGGACAACAAATGTAATTTTCCATTATTGCAATTTGGCATTAGAAGGACTTCTTTTTCTACAGAAAATCCATAATGATCAGTTACGAAAGCCAATTTGAGTCACACTCGAAGACTCATATCCACAGGCTTTCACTTTTCACAAGTTCACTAGAAAACCGAAACCGAAAACCTCGAAAAGCGTCAAACGCCAGTAGGCGCGTGTGGGGCTATCACGCACAAGTAAACAAAACAAAAACCAAGTAAATTGTCCAATTTGCCCCCTTCTCTCTCTCTCTCTCTCACCTCATTTGTGCCAAATCTATTATTTATGGTAAATTTTTATTTTTCTTTTATTTACTTGGATGCCACTTTTCCTCTCTCTCTCTCTCTCTCTCTCTCTCCATGAAAATTCTGCTGTAAATCTCTCGGGAGATAAAAATAGAGTCTTTGGCTCTGTTGTGAATATGAAGGACGACCCAGAAGAGAAGGCTTCAGGAATGCACTCTGCATTTTCAGGTTTTCGTCTTTTTTTCGTTTTCCTTATGAAAAATTTGTGGTGGGATTTATATTTCTCTTCTGCAATTGATTCTGGTGTTTTATTATCTACTCTCTGATTGTTTGTGTTGAAGGACAATGTCACTGATTTTTTTAACTGTTCTGCATCTCTGTTTTGGCTCCATTCGTTTCTTGTGTGATTTCCTTTTAACCCTTTGTTTTTATGAGAGTTTTGTTGCTGTGATTCACAATGTGTGTTGCCAAGTGAGTGAAAATTTCTGGGTTTTGATTGTTTGTTTTGATAATGTATCATGTTGGGGATTCGGGTTATCTCTATGTATCTGGGGTTTTGGGGTTGTTGTAGTTTTTGTTGTAACCAGACTTGGGTGTTGGTGACTCCATAGAGTGAGACATTGTTTGTATTGGTTATGGTTTATACACAAGGGAAGAGAGTAAGGTGACTAATGGCAACTTCCGGCATTGCGCATTGCGAATTTGGGATCATTCACCCCTCGAGAGACAGGACTGGTTTATAGAACTGTATTTTTCTCTTGGTGAATGATAACTGGTTTTAGTGGGATGGTAATTTGATTAGAATAAGGTCCGTTTCTTCGACTAGTCTGTTAAATATTTTGAGTGATGAAGTTTAGGTTTATATGGGAGGGGGTGACTGAAATAGTGGGTGTTCATCAGTTTCAATTTGCTACTGACCGATTTGTGCTAGTATACATATATGATTTCTATGTTAGGAAGAAACAATATAATTGTGGGGCTGGGATTTTTTAGCCACCTATATGAAAAATAAAGAACAATATGTTTGGCCCCTATGGAGATGTCTACCAAGTGCAACGGCCTATCTCAGTTCCTTGTATCATGTTTTTTTGCCCCTATTTCAGAACAGTTTTACTTATGTATTCAGTTTATGTTACCAGGCGTGTGAGACTTTCTATTTTAATTGCTTAGTTGCATAATGGTATCATATTTGTGATTTAGGTTATCTGTATCTGTTCTTTTTTTCTTTTTCCCTTTCAATCTTGTTGGTTGCTCCAAGAAGCATATAGGGAGTCATTGTTCGTTTATTGGTTATAATTATATGTATGGGAAGAGGGTATGGTGCCTATTGAATTGATGAAAATGCACATTGCCTATTGGGATCATTGACCCCTCAAGAGACAAGACTGGCCTATAGAACTTTGTCTTTTCATGTAGAATAGTTACTCATTGGTCGTGATACAATTAATGTTCGTGTAACAAGTTCTTTTTCTTCGACAAGTCTTATGAAGTTCATGATCTTAATGGCCTCTTGAAAGAAGTGTAGTTTACATAGGATATTAGGAGGGTGACCGACCAATTTATGTATTTTGTTATGAATGAACAACATGTTCGTGGGGCTTTGGATCTTTAGAGGTAAAGAGTATATAGTTATTTGCCCACACACTTGGCTAGAGTTGAGATGGTTATCCCCTTTTACTTCCATTTAAAGACAACATCTCTGGTCTCTACGAGCACAGCATGGTGGAAAAGTCTACCAAGGTCCAAGGTCTTATCTCATGTACAATCCTGGCTCGTGGTCCAAGGAGTTTAGAATTACCTATTAATAGAAAAAAACATGCGAATGAATTTCATGATCTAGAAGAGAACAATTAGAGAAAACCTAATGAGTAGTTCTTCCTCAGCAGACTTACATGAGCCTTATCCTTAGGTAATTGTCACAGCATGGATCTTCCAGAGTTGTGCATGCTCTATTATGGTGTATGTTTGTTGCTTAATATGAAAAGCCAGGAATATAAACTTGAATTGTATAATTTCCTTTACAAATTTCTTGAGTTTCCTATGTTCAACTTCATCTATTTCTTTACTTATAAGACCTCCCAAATTCAATTTTTTTTTCTCCTTTCCCTCAGGTTTTGTGCTGGACCCTGAAAAATGTAGCAGGCTAAGTTTGGGAGAGAAGAGAGAACTAGTCCATGAGATTGCCCAATGGACAAAAGAAGCTCCAGAGATGCTTAGTTCCTTTAGCCGTAAGGAGCTTGTTGAAATGATCTGTGCCGAACTGGGTGAGGAAAGGAAGTACAGAGGATATACGAAACCTAGACTGATAGATCGCCTGCTAAAGTCAGTTTCTGAGAAATCAAAGAGTAATACTAACAGTAATCCTGCATTTTCTCCGGTCAAAGTAGAAATTGGAAAGAAAAGGAAACAGAGCACAGAAGCTTCCTTTCAACCATTCACTGACCAAGGTCGTGTTTCCATGGTGACTAGTAAAGAAGAACATGCTAAATTCCAACTTTGTCAGAATGCAGCATGCAGAGCTCCCTTAAGTTCAGAGCAATCTTTTTGCAAGAGATGTTCTTGCTGTATCTGCCATCTTTTTGATGATAACAAGGATCCTAGTCTATGGTTGACTTGTGACTCTGACACTGTTGATGAGAATGGTCCATGTGGAATGTCATGCCATCTGGAATGTGCTCTCAAACATGAAAGAGCTGGGATTGTGAAGAATGGTTGCTGTCGCCAGTTGGATGGAAGCTTCTATTGCATTGCTTGTGGAAAGGTCAATGATTTAATGAGGTAATTATTATTTCTTAAGCACCTGTGGATGTTTAAATCTCAATTACATACTTTTTAGATGCATAGGCAATGCATTGAGTGGTACTAGGTCTGGTCTGAACTGATCAGATCTATAAAATCAAGCAGTTATTCATCAACTTTTGCAGTCGTCTTTGTGTGTCTGTGAACGCATGCAGACACATAGGTACTTGTACTGCAACATTGATTCCACATTGCTCAAGCACAGAATCTCTACAAGTTACTGAAACATGTCTAACAATGTACTGTCATGCCTTCAGATAGATATCCAAACTAGGATCATAGATATTCAACATCTTAACATACATGATGATGTCCAAAATGCATACCCAAGAGTGTCTGACAATGAATCTCCATTTCAGGGAGACAAAGGTGTTACTAACTTAAGTTTGTCTTTGTTTTGCGGAAATGAAGGAAAATAAAGTAAATTTGGGTGAAATTATATTTATTCCGTGGTTGTTTGACCTTAACTGATCATAGGAATGACATCCCAGATATTAACTTGAATTATTTTCTCCAGCCACAGATGGCAAGCATTTAGGTTATGATAATGCATTTCAAACAATTTAGAAAGAAACATTTTAGTTATGTCAACCTTTCTTAGGAAGTCAGCCTATCTATCTTTTAAGTGCTAATCTTTCTTTATTGTTATAAAAACTTCTATTAAATATCAGAATGAAATAATAATCATAAGCCCTTTGTGAAGCATATTAGTTTCAATCTCGAACAAACTACCAAACTTAAACTGCGGTTAGCAGCAAGTTTGACTGTGGCTAATTGGATGGTTGGCTTTGTGCAGAACGTGGAGAAAACAATTAGTATTTGCCAAGGAAGCTAGAAGAGTTGATGCACTGTGTCTAAGGATTTCTTTATCTCACAAAATTCTTTTGCATACCAAGAAATACCAAAAATTGCAGAACATTGTAGAAACTGCCATAAAAAGCCTGAACGATGAAGTAGGGCCGCTAGAACAGGTTTGTGGAAAGATGGCACGTGGAATTGTTAACAGGCTCTCTTGTGGTGCTGATGTTCAGAAACTGTGCGTTTCTGCATTTGAATCTTTTGACTCGATGTTTTCTGAACCTTGTTCTGTCCATATGGAAAAGAAAGAACTACCAAGTAAGTTTTTTTTGTTCTAAATTTTTGTTTTCTTGTTTTTGGTAATATTCAAGTCCTCCACATCTGCAGCATCTAGGTTGACCACAGTATCAACAAATTGATTCGGGTTTGACTACTGTATACTATGCAAACTACTGGTTGGTAGCATAACCATAGTTAAGTTATAACTAATTGAGATAGGGTGAGAGTACTAGAAATGCTGCTAGCTTAAGGAGAAGAAGAATCAATGTCATTTGGGTTTTAGTTTGAGCCTCCACATTCTGTCAAACAAAATGATTTCTCAGATTTCCAATTCAATTTACATGTATTGTTCATTGTTGCTGCTTATTAAATTCTGTTCCACCAGCTTGCCGCATCCAGTTTGAAGAGTCATCCCCTTCTTCCGTCATCATTGTGCTAGAATATGAGGATCATCTTTTTAACAATTTCTTAGGCTGCCGGCTGTGGCATCGCAAGTCTGATGAGAAGGATTATCCAGACCAACCTTCTTTCATTGTTTTAAGGCCAGAGAAGAAATTTGCTATTGCTGATCTGCATCCTGCAACTGAATATTTCTGCAAGGTATCTTTGTTTAGCAACACACAGACATTGGGTGTTTGGGAAGCTAAATGGGTGACGCCTGCATTGTATGATAGCTCTGTTGCATTAGAGAAACAGACAGGGGAAGAGAATACAGTAATTGGTCAAATTCTTTCCCAAGAAGAATCAACCAATAGTAGTGACATCAAAGGAGATCGTCCTGTGAAGTTTCAGTCATCAAATGGGATCAACAAGAACCAGAAAAAAGGGCTCTACCCACCGCCTCGTTCAATGGAAACTGCTTCATTGATCAAAGAAGCAGCGTCTCCATTGACACCTTGCAAGTCCAATGGAATACGTGAAGCACCGAGCATCAAATGTACAAAGCGAGTGGAGGAAAGTGATTATGAATATTCGGTGAGGGCAATTAAATGGTTAGAGCATGAGGGTCACATAGATGAAGATTTCAGAGTAAAGTTTCTAACTTGGTTCAGCCTGAAAGCTACTATGCAAGAGCGGAGAGTGGTCAGAGTGTATGTGGACACTTTCATTGATGATCCATCAAGCTTGGCTGGGCAGCTCATCCATACCTTTGTGGAAGAGATTTGTTTTCAGCCAAAAGAATACCAGTTTCTCAGCCTGGGCCTTACACAAGGTTGTGATGTCAAATTTTGAATAGGGAGTTCGTTTTTATCCAGAAAATTAGTGGATAGGACATGGTTTAGAAATGTAGGTTTTTCAGATGGAAACGTAGTCATCTAATTGATCATAGAAAAGAGTTCGCTCTTTGATTTTCATTTCTCCTTTGTTAAGGTTAGGATTAGAGGTTAAATTGCGTATAATCATCAAGTTTTTAATTTTTTAACATTTAAATGGAAGGCAAAATGATATAGTGCTTTGATACTCTCACCTGTTTTTTGGTCAGAGGTTTCACAACTACCGTCTGCAAAACAGCTTAGTAAAATCTTGAATCCCAACGCGCCCAAAATTTTGGTATTTTAACAATTGAAACTTTGTTATTTTGCCAAAGAGTTGATTATATATGACAGTGCTATGGAGGTAACTCAGGTGGGTTGATTGACGTCATTTACTATCTTTAAATTGCTCATCTTCCTCACAGTTGTAAGAGCAAACATCACATTGTACACAGAGAAAAGAAACCAGTTTCTAAGTAACTTTAAGGGGCATTGGGTTGCAAAAGCGCAACCGGGTTTTTCCAGTACAATGTTGAACATAAAGATAAAATTGAGAGAACTCCAACTGCAAATTGATCCTCCATTACAACATTGACTGAAAAAGCATGCCATCTAAAATACTAGCACGCCATGTTATAACAAGTTCCAGAAGCCAGCTGTTAGTCTCTAAGAAAAAGTTACAAGCCTTTTGGTCCATCCAATATCCAGACTATTTACAAGTGAATGCACGATGAGAAATCTGATTCCGGAATTGAGTGAATTGCAGTATAGTATTGACACTCAATGATGGAATGAGATGGCCAAGTACTTCCCAACACTGAATTTATGTTCAACCCTTCTGAATGTAGCTTTGCATTTTTCTGATAGGTGCATTGTACAGCATTCCTGGAACTCAGGGGCAATTGCTACGAGGTTGATGCCTCATTAATAGTTTCATTCAATGAGGCAGCCAAGTATTCTGCCAAGTTTGGCTGTGGAGTGGACCTGTTTGAACCTTCTGAAACGCTTGCTTTATTTTTGTTACCATTGAAGGGAGTATCTACCCCCTTCCGGATAACAGGTGGCAAAGCTTTCCATGTAACAGGTGACAAACCCTTCCATGGATCTTCTTCAACCATGGAAGCATTGTAAAACTGTTCTGGACCCAATGGACGACCATCAGAACCCCGCCCACGTCCACCTCGCCATCCTGACCCAGAGCGCCCCCTACCTCTACCTGAACTTGATCTAGGACTATGACTACCTCCATGTACTGAATGAGGGCTTGGACTATGACTGACCCAGTGCCCCCTACCTTGCCGAGTATTGGAACCAAACCCAGGGCTTCCGGGTGGTCCAAATCCGGGGCTTCCTGGTGGCCCGAATCCGGGGCTTCCTGGTGGCCCGAATCCCGGGCTTCCCGGTGGCCCAAATCCCGAGCTTCCTGATGGCCCAAATCCGGGGCTTCCCGGTGGCCCAAATCCGGGGCTTCCCGGTGGTCTAAATCCGGGGCTACCTGGTGGTCTAAATCTAGGGCCAGGAAAACTGCTTTCTCTTGAGGGATCAGGAGGGAAATTATAACTCGCCGGACCTTGAGCTCCATTCCAGACTTCAGGTGGATTTGTATGATGCATGACAAAAGGTCTCACCATTCCTGTGGGATTTCTCTGAGGAACAAAGTTTTGTTGGTACATTCTCTGGTCTGGTGAGTAATTGCTCTGAAACTGATGAGGTGGAGGAGGCATTCCAGGGTTCCTTGGTCTTCCTAAATCATCATTCAAAGAACCAAAATCAAGAGGAAAGCAAAGACTAAAAAACAAAAAAAAATATAAAAGGACAGGTAACAAAGAGGAACTCTCAGTGTCGAGTACTTTGGCATGAAGCATTCCAAGCATGCGTACTTTGGCATGAAGCAAAGACTAAAAAACAAAAAAATATATAAAAGGACAGGTAACAAAGAGGAACTCTCAGTGTCGAGTACTTTGGCATGAAGCATTCCAAGCATGCGTACTTTGGCATGAAGCATTCCAAGCATGCATCAAATATTACAAGATGACACTTCTTCTGTTCGAATAAGTTAAATGACACTTGCAACGGAATGAAATTCCAACAAGCGCAATAAAACTTTTTCCAGCACACATAATGACACAAGAAACCATCATGTTATCCATAGGTTCCAGTTTGCCAAAGGTCTCCAAGAAGAGCTTAAAAACAATTTAGTTTCACTTTTTAAACCACTTTCTTATACAAAAAAGAATACAAGAACTTATTCTCTATATCCCACACTAATACAGTTCATTAAATTTGAAAAACAAAATCAAATGAGGCAACCATGTATGATTATATGACAGCCAGCAGAAAGCAAAACGTTTTTAACATAATACAGTACCTGAAAGAGGTGGAGGAAACCTTGGCATAGGAAGACCACCAGTATCTGAATGTTTGAAACTATTTGATGCAATCTGATCACCAACTTTACATCGCTTAGTGTCTGAAGAGAAGCCCGCCATTGGGTCTGTATAAAAACCAAACCTCGAAGGAGCACAGGGCTCCTCCTGTGCCACATTCACATTATCATCAGCCAGCGGATTGGAAAGGTAACCTGGTACATCTGAACTTGTATCATTATGAGAAGCTTCAGCTTCTAGGCGCATTGCTCGTAGTCGTTCCTTTCTCTTCTCTGAAGTCTCCATCTAACCTGAACACTTAAACATCGTCACAAATCCATTTGAATAAAGATTTAATTATCGATTTCAAACCTTTTCACTTTCTTTCAAGCAAAGCTATACGCGGTCAAAAAACACATCTCAGCCTCAACCTACTTGAACTCAAAAAAAAAAAAAAAATACCTTCAAGAAACATCTAACACCACAACATTTTAAAAAAATTCCCAATTAACTTAACATTAAGAACCCCAAAACCCTCATCAATTTCGTCATTAAATTGTAAAATTCCAAAAGTATTATTAACCCTATCCCTAAATTTTGTAACTTGACTCATTCCCTCTCTTAATATGCTTCACCTAAGCTTGATTCCCATGACCCGCATAGCCCTAACCCTATGTTCGACATGGAAATCGTCACAAAATAACAGTAAAAGTAAGGAATTATCAACAAAAATAAAACAGTAAAATGTAGAAGCCAAAAAGTTTTCAAATTACAAGTAGAAGCTTGGTATATACTGGAATCGAACATTGCAACAAAATTAATCTCAGGAAAAAAAAAAAAAAGTAGAATCGTAAAGATTAATGTGGAATTAAACCCTAGTAGAGATAAGAGGGAGAAAAGAGAGTACCTGACGAGTTCTGGGCGAAGTTCTTGCGCTTGATCGTTGGGTACAGAGAGAGGAGGAGGAGGAGATGAAATTTTGAAGAGCTTTCTGCAAATTCTGAAACTTTTGAGTCTTGAATTTAACCTAAACTGGGCTCCGGGACGACGAAGTCTTGTCGAAATAGGATATGTTGGGCCGGGTTGAGTTGACTTGTTGGACTTGGGCCCATTTTGTAAAATGAAGTTGTAATTCCCAACAAAACTGTATTTTCATGGATGGAGCTATAGAATTTTGATGTCAAAACTTCACTAAAATATTAGTTTTCTATAATGTCCTTTACAATAATTATTGAAAAATTCATAATAAATCATTTAAATTAAAACTTAAAAAACATAAATATAAAAAATTGAAGAAGTTAGTATAAGAAATCTTTCCCCGTTTTTCTTATTTTCAACAATAATACATGCATCGCACGGGTATGAAGCTAGTACCTTTAAAATGAGATTTCTATGTGAATTTATAAATTGACGGTTGGATGCTTATGTGTTGAAGTAGTAATGTTTCAACGAAAATTTGGACTACTTGTCAATTATTGATTTAAAAGTCCTTGTAGAGTTCTAATTTTAAACTACTCAATACTCGTAGTTTTTTTAAAGTCCTCATTAGAGACTCTCTCATACTTTATAAAAAAATAAAAAATAAAAAAATTTACCGACCTTTTTTGTAACTCAGAGACATGTAACTGAACGGCAATAGAGAACAATAAACTTGATTATGATTGTAGAATTGTGTAAAGATAAAAACCAATGCTCCAACCAAATATGTGTGTGTGTGGACACATTGATCACAAAGTCGAAAGTGCCAAAACTTGTATAACACATTACAAAATTGGACAAGTTAAGGGTACGTGTACGGTAGCATGGTCCAAATGAAGATTCTAGTACAAATTACAAACTTTACATCTACCAGGGCCATTTGGGAAGGTATGGAGGGTAAAATGGATCAAAGAATGGTCAACTAATTATCAATTCTTTTGGTCTTGTCGAATTGTTTGTGTCTCTTTTTTTTTTTTTTAATTAAACTGAAATCTGGGGGACAATATCATTCAACTCAATTTAGAATGGTCATTATATATTCATTCATTCTCATCTATAAACAGACAAGAAGATGTGTTATGAACTTTCTAGTTTTTTTTTTTTGTTGAAGGGATAAGCTTTCTAGTTATAGTTATATGTAAACTACTTTGAAAAATTAATATTTACAAGATATT
Source organism: Rosa lucieae (assembly GCA_024704745.1). Taxonomy (NCBI): domain Eukaryota; kingdom Viridiplantae; phylum Streptophyta; class Magnoliopsida; order Rosales; family Rosaceae; genus Rosa; species Rosa lucieae. Next base: position 56,545,953 of record CM045498.1, read on the forward strand.
TATGCCTGTGAAAATTTTCATTTCTGGCAGAACGACGGAACTTTACTTATTTATTTTTTTGACGATCGACGAATCAAATGATATTTTTTCGAAAGAGTAGTATGAGATAAAAAGACATTTTCGATTTTAGCCATCCGTATACAAATCACTTTGTTAGGAAATTCAAAATTTCTCCATTAAGAATGTAATTCTTTCGCTGTCATCTATAAACAGACAAGAAAATGTGTTATAAACTTTCTAGCTTTTTTTATTATTGAGAGATAAGCTTTCTAGTTATAGTTATATGCAAACTATATTGAAAAATTAATATTTACAACATATTTATGCCTGTGAAATTTATAATCTTTCTATCCGTATACAAATCACTTTGTTAGTAAATTCAAAATTTTCTCCATTAAAAATATAATTTTGTTAAATTAGTCAAAATAAATCTAAGTCTAATTAATTCAATAAAGTTTGACTCTTTTGGGTTCTTAATCGAGTTTGACTCTTTTTCTTTTTTCTTTTTTTTGCCAATGAGTTTGACATTTTCTTAAGACTCCTGTCTCCTCACTGAGTGTACTATTGTCAATTAGCAAATGTTGCACATGTCCTTGTGTACTTTTGCAGCTAGCCTCAACCTTACGTCATTTTCATTGCTGAAAAATAAAAATGGGAAGTGAAATCTACAATATCTAATTTGTAATCTACATTGCATCTTTCTCGCCCCAGTGGCTTAGTGAATCATTTCATTATCGATGAATCTACATTGCATCTTTCTTTTTTTAGTCAAAATTCTTACAAAATGACAAAATTTAAGTTACGAAAAAAGAAAATATAGAGTGGATTGTAAAATGAGAAGTACAGTTTCACTTCTCATAAAAATTGAATCTTTCTACAAATGGCCTTGTGCTGTTTTTAGAATTAGGGTTCATAAATTAGGGCAAAATATGAAATACATTACTCATGTTTGTCCTCCGAATTGGACCAAATCAGGTAAAAAGTAATTTCCAAAACAGAGAAAACAACTCTAAGCTGTATTCCAAATATGCATAATCTAGAAGGTCCAAAAAGTAATAAAAATAAAAAAGGGCGTTCATTTTAAGGAAACAGACACAAAGATCTTCCCCTGTCCCTGTCCCTGTCCCCTAAAGAAACAAGACCCTCTTGGGAATTTGGGATAGAGTTTAGAATATCCGAGAAATTTACCATATGAGCAAGTCTCTCTCATTGTATATATTTTCACGACACTGGGAGTGAAACTCAGAGACATTTGGAAAATGGGTTTGGAGGAAAAGGTTACCAGAAGCATGCCCAGAAATTACTTGAAGAAATGGAAAGCTCGGAGGCCACTCACAATTTGCAAGCATGGCTTCTTTGACCTGAGTCATATGTCTCCACTGGTCTTCATCTACCTGTTGAAAGAGTTTTACTCTAGGGGTATGCTACTTTTTCCCCTCACTCTCTGTAAACACATTCTGTTTCTGCTGTGATATTGTCTTGAATTGAAATTTGCTCACTTTTCTGATGCTTTAGTTGCCAATAGAGAACACTCACTACTGTGTGCTTTAGTTTTACTTGTTCATAGAATTAAGCATGGGAGGGACTGGCTTTGTTGGCTTATACCAAAGATTTGATCTTTAATTTAGCTTGTTCTGCTTTTTAAATTCAGTACTGGTAGTCCTTTACTCAAATCACTAGTTTTTGGCAAATTGTCTTCTGGTTTGTGTTGTTAAGAATACAAATGTTAGACCTATTGACTAGTTGTTCCACCAAACTTATGTCCTGGAGGCAGGTATAGGCATACAGAGGGTAGAAGCATTTAGGAGGTTAAGTATTCATATGACTACATGTTCAGTCTTACCATGCATCTAGTCTGTGTGTCTCTCAAATATTTGAAAGGCACTGTGGAAGATGAATGATTGCACAGTTCCATTGCAAATTTGAAGAATTTGTTATGAGATCTTAGTTCATGTGTAAGGTTTCCAGAATACTCTTGCTTCACTCGATTTCCAAATGAAATGAGTTTCGTTATGCATGATGTCTTTGGTTTTTTGTTTGGTTAGTCTTTCTCTGAAGGCTAGGAGACTCATTTACCTAATTGCACTTCTTTGTGTCTGCTCTCTAGGTTTCACTGTATTCCATATTTAGTTCAAGTATAGAGAAGGAATCTTTCTACAAATACTTTGCCTAACTTTGAACACCTAATGATGTAACGGTCAGTATGGGATTTAAGCACTACATTTCTATTGCGGTGTGATGCAGTAGGATTACCAGTTCAGGAGTTCAAATTGGGACAAATATGAAATGCATGCCTCATGTATTTGGTCTATAAATGCACAACTCATGTTGTTTCGTTAATAAATGTAATCATTTCACCTGAAGAAAGAACAAAATATTTTCCTAAACAGAAATAACAATCACACAAGGCATTTATTAATCAAAAAAAAAAAAAACTATTTCTCTCAAAATTGTTGCACGGCAAAGGTCAGTGTCAGAACTTTCATGACCTTATTTACTCAATTTCAGCCTTATTTTGGAGGTGATGATTCTTTCCTGTTTGTGTTTTTCTCATTGGTTCTTTCATCTAATAGGCAAATGTAAGGCAACAAAGAAGTTCCAAGCTGTTGAAGAACAGGTCCATATAGTGCTACACAATGACCCCCAACCTGGACGAGCTACTTTTGTTGTTCAGTGCCTCTATGTCTTACCTATAATTGGAGTGTACTCTGAAGGATTCAGTCATTTAATTATATCTGCTCTTTCTCGTTTCCTAAGAATAGAAGCTTCCATGGTGGACTCTCTGCAAGCAAAAGACCTTGCTGCCCAGTTATTTCTCGACATTGTTGGTGGATTTGTCAACCATGATAACAGGATTGTTGAGAAGATATTTGAAGTTTTTGATGTTCAGTTGGAAAACATTGAGAAAGTAATGCGCCAGAATGCAAAGAATGATTGCATTTATGACATTGCAAAAAAATTTGTTGAGCAATATATAATTAACTTGATTGAGTCTGAATCATATATGACAGCTGTTAGTCTATTAAAGCACTTCTCTATCCGCCAGTTTGGGAAATCTTTTCTTCTTAGTATGATACGAAGCAAGCAATTTGAGGCAGCAGAAAAATGGGCAACATTCATTGGAAAGCCAATGTTATGTGTTCTTGTCCATGAGTACATTGACAGGGATATGCTAAAGAATGCTAAGGAGGTTATGCAGAAAAACAATTTCGTGCAGGATTTCCCTGATATTTATTGCAAGTATGAAGAGAGCTTGCTAAAGAAACTAGCAGATAAAGGATGCTGGGAGATGGCAGAAGCAAGGACAAACTGTAATAGGCATCTTCTTGAATATCTGGTTTCTTTAGCAATGGAGGCTGGTTGCTTAGAGAAGGTTGATGAATTATGTGATCGATACTCGCTCAAAGTGCCTGAGCCAAGTCTTCATTGTGTGCATCAGGATGAGGTGCTTGTAGAAGATATCATTTGTGTTGATAAAGTTGATGCTTCTAATGAAGCAACCTGTCAAATTGAGGAATCCAAAGTTGTAGATCTTGATCATGAATGGAAAGTGTATTATGTAAAAGGAGGTACAAAAAATATGGTTTGTATCATGCCAGTTGCTTCGGGGAAGATGGAGGAAAAGGTTACTAGCAGAAGGCCCAGAAATTACTTAAAGAAGTGGAAATCTCAGAGGCCACTCACCATTTCCAAGCATTGTTTTTCAGACCTGAAGTATATTTCTCCCCCGGTGTTCATCTACCTTTTCAAAGAGTGGTATTTTAGGGGTATGTTACTTTTCCTCATTCATTGTATTCACCGTCTTTAAGCTCATTCTGTTTCCTCTGTGATGTCTTGAATTGAATGGAGCTCATTTTTTTGATGCTTTAGCTGCCAAGAGTGAAAACTGTGTGCTTTAGTTGTTCATAGATATAAGCATGGGAAGGACTTGTCTTGTTACCTAATACCAAAGATTTGGTTTTCAAGTTAGCTTCTGTTTGGTAAGCTTAGGCTCAAACAGCTTCTTGTGCTTTTAATTCTGTACTGGTAGACCACCTGATATGAAGGTCATTTACTCAGTTACTAACTTCTGCCTATTTATGTTCAAAATTATCTACTACTTTTTGAAGAATTGACACCTGTTAGGTGATCTAGCTGTTCCAAAAACTTGTGTCCTTAAGGTGGTAGGCATACAGAGGTTAGATGCATTTAGAGATCTTTAAGTACTCGTGGAACTAAAATGTTCAGTCTTACTGAGTCTGTTCTCCAAATATTTGAAGGTACTGTCCCCTCATGAGAATGGTTGCACAATTACATTGCAAATGGAGTTGAAATTTGTTAAAAGACATTAATTATGGTGAACAAGTGTTGCAAGGTTTCCAGGATGCACTTGTTTCATCGATTTGCAAATAAAATTAGTTTCATTATGCATATCTCTTGTGTGTTCTTTCCGGCTATTATTTCTCTGAAGGCTAGGAGTCTTAGCCTGATCAGGCACTGTTTGTGTTTCTTCCCTCTAGGTTCTGTTGCTTCCTTTTTTGTTTTCAAGCATTGAGAAGGATTTTCTACATAGTAATTTGCCTAACTTTGAAGACATAATGTTACGACATCCATTATGGGCACCAAACACTAGATTTCTATTGCAGCGTGGCTGTAGGTTTACCAGTTTGGGGGTTCAAACATAGGAAAGATATGAAATTCATTTCTCACGTATTCGGTCATTTCTCAGTAAGTCAGTATGCATGTTTTTTTTGTTAATAAATGCACTAATTATTACACTCTAATAAAGAATGAAGTATTTTCCAATATGAACACGACCATAAACTGTTTATAAAAGGAAAGGAAAAAAAGAAAGAGAGCGAAAAAAAAAAAAAAAAAGATCTTCCCTCAAAAACTGTCGTGGGGTTGAAGCTGAGGTCAGAACTTAGAGTAACAAGATCATCAAATTTGGCACTTTTTTGCAGGCAATGCTGTTTTGGTTGCTGGGAGTCTAGTAGACAGGAAATGTCTTTCATTTTATTCTATCCTTTTAGACTGGAAGGCTGTTGTTTGTTGATGGTTATTGTCCGTTAGTTCTTGGGTAGTAGATTTCTTATGTTACTTTTCAGTTTTTCATCTCTAGTTGAGCTTTCTTCATGTATTATAGGAACCCTTTTTAGTTTTTAATTAATTTATTTTTATTCATACCTCTTGAAAGAGAATTTTTTTTTCTCAAGGTTAGGGGTATTATTAATATTCCCTCAATAATGAATTTCACCGTCTCCAAGTGCCATACTGTTGTGATGTCTTCAATTGCAGATATCTCATTTTCTCTGGCTAATTTGGAAAGCAAATAAATAAGCTTTAAGAGTGCGAATGTTGGTGATTCCACACCTATAGACGGATTTGCTCTTCACCTCTTCATGATTTAAACATGAAAATTTGATTGTGTCCCATACCATATATTTGCTTCTTAAATTAGCTGATAGTTTTGCTCCACATAATGGTAGTTTGCTTCTGTTTTGTTTTTTTCTTTTTTCATCATCAAGATTACTTAATTGCAGTTTTTTTGTTGCAAGTTACCAAAAAAAATAAAAAGTATTGAATTGAGACTTTGTTCAGGACCTTATTTTCTCAACTTTTCAGCAAGTGCTTTGGAGGTGCTGATTGTTTCCTGTTTGTTTGTTCTCTAATAGGCAAATGTAAGGCAACGAAGAAGTTCCAAGCTCTTGAAGAATGGGTCCATCTAGTACTGCAAAATGATCCCAAACCTGGACGAGCTACTTTTGTTGTTCAGTGCCTCTATATCTTGCATATATTTGGATTACACTCTGAAGGGTTTAGTCATTTAATTATATCTGCCCTTGGTCGCTTCCCAAAAATAGAAATTTCCATGGGGGACTCTTTGAAAGCCAAAGACCTTGCTGCCCAGTTCTTTCTTGACATTGTTAATGGCTTTGTCAACCATGATGAGAGTATAGTTGAGAAGATATTTGAGGTTTTTGATGTTCAGTTGGCAAACATAGAGAAAGTAATGCACCAGAGTGAAAAGAATGATTGCAGTTTTGACATGGCACAAAAGTTTGTTGAGCAATATGTTTTTAAGTTGATAGAGTCTGAATCATATATGACTGCAGTTAGTCTATTAGAGCACTTCTCTATCCGCCAGTTTGGCAAATCTTTTCTCCTCAGTATGATAGAAAGCAAGCAATTCAAAGCAGCGGACAAATGGGCAACATTCATCGGAAATCCCATGTTATGTGTTCTTGTCCATGAGTACATCGACAGGAATATGCTAAAGAATGCTAAGGAGGTTATGCTGAAAAACAATTTCCAACAGGAATTCCCTGATGTTTATCACAAGTACAAAGAAAGATCACTAAAGAAACTAGCAATAAAAGGATGCTGGGACGTTGCAGAGTCAAGGACAAAAGGTAATAGGCAACTTCTTGAATATCTGGTTTATTTAGCAATGGAGGCTGGTTACTCAGAGAAGGTTCATGAAATATGTGATCGATACTCACTGGAAGGTCTCTTGAATGTCAAAGTGCCTGAGCCAAGTCTTTGCTATTTGCGTCTCGATGAGCTGGCTGTAGAAGACATCATTTGGGTAGATCAAGTTGATGCTTTACATAACGCAGCCTGTCATATTGAAGAAGCCGAAGTCATAGGTCTTGATTGTGAATGGAGACCAAATTATGAAAAGGGAGGTGAAGAAAATAAAGTTTCTATCATGCAACTTGCTTCTGGGAAGGTGGTTTTCATCCTTGACTTGATCAAGTTATTTGAAGATGTGCCTGATGTCTTGGATGACTGCTTAACTCGCATTTTTCAGTCTCCTAAGATACTAAAACTTGGTTATGCTTTCGTCTATGATGCAAGGCATCTAGCTGATTCATATGGAGAGTTAAATTGTTTCAATCACTATCAGATGCTTCTGGACATTCAGCATGTATTTAAAGAACAAGGGGGTGGTCTATCTGGGCTTGTACAGAAAATACTGGGAGTTGGTTTGAACAAGACAAGAAGGAACAGCAATTGGGAGCAACGGCCTTTGACGCCTAATCAGCTGGAATATGCAGCTATCGATGCAGCTGTACTGCTTCACATATTTGACTGTGTTTCCAGTCATTCTCAAACTGCTGATAGAGAAAAACTTGGAAAACTCGACTGGAAATCCTGCATCTGTCCCCGCTTGGATAACATCAAGAAGTCCAAAAAGGGACACCAGTGAGTTGTCAGAAGCTGAGGACAAAGGAGCATCAGCAATTTTCTTTTTAATGTAAGTGCATTAGCAATTTCATTTTTCTTTTCTTGTTCTTGCCTTTCAGTCTCCTCATGCCGCCAGTGAAATCACCGTGGACCACCTTGTGGACTTTAGAGATGATTAGACTCTAAAGGCAACATGCCAGGGCTCACACTGGCCGAGCATTAGCAATTTAGCTGTGTAGTTGAAATTTTCCTTTCCATTGCATTTGGCTATAATCACCTTTTTCCTTTCCATTTAGTTATGAAAGAGACCGTCTTATTGTTGGTTATGCCAAAAGTAAAACGTCTTAATTAGGAGTGTTTGAATTACCTGTCCAATGTGGTTTTTTTTCTCATGCCACTGAATATATCCAGTGGATCCTTACAAGTTTTACTTGTCAAGCTTGTGATACTAACAACCTCGCTAAAATTCTATTAATCTGCTAGCAAATTTTGAAGTTGAGGAATAATTGGACTTTCAGATATATTCCTTCTCGAGTTGTTCTCCACTTCTCCCTACTCGGTAGGTCTTGCTGTACCAAAATTACACCATGTGTTGAAATTAATTTTGATGGTTTTGTTTCATGAGGAATCAAGCTGCACTTAATTGGTTTTGTCATCAGATATGATCAAGTTCCTGATTTATATTGGAATATATCGGCACAAAAGCTGAGTTATAAGGGTTCTCTTTGCTGGGGTAATGCACTGATGTGGTTTGTGGTTTGCTGAAAGGATACCCAATGGATTGGCTTTGCCCTGGGCTTGGAAAATTAAAATTCCCATGGAGTTCCCATTTGAGAGGAAATAAGTAATTAAAAAATTCAGTTTTCTTGTGAGGTAATCCTCCCATTCCATTTTTTCTTTATCTAGAAAATTTGTTTCTATTCTTCTGTTTACCCAACATCGAATGAATTTTCCAATGCCTCAGATTCACGAACCAAACGAGTAGAGGCTGTAGAGCTATTAATGAAGCTCTTTCGTGCACCGAATTGTGGAATGTAACACAAAGTATTACCAAAGAGAAGCGTTCCATTCCTTAGCAGATCGAGTAATTTTTCCTTTAACATATTGTTCGAAAAGAGCTTTCCGAATCTCACAGATGTTTGTCATCGACATGCAACTTCTATTCTTGAGAAAAAGGACTTCAATTTAATACATAAAAAGTGAAATTATACATTATGATCAATCTCGAGGGCATGACAAAAGAAGTTACTGCTAAGTAATCTCACATTCGGCTATAGGATCTTATAATTGAAAATATAAAAAAATGAACTCAAACATATATTTTCTTGTGACAAAATAGAGGAATAAACGTATGCAACAAGTTGGGAAGGTAAAATCTAACTTTTCCATGAAGGAGTAGACAATAATCCAAGGATTTCCTTTTCCAAGCAAAGTTCTTGCATGCGTTCTCTCCTTGATACTAAAGGAATGTATGTACTCCAAGGAGCTAAGGGCTATAAATAGGGGCCTCAATCACTGAGTAGAGAACACAACATTCTTACATCACAAACTTGCAAGCATGCAAATTTAAGACATTTCTCATCGACTTATTAAGATTAGGCTTTAATTTCTCTAAATATGCTTCCTATAATCCTATTTCAATTTACTTGCTGTACAATAAAAGGGCTTCTCCTTTTTGTGTAGTTGAGCAGTTGTTTCACTTGTTCATCAAGTGTCTTTTTTTTTTTTTTTTTTTTTTTATATTAAACTAGTGTCTTTTCCTATACAAAGAAGAATTGTGTTTTGGTTGGCATTCTTGATTCAAGTATTGAAGGATTTGAAGCAACTTTGCGTGTTTTGTTCTTTCTGATTTTATTTTATTTTTAATCTTTTTTCTTGTTCCCGATTTAATTAGACTATTTTGATTTTTTGAAAGAGGGAGATGCATGGTTAGTTGGGGATTGAGAGAGATGCGAATCTTTATCCCTTGGGAGAGGGTGGGTGTACGTAGATCTCTACAATGTCTCCATGAAAAGAGACTAGGCTCTAATGTGCCATACAATGTGTTTTCATTTTGAAGATGAATCAATTTTTGTTTTTTTCCAAAGATGGATAAATTTTTTTTTTTTGGAGGTTTGAGGATCAAATACCACAACTGCTGACCCCGTCATATTAGCTTTCAAACTTCTAGAAAAGCCGAAAGTGACAAATAGAGGTGTGGCAAACGAGCCGCCAAGCTCGAGCACTATTAAGAGTGGGCCGTGCTGGCGGGCTGGGCCGAGGTATATTGGCTGATGGGCCCGACACAGAATTTTACTCATATACTTCCATTTTTAACCTACTAAAACGACCGAAATGCCGAAACACTATGGCCAAAGTTGCGAAATCACAAGGGGTAGAATTGTAATAGACTAAAGATATACAATACGGCCCGGCCGCGCGGGTCTTCCTCAGAATAAATTTTAAACCTCTCCCCCATTTCTAGCTCTTCGTCTCCTGCTCGTGCACAGAAATCGTCGCAAATCTTCTGAAAAAAGGTGAGTGAGCTTCTCCAACTATCATCTTCGTCTCCCTTTTGGAAACCTTAGCTCATTTTAGTGATCTAAATTCTCGCGCAGTAGCTACTGGTTTAGTTAATTTGTTTCTTAATTTACACACTAGGTCTTAATTCGAGTTTGGATTTTCACACTCGGGTGGGATCATACTGTTTGTTTTTGTAGTAGCAAAACCCTAACTTCGCTTCACTTGTTCGGATCATCAGTCCAGTTCTGATTTCTTTTGTTTCGAAAATTTAATTTGCTCTAGAACTAAACAGCTTGCAGAGAACAATTGAATCAATGGCGGAGGCTAGTTCCCCAAATTACGATGACCTCAAGAACCATGTAATGAAGGTTTTTGGGGATGCGACCAAACACTGTGAGGACAAGGACATGAAAAAAGTATTCGATTCGATTCGATTGGGGACTACGACTCCTTTAACACTTATGCGATTGAAATGTTCGGTGCTATGGAAAACTTGGGCCTCGGTGACGAAGCCAGAGAGCTGTGTAAGGAAAGTAATCTGCCATAATATTGCAGATCTGTCATAATCTGTCCTATTATTGCAGATTGCTCTATCATACGATTTGTACAATAGCTGTAACCTTCCTTGTATGTATTTTAGGTAGTTAATAGATTCCAGACTTGTAGGGATATTTTGTAATCACACTTGTATAAAGGACACGATTCTGAGTTAATGAAATTATCTCTTCAGTCAATTGTTTTCTCCTTCTTTCATGGTATCAGAGCAGGACTAGATCCTGACTCTTCTTCTTCCCTGCTGCACTCTATCTTCTCGTGCAGCTTGCTCTCTAGCCTCTCATAAACCCAACCAACATGGTTAAAGATGATCCTCCACCTTCAAAAGACCATGGCAAGTCACATGCCGATTCCTCTAATCCTCCTATATCCGAAATGTCAAAATCAGAACTTTCTAATCCTTATTACACCCATCATTCAGATCATCCAGGGCTAGTCCTAGTCTCTAAACCTCTGAATGGAGACAATTATGCAGGATGGAAGAGGGCTATGACTTTAGCTCTGAATTCCAAGAACAAGCTGGGTTTTGTGAATGGTACAATAACGGCCCCTTCAGAAGAGACCGATCCAGAAGGCTATGCTGCTTGGTCACGCTGCAATGATATGGTCCACTCATGGATCATTAACACAGTAGATCCAGAAATCAGTGACAGTGTCATCTACTATCCTACCGCACACGAAGTATGGGAAGACCTTCGTGAACGGTTCTCTCAAGGTAACGCCCCACTAATCTTTGAAATTCAGCGAGAGATCGCCTGTCTCCGACAAGAACAGCTGTCAGTCTCAGCCTATTATACAAAATTGAAAAGCCTATGGGATGAACTAGCTACCTATTCTGAGATATCTCGTGGACCACAGGCAGAACAACAAAGACTCATGCAATTTCTGATGGGGCTGAATGATACTTACAGTTCAGTACGAGGACAAATTCTTTTGATGGTTCCTTTGCCAACAGTCCGTAAAGCATACGCAGCGGTCGCTCAAGATGAGAAGCAACGTTCTCTTTGTGCTTCTCATCCCACTGCAGAATCCTCTAGCGCCGCGATGGCTGTGCGCAATCCAGGAAGATCCAATTACAATTCAGGAAGAGGGGGACGTTTTGAGAGGAGTGATCGCCAAAACCAACGTCCAGATCGTAGTTTTGGGTCCCAGGAAGGACGCCGTGTTGACACCGAACGGCGTCAAGGATCCGGCAGGGGGAGACCACATTGTACCTACTGTGGAGATCAGGGTCATTGGGTACAGACTTGTTATCAATTAATTGGGTATCCCCCAGGTCATCCTAAAGCAAAGCAGGGCACCGGTTTTTCGAAGCAATCAAGAGCGACAATGCCTTCAGCAAATCAAGTTAGTGAAGGAGGTGAAGATGGTAATGGGCCGACGGTGACTCTCACTGAAGCTCAGTTTAAACAGTTTATGGCTGCCCTTAGTAATCCGACTTTGAAGCTCGATTCAAATGCCAGCTCAGGTTCCAAAGCTAATGTTGTGACAAAACCAGGTTTGTCTAAAGTTGTTTCCTGTAATTGGATCATTGACAGCGGTGCAACTGATCATATTACTTCTTCTACGCAATTATTGCATAAAAATAATAAATGCCCATTACCACCAGTTTTATTGCCTAGTGGAGATAAAGTTGACATTGTTGCAAAAGGATCAATACCACTGAGTACTATGTTTTATCTGCATGATGTGCTTTCTGTGCCTAAATTTAAAGTCGATTTATTATCGGTTAGTCGATTGACGAGGGGATTGAATTGTTCAGTGAATTTCTACCCATATTGGTGTGTTTTGCAGGATCTGGCTACGAGGAGGACGATTGGTTTGGGTGAACAACGCAACGGATTATATTATTTGATGGCATTAGCGACGGAGAATTCCAAAATCAATCCTTCCTTTTCCACCGCACGCCCAGCTTGTCATCTTACCGTCACCTCCACCGATTTATGGCACAACCGCTTAGGGCATGTGTCATCATCTTGTTTAGGCTTCATTGCTAAGAATTTTTTGCATGTTTCCATTCCGTCTAATAATGCTTGCCATATATGTCCTTTGGCCAAGCAGAGTCGCCTACCTTTTAATACTAGTACCATATCTTCAGTCAAACCATTTGAAATTATTCATTGTGATATTTGGGGTCGATATCGATTTCCTTCTATTTCTGGTGCTCATTATTTTCTTACCATTGTTGATGACTATACACGTTTTACTTGGATATTTTTAATGCGCCATAAAGATGAAGTCCAATCACTCATTAAACATTTTTTTAGCTATGCTCTCACTCAATTTGATTCTCACATTAAAACTTTCCGTAGTGATAATGGTAGTGAATTCTTATCCCTTCGCTCCTTTTTTAATGATAATGGTGTCGTTTTCCAACATTCTTGCATTTACACGCCCCAACAAAATGGGGTTGTGGAACGTAAACATCGACACATTCTTCAAGTGGCTCGTACAATCAAATTTCAAGCACACCTCCCTTCTCAATTTTGGGGGGAGTGTGCCCTTACCGCAGTCCACATCATCAACCGCTTACCTTCTCCCATTCTTTCTTTCAAAACTCCTTTTGAACTTCTTTATTCGAAACCTCCTTCTTTCTCCCACCTCCGTGTTTTTGGCTGTTTAGCTTATGCCACTAACGTTCATCCCATTCATAAATTCGATCAACGTGCCATTCAGTCCATTTTCATTGGGTATCCCATCGGTCAAAAGGCCTACAAGTTATTTGATTTATCCCGCAAGAAGGTCTTTACTAGTCGCGATGTAAAATTTCATGAGCATATTTTCCCTTATTCCACTCAGCCCAGTTCTATTGTCTCTTCATTGGGCCACCAACCTGGCCCTATTCCCTTGCCCTCTGACGTTGACTTCTCTTTTTCTCTTCCTCGTCCTTCGTCTCCTTCGTCTCCATCTTCTTCCACTTCCGTCTCTCCTTCTGACCCCGTTTCTTCTCCGCTGCCGACACCACCCTCATCACCTCCACCGCCGCCATCATCACCGTCTTCGCCATCGCCCCCATCACCTCCACCACCACCTTCTTTCCGAACCTACTCCCGTCGTCGTCCGACCCATCCTCCTGCCGGCGACGCTGTCCTTAATCCTCCGGCCATCCTTCCTGATCCTCCTCTCTCTCCAGCACCGCTTTCTCCTCCTCCCTCCTCTCTTCCCACCGGTCCTGTTCCCAATCCGAATCTACCTATTCCCACTCCGGATCCTGCTCCTCTCCGTCGCTCCAGCCGTCACGCTCGCCCACTGGACCGCCTCACTTACCATGTTTGCTCCGCCCCCTCCGACCAATCGCCCTCCTTGCTGCCCGGTCCAGTCCACGGTACTCACTACCCCTTGGCCCATTATGTTTCCTATCATCGGTATCTGCCGCAGCACCTTGCCTACACGGCCAACATCAGCAACGTTTCAGAGCCCCGCTCCTATTCTGAGGCTGCCGTTCATCCTGAGTGGCAGGCTGCCATGCTTTCTGAATTACAGGCTCTTCAAGCTAACAGAACTTGGACCCTGACTCCTCTTCCGGCAGGTAAGGTCCCTATTGGTTGTCGTTGGGTTTATAAGGTGAAACACAAGGCTGATGGTTCTGTGGAGCGGTATAAAGCCCGCTTGGTTGCTAAGGGTTTTACTCAGTTAGAAGGGGTCGATTATCAGGAAACTTTTTCTCCTACTGCCAAAATCATTACTGTTCGATGTTTGTTGGCTTTGGCTGCAGCTCGTGGTTGGACATTACATCAATTGGATGTGAATAATGCATTCCTCCATGGCGACTTGTCAGAGGAAATTTACATGTCTCCTCCGCCTGGTCTTCGGCGACAGGGGGAGGAGAATCTGGTATGCAGATTACATAAATCCTTATATGGTTTAAAGCAAGCTTCACGGCAGTGGTTTGAGAAGTTTTCTGATGCTGTACGGTCAGCCGGGTACGTCCAATCTAAAGCTGATTATTCATTATTCACTAGAAAGCATGGGAATTCATTTACTGCACTCTTGATCTACGTTGATGATATATTGATTACCGGAAATGATTTGGAGATTATTGCTGCACTTAAAGCTTTCTTACATAGTCAATTTCGTCTCAAAGATCTTGGAGACTTAAAGTACTTTCTTGGTATTGAAGTTTCGACTTCCAAACGGGGAATTTTTATATGTCAACGTAAGTATGCTCTAGAGATTATTGAAGATGCAGGGTTACTTGGAGCTGCACCTGTGGATACTCCCATGGAAAAGGGTTTAAAATTGTCTGATCATAGTGATTTACTCAAAGACCCTGGAAAGTACAGGAGGTTAATTGGCAGGCTTATATATCTCACTGTTTCCCGCCCTGACATCACTTATGCAGTCCATGTCCTTAGCAGATTCATGAATCAACCAAGAAAAATGCATTGGGAGGCAGCTTTGAGAGTAGTACGCCATCTAAAAGGCGCTCCTGGACAAGGTCTGTTTTTCTCTTCCACCAATGATCTGAAATTGAGGGCTTATTGTGACTCTGATTGGGCGGGATGCCCTGTCACTAGAAGGTCTACCACCGGATACTTTGTTTTTCTTGGACCTTCCTTAATTTCTTGGAGATCAAAACGTCAAAAGACAGTATCCTTGTCTTCAGCAGAGGCGGAATATCGTGCTATGACAAGAACGTGTTGTGAGCTGACTTGGTTGCGTTATTTGCTTAGAGATCTAAATCTATCTCTCTCTGAACCGGCTCTGCTGTTTTGTGATAACAAGGCTGCACTGCATATTGCTGCCAACCCTGTATTCCATGAGCGAACTAGGCATATTGAGATGGATTGCTACTACATTAGAGACAAAATTCTAGATGGTACTGTGGCCACGAGGTATGTGAATTCAGCTTATCAACTTGCTGATGTTCTTACTAAACCTTTGGGGAAAGATGTCTTTGTCCCTATGATTCGCAAGTTGGGAGTGCAAGATATCCACTCTCCAACTTGAGGGGGAGTGTAAGGAAAGTAATCTGCCATAATATTGCAGATCTGTCATAATCTGTCCTATTATTGCAGATTGCTCTATCATACGATTTGTACAATAGCTGTAACCTTCCTTGTATGTATTTTAGGTAGTTAATAGATTTCAGACTTGTAGGGATATTTTGTAATCACACTTGTATAAAGGACACGATTCTGAGTTAATGAAATTATCTCTTCAGTCAATTGTTTTCTCCTTCTTTCATGTTCAGGCCTCTCTCTGACCGAGCTGTACTGCGGGACGTGGCTGTCCACACTGTGGTCATTCGGGCATACGCTGTTGCTGGCAGGACCAAGGCTGTTCTCAAGGCCTACCAGCACATGATAGCCACTGGTATCGCTCCCTCATCCCTCACTTACACCATACTCATCAATGCACTTGTAGTAGACTATTTTGATTACAATTTTGTTGGCTATGTGAAGAACTATATTCTAGAAATGTTGGATAAGGGGATGAAGCCTCATCCTATATGCTATTTGCGTCTGTTTGGAGTCCTTGGCTGCCGGGAGTCGGTGGAGAAGGCCACTGAGTTCCTTGTGCTGATAAATGCCAAGGGGTTGAGCCCCGAGTCCAATTATTTTAACGTTGAAGAAGGCCACTTCAAAAAGGCAATCAAGGCAATCAAGGTGTACACTAATGTCAGTAATATAACAACTGACAAGGATGCGCAAAAGGTGTTCCGGAAGTGGCGCACCAACGCCCCTGGCCTCAAGAAAGAGTTAATGAAGATGATCAATGCACTGGTGAAGGATGGCAACCTAGATGAATCCATGGAGATGTATAGGGACATCATTGAGACAGGAAGAGAACCTTTTGTCCTACTCCACACCTGTGTTATTAAAGCTTATCTCAAGTCTGGCAAGACCAAGAGTGCTTTTGAGCTGTACCAGGGTATGTTAGCTGCAGGTGTTTCCCCCAACTCATACACTTATACAGTTTTAATCAAGGGACTCGCTGCTGACCCCAACTTCTTTGGAGAAGCCAAGAAGTGCTTGCTTGAAATGATGGACAGGGGGAAACCGCCCAATGCTGCTACCTACACTGCTGTGATAGAGCTATTTGCAAGGGAGGAGGACAAGGCAGCTGAGGAGGAGGGTAAAGAGTTTGTGGAGGTCATGATGGGGAAGGGATTTGTGCCTAATGCAAAGGCAATGAGCGAGGTTTTGAAGGGCAGACCAACTCCTGTAATTAGAAGGGTCATGAGTATAGCCCTTTCCAAGTTGAAGCACTGATGCTTTGCTTCATCAATGTTATTCAGCAGTTTTAGGATCATGAGGTTTCATATATGGAGAGCAGTGAGGGTAGAAAATCATGGTAGAAATGGTTTCAACATGGGATTTGTTGTTGTCATCTATGATTGTGATTGCTGACCTTGAAGTAGTCTGTTCTGCTAATTCCTGTAGTTTCTATTTCTTTCATTCTGGTGTTCTGCATTTCTATTTTTCCTTTTCAGCCACAATTTATTATATGCTTTTTACTGGTTGGGGATGAACAAAATATATATAGTCAAATACCAAAGTTTCACAAGTTTCTTTACTTGCTGTGCAAAACCTTCTCTTTTCGTACATCCAAAAGGTTTTGGGGAAACAATCTGACATGTCATCTATGCTAGATTCACAGTTCTATATTACACGTAACAGATTGAGGGAACCAAAAGAAACTTGGAACCTGGAATTCAGCTGTAGTGCTATATGAGTTCCTTGCAGCTTTGTATTTTAATTCTTGGTGCCTTTTTCTCTTCCACTGAAACTTAACGACCTCATGAACTTACATTTTTCAAATATTTCTAGGGTCGCATGACTCAATTTGGCAGTTGGCATCTCCATTTGAGTAGAAGAATAGCAATCCCAGTAAAGTAAAGATAATTATTTCAGTATATATGGATAAGTGAATTTTGAAAGTTAATTGTTCAACTATTTGTTTGCTTTACTTTACTATGAAAAATGTGAATAGTGTCCTGCTTCTGCTTCCTTTTCTCTCTAATCAATACAAGGTAACACATGCATTCTCTTCGTTCTTATTTGACTATCTGAGAATATATATGTAAGTTATTTCATTTTAGAATAGTAATGCTTACTGTTAGATTACAGGTACATACATTTATTAATATCAAATTAGATTACAGGTATATGTATGTTTCCTTCATCCATTATGGTATGAATTCAACATTTTTTCCTGGAGATTGTCCTCATTTATTAATTCTAGAGTAGAGCTCTATGCTGTTTGTAGGATTCTAATGCCTTTTGGAATTGGAAAACCCTAATGAAGCAAATTTTACCAACAGTAATGTATGGCTGTCATTTTTAAGTACCCATCTTATGTTTGTTAAATGTACCTGTTCTAAATCTTGGAAGAAGACTTATGCTTCTGATATAATTCAGTTTGATAATATTTTCATTTTTATTTTTTATTTTTATCTCTGCAGTATATTTGTAGCTGGTTCACTGCCGCGCATCATTATTAGTTTTAGTTTCTTGCAGCTGATTGATCTGGACAGTAGTAGTTTTAATTGCTTTCATTTGGGCATGTAGATTGGGAAAAGTACATACAGCTGTGTACCCAGAGCATTTGAAGTGGGAGAATTTGTTAAGTTTGAAGGATTCTCCCACTTAAAAAAAAATGCAGTTTTGATGATTTTTAACCAGAGAGTATTTTATGGTCCCAGATATTATGGATCTCTGTAAGCTTGATCATCCAAACATCAATTTGATGGAGGGAATATCATCTAGGTAGTAGCTGGGAATTATATCAAATCCGATGACATGCAGGTTAGGTTTTACTTAATGTCATTAATAGTCATTTGCAGAAAAGTATGAACTTTACTAAAGCATTCTCTTTTCTCACCATACAGGTCAATGAATTTGGTTGAATTTTTTGTTTCTGTGTAATTAAGAGGTTTATGCATCAGTTATTCTGCATCGAGAGATCAGAATGTCAAATGTTTCATTGGTACAACAAAATGATTTGGAATTTGCATCAGGTTTTTTTTTTTTTTTTTTTCCCAACATTTGTTAAGTTTTTTTGTTTGGTTACTGTCTTTGTAAATGCTCATAGTGATGTTTGTTTCTAACTGCTTTTACTAGACCAAGACCCCAGAATGTAGGTGAGTCCCTAATCTTGAGACATTTTCCATTCCATTAGCATGAATCATGTGTTCAATGAGATTGGATAAGATTGGTTCTCTAATCTTGGGAAATGATTATCAAAGGTTCACCCTGCAATTGGCATTTCAAATATCTGGTTTTATTGAGTATCGAAGGTTGTGAAAGTCTAGAGCAGCTGGGGATTTGGAGGCTGGAGTTCAAGATTTGTTTCATGTCCTCATACTTGCCTCTGATCTTGGTTAAGAGCTGTAGGGGTGGAACCCAATTTGAGTTATGTTGTTTCTGTTGTTCAAACTCACTTGGAAGGGACATCTTCTCTGTTGCCTTATATACAGCTGCAAAGGGTTGTTGGGAAGGAATTGAATTAGTCTCCTGTGTCTCCTCCCCCATACAGAGGCAGCAAATCTGTGTTGCTCCTCTCCTGAATTTCCATTTTAGTTGAGCATTTTTACATCCATTGCTGCACTGCACCAGCAAGAAAAAAGGTATTGCATTTTTGGTAGTTTAGGTATGTCAAAGTTATCATCAGACACACCTAAAAGTATAGAATCATTATAGAAGGATTGAACCATTGGTATACCTGACCTAACTGCAGTTATAGAATCATTATAGAAGGATTGAACCATTGGTATACCTGACCTAACTGCAGTTATAGATGTTAGGCTTCCGGTAGATATTAGAGATTTTAGAAGGGTCTGCTGCTATCCATCATTGGACTTCTAGGAGATTGACAAGATGACACGTCCCTATCAGAAGCTAAGATCTTGTGGCTAATGGTATTGTATCTATAATTTTCTATTTTCCATTCCTCGTGTACTCCAAGGATGGCACGAGTAAATAGCTGATCCAGCATCTTGTACAGGACAACGCTAAAATTTTCTTATATTGCTCATGCCTGAATTCTTTGTGTACCAAAGACTTCATTTTGACAAGCTGGTTGAGATGTTTCTTAAATTAAAAAAAAAAAAAAAGTTGTTTCTATAGTCAGCAGATAAAGATGGTGGCAAACTGATAGTAAACATATTCTTGTTCTTCAAAAAGCTTCAGTTCCACATGCTAGAGAGATGTATAAATCGTCATTTCATTATCAACTAGAGTTTTTAGCCCTATGAATTGCTCACATGGATAATAAAGCTACAGTTTACTTGAACTGACATTTTTGGATGGATAATTTTCAGTTATCCTAATACTGCAGTTTTCTGATCAACAAATTCCTGATCTTTTATCATCAGAAGCTATGGTTTCCACGTCTCAAATTTTAGTTCTCTGGTTATTGAACTAATTTAAACATTTCGTTTAGAAATGACCTTTTTTTTTGGCCCATGGTTTAGACATTAGTTGTGGACGTACAATACTCACTTTTCTCGAGAACACTACTTTTTTAGGATACTTTGTCCAATACCACTATCATTTTGTTGCTGCTTGAATAATAGGACTTGGTGCTTATGGTTTAGTATCACATGTTTTGATCATGTAACTTAGGAATTGAGAGATTTCAACTGAAGTTCAATTATACTCTTTAAGTTCGTAGACGATAACATCAGGCTTCTGCTACTGCACCTGTTCCTCCAGGTTTGTGATAGTTAAATCTAAAATGGTATCCAATTTCGACTTCATATTTAAGATAATCACCTGAAGTAGTTGAATATATATATATATATATATATATATATATATATATCAGATCCTATCCAGAGCGAGGCATCGCTTTGAAATTTCAGAGCGAGGTTAGGGTTTAGGGTCACTTTTCGGTCGCATATCCACATCTCAACCGTTCAGTTTCTAGGTACTAATGTATAGATCATCTCTACAAAATTTCAGCCAAATTGATGGTCGTTAAGGCATTGATAACTGCCTTAAAGCTAGTACGGTTCAGGTTGGACAGATTCAGTTCGTCCATTGGTTTAAGCGAGTTAGATACCTTAAAGACCATCAATTTCGTTGAAATTTTGCAGAGATGATCTGTACATTAGTACCTAAAAACTGAACGGTTGAGATGTGGATATGCGACCGAAAAGTGACCCTAAACCCTAACCTCGCTCTGAAATTTCAAAGCGATGCCTCGCTCTGGATAGGATCTGTATATATATATATATATATATATATAGTTTTAGTTGCATCTGATGCCAAAGGAATTGGGTTAGCATTTACATCATTGAACTGTTTGGTTCTGGAAGAATATGGACAGTTGCCTTAAATATCTTGGCCTTCTCGCCATTACATTTACACCGGGTTATGCTTGCATAAATGATACACTGATACTTGAGGAAGTTTAGCATATTGTATCCATGTGGTATCCAGATATGGGATAGCTGCTCCTCTTGCCTATATCTCCTCTCCAATACATTTATAGATCAATCTGTATCGAATTGTGAGTTGCTTTAGAGATAGGTGTTTCTTGTAGAATCGCTGTAAATCTGTATGCAATTAGGATTTTATTTAATTAGGATATCCTGTAATTATGGAAAGATTGTTTCCTATTACAGTTAGAATACTCCTTTGTACTTGTATATATACCCTCATTGTGGGATGAATAGTATTATCGAATTAACCTTGAATTGAAGTATTCTTTTCTACTTGGTATCAGAGCAGGTTCAACCCTTTGAACTTGCCTGCATCCTTTGAATCCTAAATCCTGAATCCTGAATCCCAAAGCACACCACAAACCGCTGCGTACCACCACCATTAAAATCAAGCCATCCCTGAATTTTTGAAACCCTAGAAAAACCAAACCTAAAAAAAAAAAAAAAAAAAAACAAACAAACCCCAAATGCCTCAATGGCCGTTCAACGCCGACCAGGTCCTCCTCCAGGCTTCTCAGGTCCTTCTCCACGCCGTCCTCATGACAAACCAAACCCATATGCAAACAAAAAATGTGTTGTCTGTGGGGAAGTAGGTCATACCAAGGAGCGGTGCTATGAAGTGATTGGCTACCCTGATTGGTGGGACTTCACCAGGAAACCGCGAAAGAATCCGGGCAAGGCGGCTATTGCTACTACAGAGGAAGAGCATCTCGACAATGCCTCCGCTAATGTAGCGCAGTCAGGTATGAAGGGTAAGGCTACTTTGAATAATACATGGATAATTGATACAGGTGCATCTGACCATATGACCAATGACCCAAGTCTTGTGAAAAACCTTAGACGTTCCCCTCAAGACATTGTCTCTACTGCTGATGCTAATCCAACTCCGGTCACCGGAGAAGGTTCTATTGCTTTATCTGATACCTTAACCCTTGAATCTGTCTTAGTTGTTCCATCACTAGCTTATAATCTCTTGTCTGTTGGTCAAGTTATTTTAGCTCTTGCATGTATTGTGACCTTCTATCCGTCTTTCTGTGTGTTTCAAGACATTCTGACTCGACGGATTCTTGGTTATGGTGTTAGAAGGGGGAAATTATACTATCTGGATTTGACAGAGACTGGAAAGAAACAGAAGCATCTTTTGGGACAGGCTAATCATATCAACGGGGTAGAGAATGCGAAGGAAGCTGTATGGTTATGGCATCGCCGTTTAGGTCATCTATCCTTTCGTTATCTTAAGAAGCTGCAACCTCAATTGTTTTCAGTTGTTAGTGATTTGGATTTCCACTGTGACATCTGCGAACTGGCCAAGAGTCACCGTATTTCATATTCACCAAGTCTTAATAAAAGTCCTGTTCCTTTTATGAAGATTCACTCCGATGTCTGGGGTCCTGCGAAAATTCCTTCTCTTTCTGGAGCTCGGTATTTTGTAACGTTTATTGATGATTGCACTCGCATGACATGGGTGTCAATACTGAAGAATAAGAGTGATGTATTTGGAATGTTTACCGAATTTCACAAAATGGTGGCAACTCAGTATCAACAATCCATCAGAGTGTTTCAGTCTGACAATGGTGGAGAGTTTGTGAATGGCCCTATGATTGAGTTTTGCCGGTCACATGGAATTCGTCATCAAACCTCCAATTCTTATACTCCTCAACAGAATGGTTTGGCAGAACGGAAGAACAGGCAGTTGATGGAAGTTGTTCGTGCTTCCTTGTTTGGTATGAATGTACCTCGATCCTATTGGGGAGAAGCAGTAAAATCAGCAGCATATCTTATCAACCGTACTCCTTCACGGGTGATTGAGTTTCAGAATCCTCATCAGAAGCTTCATACACTTTTGACCATCCCTTCTATGCCTAATTTGGAGCCCCGGGTGTTTGGGTGCACAGCCTATGTTCATATTCCCAAGCCTCAACGCAGCAAGCTTGATCCATGTGCCCGTAAGTGTATCTTTGTTGGTTATGCTGACTTCCAGAAGGGTTATCGATGTTATGATCCTCTTACTGGCACTATACATGTCTCTCTTGATGTTTCTTTTCGTGAATCTGAGCCTTACTACTCAGGGGGAGCGTCTCAGTCTTCCCTTCAGGGGGAGAGAGGTTGTGAAGGGAATCCTTGTTCTCGTTCTATTATTGATTTTGATGTCTTTGAAGACTTGGAAAATTTGGAGGATAGATTTGAAGGTAGAAATTCGGCAACAGACAATGTGACTGCCGAACAGAGCATTGTAAATTCGGAAACAGACAATGTGACTGCCGAACAGAGCATTGTAAATTCCGAAATAGACAATGCGACTGCTGAACGAAGTGTTGCGAATTCCGAAACAGAAAATGTGACTGCCGAACAGAATGCGACTGCCGAACGAAGTGTCGCGAATTCTGAAATAGAAAATGTAACTGCCGAACGGAGTGTTGTGAATTCCGAGAGGGAAGAGACAACTTTTTTGGATAGTTTGAATCAAAATCAAGACATATCTGAAGCTCACACACAAGATATTTCCCCTTCTGCATCACCAACTGAAGATCCCGGTCAGAATGATCCACCTCAGGTACCCCTAAACTGTAATGAGTCTTCTGGGTTAGAAAGTGTCGAACCTAGGAAATCACAAAGGGTTACCAAGGGAATTCCTAAGAAACAATATGAACCAGATATCAAAGCCAAAGCTAAATACCCTATAGCTAATTTTATGTCTAACCATAGGATTTCTGGGTCACATGCACTTGTTGTTGATCAATTATCTACTGTATCTATTCCTAGTAACGTGCAGATGCATTGGCGGATCCAAAATGGACAAAGGCGATGAATGAAGAATTGGAAGCTCTTCAAAAGAATGCAACATGGGAGCTAGTACCTATGCCGGTTGGGAAGAAGTCTTTGTATGGCCTGAAGCAGTCTCCAAGAGCTTGGTTTGGTAGATTTTCAAAGTCCATGAAAGCCTTTGGATACAGACAAAGCAATTCTGACCATACCTTGTTCATCAAGCGCAAGAGTGGTAAGATTACAGCTCTTATTGTGTATGTTGATGACATGATTGTTACAGGGGATGATCCGAAAGAGATAAATGAATTACAAAAGTTTTTGTCAAAGGAGTTTGAAATGAAGGATCTGGGACAACTGAAGTATTTTTTGGGTATTGAAGTTGCAAGGTCTAAGAAGGGGATTTCACTTTCACAGAGGAAATATGTTCTTGATTTACTTGCTGAAACGGGGATGCTGGACTGCAGACCCATCGAGACACCCATTGAGATGAATCATGGACTTGCTATCTATCCTAATCAAGTGCCAACTGATAAAGGGAGGTATCAACGTCTTGTAGGAAGGTTGATTTATCTTTCACATACTAGACCTGATATTGCTTATGCTGTGAGTGTTGTTAGTCAATTTATGCATTGTCCTAGTGAAGAACATATGGATGCAGTATTTCGTATTTTGAGGTACTTGAAGAGGGCGCCAGGTAAAGGGTTACTGTTTCAAAAAAAAGATGAATTGGAAGTTGTTGGGTACACAGATGCAGATTGGGCTGGTGATGAAACGGACAGACGTTCTACATCTGGGTACTTCACTTTTGTTGGAGGGAACCTTGTCACTTGGTGTAGCAAAAAGCAAAAAGTCGTTGCCAGATCAAGTGCAGAAGCTGAGTTCCGAGGTATGGCACATGGAGTATGTGAAATATTGTGGATTCGTAATGTCTTGAAGGACCTGGGTTACAAGCTTAAAAAGCCTATGGATTTGCATTGTGATAATACAGCTGCCATTGAGATTGCACATAATCCAGTTCAGCATGATAGAACAAAGCATGTGGAGGTTGACCGTCATTTTATTAAAGAAAATCTTGACAGAAAGGTTATTCGCTTTCCATTTGTAAACTCAGAGGAGCAATTAGCTGATGTTCTTACTAAAGGAGTGTCCAGGAAGGTATTTGACAGCTCAGTTGACAAGTTGGGCATGATAGATATCTATGCACCAACTTGAGGGGGAGTGTAGAATCGCTGTAAATCTGTATGCAATTAGGATTTTATTTAATTAGGATATCCTGTAATTATGGAAAGATTGTTTCCTATTACAGTTAGACTACTCCTTTGTACTTGTATATATACCCTCATTGTGGGATGAATAGTATTATCGAATTAACCTTGAATTGAAGTATTCTTTTCTACCGCCTTCTCGCCATTACATTTACACCGGGTTATGCTTGCATAAATGATACACTGATACTTGAGGAAGTTTAGCATATTGTATCCATGTGGTATCCAGATATGGGATAGCTTCTCCTCTTGCCTATATCTCCTCTCCAATACATTTATAGATCAATCTGTATCGAATTGTGAGTTGCTTTAGAGATAGGTGTTTCTCTTCCATTATTCTCATGTAAGCTAGCTATGATCCGGTGTAACCATTGAAGACCACTGCCTCCAGTCCGTAGCTTCTGATGAGCAGTTAATTGAGGAGGTTAAAGGGTCACTTCAACAATTCCAGGCAATTTCTTGTAAGTTCTTTAGGCCCATTTATATGGCCACCAGTCATATTGCTGAAGTCTATTAATAGATGGAGGGAACGTCTCCAGCTTGGCCTCTTCTCTATTATAACGTTGATGCACTCTCTAGATATTGTATTTTTGTTCGTAACCTCATTGATTAGTGCAATTCTACTGAAAATGATGAAGTATTTACTAGTATGAAACTATGAATAGTTCGATTCTATCAATTCAGAAAACACATGCATCGATATCTAAAAATTGTCTCTAACTCTCTATGTTGCTTGCATAGCCTGGTGATTTATACTATAATGGTTGAATTGAAGGTCTCTATGAAGTTTTCATTAGAGACTTTCCCAATACGACCACTCGATAAAAAAAGTGTTCAATAGTTTTATTTTTATTTTATTTTTTAAATCAAAAGAGGACAATTTTATTGATGAACTATCTACAAGAAGTAGAAAAGAGTCCATCAAGTTTCGGTGGGACATTCCTACTCCATGAAGCTTGTACTTCAGACAGCAAGGCTGACTTAGCTTTATTCAATTTTGGATAAACATGAGAAAAGAATAGAAAATTCAATAGTAATATCTGACCAAAGATATAAACACAGAAAATCCATCTTCAATTTGTTTTAGGGTCTTTCTAAATGTACCCGGAAAATTTCTATGTAGACCCAGCAAATTTATTTGTTTATAAATATTTCTAATTAAACCACCTAAATTCCTATACTAACCTTTTCTTATACCCAGCTAAAAAAACAAGCCAACAACAAGGCGATAGAAAACTTCCCAGCTTCATACCAATCTTCTTCCCAACAAGATGAGCTGCAATGCCCCAGAGCATATCGAAACCCATTTGGCACCTGTATTACTGTATACACCATTACACCCAGAACAAGCCATTCTTTGGTCTAAGAATCGGGTTCGACTTCTTCAGAATCATTGGCATGCAGAAATGAATCTCTGTTTTTCTCCTCTCTGTTTCTCGAAATATTGCTATTCTCTGTAGTTGCTTTTTGTTTGGCTACCGTGAATTGGCGGGAAACACAATCTGTGTCCAAGTGTAATGTGCATGTGGAATCATTCTTGTATAGCTATTATTTGCGGCTGATCTCAATTTCTTGGTTTTATGCCATGATCCAACTGTAGATTTTTGTTTAATCACTCTAATTTTTTTTTTTTCCCTTTGGATCAGACAACCCTTTCTACATTAAGATCTTGAGTTGCTTGCATAGTTCTCATCATTTTGGTGTGGAAGATCACGTTGATCATTTGGCACCCATTTGATTGATTCTCTTGTAAAAGTTTGAATAAGAGACAATGAGCTTAGCACTCGTCCAGGGCTATCCTTCCTCCGAAGAAGAAGAAGCAGAAGCAGAAGTAGAAGAAGGCCAAAATGGCCTCCATTACCATAACTCATCGGACGACGACGACGACGACGGCGTGGAGCACAAAGTAGCATCCTCCCCCGTTTATGAGTCGTCCCGACCCACCTCCTCCAATACCTCTGCCCTCCCATCTACTTCAGACGCTTTCACCGAGGTACCTCTCTTCTTTTTTCTTCTTTTTTGCAATTCAAAATTTGGTCTCATAATTGAATTGTTTGTGTTTGTTGTGAAGCCCTTCTTCGCAAACCATCCGATCCCTTCCTCAACCCTCTCCCTTCCTCTTTATTAATCAAACTGAGCTTGAAATTTATGCATCTAAATTAGCAGAAAGCAATCTGCAATTGGGGTTGAGTGAATCACGAGGAAGACAGACGCAAAGTTTCCATCACTTCGTTTCTTTGCTGGGTACAAGATAAGATAAGGGCAGTTTGGGAAATTAGGTGGTTTAATTAAAAATAATTATAAACATAGAAATTTGCTGGGTCTACATAGAAATTTGCTGGGTAAATTTAGAAAGACCCTTGTTTTATACAAATAAGGGCACAAGATCAAGCCCAAAACCAAATGAAGCAGGGCCTGGCTTCAAATTATGATAGAAAATGACTAAAATGCTCAGTTTTTATTACAATTTACGCTCATGCCACTGTCACAATCCAACGACCAAAACCTGAAATCCCAAAACACAAAACGCAAAACGCCCAAACCCAAATCAGAAACCCTAAAAACTCCAGCGACGGATCTGGCTTGAATCTCTGAAGCAGTAGCATTGCAAAATCTCCAAAGCAGTAGCACTCAGTTTGATTCAGGAATCGACCTTCGCTCGCGTCATCAGCGACTTTGCCGGATCTTTCGTTCTCAACCTCCGCCTCTTACCCCAATTTCAATCGCGCCGGCGATGACGACGTGCTCACCATTCATGGCAACGACCTGATCGGCTTCGTGATCGTGAATTCCGGTCAGTACCGCTTTTCTAATTTCGAGTCTTGGGGTTTTCGCTTAATTCTGAGTAATTTTGTAAGATTAGTTCTTTCTTGGAAATGAATTGAAGTTAATTTGAAAATTTTCCGGCACCGACTTGAGAAAATTTTCCTGATTCCTTACAGTTAGGGTTTAAAGATTTCCGGTAGTGTTTCCATAGTTGACTGTAGTTTCAGTTGGTTCTTGGATGTGGAAATCACTATGGCTAATTATACAATTGACTGACATAACCTTGAAAATTTTCAGAAAACCTTTAGGATTGTGGCGTTTGAAGCAGTAGCACTCAGTTTGGAGTGTGGGGAAGCAGTAGCCTCTTCTGAAAATGGTATATTGATTATATTGCTCTGTGTTGTTTCTTACTGTTTTTTTTTGTGTGTGTGCATATCTGGTGGAAGATTAGTATTGAACTATTGATATTGAAGATTTGATCTTGCTTTAGTTGTTTGAGATTATGACTGCTTTTAACATGAAATGAAAGACGATGGTGTGTTTACTGATGTCAAATGGACACCTGAAATGAATATTGACTGCTTTAGTTGCCTGAATATTGTTCTGTCAAATGGACAATGGTTTCTTTGTCGAGTATGTTGATGGTCTGCTTTCTGGCTGTAAGGGCATAAGTCCTATTAGTTATTAGCTTACGTCAAATCTTTGAAGGGATATAGTTTCCATGTATATTGATTAACTATGCATCTTCTTGCAGTTTTGGAACCCCATTTTGGGTTATGGCTTTTTGTTGTTTTGGCTTCTGGTTTTGTTATATCAATGTTCTTATCTTGCTATGTGTGAAGTACATATTATTGTTATGTGCTACTGTGTGCAGTTTATTTGAAGTTTATTTGTGCAGTTTATTATTGTTATGTGCTATTGTGTGCAGTTTATTATTGTTATGTGCTATTGTGTTCAATTGAAGTTTATTTGTGCAGTTTATTATTGTTATGTGCTACTGTGATCAATTGAAGTTTATTTGTGCAGTTTATTATTGTTCTGGCTTCTGGTTTTGTTATATCAATGTTCTTATCTTGCTATGTGTGAAGTACATATTATTGTTATGTGCTACTGTGTGCACTTTATTATTGTTATGTGCTACTGTGCAGTTTATTATTATTGAAAGCAGATTCATGAATTTAGTATCACTAAGGTTCTGTAGTTTACTTTGATATGATCGGCTACTGTCAATGATATGATCTATGGATTAATGACCAGCTTTTTGCGTTCAGGTACTTGGAAGCAAAGAAAGACAAAAACAAAAAGGGCAAGAAAGAAGATAATGTAGGCGATGACGAGTGCAGTAGCAGAACACGAATACGAGGGCAGTAGCAGAACTGGACGAGCATGACTGCTGCGAGTGCAGTAGCAGGATTGGAAGAGTACAGTAGCATGATTAGGCGAAGACAAGTGCAGTAGCAGAACTGGACGATTATGAGTGCAGTAGCCGGATTGGACGAGTACAGTAGCAGGAATAGGCGATGACGAGTGCAGTAGCAGAACTGGACGAGTATGAGTACAGCAAGTGCAGTAGCAAGATTGAATGAATGCAGGATTAGGAGATGATGAGTGCAGTAGCATAACACGACTAAGAGTGCAACAGCAGCACTGGACGAGTATGAGTGCAGCGTGGGTAGTAGCAGGATTGGACAAGTGCAGTAGTAGGATTAGGCGATGAGATGAGAGTAGTAGGAGAGTGAGGTTTTGTGAAGTGTCATAAAGGGATTATTCTCAAAAAAAAAAGAAAAAAAAAAGAGTAACATAAACGAATTATTCTTAAAAAAAAAAAGTAATATAAACGGATTATTCTTAGGAAAAAAAAAACATAAAGGGATTATTCTCAAAAGAAGAAAAAAAAGTAACATAAACGGATTATTCTCTAAAAAAAAAAGTAACATAAAAGAGATTATTCTAAGAAAAAAAAAGTGACATAAAGGGATTAGAATTCAAAAGAATTAGTTAAGAGTAAAAAAGTAAATTAACTCATGATATGTGGCAAGTGGAGAGCAGATTGTCCTTATTTGTAAGATTTAATCCTTATAAAGGGATTAGAAGTCAAAATAAGTAGTTAAGGGTAAAAATGTAAATTAACTCATGACATGTGGCAAGTGGACAGCACATTATCCTTATTTGTAAAATTTAGTTCTTAGAGCATCTCCAGCAGAGATGTCTTTTGGTTTTTGTCAAAATTAAATTTGACAGCTGACATGGCAATTTGACGTTTACTAGAATTCTACTCCAATAGATGGGTCAAAAAAATATTATTATTTTATTACTTTTATCTCCTTTCTTCTGTTTTTTACGTTTATCCTTTCTCCTCTCCTTTCTTCATTCTCCTTCTCTTTTTTCCTCTCTATCTTTCTGAACATCAATTAATCTTGTAAACAAGGCAGACCGAAGTTAAGAAAATTTTGATCAAAGACGGTGGAGGACCATCGACCATCCTTTTTAGATCTCATCTCATCTGTTTGGACTGTTTTCTCTTTCCTTCTCTATCTTCCTTTCCTGTTTGGGTTGTTTCTCTAATCTCTCCATCGTATTCATTTTTTTTTTTCAAATACTGATCAATCATTGCCATCGCCAGCCATAGACGTACTATTTGGGCGTAGGTATTCTTGATCCATCTCTTTTGCAGAGACCTTTTTCCCCAGCAATCATCTTCTTCCTCTGAACCCAAACTGCTTTTCCCCTTCTTGATCTTCACATCTTTAAACGATCTGATGCGTTGGGTAAACCAATCAAAATTTTGATTCGAGTAATAACCTTATTGGAATTAGATTTCTACTGATATACTCTTAAAATTTCATGTAGTATTGCTTCTTTTATGTCAAAATTGCAGATCTACAGACTTTGGCTTTGGTTTGGGTAGGAAAGAGAGAGACGAGAATGAAAGAGCAAGAAGAGAGAGAAATAATAAAAAAATTAAAAGACAGAAGACTCAGCCTCTGTCAAATTTGACAGATTGAAACAAAACTGTCATCCACGTGGCAAATGACATATGGGTTGGACTTATTTTTTATCTGTCTTTTATAGCCGTTAGGCCTCCACGTGGAAAATAACCACTTCGTTGGAGATGGTCTTATATGTTTAATTCCATCTTTAAATGATGTATTTGTTAAGTCATCTTTTGTCAATAACTTATATGTAATTTGTTATTTATTTCTTCATGGATGGATAGATCTAATTACTCCTGCTACAGCTACTACTACTGCTGCTGCTAGGAGTGCAGTAGCAGGATTAGGCGATGACGAGTGCAGCACTAAAACACGAGTAGCAGACCTGGACGAGTATGAGTGCAGTAGCAGGATTGGACAATTGCAGTAGCAGGATTAGGCGATGACGAGTGCAGTAGTAGAACAAGTGCAGTAACAGAACTGGATGAGTATGAGTGCAGCGAGTGAAGTAGCAGGATTGGACAAGTACGGTAGCAGGATTAGGCGATGACGAGTGCAGTAGTAGAACATGAGTACAAGTGTAGTAGCATAATTGGACGAGTATGAATACAACGAGTGCAGTAGCAGGATTAGGCGATCACGAGTGCAGTAGCAGAACATGAGTACAAATGCAGTAGCAGAACTGGACGAGTATGAGTGTAGCGAATGCAGTAGCAGGATTAGGCAATGAGATGAGAGTAGTAGGAGAGTGAGGTTTTGTGAAGTAACATAAAGGGATTATTCTCAAGAAGAATAAAAAAAGAGTACTATAAACGGATTGTTCTCAGGAAAAAAAAAGTAACTTAAAGGGATTATTTTTAGAAAAAAAAAAAAAAAAGTAACATAAACATATTGTTCTCAAGAAACAAAAAACGGATTGTTTTCTAAAAAAAAGGGTAACATAAAGGAATTAGAAGTCAAAAACAATAGTTAAAGACATGTGGCAAGTGGAGAGCAGATTGTCCTTATTTGTAAAATTTAATCCTTATAAAGATATTAGAAGTCAAAAGAAATAGTTAAGGGTAAAAAAGTAAATTAACTCATGACATGTGGCAAGTGGAGAGCACATTGTCCTTATTTGTAAGATTTAGTTCTTATATGTTTAATTCAATCTTTAATGGATGTATTTGTTAAGTAATCTTTTGTCAATAACTTATATGTAATTTGTCATAATTTATAACCCAACTTTGTAACGGTATCCGGAGGAATTTCTTTCGTCCCCAAGAAAACTGATCATGTATTACTTGTGTATCGACGTTCTTTTAGATGGGATCAATTACTTGCACGCATCCATCTTCAATAACATGCAATCTACATTGTAATTTCTGGTCCGTGTGTTAAGTAACAATAAGTAGGCAATCTCTATAAAGATGCCATAAACATTAAGGAAAGTATACGTGTAAGATAATGTGGAGCCACTATGAAAATTTGCTTTCGAAGTGTTTGAAAGCAGTATTACTATTTGTTCAAGTCCGAGTTCTATTAGTATGTCTGTGCACCTCAAACGTAGTAGCTGAAGCTGGGGACCGACCAGCTGAAATCAACAGAATGTCGTCGCCGTTCGTAGGGGTTTTCGCCTTTGGAGATTCGGTTCTTGACACAGGCAACAACAATGACCTCCCTACTGTAGCCAGATGCAATTTCCCACCCTATGGAAGAGATTTTATAGGAGGCATCCCTACGGGAAGATTTAGCAATGGGAAAGTTTACTCCGACATTATAGGTAACTAAGTACGTTTACATACGTATGCTGATCGATGTATAACTTCTTATTTTTTTATTAAAGAGAAGGGAGAGATTCAAACTTCGATTCTGGCCTACATTTTTTTTTTTTTTGCAGAAAAATGCATGCATGCTTTACCACTAAAACAAATACAAGCTAGCTAGCTGGTTGGTTATGTCGACTTGTTAACTTAATCAGAAATTAATTTCTTCTGTGTTTTTTTTCTGCTATATATCTATCCTTTATTCATTTGGGTTGACAAAAAGAAATTGTTTAATTTGTACGCACGTGTTTTTTTCAATTAATAGTGGAAGCCTTGGGTATCAAGCATCTCTTGCCAGCATACCTTGACCCAAACCTACGCTCTGAAGATCTCCCAACTGGTGTATGCTTTGCTTCTGGCAATTCCGGTTATGATCCTCTAACACCATCTCTAGTGGTATGTATGTACGTAATTGCTTGTCTATGTTTGATCTGCACCTTACTAAAACTGTATCCAATGCACCATTTAGCAATTCCCAAAATGTGGTCTATATATACCAATGAATTATTTCTTAACATGCATGTTGCTCAGATTTGAGATTTTGAAGTTCTTCTTTAGGGTGTAGAATCATGCATTTAAACTTAAGAGTTAGAATGAGATCGACAAAGTGTACTAATTCTAGCCACATGCCATGCAAGAATTTGTCGGGCACACCACTTCAAGATAATGCCATGCATATATTTTGCAAACTTGCGATGCATGTGTACGCCATGCATCATGGATCCCTCCATAACCTTTTTGTTCTTTTCTTTTTCTCAACTTTGGAGATCAGAGATGAGTATTTCAGATTCTAATCTATTGCTCTTTTTTGGTTTTACTTTTATTTGTGGTAATTTGTAGGGAGTTCTATCTTTGTCAGATCAGCTAGAACTCTTCAAAGACTATAGAGTCAAACTAACAGGATTTGTTGGAGAAGAGAGGGCAAAATCCATCATAGCCAACAGTCTATTTCTAGTTTCGTCAGGCAACAATGATATTCTTATTACATATTCTCTCTATATCCAACAATTTCAGTATGATTTTCACTCATATGCTACTCTTTTGGTTAGCTTCGCTTCTACATTTTTAAAGGTAAATTAACAACATTTTAATTCGAAAGTAATGAAATATTATCACATTCTATCATACGATTTTGAATTTACTTCTTATGATAAATTAATTAAATTGCATTACCGACTGATGGATGTTCTCTCTTGAAGGGAACTCAAAGTCATATATGTATATCATCTTTCTCAAACATAAATGTGTTTTTGAAGGATTTATATAGCCTAGGGGCACGACGAATTGCTATTATAAGTGCATTCCCACTGGGATGCGCACCATTGGAAAGAAATGGAGAAGGATTACTAGGAGAGTGTTTAGAGTTGCAAAACCAAAGAGCAAAGATGTTCAACTCTCTATTATCATCCGAATTAGATACCATCAACAGGGACTTCCCTGACGCGAAGCTAGTTTTTCTTGATGTCTACCACCCTTTTCTTGAACTCAATCAACACCCTGAAAACTCAGGTACTTAATCATTTCTTTATTTTATAAACTTTGAGTAGAAGATGAGTCATGTTAGGGATGTTAAATAACTTATCGAAAACGTATTTAAATTACTAGACCTGATCTAAGTTGCTTTTTACTTTCTCAAAATCTGAATTTATTCTTTGTTCGTTTATGTACATAATTTCAGGATTCGAAGTCTTGAGGATTGGGTGTTGTGGTACTGGAACATTTGAAGTGACATCGTTTTTATGTAACCCATGGAATCCATTCACATGTTCAAATGCATCTAATTATCTATACTGGGATGCAATTCATCCGAGCGAACGAGCTCAAAGAATCGTCGCTTCTCAAACTCTCAAATTCATCACGAGTACGTAATATACTGTTTGTGAAAGAACTCTATATATTTTTCCTTGTATCCGTGCATATCAATCCCATATCAACGCTATGGGGGAGTTGAAGTTGAAGAATATGTAGACTATAGCATACTTGGTAAATATATATAAATTACAATATGATTTCCATTGATCCCATATCATCTATATATTCGTTGTTGTACGTAGGTACGTAGTACATATATTTCTTTAAATTTTGAGATGAGAATGGTTCAGATCATATTACCTCTATCAAAGATCCAACTGAAAGGTCTGGTGGGTGCTGTCTCCTCTAGCCTTCTAATCTTCTAATTCTTGGTTTCCACTCACAAACGTATATACTATATACTCTTGGCCTTCGGTTGAAAGTCCGGTTAGGTTCTCCACCTTCCACCTTGCCCTTAAGAATTTCAATACATCGGCATAGTCGACGACAGAATAGATTCCAAGCCGTTGCATAACAACCGAAAAGCGCTCGAAAAGGTTGTCATCGACCATTGTGCATATTGATCTATTCTTCATCACCTGAGCCAAAGATATGACAATAAAATCGGGACATCAATCTAACTCAAACAACGTCTCCCCTGTCCTAGTGTAGGACTGCAGGCAGCCTCGTGGTGTTTCTCATTGGCAGCCTTTGTGCCACAAATTTGAGCAAAATTCGAGTCTCCATGCTCCTTGGCGAGCCTGGCAGTGTTTCCATGAGAGACATACGTACGTTGTCCTTTTTTGGAATGAAGTGAAGATGAAGACCAAGTATGGATTGGGCCAGTATTATTTGGTCTAGCAATATAAGTCTCCCATTTATAAGTGGAAGGTAGTGAGTTTGGCTCACATTAGACTAGTAGTTCTAAAAAAAAAAATTCATTTATTTCAAAAAAAGACCAAGTATGTAAGAGAACCCTTCTCTATACTTCAATCCTTCGTACATAAATTTATACGATTAAGTATATACATACGTATCGAGAAATTTTTCTATACTACCGTCAAACCACGTCAGCATTGACACATGGTGTGACCCTTTAATTAGATTTTGACATGTGTACATGTACTACCATTAGAATCTAAACTACAAATGTTAACCATTTGACGTCAATTCACCGTTACCAAAAAGAGAAACCCAAAGCTCTCGAGAAACCCTAAATCCCTAAAGACCTTTTTTTTTTCCCTGATTGAGAAATCGTGCTAGTCCGGCGGTGCTTGACATTTAGGTTGGCTCTAACCTCCCTGAAGGCTTCAGGTTTGCTGCTGGACCAGAGTTGCGATCTGTAATTTGTCGAGGATCCTCCTTGGGTGGATGTTCTATGCTCGAGGGTACCAGACAGCTTTGGTTTGAGTTTTTGGCATCATCTTCGACTGGCGGCAGGCTCGTGGTAATCAAGACCGACAACGTGATTTCTGAATCGAGTCTTAACGGCGTGATTCAAGATCGGGTCTTAACGGTGTGGTTTGTGTCGACGTGAGGTGAGACGGTTGGAGTCATAGCGACGTGAGGTCGTGGCGACGACTATCGTAGAGGCAAGGGTTGTGGCAGATCGGGTCAGGCGGATGGAGACGCTGGATTTGTTGCGTACGACATGGCGTCTTAGAGATGCTGGGCCTGGACCAAGCCAGCTTGATGGGCTCTGAGTTGGAACCCTTCCCTTTGGGGCTCTTGGGCTGAGTATTTTGGACTGGGGTTGTTGCCCTAGGTCCTTTCTATGTTTTAGTTTTTGTCTTTTACAATCATTCCTTTTAGGAAGCTATTGCACTTTTTGAGTGCACAGTATCTACCTCTAGTGCCTTTGGAGTAGTACCAAGAAGGATTCCCGCTATCTACGTATTTCATGTGTAATGAGTAGGTCTACTGTCTATGTACCACTGTGGGTACTACCACTATCTTCTTATTTGTCTATAGATGGCAGTGGAAGGGTATGTAACGGTCTATTTTAGCTTGAGTTGAATGATATCATCGCCCCATTGGCTAATTCAAAAAAAAAAAAAAAGGGGAACCCAAATTCATGTGATTAAGATTAAAGCTCTTTCACAATCAAGACTTTTGCCTCAATTGCCGACAAGTATATGGCAAGAATTAAAGTATGCTTGAAACTTTATTGTCGTAAGTGCGATGTAGGAAAATATCTTCCTTGCAATTTTTGTTCATTATCAAAAAAAAAAAATAATAACATCAAATCATTCTTTTGTTTCTGGGTGAAATTTCAAGAAGAGGATTCATTGAGATATGGGTTATGTTCTGGGTGCACCATCCTCCATATCATGATTGTGAGTCAGACGTTAGAGATTGATATTGATATGAATTTTAATTTGATTTCTTGTTATCATTCATAAAGATCCAATTACATAATTATCGTTCTCCTTCTTGCTCTCCCACTTGAGAATCCAAGTCCTTTGACCATATCATAGATGAATAATTAGAAGAAGATGGGAGGAGGAAAAGAAGAATTGCAGAACCAGGATCTTTTCTTTCTTTGATAAGAACAAATTCAAGATCTCATCGAGAAAACTCTCAAGGTGATAGCAGATCAGGTTCTTCATTTTTCCTTTAGTCTCTAATCACAACGGCAAAAGTTATTGTCAATCGGAGAAGGATTTAAGTTTCTTCACTGGTAACTTACGTGTAAAGTTATACACATGTCGAAATTTAATTAAAGAGTCAATCATGTGTGAATGCCACATGGTTTGACGGTATCATGGAAAAAAATTTCGTTGTCTTAAATGTTAATTTGAAAACTAAGAATTCTCGTTAAAAAAATCTCTAAATTGAAATTAGTTAATAAAATAATGCATGTATGATTAATAATCCTAATGGTATATATATTAGAAAATATTCATTTACCAAAATTTAAGCTACAGTAACCCTACTTACCTAAATAAATTATAAACTTATCCCATTACCCATAAGATTACTCATTTCTTCCCCTAATACTCAATTAAGTTTATTTCTATGACTGCTTGGTATGAAACCTTCTTGACAAATAGATATCCCTGTTTGAACCCAAAATGAGCATTTTGACCTGACAAGGCGTGTCTTGGAGAAATTGAGCCAATGTTAGTGGCTTAAGCTATACATTGTCAACAAGTTCAAAATATATTATTTAGAGGCTAAATAAAGCCTACCTGCAGAATTATGGAAGATTATGCAAGCTGCAAGAAAAGACACGCCCATGCGATTATTCATACTCCATTCAATTAAGGAATATGGCATGCACGTGGGGAAGCATTCAACTACATTTTATGGTGGCTTAAGTGCTTAAACCTAACAATTCCGTTAGTGTTTAAGTGCTTAAACCTAACAATTCCGTTAGTGTTTAAGTGCTTAAACCTAACAATTCCATCAATGCTTAAAGTGCTTAACTCATCATGATTTGTTTAAGGCCAACCAACTATGGCTTGGTAGCCTATATATAGAGGCTACGACGAAGTAACAAAACACACAATTCATCAATTAATCTCTATGATTATCCAAGCCTCTCCAGAGCAACCCTTCTCTTTCTCTTACCGGTGATCACACTCTAGTCCTAGTCTCCTCAGGAGCCGACAGTCAGTGCCACCAAACCCTCTGTCAACGTGCTTCGGTCCTAGTCTCCTCGGGAGCCGACTGTAGTACCGCAACCACAACGGTTATGGAACCAACCAAGAAAGGGTAACGTCCTTGCAAACCAACCAAGCTAAAGTCACGCTTTAGCAAGTTCTCCCCACTTCCCAGTGATTTTCGCTATGCTCGATCTACGACGTCAAGTATCGATTGTGTGATTTTGAAGAAGCTTAGCAAAAGTCCTCACCACGAGGCACGAAGAATCCCGCGATGAGGTTTGTGCTCTCCTCGTCCACAATCGCTCAAAAGAAGTCAGGTCAAGGGACACCCCCGATGACCGCACCCGAAAAGTGCTGGCACGCCCACGCAGAAAAGATATTGTTGACCACCTGTAACAAAACTGGAGCCAAACAATCCCAATATTAAGCAGAAGAAAGTTCACCAATTTTGGACAGCACCAAAGGAAGGCATTCTCAAGCTAAATACTGATGGTTCATTTCTGCCATCAGTAGGACATGGTGTAGTAGGGGGCATCATTCGGACTAAACAAGGTGGCTTTGTTGCTGCTATAACACATATATAAGGTTAGTTATGTTACAGTAGCATTGAAAGTTGAATTGTTGGCTATAAGAGCAGGTATGGTTTTGTGCCAAGCTATGATGATTGATAAAGTGATTATTGAAAGTGACTGCTTAGTTGCAATTCAAGCAATAACTCCAAAGGTGCCTGATATGTCTGTTTATAGTGCTCTCATTAAGGATATATATCAAGGCAGGTACAAGGGTTTTTTGGGACATTTCTTTTGTTCATGCTTCTCGTTCTGCAAATGGTGTTGTTCATAAGCTAGCTAGTCATGCCTTTGAGAATGAAGGTTATTTTAAGTGGTTTGCTTAAGCTCCAAATTTAATCTTGGATGTCATTATGTAAGATTGTAATCATCGTAATAGATCAATGAAAGTTCAAAATTTTCTTTAAAAAAAAAAGTTTATTTTTTATGTTTTTTGTTTATTTTTGGGACTATTTTTTCCTCTATCCTTTTGCCACTTAGAGAGAGAGAAGTCATCAAAAACTTTGCCAGACACAGGTCACTGACATCCTGACTTCTCCAGAAACCTCACCAGAGGTCTCCAAAGAGGTTGTCAGAGATCTCATAGGTCACCAGATACTTTTATTGTTAATGAAGTATTGTTTTGAAAATTTAGTTGTTTTTTTTTTTGAGAGTAATAGTCAACCATGTTATTAATGATAAACATAAGAAAGATTACAACTTGTAGATGTAGAAACTACATCAAAATATAAAATAAAAAAAGAAATACTAGATGCAACAAAGCATCGGAAATAAAACCTAACAAGGTACGAAGGGATGCAATTAAGCATTTGATGAAGCACCAGACAGAGTCCGGGCTATGTAAAACGGTACCAATAGTATGGTCAACCATGCTTCCACGCAAAGATATACGTGAATAGAGGGTAACATTCTATCAAGATAACCGCCGATAGTGTAACCGACCTTACCTACTCCACGCAAAATAATGCGTTGAATAGAGAGCAATCTTCTACCTAAGTAACCGAAGAAGTAATTCCAGCATGCAGATAAATTTAGGGCCCAAAAGAAGTCTCTCGGATCCCAAATGAGAACCCTAACAGCTTCGGGCTCATTCACCACTTGCCAAGCCCCAATAAGGAAGACCCAGCCCAAAGCCCTACTTGGGCAACCCGACAGAATAGAAGCCCAGGCCCACCAGGATCTACTTTGGGCACCCAAAGCCTCTCTGGGCACCCACCTTGATCGCGGCTCCGACCGCTGCTCCACCGTCCGTCGTTGGAACAGGCACACCCCGCTCCCACCAACGTGACTCCATTAGCCTCCACCAGAAGTAGCACAGGTCCAGCCCAAAACCCAAGCGCTGCTCCACCTCGATCGCCACTCCAACGCGCTGGGAAACTGGATCAAAATCCGGCCCCTCACCGTAGACTTGAACCGAGCCCGAGATGGCCGAAGACGCCCTACCCTTGTGGCCATCCTGATCCGAGAAAGAAACGTCGCCATTGCTTCTCCCCATTGAACAGAGGCACGATCAGACCGGATCTGAAGGGAAGAGAGTACCCCAGGCCAAGATCGAGCCACCAACTGCTACCACGGCGTTAGCGCTGCGAGATCCGAACCATTGTCCTCCGATTTCAGTCAAGCCCGGATTGGACGAAGATGACGAACTCTCGGTGCCATCCCAGTCCATGTATGCCCCGCCTCCACTTCCCTCCTCAGTAAAGAACCGCCAAGATCAAAGAGCATATGAGAAAAAGAGGTCATCGTCGGCAAGATTGCGAGCCACGATCTATCAGGCGACCTTGTAGGAGCCGTCCGCCAAGGTCTCAGCGCCAAGAATGATGCAGGAATTTTGCTCCATCGTTGATAGAGTAAGGTACAGAGAGGCCAAGAATGGCGCTCTCCCAACCCTAGCAGAGCGCTAGGTCTTTTCATAGTTTTTGAAAATTTAGTAGTTTGATTACCTTAGTTTATCGTTCTAAGACATATTTTGATTATGTAATTCAATTTTTGGAGACACTTTTAATTTTATTTTAATATTTTATAAATGTTTCATGAAGTATCACGATAAAAATTTACAACCATTATTTTAATTTTAAAAATATTTGTTATTATATGTGAATGGATCTAAAAACCAGATCGGGTATCTGTTATTCCATTGAGTACGGATTTGGATTGAGTTATCAACGATCTGTCGGGTTATCGGATCATATTGAGTTGACAGTTTTTTCTATTAAATAGATTCAAATTTAGGTCGATCCGCTCCAAATCCAGTCTATTTATAGGTCTGATTGGGGTAAACAAATATATTTGATTTGTAATTGTCAGTAATTTGGCAAAAGAAAGTTATTATTAAAAAAAAAAAAGGAAGTTGTGTTGCCATGGACCAAAAAATAAATAACAAATTACATATAAGTTATTGACAAAAGATGACTTGACAAATACATCATTTAAAGATGAAATTAAACATATAAGAACTAAATCTTATAAATAAGGACAATGCGCTCTCCACTTGTCACATGTTATGAGTTAATTTATATTTTTACCCTTAACTACTTATTTTGACTTCTAATCCCTTTATAAGGATTAAATCTTACAAATAAAGGCAATCTGCTCTCCACTTGCCACATGTCATGAGTTAATTTACTTTTTTACCCTTAACTAATTCTTTTGACTACTAATCCCTTTATGTTACTTTTTTTTCTCTTAGAATAATCTCTTGGGTGATTCTAGTTGGACCTCCAAATTTGATATTTGGACCTCCAACTTTTTTCAATTATTAATAGACTTTGTCAAGTTATATGAAAAGACAAATAAGGACAAAGAGAGAAAAATGAAAAAAATAAATAAATACTCTTCTTACCTCATCCAATCAAATATAACATTCAATTAAATTGTTTTTTTTTCCTTCAAAATTTCCTTATATTGCCTATGTAGTTTTACAATTTACCTAAAATAATTAAGTAAAAATAATAATTTCTATACATGGCCCATCATTTTATACAAAAATAAATTCAAAACAATTTGATTTGGAATTTTTTAAACTAAATTAATTGAATATTATGATCGAGTAATATATCTTTGGCACTACTACATGGTCTCAGGTTTGCTCTACATGTTGGTTTTTAAATCTAGAAATGGAAGGGGATGCGCTAACAGTCCTAAATACTTTGCATGATAAAAGTGGTGATCTCAGTTCAGAAGGTCATATATTACATGAAGTTAAACAGTTAGTTTTATCTTTTTCGAGTTGTAGTTGGCATTTTGTGAAGCGCGATTGTAACATGGTTGCACATCGTCTTGCAAAAGAAGCCCTCTGTTTTAGTCAACCGTTTTTATGTTTGGAGTCGGGGCCTAGTTGGCTTCAATAGTGTGTCAGTATGGACTTCCTTAGTGAAGTCTAAAGTGGGCAGAGTTTCAGGTTGAAGCTCTTGTTACCATTCTCATTGTAATCTTTGTTCTTTAATGAAGTTCTTATTTTGATTAAAAAAAAAAACCCTTGAAATCCTTCTTTTAGCAAATTCAAAGAGATTTCAACAACATATCAAGATCGAGAACCAACCCTCTGATTAATTTTTGTGGAGGAGTGACTTACTCATAAGAGGGCAATATAATGTGGTTTTGATTCATTCTTCTTCTTGTGGTTGAAGAGAGATAACAAATTGAGTAAGAAATTGTTATATCTCATGTTCAAGGGCGTTTTGGTAAAAATAAGGAGGTCTACTTAGCTTTTCAAGTATTCTAAAAAGTAAATTAGAGGTGTACTAAGTATGTGAGGTCCAAATAGCAAATTTGGAGGTCCAACAAGAACCACCCTAATGTCTTTTATGTTACTTTTTTTTTTTAGAGAATAATCTGTTTATGTTACTTTTTTTTCTTCTTTTGAGAATAATCCCTTTATGTTATTTTTTTTCCTGAGAATAATCCGTTTATATTACTTCTTTTTTTTTCAAGAATAATTCGTTTATGTTACTTTTTTTTTTTTTTCCCTTTATGACACTTCACAAAACCTCACTCTCCTACTACTCTCATCTCATCGCCTAATCCTACTACTGCACTTGTCCAATCCTGCTACTGCCCACGCTGCACTCATACTCGTCCAGTGCTGCTACTGCATTCTTAGTCGTGTTATGCTACTGCACTCATCATCGCCTAATCCTGCATTCACTCAATTTTGCTACTGCACTTGCTGTACTCATACTCGTCCAGTTCTGCAACTCGTGTTCTGCTACTACACTCTTCATCGCCTATTCCTGCTACTGTACTCGTCCAATCCTGCTACTGCACTCATACTAGTCCAATTTTGCTACTGCATATGTACTCGTGTTCTGCTACTGCACTCGTCATCGCCTATTCCTGCTACTGTACTTGTCCAATCCTGCTACTGTACTCTTCCATTCCTGCTACTGCACTCGCAGCAATCATGCTCTTCCAGTTCTGCTACTGCCCTCGTACTCGTGTTCTGCTACTGCACTCGTCATCGCCTACATTATCTTCTTTCTTGCCCTTTTTGTTTTTTTCTTTCTTTGCTTCCAAGTACCTGAACACAAAAATCTGGTCATTAATCCATAGATCATATCATTGACAGTAGCCGATCATATCAAAGTAAACTACAGAACCTTAGTGATACTAAATTCATGAATCTGCTTTCAATAATAATAAACTGCACAGTAGCACATAACAATAATAAACTACACACAATAGCACATAACAATAATAAACTGCACAAATAAACTTCAAATAAACTACACACAGTAGCACATAACAATAATATGTACTTCACACATAGCAAGATAAGAACATTGATATAACAAAACCAGAAGCCAGAACAATAATAAACTGCACAAATAAACTTCAATTGAACACAGTAGCACATAACAATAATAAACTGCACACAATAGCATATAACAATAATAAACTGCACAAATAAACTTCAAATAAACTGCACACAGTAGCACATAACAATAATATGTACTTCACACATGGCAAGATAAGAACATTGATATAACAAACCCAGAGGCCAGAACAACAAAAAGCCATAACCCAAAATGGGGTTCCAAAACTGCAATAGAAGATGCATAGATAATCAATATACATGGAAACTATATCCCTTCAAAGATTTGACTTAAGCTAATAACTAATAAACCTTATGCCCTTACAGCCAGAAAGCAAACCATCAACATACTAGACAAAGAAACCATTGTCCATTTGACAGAACAATATCCGGGCAACTAAAGCAGTCAATATTCATTTTAGGTGTCCATTTGACATTAGTCAACACACCATCGTCCTTCATTTCATGTTAAAAGCAGTCATAATCTCAGACAACTAAAGCAAGATCAAATCTTCAATATCAATAGGTCAATACTAATCTTCCACCAGATATGCACACACACACACACACAAAAACAGTAAGAAACAACACAGAGCAATATAATCAATACACCATTTTCAGAAGAGGCTACTGCTTCCCCACACTCCAAACTAAGTGCTACTGCTTCCTCACACTCCAAACTGAGTGCTACTGCTTCAAATGCCACAATCCTGAAGGTTTTCTGAAAATTTTCAAGGTTATGTCAGTCAATTGTATAATTAGCCATAGTGATTTCCACATCCAAGAACCAACTGAAACTACAGTCAACTATGGAAACACTACCGGAAATCTTTAAACCCTAATTGAAAGGAATCAGGAAAATTTTCTCAAGTCGGTGCAGGTAAATTTTCAAATTAACTTCGATTCATTTCCAACAAAGAACTAATCTTACAAAATCACTTAGAATTAAGCAAAAACCCTAAGACTCGAAATTAGAAAAGCGGTACTGACCGGAATTCACAATCACGAAGCCGATCAGGTCGTTGCTGTGAATGGTGAGCGCGTCGTCGTCGCCGGCGCGATTCAGATTGGGGTAAGAGGCGGAGGTTGAGAACGAAAGATCCGGCAAAGTCGCTGATGACGCGAGCGAAGGTCGATTCCTGAATCAAACTGAGTGCTACTGCTTTGGAGATTTTGCAGTGCTACTGCTTCAGAGATTTTGCAGTGCTACTGCTTCAGAGATTCAAGCCAAATCCATCGCTGGAGTTTTTAGGGTTTCTGATTTGGGTTTGGGCGTTTTGCGTTTTGTGTTTTGGGATTTCAGGTTTTGGTCGTTGGATTGTGACAGTGGCATAAGCGTAAATTGTAATAAAAACTGAGCATATTAGTCATTTTCTATCATAATTTGAAGCCAGACCCTGCTTTTTCCATATCTATTTAATTAATAATTATTCACACCCATCGGGTGTATTTTGTTCTAGTATAAAACAAATTGAAGATGGATTTTTTATGTTTATATCTTTGTTCAGGTACTACTATTTAATTTTCTAATAAATAAAAGCAGGGTTTAACGGATACAAACAAATAAGGCGCGGGTAAAGACCACTAAACGTCTAAACACCGTCTAATATTTTTGAACTCCCATTTTCCTTTCTTGGCAGTTGGCAGTTGGCACTCTTCTCTCCTCCTCTCCCTTCCTCGCAGA
This sequence comes from Rosa lucieae, assembly GCA_024704745.1. Classification (NCBI taxonomy): domain Eukaryota; kingdom Viridiplantae; phylum Streptophyta; class Magnoliopsida; order Rosales; family Rosaceae; genus Rosa; species Rosa lucieae. The sequence continues at coordinate 56,590,570 of CM045498.1, forward strand.
TCTACCTTCCCTTCCTCGCAATTCATCAGAGAAAAAAGGTGAGTCAACTTCTCTTCTTCTTTCTTTTGGAAACCCTAGCTCAGCTACCTATGTTAATTTGTTTCTAACTTCAATTCACTATCTTTCCTTTTCTGCACTTAAATTTTAGTAAAGTTCTGATCTTTACACTCCGGCAGTGGTAAATTTCAGTTCCTTTCTGAAAGCTCTTGAGTTTTCAGTTCAAATTTAATTTTTGATACAGTTCGTGGATACATCTTTGTCTTTTCTACACTTAATTTTGGTAAAGTTTTGATTTTTATACTCCTGGTGATAAACCCTAACTTCACTTCACTGATATGGGTCTCTTATCTGAGCTCTGGTTCTGTTGTTTCCCTTGCATTTGATTTTAATTTCTGCTACAGCTAAACTGCCGCTAACAATCAGATCAATGGCGGACTCTAGCTAGTTCCCCCAATTCTTTGTTTTCAAATACAAGACCCTAACTTTACTGATTAAGGTCCTGATTTAAGCTTTGTTTTTTTTTGTTGTTGTTTCAAAGTTAAATTCTTGTTTAAATAAAAATTACAGGGAACAGTCAAATCAATGGCGGATACTAGTTCCCCCAATTCTTCTGCCGATGACCTAAAGAAACATGCAATGAGGGTTTTCAAGGCAGCGACCAAAGACTGTGCGGACATTGTCTTTGAAATAAAATTTGACATGATTCGGGACTACGAATCCCTTCATCAATTTGCAGTTGATTTGTTCAAATCTATAGCAAATACTGGCCTGGTTGACTTCCCCGAAGAGCTTAAGGCTCTCACTGAGGTGGCCATATTGTCCGATGTGGCTGTACACACCATTGTCATTGGGGAATACTTCACTGCCCGAAAGACCAAGGCTGCTCTCAAGGCCTTTCAGCACATGATAGCCACTGGTGTCGCCCCCAAATCCTGCAGTTACAGCTTGCTCATCACGGCCCTTGCATTAGACTTTTCTGATCCCAATTTTCTTGTGAATGCCAAGAAGTACTTTATGGAAATGTTGGTTAAGGGATTCAAGCCCAATTCTGGGTCCTACATGTTAGTGTTGGATGCCATTTCCTGCCGGGAGTCGGAGGGGAAGGCCAGGGAGTTCCTTGAACAGATCAAAGCCAAGGGGTTTGTCCCTGCACGTAATCTTTATCAATTTGAAGTAGGCCACGCCATAGAAGCGATGAGTGCAATGAAGATGTATGATGATCTGGAGGACAGCATAACTGATGAGGACATGCAAAAGGTCTTCTCAGAGTGGCGCACCAACCACGATCTCCTCACCAAAGAGTCGATCAAGATGTACAAGGCTTTGATAGAGGATGACAATGTAGAGCAGGCAATGGAGATCTTTAGGGTCAATGCTGAGAGGGGCATACTTCCCATTGTTGTAGTCCACACCTGTGTTATTGAAGCCTACTTCAGTTTTGGCAAGACCAAGGATGCTCTGGAGGCATATCAGGGGATGTTGGCTGCTGGGGTTGCCCCAAATTGCTACACCTACACTGTTTTAATCAAGGGACTCACTGCTGACCCCAACTTCATTGGAGATGCCAAGAAGTGCTTGCTTGATATGATGGACAGGGGGATGAGGCCCAATGCTGCTACCTACACTGCAGTGTTAGAGGGTTTTGCAAGGAAGGAGGACAAGGCAGCTGAGGAGGAGGGAAAAGAGCTGGTGAAGGTGATGATTCATAAGGGGCATGGGCCAAAGGCTAAGGCTATGATGGAGGTTTTGAAAGGCAGCCCAACACCTTTAATAAGAAGGGTCCTGGACATCACCTTTTCCAAGTTGAAGGCTTGATGCTTTTATTCATCGATGTTATGCCAGCAGCTTTAGGATTGAATGGTTTCATATATGGGGTAGGAGTAAGAGTAGGAAAACACCTCTAGGATTGAGTTTCAATAGGGGATTTGGTGCTGTTCTGTATCCTTGTGAATGTTGACATTGGAGTAGAAAAATCATGTAGGATTGAGTTTCACTGTGGTATTTGGTGATGTTCTCTATGATTATGACTATTGTCATCCAAGTATTTTGTGGTACTAATTCCGTTAATTTCGGTTTGTTTTGTCCAGGTGTTCTATTTTCATTTTTCTTTTTGTTTTTCTGTTTAACTTGATAGCCTCATGAAATTATCTGCTGTTGACTGGTTGGGGATGAGAAATGCTTCTCTGGTATATCCAAAAGGACAAAACAATCTGAAATTACAGACTGTGACTAAGAATCCTCTGCATCTTTTGTGTATGTTTAATTCTTGGTGCATTCTTATCTTCCCACAAAACTTCATCTTCATCATTTGCTCTTTTACTTTTACGGTTACATGAAGTCATATGGTTGTTGTCATATCCATCTGAGTAGAAAGGAATAGCAATCCCTGTGGTGAAGTAAAGACGCTTATTTAAGTACAATAAGTTTCAAGTAATTCTTCTAATTGTAATTTTGCTTTACTTTGCAATCAGAAAGAAATTTCCTATGCTTGAGCTTCCTTCTGTATCTAGCTATATAAGGTAATATTCAGTCATTTTCTCTCTTATTTGACTGTTTGAACAAATGTATATTTTGCAGATTTCAATTTAATGACATAATCTAATATTGTTAAATTATGTGAATAATATAAGCTTAATACTATTAGGTTATGAGTCAGATTAGACCACAGCAGGCCGATAAATTTTCCCTTCATCTATAATGGTTTTGAATTTAGCATTACTTACCTGGAGATTACCAGTGCTTGAGCTTATACATAAATTCTAGTTTGGAAATCACTAGGGAGTTCGTAGGATTTGAATTCTCTACGGAATTGGAAAACGCTATAAAGCAAAGTGTATCTCTAGTAACTTGTGGCTGTCTGGTTGAAATTCAAAGTTCCCAATTTTTGTTTTTTGGTTAATTGTGTTAGTGTTCAGTATCTTGCAAGAAGATTTGTGTTTCCGAGGTGATTCAGTTTGATGCTATGTTTTCTGTATGTCTGTGCGGTATACATGTAGCTGTTTAAACAACTTATTCTGCTGAATAACGGCTATTTTCAGGAAAAAGCCTGCTGCGTGAGCACAAGAACATCTTGCAGGAGGTGTGTGTGTGTGTGGAGGGAAGAGGCAAGATGCAAGATTCTGCAGGATGGACAAGATGATAATCGAAGTCAACCTTCTTGTAGAAACAATGGCTGTTACATGTAGGACATAATCTGAAACTGGCATTAATTGACAAGTTTAGGGTATCACTTTTCTCTAGTCATCGTCATTGTTCTGGTGTGGAAATCAATAGTTGATTGTAGCCTATGAGATATATGATTGTACACGTCATATGCAACAATATTGTGCTTTTTCTAGTTAGGCCACTATGAATGATAATTGCGTATAGATGACAAATGTGTAATTCAGCTTACTTTATTAGATATTTTCTGCAGCAGTCTTCTGTTAGAAGCTACTGCCGAAAACATGGTATTCAAATACCTCTAGTGGTAATTCAGCTGAGAAGTTTCTGATTTCTTGTTAGGACATTCTAGTAGTGGTATTCATATACCTCTTGCACAATGTTATTTGAAGGATAGGGGAATCACAGACAGCTCATTTTCTCATAGCTTATTTGCCAAGCGTATATATAAATAACCTTTAAGAGTGAACACTCTTGTGGTTTCACACCTCTACATGGATTGGCTCTTTACCTATTCATAGATATAAACATGAGGACTTGCTTTGTGGTTGATACCAGAGATCTGTTTCTTACATCGCTTGTTATTCTATTAATTTCTCAGGTTGCACCAGTTGATTGTCATTTACTCGATCACAAGTTTTTGCCTCCATGTGATGGTCATTTATGCGATCACCAGTTCTTTTGTTGCAAACCAAAATGATCATGATAATTTGTTGATCACTATGTCTATTCAAGGTTTTCAGTTTGGAGGTAATGATTCTTTCATATTAGTTTGTTCTGATCGAAACATCTAATAAGTGTAATCAAACTGTGGATCACCTACATCCACAACACCCCAGGGTTCACATCCGCAGGGCAATAGCAATTGAGTTAGCTGTGTGGTAGAAATTTCCTTCTTCCATTGCATTAGACTATGATGACCTTTTGCCTTCCATTAGTTGTTGAATGTTGAATGTGACATGATTACCTATAGGTGGTGATTATTCATACCAAAAATAGGTCTCCTCTTTATTTATTTATTTATTTTTTGAGTATAGTTGGCAATTCTATTGAAAATAACAATGATTACACTAGAAACATGTGGGAAGTGGGAACTACATTAAAACGCCCTGGAGAATCAAGCCTCTGGTTCAAGATATTCTTAAGTTGGCCACTTTTCTCAACTTAGTTTCTTTTATGCATGTGAAGAGGTAATGGGAAATTAAGTCAGACACAGGTCTCTAACTCTACCGCTTGACACCAGAAACAAGATGCTTAAAGAACTCACACGTATTTGCAGCCAAAGCCACGTTTTCTTATATCATATAACTCAATGATCCAAAGTCTTACAAGTAGCAACATAAATAGTGATGAAAACCTAACCTAATCTGGAAAGTAATAATAAAATATATGAGACTTAAATGTTCGATACAAAACGACGTCTTTAAGGAAAAGAATCATAATGAAGCTAGGATGATTATTTCCGACGTCTTTAAGGAAAATAATCATAATGAAGCTAGGATGATTATTTCCTAATGTAATCATGCAAATAAGCAGGAGGTTGTCCTTGAGTTGTCCTCTTGGGCCTTCCTTCCTCTAAGTTGGAGGATACACCCGTATAAAGGCACCCGGGTTGGACAGGACTCGCCCTCGAGTCCACAGCAGTAGATTCATTCTCACCATGATAGACTTGCAAATCAGCAACATTAAAAGTAGGAGACACTCCAATATCATCAGGGAGTTCGAGAACATAAGCATTGTTACCAGCTCGTTTGAGAATCTTGTATGGTCCCCCTCCTCTGTCATGTAGTTTACCACACTTCCCACGTGGAAACCTCTCCTTGCTCAAGTTGATCCAAACCAGGTCACCCTCTTTGAACTCAACATAACGACGATGCTTGTCAGCAACCTCCTTGTATTTCTGATTACTCTCAACAAGTCTTCTCCGCACTTGTTCATGTAACTCCTTAATATGGTCTGCCATATCTTTGGCATCACCGCTGAATCGATCCGTGACAGGTAATGGAATTAAATCCAAAGGCCCATTGGGGTTGCTACTGTATACGGCTTCGAAAGGACTGATATTCGTAGTACTGTGCTTGGAGCTATTGTAAGCAAATTCAGCTTGCGGAAGGAATTCAACCCAACTTGCTTTATTATTCCGAACTAGTGCTCTCAATAAGTTTCCCAAGCTTCGATTCACCACTTCTGTCTGCCCGTCGGTTTGAGGGTGATGAGCAGTACTAAACTGAAGCTTTGTACCCAACTTTCTCCACAAGGTTCGCCAAAAGTGTCCCACAAACTTGCTATCTCTATCAGATGTGATAGTACGAGGAACTCCATGCAGCCTTACAATGTCACGAAAGTAGATATTGGCAATATTACTAGCATCCATTGTCTTTTTGCAAGGTATAAAATGTCCCATTTTGGAAAACCTATCCACCACTACAAAAATAGAATCAAACCCCTGTTTTGTCCTTGGTAATCCTACCACAAAATCCATGCTAACTTCTTCCCAGGGAGCTTTTGGTTCTGGGAGGGGTGTGTACAACCCTGTGTTTTGACTTCTACTTTTAGCTAGGTGGCAGATACGACAACGTTGTACATACCTCAATACATCTCTTTGCAACCTGGGCCAAAAGAATTTCTCCTCAATTAATGACAGAGTTTTAGTCTTCCCAAAATGTCCACCAAGACCACCTCCATGCACTTCTTCAATGATCCAGAGCCGTAGCGAACAGTTAGGGACACATAACCTGCTACTCTTGAATAAGAAACCATCTTGAATATGGAAATCTTTAATAGAGTTCTTCTCCTTGCACTCATTCCATGTCTCACAAAAATCTACATCTTCTTGATATAACGTCTTTAAGTAATCAAAGCTGTCAACTCGTACCTCCATCACAGATAGAAGTGCTCCACGCCTACTCAAGGCATCAGCCACCCTATTTTGCACCCCAGCTTTATGCTTGATCACAAAGTTGTATTCTTGTAGCTCTTCGACCCATCTGGCATGGCGCCTATTAAGTTTTTGTTGTCCATTGAGGAACTTGAGGGCTTCATGATCAGAGTAGAGAACAAATTCTTTGAAGATAAGATATTGCCTCCAATACCGAAGAGATTGAACAATGGCATAAAATTCAACATCATATGTGGAATACCTCTGCCTGGTGTCATTTAATTTCTCACTGAAGAAAGCTATGGGCTTTCCTTCTTGGCTCAAGACAGCTCCAATACCATTCTTGGACGCATCACAATCAACCTCAAAAACCTTATCATAATCAGGTAAAGCCAAGACAGGGGCTTTGGTCATAGCTTCTTTTATTGCATGGAAACTCTTATTAGCCTCTTCAGTCCATTTGAATACGTTAGAACGCAGACAATCAGTCATTGGAGCAATAATGGAGCTAAAATTGCGAATAAACCGCCGATAAAAAGAAGCTAGGCCATGAAAGCTTCTAATATCATGGATGGATTTTGGTGTTGGCCACTCTAAAATTGCTGCAATTTTGTTCGAGTCCACTTTGATTCCTTCAGCAGAAATAACATATCCCAAGAAAACTAAGCTTTCAGTTAAAAACTCACACTTCTTCAAATTGGCATATAGCTTCTGCACCCTCAATACTTCAAAAATCTCTCGTAGGTGCTTCATGTGTTCTGCTTCATTAAGACTATACACAAGAATATCGTCGAAATAAACAACCACAAATTTTCCAATAAAAGGGCGAAATACCTGATTCATGAGTCGCATGAATGTGCTAGGGGCATTCGTTAATCCGAACGGCATTACAAGCCACTCAAACAGACCATCACGGGTCTTGAAAGCAGTCTTCCATTCATCTCCCGGCCTTATCCTTATCTGATGGTACCCACTTCGTAAATCAATTTTTGAAAATACCTTAGCTCCCGATAAGTGGTCAAGCATATCATCCAAGCGTGGGATTGGAAACCTATACTTTACTGTTATCTTATTTATTGCTCTACTATCAATACACATACGCCAGGTCCCATCCTTCTTAGGTGTGAGTAATGCTGGTACTGCACACGGACTCATACTTTCCCGGATCACTCCTTTCTGTAGCAACTCAGTCACTTGCCTATTGAGCTCTTCATATTCTTGTGGACTCATGCGGTAGTGAGGCCTGTTTGGCAAACTTGAACCTGGTACGAGATCAATGTGGTGTTGTATGTCACGCATAGGTGGTAGCCCAGAAGGTAACTCCTCAGGAATGACTTCACTATATTCCTCCAGCAAAGGTGCTAACAGCTTGGAATAACTAAAATCATTAGCGCCCACTTCTTTCACCATCAACATATACAATTCCCCACTCTCTTTGGATTCAGTTAAAAACTTCTTTGAGGAGAGAAAACTGCAGCTCTCTGCTTTGGGTGATTTTGGTTTGTAGTCTGCTCTAGATGGACCCAAAATAATTCTCTTTCCATCCTGCAAGAAAGAGTAGGTGTTTTGGTACCCGTCATGGTGAGCTCTCCTATCAAATTGCCAAGGACGGCCTAATAAGAGATGACAAGCATCCATTGGTGCTACATCACACCATTGTGAGTCTTGGTAGTTTTTTCCAATAGAGAATGATACCAAACAACGTTGGTTGACTACTACATCACTACCTTTTTTGAACCACTGCAGCTTATAGGATATTGGCTTCCTTTCTGTTTGCAAGTTCAACTTGTCTACCATCTCTTGTGCCACAATGTTTTCACAACTCCCCCCATCAATGATAACTTGACACACCTTACCATTGGAAGTGCACTTTGTATGAAATATATTATGTCTTCTCCAATCTGGGTGCTCTTCTATTTTTGATGCATTCATGGTTCTTCTTATCATAAGTGACTCACCTTGATCACTCCAGGTAACTTCTTCGTCATTATAATAATGACAATCATCAGATATCATTAGTTCACCATGTCTTGCTTCACTTGTTTCTCCTATTTCCTCCACCAAGTTCACCACCCGTCGATTAGGACATTCAGACGCTATATGTCCCAACCCCGAACACTTGAAACACTTCTTAGGCTTGCCACCCTCCTTGAGATTGGAGCGGTTGTTCTGGAATTCAATCTTTTGTTCTCCGTTTTTATCAGTCTCAGATGGTGCAACCCACTTGGCAGCAATTTGTTTGTGGTAGGAGTCCTCATTGCTAGGCCGCTTCTGACGGACTTTTAGTTGTTTCTCCACCTCACTAGCCAATTTATAAACATCATTGTAACTCCAATATTGTTGTAAAACCACCACATCATGAATTTCTTTTCGCAACCCTCCAAGATATCTTGCAATTAACTGCTCCTCTTCCTCTATCACTCCACATCTTGTAGTCAAGAGATCGAACTCCTCTATGAACTCATCAACTGTTCTCGACCCCTGCCTTATGTTGTGAAGTTTCATAAAGTTATTTTGAGTATAGTTTTCTGGTAAAAATCTTTTTCGCAATTCTTTCTTCATCTTTTCCCAATTCTTGATCTTCGGCTTTCCTAGGCGTTCACGGCGAGATCGCAAGGATTCCCACCAAGCAGAGGCCTTGTGTGTCAATTTGATCGCCACCATCTTCACCTTTCTTTCATCAGGAGTGTGCTTGTAATCAAAAATTCTTTCATTGGTGTTAAGCCAATCAATGAATTCATCTGGTCGCATTCTTCCTTCAAACTCAGGGAGGTCCTTCAAGTTTAAAGAATGGTGATCATGGTTATTACCATGCCTCCTATCACCATGAGAATGAACACTCTCCTCCCCGTCGGAACTCTCACCATCATCACGGCCTTGAGTTTCGATGCGAGCAAGGCGTTCACTAAGTTGTTCAATCAACCCCTTGATTTCCTCCATGTCGTTGGTATTGCCACGACCCTCCATCCGAAAACCTCCCCTACCACGTCTGTTAGCCATGGAAACCGTCTATCAATCCCACCAAACAGAAACCTAGCTCTGATACCAGATTAATGGGAAATTAAGTCAGACACAGGTCTCTAACTCTACCGCTTGACACCAGAAACAAGATGCTTAAAGAACTCACACGTATTTGCAGCCAAAGCCACGTTTTCTTATATCATATAACTCAATGATCCAAAGTCTTACAAGTAGCAACATAAATAGTGATGAAAACCTAACCTAATCTGGAAAGTAATAATAAAATATATGAGACTTAAATGTTCGATACAAAACGACGTCTTTAAGGAAAAGAATCATAATGAAGCTAGGATGATTATTTCCTAATGTAATCATGCAAATAAGCAGGAGGTTGTCCTTGAGTTGTCCTCTTGGGCCTTCCTTCCTCTAAGTTGGAGGATACACCCGTATCAAGAGGGAAGCGAATTTCTTAGCTAATGCTATTGCTTCTGTTGGTCATCACGGTCCTACTCAGAGTTGGAATAAATCTTTACCCTTAGCTGCTAGTCATGCAGTTCTGTTTGATGAGTTAGGTATTGGTTGTGTCAGAGGGTTTGTTTTGTATTTTTTTTTTTGCTTTGTCAAAAAAAAAAAAAACGAAAAATAATAGAAACAATGCGAGATGCAAAAAGGCCCATGTTGTGATCGACCAAGTTAATTCTACGTGAAAATATACGTCGAATATTCGAAGGAAAACTTCTTAAATCTTGTGCATTTTGTCGGAAATTGACCAATTTTGTTTTTTTTGCACTAAATGTATTAAAAAAAAGGGGAAATTACTGGTCACTCCCTGTACTTTTAGGGCGTCGACAGTTCAGTCCCTGCTATCCTAATTTCAACAAGTTACTCCTCAGACATTCAAATCTCACACAATTTGGTCCAAAATGACTATTTTGCCCCTCACTTCCTCTTTTTATTTATGTTTTCTCTCCTCTCCCCTCATTTCTTCTAAAATTCATAATTAATTCATATGAACTCCGATTTTTGCGTTCCTTATATGCACGAGATTGTATCAATGAACTCTACAACTTTTATGAAGGAAGTTTTTCCAAATTTTGTATGTATAAACAGTCAATTTTCACGACCGCCCCCTAAATAACACACACACACACACACTCTCTCTCTCTCTCTCTCACTATGCACATTTCAACCCAAGACATATCGAATATTTGAATTATGAATATTGAGACTATTTCATAAGTAGTTGTACGAGAAATTCGGTTTTGTATCGATTTTATTTTCGAAACAAACGTTATTTAGGGGGGGTCATGAAAATGGACTTTTTATACATACAAAATTTGGAAAAACTTCCTTCATGAAAGTTGTAGATCTCATTGATACGATCTCGTGCATGTATGGAACGCAAAAATCAGAGTTTGTATGAATTAATTATGAATTTTAGAAGAAAGAGAATTTTCGAAACGAACGTTATTTAGGGGGTAGTGAAAATTGACTTTTTATACATACAAAATTTGGAAAAATTTTCTTCATGAAAGTTGTAGATCTCGTCAATACAATCTTGTGCATATATGGAAAGCAAAAATCAGAGTTTTTATGAATTAATTATGAGTTTTAGAGGAAAGGGGATTTTCGAAACGAATGTTATTTAGGGGGGGTCGTGGAAATTGAATTTTTATACATACAAAATTTGGAAAAACTTTCCTCATAAAAGTTGTAGAGCTCATTGATACGATCTCGTACATATATGGAACGTAAATATCGGAGTTCGTATGAATTAATTATGAATTTTAGAAGAAGGGGGGGGAGAGGAGAGAAAAATAAAAAATAAAAAGAGGAAGGGAGGGGCAAAATAGTCATTTTGGACCAAATTGTTTGAGATTTGAATGTTTGAGGAGTAACTTGTTGAAATTAGGATAGCAGGGACTGAACTGTCGACGCCCTAAAAGTACAGGGAGTGACCAGTAATTTCCCCTAAAAAAAAAATTAGAAAGAAATGTAAAAATGTTATAGTGGAATCACCTGGTGTGGTAAAGTTAGTCAAACAGCCTATGTCTAATGTTCGAGTCCCAACTCCAACCACCAATTTGTGGCCAATAGGTTTGAGGGGCATTTGAGTTTGTGCATCTGTAGTCTGGTTTTGCTGAGTTACTGTGGTGGACCTTCGTCTACATATTAACCGAATGAGTGTGTTACTAACTCGCTAATATAAGTACGTAATTGAGGTGAAATTTTTTTTTTTGTAAATGTTTTAAAGAAAACTCATGACATTTATAATATTAGAATTATAACTTATCAACATGTCACATCTCACCGATATGTAAACGAGGTGGCTTGTTATCTTATCCCTGATGGCTGATAATAATAAAATAAAATAAATAAATAATAAAAAATTGATAGTGGGATACGATAAAGTGTGAGCGGGTATACAATACGGCGCGAGTCTTCTATTTTGTAATTTGAACTCCCATTCTCTCTTCCTTGTTACTCTGCTCTCCTCCTCAAAAGTTTCCGGCAGAGCAATCGTCGCAAATCATCACTGAAAAAGGTGAGTCAGCTTCTTTCCTTATCTTCGTCGTTTTGCGAAACCAAGCCCTGCTCATTGATCTAAATCTCACACCGTAGCTAACTAGTTAACTTAAATTCGTTTCAAATTGAAAACCTAACTCCATTTCACTGATAGCAATCAAGTTTGATATTTTTGGATTCTATGGTGGTGTACTGTTTGTTCTTAAGTAGAAACCCTAACATTACTTCACTTATTAGGATCTCATCAGTCAAGTTGTGGTTTTTGTGGTGTCAAATTTAAGCTCTGCTAAAATCAATGGCTGATGATCTCAAGAGACATGTAATGAAGGTTTTCGAGGATGCGACCAAAGACTGTGTGGATAGAGAAGTGAAAGAACTATTCGGCATGATTATCATGTTCAATTCCATGGCAAATCACGGCATGGTTCACCAAGCCAGAGAGCTCTTTAAGCCTGTCACTGAGCCGGCCACACTGCCGGAAGTGTCCGTATTCACATTCATGATTTTGGTGTACGCCCATGCCGGCAAGACCAAGGCTGCTCTCAAGGTCTACCACCACATGTTATCCACTGGTGTCACTCCCACTGCCTACACTTACACTGTACTCATCACCGCATTTGGAAGAGACTCTTCTGGTTTCAATTCTGTTGGATATGCTAAGAAATTCTTTTTGGAAATGTTGGATAAGGGGATGAAACCCCTTTCTGCAACCTACATGATTGTGTTGGACCTCGTTGCCTACAGAGAACCGGCGGACAAGGCCAAGGAGTTCCTTGCGCAGATAGAAGCTAAGGGTTGGTTAAGCCCTGGCTCCAATGCTTATCAATTCAAAGAAGGTCACCTCACAGACGCAATGCACATAATCAAGATGTATGCTGATCTTGTCAACAACATCGCGGATGAGGGTGTGCAAACATTCTTCCGCAAGTCGCGCACCTGCCCAGGTGGCGTCAACAAACGGTCGAGGAAGATGCAGAAGGCTTTGAAAGAAGACGGAAATGTAGACGAGAGCATAGAGATTTTTAGCACCATTCTTCAGACAGGCATGGAGCCCATGGTCCTACTCCACACCTCCGTTATTGAAGCCTACTTAAAGTTTGGCAAGATCAAGGGTTCTCTGGAGGCGTACTGGGGCATGTTAGCTGCTGGGGGGCGCTGGGGTGGCCCCCAACTCCTACACTTACACTGTTTTAATCAAGGGACTTACTTCTGACCCCAACTTTTTTGGAGATGCCAAGAAGTGCTTGTTAGAGATGATGGACAAGGGAAAGCGGCCCAATGCTGCTACCTACACTGCAGTGATAGAGGGCTTTGCAAAGCAGGGGGGCAAGGCAGCTGAGGAGGAGGGAAAAGAGTTTGTGGTGGTATTGAGGGACAAGGGGTTCATGCCTAATGCAAAGGCAATGAGGGATGTTTTAAAGGGCAGACCAACACCTGTTATCAGAAGAGTCATGAGTATTATCCTTTCCACATTGACGCAGTGATATTCTGCTTCATAGATGTTACACCAGCAGCTTTACAATTAGGAGGTTTCAGATATGGGGAAACTCATGTGTGATTGGGTTTCAATATTGGTGGATTTGGTACTGTTTTCTATGATATTGAAATAGCTGTAGTTTCTGTTTTTTTCTTTCCGGTGTTCTGCACTTGAATTCTTTTCTTAGCCACATGAAATTATCTGCTTTTGACAGGTTGGGCATGAAGAACTGCTTCTACTTAGGTTGATACAAAAAGAAAATAAAAAAGAAGTTGCTTCTACTTTGGTATATTCTATAGGATATATAACTTGACTCTTTTTTTTTTTTTTTGGGGGCAAATAATTTGACATGTAGTTATGCTAGACTCATAGTTCAGAGATTAAAAAATTTGAAACTTCGAATTCACTACATTAGCTCCTGTGGTTTTGAATTCCTTGCAGTTTGTATTTTTACTTCTCACTGCATTATTGTCTTCACTTGAAACTCAACGACCTTACATCCTAATTTGTGCAATTATTTTAAGGGTTACATAAGTTCATTTAATCGTTGGTATCTCCTTTTGAGTAGATAGGAATAGCAATCCTAGTGCTTCAAGTAAAGATGTTTAATTCATTCTAATAATGGGTTTGTTGACAACCATTTCTGAACTGTTCTACTAATCATGTTCTTACTTCCCTTCCAAATCAGAAAGAAATGTGCACTAGTGCTCAAATTATATGAGGTAACATTCCTTCATTTTCTTTTGCTCTTATTTGACTGTTACAGAATTTAGGTAAGTTTTGCACATTTCGGTTTGATGAACTAATAATCTAGTATTATTAGATTATCGGTTAATAATAAATGCAGCTTCTTAATAGTTTTAAGTTTCTTCTATCAAATTAGACTTCAGGCAGATAAAAGCTTCCTTCATCCATTATGGTTTGGAATTTAACATAAGTTTCCTGGAGATTTACCTCTGCTTGTGCCCTCAAATGCTCACTATAGGGATTGTAGTTTAGACGCACAAGGTAGTTTCTAGGATTTTGATGCCTAACAGTATTCAAACAGCTAATAAACCAAAGTTTGTCAACAGTAACCTCTGACTTTCTAGTTGAATTCAAAGTATGAATCTTGCAAGAAGATTTGTGTTTTTGATGTAATCCATTTTGATACTAATTTCTTTAGCTGTGCGGCAGACATGTAGCTGATTCATAGCACACTTGTTATTAATTTAATATTTCTTACAGTTTATGATTGTGACAAAGGACAACAGTTGTTTTTCATTTCTTTAATATGGCATTCATCATGATTGGGCAAGGTACATATAGCAGTGTTTTGAGAAGTTAAAACTGCGAGTATTCTTGCACTCGAGCTTTTTGACAATGTTCTACCGAATGTGTTAGGTTTATGGTATGATAAGCTAGGTTCATGTCCTAAGGACAAAAGAAAGTCTTCTATGTGGAAAGTCTCTTACATTGGTATTTGGTATGGTTTTGGTCTTTGGGAGAATTGTGAGTTGAATGCAACCCAACGAGTTAGTACATTCTCTTTTGGTGCAGGAGCAAACTATCAGGAGCAAGCAGCTTTTACAATGAAAAATGGAAAAATGAGGAATTCAGTACTAGAACTGTAGTTTCAAATGGCTCGAAAAGAAAGTTTTGTAAAAGATTCGAGTGGCCTTCCTTTATTTCTCAAAGTTATGGTTGATACATGTTTGGAAAAATGGTAGATATATGGTCAGAGGCATTGGATAGACTTGATTAAGATGAGGATAGATACTTTTAATGTGCTTGAAATAAGTTATGATGGATTCAGGGATAAAGAGAAGAGTGACCAGAAAGAACATTGGATGCAGAGAAGAAGATTGCATGTTTCTTCAGAGGCTAGTGAACCTGCCTTATAAAGAAATGCACTTGAAAGTTGATCCTTCTCAAATGTGCAGCCCATTATTGTTTAGAATTTGAAACGCGAATTTTCTAGATGTGCACTTTGAATTATCCTTAAAAACTAACGGGTTTTGGAATGCTGTGAATGCCTTTTTGAATCCCTGCAATTGTTTTCAACCAGATCAAGGGTACCACATTTAACCACTCTGGATGAAAGTGTGAGGTTATATTAATTTACTTGCACTGGTCTATTTTCCTTGCATTGGATTTGTCCCAAGTGTTTAAACAGTTGGTCTTGGCCTCAAAATGTTGGTAACTCTCATTCCTCAAACTTAGAAACCAGGCTCACTCAATATTGAAGGTAGATATCCTCTCCACCAATCTACTGTGTGGCCTTACCTTCTTGTTGGCTTTGTGAAACTGAATGTAGATGGCAGCAGTAGTAGTCTCTGCCCTGGGATGTCTGGTATTGGTCTAATTAGCACTTGGGGATGTAATCAGATCTTCTATCATTACGTATCAGGTATTGGGGACTGGCTTTGGGATTTGTTCCATGACCTCAGACTTACCTCTGATCTTGGTCATAGAGCTGTGCTGGTGGAACCTGACTTGAGTTCCATTGTTTCTGTTGTTCCAACTAACTAGGAAAAGGTGCATCTTCTCTATAGCCTCATATAAACCCAAAGAGTTGTCGGGAAGGAATTGAACTAGTGTCCTGCCCCATACATAGGCAGAAAATCTGTGTTGCTGACTTTCCTGCATTTCATTTTATAAGAGCCTTTTGGGAACCACTGCCGCTCTGCACCAGTAAGAAAAAAAGTGTTTCATTTTTACAGTTAGGTATGTCAAGCACTGTAACATTGGCATACCTGACCTAGCACAGTTGTGGCTATACTAAGGCTTCCAGCATACATTAGACATTTTAAAGTGAATCCTTTGTAGGAGTAGACCTGAGCTGCTATCCATCTTTGAAGTTCAAAAGATATTTTGACAGGATTACATGTCCATTTCAGAAGCTAAGAGCATGTGGCTAATGGTATAATATCAATGCATTCAAAATTTTCCCTCCCTCGTGGGCTCTGAGGATGGCACAAGTTAATAGCATGATGCAGCATCTTGATGAGGAAATCGTTAAGCTTTTCTCATATTGCTGGTTGAGATTTCTCTTAAATCAGTAGGTAAGGATGGTGGCAGACTGGCAGTAAATGTGGATTGTTTTGTTCCTAAAAAAGCTGCAGCTCCTCATACTAGAGGTTGTATAAACGGTCATTTCCTTTTCAGCTAGATTTTTACCCCTATGAATTGCTCACATCAATGATAACACCACGTTGTAGTTCAACTGAGATTTGTTAACTGAGATTTTTTTGGTGTATACTTACCTTCGTTATCTTATCATCTGTTGTTTTCTCACCAAAATATTTCTGAATTTTTTTTGGTGTTTATTGCAGCTCTATTGCTTTACCGCACCTGGGGTTTTCTCTATAGGCCATGCATTTAATTGGAAGAAAACATTGCATTCAATGTATAAAAGATAATCTTGTAACTTCCAGGATGTTATATAAATCTGCCTTGAGACCTTACAACCAAGATTGGAGCTTATGGCCACATTACTCTGTCATATGAATCTGCACTGGGTAAGCTATCTTCTGGATTTGTTACACGCCTCTAGTATCTAGAAAGCTACAGCTTTCATTTTGACAAACAGAATTGTTTTCTTTTCAACTTTTAATTCTCTGGTAATTGAACAATTGATTTAGACACGAGTGTTTTATTCTTATTTTATATTTTTGGTCTGTGATTGAGACTGGAGTGGTGGACACTCGTGCTACTTTCTAAATGACTATTTATATTTTTTTCATATGTTTTTATTTGTTATGTCCTCTGTTCAATACCACCATCAGTTTTTTGCTGCCTTAATAACAAGACTTGGTGCTCATGGCAACAACAGAAATAGCTTCTGCTACTGAAATCCAGATTTGTCATAGTTTGATGTAAAGTAGTATTCAATTTTGACTTCATTTTTAAGATCATATCCAAAGTTGAAAGAAGTTAGGTTATTTTTTATTTCTTTCCTTGAACTTCTTGGTGCAGGAAGAATATGGACAGTTGGTTTAAATATTTTGGCCTCTCCCTATAACACACATACACAGGGTCGTGATTGCATAAATGATACTCTGATAAATTAAGAAGTTTATCACATTGTAGTTTGGCATCCCAAAATCGAGTTGTTTCGTCTCTGTATACAATTATGATATTTCCCTCCAGTCTTCTAAGCCGAATCCCTGTCTAATGGAGTCTTTCTTGTTGATGAGGAAACCACCACCACCTCCATCATTTGCTTAATTGCATAGCAGGAATACCTAATTAATTCCTCCCATTTCCAATTCTCTCAATCAGTAGCATTAATCTATATCTTGCTCTTGTTCGGTAATTAATAATCTTGGCTCCAGCTCAACTAGCAGCAGATTTGTACATGCTTAGTCTGGAAATAGCTAGAGAGTAGAGAACACCTTAGCGAACTAGATTTGTTGAATTGGATCTTTAACTAAATGTATCGTTTAATTGCTCTTGTTTTGTTCTATTTTATTTGGTCTTTATCTTGCTAGAAGTGTTCTGGAACTAGGCCTGTTAGACGATATTTCCTTCTCAGTCTATTGTGTAGGTATGTCGAATCGAATCATAAACTAAATGCATAGATTGCTTGCTACAACATCCATGTGTTATGGCATCAGTCTATAAAAACGAGACGGAGTCGGCTGTTGAATCAATAGATAAGTTCTTAGCAAACATATTCGCTCAAGTCTCCCTTAAACATGTGTATGTGAAGCAAAATTTATAGCTCTTGCAAATCTGAGGCATTTCTCATCGACTCCATAAATTATCAGACTTAATGTTGATTTACTCGGCTTTGGTTGTAAAATGGGCTTCTCCCTTGATCCTTAGAGTCTACTTGAGTAGTTGTCACTTCAGTGATTTTGTTTTTTAATTAAAAAAAAAAAACCAATTGTGTCTTGGTTGCAACTTTGCATTATTGATTCATTGATTTGAGGCAACTTTAGTCCTTATGCATTCTACGTTTGGATTTTTTGTACCATTCTTCATTTCAGGGTCAAGAAAATTAACTTGTTTCTCATGTTTTTGTTAGATTATTTTCATTTTGCAAATCAGTTAGATGTTGAAGTAAAAACACATCACAAATTGTACCAAACAAAAAAAAAATCACATCACAAATTGACGGTTTACTCGAGTATTTATTTATTTATTTTTTCTTTTCAAGAGAAGACGACAAGTAATATATTAAATAAAACAGAGAAATATAATGCGTTGATATTAAGATACATCAAAATTGAACAAAGCAAAGAACATAACAAGATATACAAATTAAAAGGAAACAAAAATCGGACAATATACCAAAAGACATTGAACAATGCATTGTGAAGGTCATTTAAACAGTATTTTACTCGAGTAGTTATTTAATCTCAAAAAAATTGAAAATGACCAAAATCATTAACATCGGAAAAACGAGGGCTAAAATTGCCAAATTGAAACGGAAACACCAGGCAACTTGAAGTCTTGAACAAAAGACCAGGCAAATTGCAAATAACAAAAACAAGAGGTGGCCTAAAAGAAATGGAAACTATAAAATAAGGGCGCGGGTCGTTATTTTTCACATTTTTAAAATTTAAGCAAAGGAAAAAAAAAATTGAAACCATTTCTTCTTCGTTGGTACTGTTCTCTGCAGCAGAGCTACCGCCGGAGATTTATCGGAGGAAGGTGAGTGCTCTTCTTCTTCAGTTATCGTCATCTTCTCCTTTTGAAACCCTAACATAGGTTATCGATCTGAATTCTCACACAATAGCTACTGCTTAATTTAATTTGTTTCTACTTGAAAACCTAGCTAGCTTAGTTTCACTGAATTTTTCGTTTCTTTACACACTAGGTCTTAATTCAACTTGGAAATTTCTACATTTCGGTAGTATTATACTGTTTGTTTTGAAGTGGAAAACCCTAACTTCGCTTCAAGTACTTATTTGGATCCTCAGTCAAGTTCTGATTTTTGTGGTTTGAAACTTTGATTTCTGCTGTAACTAAACTACTTAGAACAATCGGATCAATGGCGGAAACTAGTTCCCCCAATTCGTCTGCTCATGACCTCAAGAACCATGTAATGAAGATTTTCCAGGATGCAACCAAAGACTGTGAGGACGAGTACTCGAAAAGAGAATTTGGCACCATTGGGAGGAGCTACGATTCCCTAAACGATTTTTCGATTAAGTTGTTCAATACTATGGCAGATACCGGCATCGTTGACAGAGCTAGAGAGATGTTTAAGCCTGTCTCTGACTTGGGCATTCTTTCTCCAGTGGCTATCTTCACCATTGTGATTATGACCTACGCCGGTAATCGCAAGGCCAAGAGTGCTCTCAAGGTCTACCAGCACATGATAGCCACTGGTGTCAACCCCGCCTGCTACACTTATGTTCAACTCATCTGTGTACTTGCAACAGACTTTTCCAATGTAAAGTTCCTTAGGTATGCCAAGAAGTATTTTCTTGAAATGTTGGATAAGGGGATGAAGCCCAATCCTACACCCTTCTGGAACATTATGGAGGCCATTGCCTACCAAGAGCCAGTGGAGAAGGCCAAGGAGTTCCTTGAGCAGGTAAAAGGCAAGGGGTTCATGCCTCCCGACAGTGGTTTTCACTACAAAGAAGCCTACCTCGCCAAAGGAATGCAAACACTGAAGATGTATGCTAATCTTGTCCACAATGACACCATTGACAAGGATGTTAGAAATTACTTCTATATGTTGCGCACCTCCACTGGCCATGCCGAAAAACTGGTGAACAAGATGTACAATGCTTTGGTAGAGGATGGAAATGTAGACGAGGCCACAGAGTTCTTTAACGAAGTTAAGGAGACGGGTATAGAGCCCATGGTCGTAATCCACACCGCCGTTATTGAAGCCTACCTCTCGTTTGGCAAGACCAAGGGTGCTCTGGAGGCATACCTGGCCATGTTAGCTGCTGGGGTTGCCCCCAACTCCTACACTTACACCGTTTTAATCAAGGGACTAAGTGCTGACCCTAACTTCTTTGGAGATGCCAAGAAGTATTTGCTTGAGATGATGGACAAGGGGAAGCGGCCCAATGCTGCTACCTTCACTATGGTGATAGAGGGCTTTGCAAAGCAGGGGGACAAGGCAGCTGAGGAGGAGGGAAAAGAGTTTGTGCAGGTAATGCTGGATAAGGGGTTTGTGCCTAATGCGAAGGCAATGATGGAGGTTTTAAAGGGTAGACCAACATTGGTAATTAGAAGTGCCATGAGTATTGTCCTTTCCACCTTGAAGCAGTGATGGTTTGGTTCATGGATGTTATACCAGCAAGCTTAGGATTAGGGGGCTTCATATATGGAGGAGCTAGTTAGAGTAGAAAACTGGATTTCGGTATAAATTTTGTGCTGTCCTCTATTGTTGTGAATGTTGACATTCAAGTATTCTGGTGCTACTATGAATTTAATGCTACACTTTTAACTGTGCGGTAGCCGTTGTTGATTCACAGCACACTTGCTATTATTTTAATGTTTCTTATTCATTGATTTTTTGTCTTTTACAACAGTTTTTTTCATTCCTATAATTTGTCATGCATGTAGATAGTGGATTGAGAAATCAGAACAAATGAAGTTGAAACTGGTAGTATTCTTGCGCTTGGGAAGTTTTGGCAAAATTGCATTTTGATAGTTAGTGTGCCAGAGATGTTATTGGCACATGGCACATCTCAATAGCACAGAATCACTATATATGGACTGAAGCATTGGCACACCTAACGTAGTTATGCTGAATCCCTATCTATTGGAGTCT
The DNA here is from genome assembly GCA_024704745.1 of Rosa lucieae. Taxonomy (NCBI): domain Eukaryota; kingdom Viridiplantae; phylum Streptophyta; class Magnoliopsida; order Rosales; family Rosaceae; genus Rosa; species Rosa lucieae. The sequence continues at coordinate 56,611,300 of CM045498.1, forward strand.
TTCTTGTTGATGACAAAATCACCACCACCTCCATCATTTTGCTCAATTGCATAGCAGGAACACCTTAATTCTTCCCATATTCAATTCTCTCAATCAGTAGCATTAATCTATATCTTGCTCTTGTTCTGTAATCTTGGCTCCAGCGTAACTAGCAGCAGTTTTGTACATGCTTAGTCTGGAAATAGCTAGAGAATACCTCCAAGAACTAGATTAATTGAATTGGATCTTTAACTAAATGTATTGCTTGATTGCTGCAACATCCATGTTCTATACTTGTTCTGTTATATTTTGTCTCTATCTTGCTTGAAGTATTCTGGAACTAGCCCTTTAACCTGTCTTAGTCTATTGTGTAGGTATGTCGAATCGAATCATCAACTAAATGCATTGATTGCTTGCTACAACATCCATGTGTTATGGCATCAATCTATGAAGGCTAAGACTGTATCCCTTCATAACTGACTATCTGTATTGTTTCTTTTACAGGCCTGTTTGATGAGCTAATTGCCTTGTTTCTTCTGCAAACCGAGCTCAAATAAGCTATTAAAATGAGAGGCACACTGGCTGTATCAAGCCAACTTACAGGCTTATAGATGTCTGATAATTGTATCATACCAAAGGAGCCCTGCCGTGACACACCATATGGCTATTGTATGATATCTAAACATTTCTAAGTTTCCCTCGTGTACTCGGAGGACAACTACGAGTAGCTGATGCAACATCTTGTTGAGGACAACGTTAAAATTCTCTCATGTTGCTGGTTCTCAATTCTTTGTACATCAAAACCTTTGTTCTTTTTTAACAAGCTGTTTTGAGATCTTTCTTGAATCAACAGGTAAGTTATTAGCAAACAAATTCAATCGAGTCTCCCTCAAACATGTATGAAGCGAAATTCACAGCTCTTGCAATCGACTCAACAATTCTACATTATCAGACTAGGCTCTCTACCAAAGTTGATTCCAGCTTCTCCCTTAGTCCTTTTAGCTAGTTGAGTAGCTGTTAGTTCAGTGTTTTATTTTTATAAAAAAAGACAATTGTGTTCGGTTGCAACTTTGCATTATTTTGATTCATTGATTTGCGACAATTTTAGTCCTTACTTACCATAGATTTTGAATTTTTATACCTTTTGAGGTGAAAAAAAAAATTAACTTGTTACAGTTAAATTATCTTTTTTTTTTTTTTTATCAAATAAACAACTAGTTATTGTGAGTTGAACTGACAACCTCCCACTTACAAAAAAAAGACTTATGTCACTAGACTAAATGATACTGTGCAAATTATTTTTATTTTCAAAGTTGATTAAATGTTTTTTTTTTTTTTTCTGAAACCGTAAGTGGACATACAAGACGGACATCCAAAACATTCCATAAATGGAGCAGTGGAGCACTCCTTATTTTCACCTAGCACACCAATCTGCTTCTACTAGTTCGACCAATCAAGGAGAACCAACCTCCTAACAATACATTGACTGTGTCATACGGACTGATATTTGCCAAACTATCCACAACTTGATTGCCTCTTTTAGTCTTTTCCTTACATGCTTCCATGAGACCATCTCAAAACCTTGAAGATTGGTTAGATGTTGAAGTAAAAACACATTACAAATTGACCGTTTAGATAAGTAAAATCTTATTTGAGAATGACCAAAACTACGAACATTAAAAAAATGAGGGCTAAAATTGCAAAATTGAGAAGGGAAACACTAGGCAACTTGAACAAAATAAAAAGACCCAAAATTGCAAAAGAGTGGTTCTAGTTGGACTTCCAAATTTGTTATTTGGACCTCTCATATTTAGCACACCTCTATTTTTTTTTTTTTTTTTAAATCAAACCCAAATCGGGTGTCAATATATTGCATCACTAGCCAGAATAGGCCGGTACATACCCTTCAGCCGTAGACAAGAAGCTAGTGGTAGTACCCACAATGGTACATAGCTATAGTCCCACTCATTAAACATTTAAGTACGTAGACATAACGAGAGTCCTCTTTTGGTACTATTCCAGAGGCGCTAGAGGTACATAGAGTGCACAAAAGTGCATAGGTTCCTAAAAAGGAAATTATTGTAAGTAGATAAACTAAAACATAGAAATGGGCCTAGGGCAAAACACCCCTGCCCAAAATAAAAGCCCAAGAGGGCAGCTTCAAGATAGAGGAAGACCAGCTCCCGACCTAGCAGAGAAGGGTGCCCCAAGCCTAGCCCATATACCATCTTCAACCCAAAAACTGTGCACAGCATTGGTGCAGTGTCACCGACCACCACCATGCCGCGACCCCCCACAAAATAGCTCAGAACCATCAAGCACGCCGAGCCTCACAATCTGGCCAGACCCGCCATAACCACGTCGCAATAGTAACACTGAAGCCACGCACGCCTCCACGACACGATCTGCTCCGACTCCGCCTAGCCACCTCCTTATCCAGTTCCGGAAATTCCATGACGAAGACGCCGCCACAGGTTCTGGAAGCCCATGACGGAACCCCATCACTGTACAGTTCGATCTTGAATTAGAGAAATTGTCTGGACTCCGCCGCCACCCATTCCGGCAAACCTTCGAGCCAAACCTCCCACACATGAAGCCACCGAGGCACTAACTTTCCAGAGCCCATCCGGCAGGAGCCTGAGGCTGCGAAACCAATGCTGACAAGACGAAAATCGCAAAACCCTAGACCAAGAGTAGTCCGAGTTTTGTGGAGCTCTCCCTCTCACCTTGGTTGGTTTACAGATAGATTCCTCTAATTTTCTATTTAGAATACTTGAAAAGCTAAGTAATCCTCCTTATTTTTACCAAAACGCCCTTGAACATAAGATACAATAATCTGTTACTCTATTTTTATCTCTATCTTTAACCACAAGAAGAAGAATGAATCAAAATCACATAAGATTGCTCTCTTATGAGTAGGTCTCTCCTCCACCAAAATTAATTAGAGAGTTGGTTCTCGATCTTGATATATTATTGGAATCCCTTTGAATTTGCTAAAAGAAGGATTTCAAGAGTTTTTGGTTGAAAGATCGAGTAATAACTATATCAGAATACTCAATTAACTTAGTTTAAGAAAATTCCAAATCAGATTATTTTGAATTTACTTTTGTATTAAATGATGGGTCATATATAGAAATTATTATTTTTACTTAATTGTTTTAAGTAAATTATAAAACTATATAGGCAATATAAGGAAATTTGAATTTTTTTTTTAATTGAATGTTATATTTAGTTGGAGGAGGTAAAAAGAGTATTTATTTTTTTTTTTTTCATCTTTCTCTCTTTACCCTTATTTGTGTTTTTATATAACCTGAATAAAGTCCATTAATAATTGAAAAAAAATTGAAAGTCTAAATATCAAATTTAGAGGTGGATCTAGAACCTCCGGTTGCCAAAAAAAGAAAAAGAAAAAACAGTAAAATGGAAACTATAAAATATGCGCGGGTCGTTTATTTTTTCACATTTTTAAAATTTGAGCAGAGAAAAAAAAAATAGAAACCATTTCTGTTCCTCGGTAGTCGGGCCTCCAGAGCTACCGCCGGAGAATCATCGCAGGAAGGTGAGTGCCCTTCTCTTCTTCTTCATTTATAATCATCGTCTCCTTTTAAAACCCTAACACAGGTTATCGATCAGAATTCCCAAACATTATCTACTGCTTAATTTAATTTGTTTCTAGTTGAAAACCTGGCAAGCTTAACTTCACTGAATTTTCCGTTTCTTTTACGTTCTAGGTTCTAATTCAAGTTTGAATATTTACATTCCGGTGGTATTATACTGTTTGTTTTGAAGTACAAAACCCAAATTTCACTTATTTTCTACACAAGTCAAGTTCTGATTTTTGTGGTTTCAAAATTTGATTTCTGCTGCAACTAAACTACTTAGAACAATCGAAATCAATGGGGTACTGTAGTTCCCCCAATTCTTCTGCCGATGACCTCAAGAAACATGTAATGGAGGTTTTCGAGGAAGCCACCAAAGACTGTGAGGACGAGTACTTGACTAGAGTATTCGGCACGATTGCTGACTACAACTCCCTTAACGATTGTGCAATTAAGTTGTTCGATGCTATGGGAGGTATCGGCATCACTGACAAAGCCAAAGAGCTGTTTAAGCCTGTCTCTAACTTGGGCATTCTGTCTCCAGTGGCTATCTTCACTATGGTCGTTATGATCTATTCTGATGCTCGCAATGCCGAGGGTGCTCTCAAGGTCTACCATCACATGATAGCCACTGGTGTCACCCCTGTCTCCTTCACTTACACTATACTCATCTCCACGCTTGCACAAGACTTTTCCGATGTAAAATTCCTTGGGTATGCCAAGAAGTCGTTTCTTGAAATATTGGATACGGGGATGAAGCCCAATCCTACACCCTACATCAATGTTATGGATGCCATTGCCTACCGAGAGACCGAGGAGAAGGCCAAGGTGTTTCTTGAGCAGATAAAAGCCAAGGGGTTCATCCCTCCCGAACATGGTTTTCAATACAAAGAAGGCCACTTCACTGAAGCATTCCAGGCACTGAAGATTTATGCTGATCTTCTCTACAATGATGCCACTGACAAGGATGTTAAAGTGTTCTTCCGATTTGTGCGCAACCACACTGGCACCCATAAGAAACTGGCGAACAAGATGTACAATGCTTTGGTAGAGGATGGAAATGTAAATGAGGCCTTAGAGTTTTATAACACAATTCAGGAGACGGGTGCAGAGCCCCTGATCCTAATCCACACTTCCGTTATTAAAACCTACCTTGAGTTTGGTAAGACCAGGGGTGCTCTGGAGGCGTACCTGGCCATGTTAGCTGCTGGGGTTGCCCCCAACTCCTACACTTCCACCGTTTTAATCAAGGGACTCAGTGCTGACCCCAACTTCTTAGGAGATGCCAAGAAGTTTTTGCTCGAGATGATGGACTAGGGGAAGCGGCCCAATGCTGCTACCTTCACTGCGGTGATACAGGGATTTGCAAAGCAGGAGAACAAGGCAGCTGAGGAGGAGGGAAAAGAGTTTGTGCAGCTAATGATCGATAAGGGGTTTGTTCCTAATGCGAAGGCTATGATGGATGTTTTAAAGGGTAGACCAACACCTGTAATTAGAAGTGCCATGAGTATTGTTCTTTCCACCCTGAAGCAGTGATGCTCTGGTTCATGGATGTTATACCAGCAAGCTTTAGGATTAGGAGGCTTCAGATACGTAGGAGCTAGTGAGAGTAGAAAACTGGATTTCAGTATAAATTTTGTGCTGTTCTCTATTGTTGTGAATGTTGATATTCAAGTATCCTGGTGCTCATATGAATTTAATGCTACATTTTTAACTGTGCGGTAGGCGTTGTTGATTCACAGCACACTTGCGATTAATTTTAATGTTTCTTATACATTGATTTTTAGTCTTTTACAGCAGTTTTTTTTCATTCCTTTAATTTATCATGCATGTAGATAGTGTATTGAGAAATCAGAACAAATGAGAAAGCAGTATAAATTTTGTGGGAATGGGTTTCAATATGGGATTTTTTGCTGTTTTCTATGATATTGAAATATTTGCAGTTTCTGTTTCTTTTATTCTGGTTGTCTGCATGTCTTTTTATTATCTTCTTGCTCAGATGGTATTATATTCTTTTGACAGGTTGGGCATGAAAAAAATGCTTCTTCTTTGTTATGAAAAAAATGCTTCTTCTTTGTTATATCCAAAAGGAGAAACAGTTTGATATGTTAGTTGTGCTAGACTCAAAGTTCTAAGATTAAAAAATAAAAAAATAAAAAAAGATAACTATGTGGACCAAAATAACTTGAGACTTCAAGTTCACAATAGGACCTCCTGTGATTATGAATTCCCTGCAGTTTATATAATTCTCAGTGCACTGTTGTGTTCGCTTGAACCTTAATGATCTCATATCCCACTTGTGCAGTTATTAAGGGTTAATCACTGCCATTTCCTTTTGAGTAGAAAGGAATAGCAATCCGAAGTAAAGATGTTTATTTAAGTCTGATAGGGTTGTTGTCATCTCCATTAGATACTGGTCATAGTTTTGTTTCCTTCCAAATCAGAAAGAAAGGTGCAGTGCTTTTGCTTATGAGGTAACATTCATTCATTATCTTTTGATCTAAGTTGGCCTTTAGGAATTTAGGAAAGTTTTGCACATTTCAGTTTCATGATATAGTAGTCCCTCATTATTTGGTTATCAAGTCAATAATAAATGCTGCTTTTTCTTAATAGTTTGAAGTTACTTGCATCAAATTAGACTTCAGGCACATAAAAGTTTCTTCATCCATTATGGTTTTGAATTTAACATAAGTTTGCCTGGAATTTATCTCTGCTTGAGCCCTCAAACGCTCACTTGAAGCACTAGTTAGTTTCTAGAATTTTGATGCCTCACAGTCGTGATAGCCCTAATAAAGAGAAGTTTATCAACACTTTTGAGTTGAATTCAAAGTATGAATATTCTGTTTGTCAAATGTGCAAGTGTTCAATATCTTGCAAGAAGATTCGTGTCTTTGATGTAATTCAGTTTGATCCTAGTTTTTTTTTCACTGTATAGTAGCTTCACAGAACACTTGTAATTAGTTTTAATATTGCTTACAGAGTTAGAGTTGACTGATTTTGACAACAGTTGTTTTTTATTCCTTGAATTTGTCATGCATGTATATTAGGCAGTGTATTGAGAAATCAGAACACATGAAGTTGAAACTGGGAGTATTCTTGCACTAGAGAGATTTTGAGAAACAAAAGTATTGTATTTGATAGTTAGGTGTGTGAGAGATGTCATTGCCACACTAAATGCACACAATCATGATAAGTGGACTGAAGCATTGGCACAGGTAACACAGCTGTTGTAATACAAGGCTTTCTGTAGAAATCAGAAATTTTACCAGTCTCCTGTTGTAATACCTTAGCTGCTAACGATCTTTGAACTTCTAAAGGATGTTTTGGCATGTATGCTAGTCTAATCCAGAAGCTGAGAAGCAGTGGCTAAAGGAATGATATCTCCTAATTTCAAGTTTTTCTCTCCCTCATATACTGCAAGGATGACCGTGAGTAAATGGATAATGATGCAGCATCTTGTTGTGCAGAACATTAAAATTTTCTCTATAGATGGTGATCAAATTCTTTGTACATGAAAAACTTTATTTTGACTTAGTTTAGTTGAGATTTCTCCTACATCATTAGATATCTGGTGGCAGACTGGCAGTAAATATGAATTCTTTTGCCAACTTCATAGAAAGTTGCAGTTTTACTTTTCGGCTACGGAGATGTAAATGATCATTTAATTTTCAGCTAGATTTTTCTTGTCTATCTCATATATCTCAATAATAACATTACCTTATATTTCTGCTGGTTCAAAATTTTCTTAATGATTATCAATTTGACTGATAATCTGTAATAGTAATACATTCAATAGAAGTTTAAAAACTGAATAGTCGAGATGTTGATATATATGTGATCAGAAAGTGGGTGGATTTCACGAACGATCCCTTAAAATTGCTATAAAAAGAAATCCAGAACTAAGACCCTATATCTATATATACACAGACCGCATGGCAATTGGTATGATATCTACACATTTCAAAGGCTCCTCCCTCATGTGTCAATGCGAGTAGTTAATGCTCCTCCCTCATGCGAGTGTTATTAACGTTGTATCCAAATTCTTCGTACATCGAAACCGATAAGCTGTTTTGATATCTTTCTTGAATCAATAGATAAGTTGTTAACAAATAAAATTCGATTAAGGCTCCCTCAAAAATGTTGTATGTGAAGTGAAATTCACTATTCTTATATTTCTCATCGACTCCATAAATTATTAGACTAGGCTCTCTCTCAATATTGATTTACATAGCTTAGGTCGTAAAATGGGTTTCTTCCTTAGTCCCTTTAGACAAGTTGAGTCGTTGTTGTTGGACTATTTTTTTTAATTATATATATATATACACCGATCCTATCCAGAGCGGAGCTCCGCTTTGAAATTAACGTGTGAATTTCGAGTTTTGAGTCACTTTTTGGTCGCATATCCACATCTCGACCGTTCAGTTTTTAGGTACTAGTGTATAGATCATCTATGAAAATTTTAAGCCAAAATGATGATCGTTAAGGTATTGATAACTGCCTTAAAGCTAGTATGGTTGAGGTTGACATATTCAATCCGTCCATTGGTTTAAGCGAGTTAGATACCTTAACGATCATCAATTTGGCTGAAAATTTGCTGAGATGATCTATACACTAGTACTTAAAAACTGAACGGTCGAGATGTGGATATGCAACCAAAAAGTGACCAAAAACTCAAACTTCACACGTTAATTTTAAAGCTCCGCTCCGCTCTGGATAGGATTTGTGTGTGTGTGTGTATATATATATATATAAAATTTTATTTCATGTTATTTTATTTTTGAGAGAATGTGGGTGTAGGGGCTGTCAATGGATCGTGTCAGGTCAACATATTTGTGGTGTTACAAGAGACAAACTCAAACCTAACCCATTTAACGATCTTGTCAAAAATTTAAACACAAACCCAACTTATTTATTAAACGGGTTACCCATTTAATAAATAGGTCGTGTCGTATTGGACAAAATGACCCATTTAAGGGTTAACTCTGCGACCCATTTAACTAAAAAAAATGCAAAAATTGATTAAATTCACTAAAAATTCCTTAAGACGAAGAATATAAATAATTATATATAATTCTTAAATAATTAAATTCAATAATGATGAAGCAAAATATTTCAAATTGTCCAATCCTAGGATCAAATGCTCCCAACGTCCAAAATTTCAAGAAGAAATATAGCATAATCGGATTATACGGGTTCACTTTGTGTTGACAGGTTGGCCCGTGGTCGATCTGTTTATTAAATGGGTCATGACGGGTTGACCTGGGGCCAACCCGCTTTTTAATTGTGCGGGGTTCAACCCGCTTTATTTCGTGCTAGTTTCGAGTCGTGTTATTGGGTCGTGTCGGAATTGACAGTGACAGCCCTAGTGTCAATCCATTTAGAATGGTTCTAATTGGTGTGAGAGAGTGAAAATACAAAAATACCATTTGAAAAATGAATAATGACATAAGGTTAAAGGTGTTATTGACGGCATGTACAATAATTGGGTTGGGTTTGTTAGTTTAGGTACTGATATGTTATTTACCTAAATTTAGGAACCTTAAATATTAGTGGTTCATGTACTGTTTCTAAAATTTTCCGTTCATAAAAAGACAATTGTGTTTGATTGCAAATTTAAATTATTAATTGATTGATTTGAGCCAATTTTAGTCCTAATGTACTGTAGGCATTGATATTTGGGATTCCAAGTGTTTTCAAAACTATTAACTTGTTTCTCACGTTGTCGTCATATTATTTTCATTTTAAAAGTCGGTTAGATGTGGAGTGCTAAAAAGACACCACAAAGGGTCAATTTATTCGAATTCGTTATTTAATCTCAATTTCACGAGAATGACCAAAATTATAAACATTGAAAGAAAAAAAACGATGGATAAAAATGCAAAATTAGAAAGGGAACACTAGGCAATTTCAACAAAATACGGAAATAGAAATAACAAAATTACAAATAACTAAAAAAAAAGGTGGCCTAAAAATAAAGGGAACCTATAAAAGACGGGCGCGGTTCGTTTATTTTTCACATATTTAAAATTTAAGCAAAAAGAAAATAGAAACCATTTCTCTTCCTTGGTACTGTTCTCTGCTTCTGGAGCTACCGCCGGAGAATCATCGGGGGAAGGTGAGTGCTCTTCTCTTCTTCTTCATCAGTTATTTTGGAACCCTAACACTGGTTATCGATTTAAATTCTCACACAGTAGCTACTGCTTAATTTAATTTGTTTCTAGTTGAAAACCTAGCTACCTTCATATTTCTTCTGAATTTTTCGTTTCTTTTACGCTCTGGGGCTTCATTCAAGTTTGAATATTTACATTCCGGTGATATTATACTGTTTGTTTTGAGGTAGAAAACCCTAACTTTAGTTATTTGGGTCTCTTGGCCTTTTCTCTTTTACACTAGAACCTCAGTCAAGTTCTGATCTTTGTGGTTTTAAACTTTGATTTCTGCGGCAACTAAACTACTTAGAACAATCGGATCAATGGCGGAAACTAGTTCCCCCAATTCTTCTGCTGATGACCTCAAGAACCATGTAATGAAGATTTTCAAGGAAGCCACCAAAGACTGTGAGGACGAGTGCTTGAAAAGAGTATTTGTCACCATTGGGAGGAGCTACGATTCCCTTAACGATTATTCGATTATGTTGTTCAATACTATGGCAGATACCGGCATCATTGACAGAGCTAGAGAGATGTTTAAGCCTGTCTCTGACTTGGGCATTCTGTCTCCAGTGGCTGTCTTCACCTTTGTGATTATGCTCTACGCCGGTGAGCGCAAGGCCAAGAGCGCTCTCAAGGTTTTCCAGCACATGATAGCCACTGGTGTCAACCCCGCCTGCTACACTTATGTTCAACTCATCACTGTACTTGCAACAGACTTTTCCAATGTAAAGTTCCTTAGGTATGCCAAGAAGTATTTTCTTGAAATGTTGGATAAGGGGATGAAGCCCAGTCCTACTCCCTTCTGGAAGATTATGGAGGCCATTGCCTACCGAGAGCCAGTGGAGAAGGCCAAGGAGTTCCTTGAGCAGATAAAAGCCAAGGGGTTCATGCCTTCCGACAGTGGTTTTCACTACAAAGAAGCCTACCTCGCCGAAGGAATGCAAACACTGAAGATGTATGCTGATCTTGTCCACAATGAGACCATTGACAAGGATGTTAGAAAGTACTTCTATGTGTTGCGCGCCTGCCCTGGCCACGCTGAAAAACTGGGGAGCATAATGTACAGTGCTCTGATAGATGATGGAAATGTAGATGAGGCCACAGAGTTCTTTAACGAAGTTGAGGAGACGGGTATAGAGCCAATGGTCCTAATCCACACCGCTGTTATTGAAGCCTATCTCTCGTTTGGCAAGGCCAAGGGTGCTCTGGAGGCATACCTGGCCATGTTAGCTGCTGGGGTTGCCCCCAACTCCTACACTTACACTGTTTTAATCAAGGGACTCAGTGCTGACCCCAACTTCTTTGGAGATGCCAAGAAGTATTTGCTCGAGATGATGGACAAGGGGAAGCGGCCCAATGCTGCTACCTTCACTGCGGTGATAGAGGGCTTTGCAAAGCAGGAGGACAAGGCAGCTGAGGAGGAGGGAAAAGAGTTTGTGCAGGTAATGATGGATAATGGGTTTGTGCCTAATGCGAAGGCAATGATGGAGGTTTTAAAGGGTAGACCAACATCGGTAATTAGAAGTGCCATGAGTATTGTCCTTTCCACCTTGAAGCAGTGATGCTCTGGTTCATGGATGTTATACCAGCAAGCTTTAGGATTAGGAGGCTTAAGATATGGAGGAGCTAGTGAGAGTAGAAAACTGGATTTCAGTATAAATTTTCTGCTGTCCTCTATTGTTGTGAATGTTGATATTCAAGTAGGTGCTCATATGAGTTTAATGCTACATTTTTAACTATGCGGTAGGCGTCATTGATTAACAGCACACTTGCTATTCATTTTAATGTTTCTTATACATTGATTTTTAGTCTTTTGCAGCAGTTGTTTTTCATTCCTTTAATTTTTCATGCATGTAGATAGTGAATTGAGATATCAGAACAAATGAGAAATCAGTATAAATTTTGTGGGAATGGGTTTCAATATGTGATTTTTTGCTGTTTTCTATGATATTGAAATATTTGTAGTTTCTGTTTCTTTTATTCTGGTTGTCTGCATGTCTTTTTATTATCTTCTTGCTCAGATGGTATTATATTGTTTTGATGGGTTGGCATGAAAAAAATGCTTCTTCTTTGTTATATCCAAAAGGAGAAACAGTTTGATATGTTAGTTATGACTCACAGTTCTGAGATTAAAAATTAATAATAATAAATAAAAAATAAAAAAGATTACTATGTGTACCAAAATAACTTGAGACTTCAAGTTCACAATTGGACCTCCTGTGATTATGAATTCCCTGCAGTTTATATAATTCGCAGTGCGCTGTTGTGTTTGCTTGAACCTTAACGATCTCATATCCCACTTGTGCAGTTATTAAGGGTTAAATGACCTCATTTAATCACTGCCATTTCCTTTTGAGTAGAAAGGAGTAGCAATCCGATGTAAAGATGTTTATTTAAGTCTGATAGGGTTGTTGTCATCTTCATTAGATACTGGTCATAGTTTTGCTTCCTTCCAAATCAGAAAGAAAGGTGCACTGCTTTTGCTTATGAGGTAACATTCATTCATTATCTTTTGATCTTATTTGACCGTTAGGAATTTAGGAAAGGTTTGCACAATTCAGTTTCATGATATAGTAGTCCCTCATTATTTGGTTATCAAGTCAATAATAAATGCTGCTTTTCTTAATAGTTTCAAGTTACTTGGATCAAATTAGACTTCAGGCACATAAAAGTTTCTTCATCCATTATGGTTTTGAATTTAACGTAAGTTTGCCTGGAATTTATCTCTGCTTGAGCCCTCAAACGCTCACTTGAAGCACTAGTTAGTTTCTTGAAATTTGATGCCTAACAGTCGTAATAGCCCTAATAAAGAGAAGTTTATCAACACTTTTGAGTTGAATTCAAAGTATGAATATTCTGTTTGTCAAATGTGCTAGGGTTCAATATCTTGCAAGAAGATTTGTCTTTGATGTAATTCAGTTTGATCCTAGTTTTTTTGACTGTATGGTAGCTTCACAGAACACTTGTAATTAGTTTTAGTATTGCCTACAAAGTTAGAGTCGACTGATTTTGACAATTTGTTTTTTATTCCTTGAATTTTTCATGCATGTATATTAGGCAAGGGACATACAGCAGTGTTTTGAGAAATCAGAACACATGAAGTTGAAACTGGGAATATTCTTGCACTTGAGAGATTTTGAGAAACAAAAGTATTGTATTTGATAGTTAGGTGTGTGAGAGATGTCATTCCCACACTAGATGCACACAATTATGATAAGTGGACTGAAGCATTGGCACAGGTTACACAGCTGTTGTAGTACAAGGCTTTCTGTAGAAATCTGAAATTTTATCAGTCTCGTTTTGTTCCAGTAAACCTGAGCTGCTAACGATCTTTGAACTCCTAAAAGATGTTTTGACATGAATACTAATCTAATCCAGAAGCTGAGAAGCAGCGGCTAAATGAATGATATCTCTACATTTCAAGTTTCTCTCTCCCTCATATACTCCAAGGATGACTCTGAGTAAATAGATAATGATGCAGCATTTTGTTGTGCAGAACATTAAAATTTTCTCCATTGCTGGTGCTCAAATTCTTTGTACAACAAAAACTTTATTTTGACAAGTTTAGTTGAGATTTCTCCAACATCATTAGACATCTGGTGGCAGACTGGCAAGTAAACATGGATTCATTTGCCCTTCATAGAAAGTTGCAGTTTTACATGCTACGGAGATGTAAATGACCATTTAATTTTCAGCTAGATTTTTCATGTCTATCTCACCTTGATAATAGCACTACTTTATAGTTATGTTGGGTCAAAATTTCTAAATGATTATTAATTTGACTGAATATTTGTAATAGTAATCTATTCATAGTAGCTTAAAAATTGAATGATCGAGATGTACGTGATCAGAAAGTGGGAGGATCTCACGAGCGATTCCCTAAAATTGCTAAAAAAGATATCCATAACTATGACCCTATATCTATACAAAGACCGCATGGCTATTGCTATGATATCTACATATTTCAAAGCTTCCTGCCTCATGTGTCACTGCGAGTAGTTAATGCATCGTAATATCGTATTGTTGAGGACAACGTTAAGGGTACCCAAATTCTTAGTCCATCGAAACCCTTTATTTTGACAAGCTATTTTGATATCTTTCTTGAATCAATAGATAAGTTGTTAGCAAATAAAATTCGATTAAGGCTCCATCAAAAATGTTGTATGAATTCACTGTTCTTATTAATCTCAGACATTTCTCATCGACTCCATAAATTATTATACTAGGCTCTCTCTCAATATTGATTTACTTGGCTTTACGGCTTTGGTCGTAAAATGGGCTTCTCCCTTAGTCCCTTTAGTATAGTTGAGTAGTAGTCTTATTCTTTTTTTTTTTTTTTTTTTTTGAGAGAATGTGGGTTTGTTCGCCTCAAAATCGTCTCGGCCGAAATGAGGGTCGAGGGACTTGTGGTTGAATTGTCATTCTTGATACGCAAGCATGCCAACTCGAGGTGAATGACTGAGTGAGGTTTGGATCTGATTTGCACTTGTATTTGACTTCTGAACAAATGATTGTAGGCCAAGGAAGGAACCCTCTCGGTTGTTAGGTTCTAATGTCTTTGTTGCAAGGACTTCAGTTAGGCGTCAATCCTGACTAGGATCTTCGATCATGTTTACTTCTTGAGTGAATTCAAGGGTTCGGTGACAAGTGAGAGATCTATCGGGTGAAGGTACTCACAAATCACAGTGAAGACGAAGGTGAAGTAGACTCGGTTATCAAAGCGTTGTGAGATGATGTGTGTGTTAACAGCGAATCATATTGATCCAATCTAGACTGGCCGAAAGAGATCGACGGACGAGAATTATATGTTATGACTCCTAAGTGCAAAAATTAAAGTGCATAAAAAATAAAAAACAAGGAAGTAAAGAGCTTGAATGTAAAGTACTGAAATGAAAGTAAGAAACTAGAAATGAAATCAAGTTATGAGAATTGAATCTCAACGCAAAATACCTATGAAAGATAGCAAGAGAAAAGTTTGAGTAAAAGTTGTATATTGATTTGTTTGTGTGGTGCAAGACCTTTTACAATGAGTTACAAGGCACTATATATACATATCAAAAACCCTAGCTAACTTGTCATCCAAGAAGTGGAAATTCAAGTAGAATTCATCTCCCTTTTCTAGATTGATTCATTCCTAATGTTATGATTTGGTTGATATATGGAATCTTCACAATTGAAATCTATAATTGACTTGAACTATTTCTTTGTGAGGATTGCTTCCTTGAACGGACTCCTCGGCCGATGTTTGTCAGTTAGGCTTGGCCGAGCACATTTAAACTCCTTCTTGGCCCATTTGTGTAGTCACTCATTTGAACTCGGATTTCCCAACCATGTAACTGTGTGATCCACTTTCATCATCTTTTGGGTCGTTCGACCCAAAATCTCAAATCTCAGTCGAGTGACCAAGAAACTCTGATTTCGATCAACACCTTCATTTCGGTCATACGACCTAAACTCTATATTCTCGATCGACCCAATTAATACTTATTTGGCTAATTTCCTCATCTCAGCTAAATGACTAATTAATTTCATTCTCGGCCGAATGATCGAATGACTTCATTCTTGACCCTGAATTAATCTCGGCCAAAACTCTCTCTCATCCAACAACTAAAGCTGAGTAGGTCGACGTGCAAAAAACAGGTGCAAACAGGGTGTCAATCCATTAATATTGAAAATGAATGTAATATTACAAAGAAACAGCTCATCCAAAACTTGGGCTACGGCAAGATTGAGTTATTCTAGGGAGCCCTATAGGTGAAACCAAAATGAAACAAAATAATCAGGGAGAACCTAATATGCAATATTATCCTAAAGAATTAAGACCAAAGTAACTAGTAACTTGGCACTACTAGGGAGAGTTCCAAAACAACTTAAGAGCTAACCCTAATTTATTCATAAAGCCCTAAGACCGCCCTACACAAAGGGGGCGTCCCCAGAGCACTTGTTAGACCTATCCCAAGAAAGCAAACAAACCCAAGTACGCCAAGCCCTTATTGATTCCCAAGAAACCCAAGTAGAAGAGGCCCAAGTAATCAAAGCTCTATGGTTGACAGCTTCTGCGCCTACCGCTGCAACCCTCGCCGCAACATCTACCTCTGCCACCACCCAATGATCTCACTTAAACAACACCGACATTTTTAGTCAACCATGTCCAGAATGGCATCTCATCGCGCGGCAGGCCTAGCCAACCTAAATGGAGTGTAACTCCCGCCAACTGCCTTTGCACCTTCCTCCATCCTCTAGATGGAGAGTCGCTCCGGCACTGTCCATGGTGTCTCTTGCATGGTGGATCAGTCACCCCTACCTCTTATTTCGTCCAATCCGCTCTACAAAGGTGCGGGTTACAAGTGCGGTGTTTAAAAGCCAAACCAAAGCCACTGACCGCCAGCCATGTGAAACCCAAGGCCATCGTCCCCGCAACGCTAGAATTAAACACGCGCACAACTATAACAAGCAACCCGCCCCAAAAAACACCTTCAAGACCACACCAATTCGCCGATCCTGGCCTGCCGCCGATGTATCAGCCAGCAACCGCTTCGCCGGAAACATCCTCTCAAAGAGGTAACAAGGCTGCTTTACCTTTCGCCGACAAATCCAAAACACCCTCCACAAAGAGAAAGGAAAGAAGGAGAAAGTCGAGGCCAACGCAAGACTCCAAATGGAGATAATGCCATAACCCCGAAAGCCTGCGATTCGCAAACAAAACTCAGACAGTTTTTCGTCCAAGCTAAACCATAGCAAAAGTCCTCATTTTTGAAGTTAAGTAGTTGTGAGTTCAATGTTTTATTTTTATAAAAAGACAATTGTGTTTGTTCGCAACTTTACAGTATTGATTTATTGATTTGAGGCAATTTTAGTCCTTATGTACTGCAGGCATTGATATTTGGTATAATATTTTCGGATTCTAAGTATTTTCGAAATTAGTAACTTGTTTCTTATGTAGATTATTTTCATTTTAAAAGTCAATTAGATGTGGAACTAAAAATACACCACAAATTGACCATTTATTCGAGTTAGTTATTTAATCTCAATTCAGGAGAATGACCAGAATTATAAAGCATTGAAAAAAAAAAACGAGGGATAAAAATGCAAAATTAGAAAGGGAACACTAGGCGATTTGAACAAAATAGAAATAACAAAATTAGAAATAACTATAAATAACTCGAGCCTATAAAATACGGGGCGCGGATCGTTTTATTTTTCACATTTTCAAAATTTAAGCAAAGAAAAAAGAAAATAGAAACCATTTCTCTTCCTTGGTACTCTACTCTGCTTCCGGAGCTACCGCCGGAGAATCATCGGAGGAAGGTGAGTGCTCTTCTCTTCTTCTTCTTCATCAGTTATTTTGGAACCCTAACACTGGTTATCGATTTAAATTCTCACACAGTAGCTACTGCTTGATTTAATTTGTTTCTACTTGAAGACCTAGCTACCTTCATTTCTTCTGAATTTTTCGTTTCGTTTACGCTCTAGAGCTTAATTCAAGTTTGAACATTTACATTCCGGGGTTTTGTTTTGAAGTAGAAAACCCCAACTTCACTTCACTTTAGTTATTTGGGTCTCTTTGCCTTTTCTCTTTTACACTAGAACCGCAGTCAAGTTCTGATCTTTGTGGGTTTGAACTTTGATTAAACTACTTAGAACAATTAGATCAATGGCGGAAACTAGTTCCCCCAATTCTTCTGCTGATGACCTCAAGAACCATGTAATGAAGATTTTCGAGGAAGCCACCAAAGACCGTGAGGACGAGTGCTTGAAAAGAGTATTTGGCACCATTGGGAGGAGCTACAATTCCCTTAACGATTATTCGATTATGTTGTTCAATACTATGGCAGATACCGGCATCATTGACAGAGCTAGAGAGATGTTTAAGCCTGTCTCTGACTTGGGCATTCTGTCTCCAGTGGCTGTCTTCACCATTGTGATTATGCTCTACGCCGGTGAGCGCAAGGCCAAGAGTGCTCTCAAGGTTTTCCAGCACATGATAGCCACTGGTGTCAACCCCGCCTGCTACACTTATGTTCAACTCATCACTGTACTTGCAACAGACTTTTCCAATGTAAAGTTCCTTAGGTATGCCAAGAAGTATTTTCTTGAAATGTTGGATAAGGGGATGAAGCCCAGTCCTACACCCTTCTGGAAGATTATGGAGGCCATTGCCTACCGAGAGCCAGTGGAGAAGGCCAAGGAGTTCCTTGAGCAGATAAAAGCCAAGGGGTTCATGCCTTCTGACAGTGGTTTTCACTACAAAGAAGCCTACCTCGCCAAAGGAATGCAAACACTGAAGATGTATGCTGATCTTGTCCACAATGAGACCATTGACAAGGATGTTAGAAAGTACTTCTACATGTTGCGCGCCTTCACTGGCCACACTGAAAAACTGACGAACAAGATGTACAGTGCTTTGGTAGAGGATGGAAATGTAGACGAGGCCACAGAGTTCTTTAACGAAGTTGAGGAGACGGGTATAGAGCCCATGGTCGTAATCCACACCACTGTTATTGAAGCCTACCTCTCGTTTGGCAAGACCAAGGGTGCTCTGGAGGCATACCAGGCCATGTTAGCTGCTGGGGTTGCCCCCAACTCCTACACTTACACCGTTTTAATCAAGGGACTCAGTGCTGACCCCAACATCTTTGGAGATGCCAAGAAGTATTTGCTCGAGATGATGGACAAGGGGAAGCAGCCCAATGCTGCTACCTTCACTGCGGTGATAGAGGGCTTTGCAAAGCAGGAGGACAAGGCAGCTGAGGAGGAGGGAAAACAGTTTGTGCAGGTAATGATGGATAAAGGGTTTGTGCCTAATGCAAAGGCAATGATGGAGGTTTTAAAGGGTAGACCAACATCGGTAATTAGAAGTGCCATGAGTATTGTCCTTTCCACCTTGAAGCAGTGATGCTCTGGTTCATGGATGTTATACCAGCAAACTTTAGGATTAGGAGGCTTCAGATATGGAGGAGCTAGTGAGAGTAGAAAACTGGTTTTCAGTATAAATTTTGTGCTGTTCTTTATTGTTGTGAATGTTGACATTCAAGTATTCTGGTGCTAATATGAATTTAATGCTACATCTGTAATTGTGCGGTAGGCGTTGTTGATTCACAACACGCTATTAATTTTAATGTTGTATTCATTGATTTTTAGTCTTTTACAACAGTTGTTTTTCATTCCTTTAATCTGTCATGCATGTAGATAGTGTATTGAGATATCAGAACAAATGAAATTGAAACTGGGAGTATTCTTGCATTGGGAAGTTTTTAAAAATATGCATTTTGATAGTTAGCGTGCCAGAGATGTTATTGTCACACGGCACATCTTAATAGCACAGAATCACTATAGATGGACTGAAGCATTGGCTTACCTAACGTAGTTATGGGTTGTCCAAGTCTTTCAGTAGAAATTAGAAATTACACAAGAGTCTCCTTTTGTCCAAGTAAACCTGAGCAGCTATCAATCTTTGAACTTCTAAAAGATGTTTTGACATGAGTCCTAGTCTATTTCGCTGAGAACCTGTGGCTAAAGGAATAATTTCTCCACGTTTCAGGTTTTTCTCCCCCTCGTATACTCCAAGGATGACTACGAGTATATATGTGATGCAGCATCTTTTTTAATTTGCACAACATTAAAAATTTCTCCTATTGCTGGTGCTCAAGTCTTTTGTACATCAAAAACTTTATTTTGACAAGTCCTTGTGATTTCTCCTAAATCATTAGAAATCTGTGGCAGACTGGCAGTAAACATGAAATTTTTTATCCTTCAAAAGAAGCTGCAATTCCACATGCTACAGAGATCTAAATGGTCATTTAATTTTCAGCTAGATTTTTTTACATCCATGAATTTTTCATGTTGATAATGGTGTTTCTTTGTAGTTCTACTGCTGCAAAAAATTTAATTTAACTTATGCAGATTTCACCCGAAGAAGTTTGTGAACTTGTATCAGGTCATAGCTGCTTTATTGTTCTCTAGCTGCATTCAATTTGTACTTTGAACCAAACCTGCATATGCAATAGTGATAAAGATAATCTTGGAAATGCCAGGAAGTTCTATGAATCTTCACTGAAAATATACGACCAAGATTGGATCTTATGGCAGCATTACCATTTATGCAGACCATTAATTGTAAGCTCTCCTCTGGCTTTTCACAAGTATCTAGTATCCAGAAAGCTACAGTTTCCAATTAAAAAAACAGAAATGTTTTCTTTTCAATTTTCAGTAATTCTCTGGTAGTTTTAACATTTGGTTTAGGACATGAAGTGTGAACTGTGGACAAGACGTCTTACTCTCTTATCAGTTATCCATATCATTTGGTGCTACTTTTTTATATACCACTAGTAATTTTTGTATACCAAATTACCAGCACTGTCACTTTGTTGCTGCTTTGATAACAAGATTCATGTGCTTATGCTTTAGTATATATGGCATTTTGTAATCATGTAATTTACTAAGGAACATAATTATCCTCATTAAGTTTGCAGTTTTCAACAGAAACAGCTTCTGTTGCTGCACTTGTGACTAATAGTTTAATATGAATGGTATTCAATTTAGACTTGATAATTAAGATCATCACCCACGATTGGATACAAAGCCGATTGTTTTAGACATTTTAAGTTGCATCAGGTGCCAAAGGAATTGTGTCTGATTGCAAATTGGACGAATGGATTACTACTGGGCGACAATCGGGTACAAGTAACTATTCCGAGTTCAATTAGGAAACTTTTGAAAGCCTGGAAAGGGACTTCCCTTTAATCCTTATTTAAAATCTACCTTTTCCTTAAAGGAATAGGATTTCTCACCATACCTCGTCATTCCTAGCAATTTACAAAATCTTTTCAAGTATTTTCTCCTTGATTCTCAAGGAATAATTAGGTGCTAAGGCTTATAAATAGGGGCTTCATGAGGACAAATTTGTTGTTTCAAATTCATTTCCTGCGACGTGCAACTAAACTACAGTGACGAATCCAATCAATGGCAGACTCTACTTCCCCCTAGCAGCATGCAATGAAGGTTCTTAAGAAGGCGACCAAATACTGTGAGGACAAGGACCTGAAAAGAAATGTTTGACATGAATATTGGGGATTACAACTCCGTTAACGAGTATGCGATTAAGGTGTTCGATGCTATGGCAAATGACACCCTCGCTGAGGAAGCCAAAGAGCTGTTTAAGCCTCGCTCTGAGTCGGAAGTACTGCCTGACGTGGCCATCTACACCATTGTCATTTGGGCCTGCATCTGTTCCAGCAAGATCAAGGTTGCTCACAACGTCTACCTGTATATGATAGCTAGCGGTGTCACCCCCACCTCCTGCACTTACATTATACTCATCAACACACTTGCAAATAACTCATCTTCTTATGTCAATTTTGTTCGGTATGCCAAGAAGTATTTTTTGGAAATGTTGGATAAGGGGATGACGCCTCCTTCATCTTCCTACATGGCCGTCTTCAAAGCCATTGCACGCCAGGAGCCGGTGGTGAAGGCCAAGGAGTTCCTTGAGCAGATACAAGCAAAGGGGTTCAGCCCTAAGTTGGACGTTCCTCACTTTGATGTTGCCTACATGGAAGAAGCAATGAAGGCATTGAAGATGTCTGACGTTCTTATCAACGCTAAGAAGTTGCAAAAACTCTAGCGTAAGTGGAGTGTTGTGCGGAAGCGTCAAACATGTATGAAGTATCAGAAATATGAAAAGATAAATTAATAGAAAAATTCCAGAAGACCAAAGTTTACGTGGTTCACCCCAAAATCAAAGGGTTACATCCACGGGCGGAAATGGTGAGGAGATTCCACTAATATCAAAAGGAGATTACAAGGTGTTTAGCACTCAAACCCAAAACCCGATTACACCCGAATACACTCACGGAAAGAGAAAGACCAAATAGAAGAACAACTACCTCAAATATATTGTCACTCACAAGAACAAAAGCAACAAGGCAAAAGGTAATTTTCTATAGAACCCCAAAACTGAAAAAAGTTGCGGCTTTTTCTTTTCTCTCTCACACCTTAATTGGTGACAGAAAGCATATATTTATCTGTGCATGAGGTATACTCCAAAACCTAACTAATAGAATTAGGTTAATCATGTGGGCTTAGTCCAAAAGATAATTGATGGACTTATTAATTTAAGCCACAAACCAACATGGAGCACCACCCGCAAACCCCTAAGGGATGAGTTTCCGAAGATGTTCAAAGCCTTGAAAGCCGATGGCAATTATGACCAGGCCATGGAGCTCTATAGGCCCGGTTGGGATACAAACACAATTCCAGCGGTCGTACTTCACACCGGTGTTATTGAAGACTGTCTTGCGGCTGGCAATACCGAGTGTGCTCTGAAGGCTTACCGGACCATGTTAGTTACTGGGGTTGCCCTAAACTCCTATACATACACTGTTTTAATTAAGGGACTCACTACTGACCCCAATTTCTGTGGGGATGCCAAGAGGTGCTTGCTTGAGATGATGGAGAGGGGGATGAGACCCAATGCTACTACATACACTGCGGTGATTGAGGGATTTGCGAAGCAGGAGGACAAGGTAGCTGAGGAGGAGGGCAAACAGTTGGTGGAGGTGATGATGGGCAACGGGTTTGTGCCAAATGCAAAGGCCATGATGGAGGTTTTGAAGGGCATTTGGCTCCAAAACCAGTCTAGTGTGCAAACAGTCTCTTTTGAGTGCGCGAGCGTGCCAGCACCGTGCAGTACAGTTGTCGGGGCGTCCCTTGACCTGACTTCTGAATCAAAGGATTAGACCGTCCGATCGACTGGAAATTTTGATATGATGACCGTAGGACTGTTTCGATGACTTTGAGTGGTCACAGATGAAGATCCGACCGTGAAAAGACGATTCGAAAGGGTGATCCGTGAGAATCCAACCGCCAGATTGTCGTATAATTTTGATAAGATGATCCTAAGGCAAACCGTGAGGATCTGACCGTTGGATCAATGTTTAATATCGTTAAGGTTAATTTAGATGCGGATCCAACCGTTGGATCACCGTATAATTAAGATCCGATCGTCAGATCATCGTATAATTGTGTTTTGTGAATTGTGTGCTAAGTTGAGATCGTATGTGATTAGGTGATTGACGGATTTATTTTGGGCAGACGATTGTGATTGTGATTTTGGGCTGTTAAGAAGACGCAGCTAGATTAGAGGTGAGTAAATCTCACGTGGTTCATTTACAAACCGAATTTCTTTATTTCACATTTAATCGTTAAATTGAGAAAAGTGTTTTATGGAAATAAATATTTATTTTAAATAATATGGACTGATTGTCTATGTTCTCTTTTTGCATCTTGTAATATGGGGTTCAGGCTTTATAATATGGACTGATCGTCTATGTTCTCTTTATGTTGTATTCTGCAATTTCATTAATCAAGGCTTGAGGGCAGCCGCACTAACCCCCTTTCAAAAAAAAAAAAAAACAAGATTTTATTATAAAAATGAATTTTTCGATTTTTAATGCATGCGAACTATAGTGGTATTAGTAGTCATTCCTGAGCGGATGACTACGTATATATATATATATATATTTACGTGAAATACATATCTGGATGGTGTGGCATTGAGTGAACAAATAATAGTTATTTCATTTGGATTATTATTTTCAAGTAATTATTATCTGCGGAAATAGAATATGTATTGGACATTTTGTAGTGATACGAGCAATGTGTGTGAGTGGTTTCGTTACTGTTTTGGAGTATGACTTTTCGGAAAACAAAATGTTTTGGGAAATGGTATTTCTATTGTTTTTAAAAGTGTTTGAAGATGTGGGAGTCATAGGTTGTGATTTCTCTTTTTTGTGATCTGAGTAACGTTTTAGGTCCAGTGCGACTCTTTTAAATGTTTTGATGTAAAGGTTAGGTTGGCCTAAGGATCCAAGGTCGCAGGTTGTGACCTCAGGTAAAATATCGGAATCACGTCTTTGGCCGGGTTAGTGATTACGATCAGTTAGAGCTCTAGTCTGTCTGCCAACGTGTCCAGGTTGGACCAAATTTTCATATTGATTTTTTAGGTTAACATTTCCTATGATTTTGTCACGGTGTGACTTGTAAGAGTCATTTTGGTAAAAAGGTGTTGAGTTTTGGATGAATTTATTAGTGTGAGTTTATAATGTCTATAATCAATTTCCTCGTTATTTCTTTTGTTTAAATTTCTATTTATTTTCTTTTTCGTTTATATTGTTTAATATCTCTATTTATTTTCCTTGTTCATTTCTAATATTTGATTTCCCATTTATTTCCCTTTTTCATTTGAGAAATTGTATTCGACAGTTTCATTAATCAAGGCTTGAGGGCAGCCGCACCAGCCCTTTATTCAAAAAATACACACCCCAAACTACTTAATACACATCCCTATTATTTTATATTTCAAATCAGATTTTATAGGTAGGTTAAATGACCAAAATAGACATCTATGTATTAAAAGAATAATAATAATAATAATAATAATAATAATAATAATAATAATCATATCTTCCTTATATTATTCTATAATTATAAACACAATGAATTTCTATACATGGCATCCTCATTTAAAACAAGAATAAAGTTAGAAACCATCTAATTTAAAATTTTCTTAAATGAATTGTAATTAAATGGGGTGAGATACCATGTAATTTAGAATTTCGAAATCAATAGCATTAAATATTTTTAAAATATTTCGCTTTAATCCCACTTTTTAGTTCATTTTTTATTATCTAAAAGTAATTATTAGACAATTTATTATCTAATATAAAACATCACAGGTATAAAACTTTGTAATTGTTAATGTGTTTTACTATCCAATGATAACTTCGTAGTTCCGCCATTGTGGAGAAACTACTGATACAATTTTGGTTGAATGTTCGACTCAAAATTTTATACTTGATCAAAAGGATGTTTAGTGGATGAGAACTCAAATAATATAAAACCTATGTCTAAGCATCTATTTGAACTTTGAAGGAACAATAATGAATCCTTATGGATTTCCTAGCAACTAACAAAAGTAATTAATATGGTTAATTATATATACTAATCAAATGTTAAATAATAGTGTATATCATGATTTTTCAGTTTAAGGATATTTTAGGTAATTTGGGTTGTGTATTTAGTAAAATGTTAGAATGAGAAATTAAATGATAAGTGTACTGAGTAAGGAGTGTGTATTAAGTAATTAGGGGTGTGTATTTAAAACTTCTCTTTTCATTTTATTGTTTGATTTTAATGTAATCTCCTGAACTAAACTATATGCAGGAAGTACTATGATTTTTGATTGTATGCATTTTGGTTATTTCCTGAATTAATTTTCTATGCATGATTAATGGTTTTATTTAGTTTAATTGGAGAGTGCAGTGATGGGTGAGACTTGTAGTAAGTTGAGAAATATTATTATGTATTGTGGTGATAAATACATCTTGTTGAGAGGAAAGATGAGTGATACATTTGATTATTGTTGAGATTTCAAATGATTTGGGTTGTCACGGGGGTAACCTGTATATCCTCTTGATTTTAGATATACTCATTGTGTTGGTTCTTTGTATTGAGTTAGAAAAGTGTTAGTGGTTATTTGGATTATTTACTCATACGAGCTTGCAAAAGCTTACCGAGTTGTTGTCATAACCCGGTGCACTATTCCACGGTGTAGGGGTTATTGTGTAGGTTAGATATTAATTAATCATCATTGAAGCCGAGGTGGACTTTCTGTAATGTGGGCGTAGAAGGGTGCTTATAGTTGTAGTCTTCCGCTGTGTAGTGAGTTGGTGAGTGTGTTTACATATTGAATTGTTATTCAGTTTAATTTGTAAATTTTCTCTAATATAACATGTGGCTCTAAAGTTTGAGTCAGTGTTGTCATTGAGTTCGGTTTGTTTAGTTGCTTTAATTAAACAAAAAAAAAAATTCTAAGTGTTTTCGCGTTTCGAATTTGAATTTATTTATTCAAAATTTGGGGCGTGACATGATGGATAGGGGGTTTGTGCCAAACGCAAAGGCTATGATGGAGGTTCTAAGGGAAGGCCAACAACAGTAAGAAGGGTCATGAACATTGTTCTTTCCAAGTAGAAGGGCTGATGCTTTGCTTCATGGATGTCATACCAGCAGCTTAAATTTGGACGAATATGCAGCTTCTTATTATATAGTTTAGCACATAGGTTGTGGATTGCATTTGTTTTCTGGTACTAGGTTACGTATAGCCCCAATATAGCTATATGTCTTCATATATTATTAGGGCCTTAGGGGCATCAAGTTTTTACATTGTGAATGCATATGCAGACAGTTAATTATCATCTTTTCCTTTCCGAACTTAAGTAACCAACTTAACAAAGTTGAAACGTCAAGTGCAATAACTAAAGAGATAATGAAAGAACAATGGAAGGTTGATTTCACTGAACAAAAATTGATCTAGAGTAGCAATGAATTGATTTTGATATCAGTACATGTACAGGAATAAAAAAGAAAATAGCTAAAACAAGTAACTAAACTCCAAAGAAGTCACAAAAATAGGACTTAAGTAACCAACTTAACAAAGTTGAAAGGTGAATGATTGTTGTTGTGCGAGTGCAGGGGCTTCTACTTCCTCCAATGCAAGATCAAGCCAATCAATATCCTCCAATGCAAGATCAAGCCAATCAATATCCTCGGGCATACCAATACTGCTTTGTGCGTCACCCTCACTAATAATCAACTCATTTTGAAATTGCTGCTCAGGATTAGGACTCTGGTTCAAAGACACAGTCTTTCTAGCCTCATTGGTTGTAAAAGCAGGTTGTGGATCAGCAACTGTCAAAGACTTGGGCTTTTTCCTAGGCTTTGGATGGTGATCATCATCATCCTGAGACTTCCTTCTTTGTCCAGTCTTGTTCTCTCGGAGTCGGCAAATCGCATAATGATCATGAGCGGCAGGACAACTGGATTGATCATCAACACTGGTATACTCCTCCATAATCCAACAACCGTGTTGTTCCGGCACCAGTTTGTTCTCGTACCTCAATTTCGTCTTTCGCCCAATTGGGGTTTCCTGGTTCTTGTCGCCAAAAATGGGTTTGGACGGTTCACCTTGGCTCCATGTGCCCGATGATCCAACCCTTCGACTATGCCGGGTACTAGCATGGCCGCCGCGGGGATTGGCCTTCTTCTTAAGGAGAGTAAAAAAGAAGAGATCTTGTTGTTTGAGATTGGGTCCTCCATAGGCATCCCAAATGATCCAGGGTTCGGCCTCACCGTACAAATCAAACTCAGGAAGTACCAAGGACGGTGTCGCCGAGTTAGGATTGTTCTTGAGGTGGAGGTAGTGCCCAATCAGTTCTTCATCAGTCGGGTGGAATCTCACACCCACAGGAAAACAACGATCCATAACCCTAAATTCCTTTATGGGTTTGAATTAGGGTTTTCTGGATTGGAATTTGGGGATTCCGGGTTAGAGAAACAGAGAATTGAAGCAGAGAAAAACAGAGAGAGGGTTTTCTGGGTTGGAAGAATTTGGGGATTCCGGGTTAGAGAAACAGAGAATTGAAGCAGAGAAAAACAGAGAGAGGGTTTTCTGGGTTGGAAGAATTTGGGGATTCCGGGTTAGAGAATTGAAAGAGAGAGAGAGAGAGAGAGAGAAATTGCAATTGTGAATTGTGAATTGTGAGCGAGTGAAGTGGAATTTTATAGAAAGATTGGAAATATTACCGTTGGTTTGCCGCGTGTGGCGGTTCACGCGGTTTCTCAAATCCAGCAAAACGCTGCGTTTCTTTATTTCTCAAATCCTACCCAAACGAAATGGAAACTTCAAGCCACATATAAAAGAAATTAAGGATAGCTACCATCTGATTATGTAGCAACTTTTATCAACTTGATTGATAGAAGTTGCCATTTCTTCAAATATTTGCATATACTTCGGGAATGGCAACATCTTCCGCCTTAGGCGAGGGATTCATTAAGCACCTATGGTCTTATCATGAACAAATAAAAAAAGAGAAACGAAAACTTATCTGAGTTTGATTATGAAGAATTGAAGATAACAAGATTAGCAATTTCAAGGAAATTTTTATTAATAATTTTAACACCAAAAGAAAAGAAATTAAATCGTATCCTTCTACATATAAAATTTGACTAAAGAATCAAGAAAACAGTAAAGACAAACAAAAGGAAATTACAGTTGGAACGTTGGCAAAATCCAGATTGGTAGTTGATTGCTCATCTTCACTATGGTCGAAGCGTGAGTGATTTGGACCGGTAAAAATATTTTACTTTCAACTTTATACACACCAATTCAAAATCAGTAGGTCTGTCTGCCCCAAGTTGAATACGTATAGGATTAGAATCATGCATGAAGTATATGCAACCCGGTTACCAACACAGAAAATGAAGAGTTATCACCGAGGAAGAGTGCAATATCACCTAATGTGTTTTTCTTGGTCCACTTACAGTTATCAAAATTTAATTGATAAACTTTGAATTTTTCTGTTGTAATCTCGCCGTTAGAGGGAAAATACCTTTGAACCATCAACAATTCTTTCTCATCTGTGTATACTAAATATTTCTTGATGTAGCGATCTGGTAGAATACCGCGTGCAACCAATTCTAGATCAGAATTTCTACTTGGTTCAACCTCAAAAGACAAGAGTTTGCAACTGTTTTGCACACCATAAAATTTATCTTCAAGAAAAATAACTTCCTCAAATCCACGACCACGTATGCTCCCATCAATATAAGTCCATGTTGTGCACAACAATGCAGTCGTTTTATGTAATATTGGATCCACTGACATTGTAGCCTTGCAGACACAATTAATACTCATGCTCTTGCCAATTAAACTGCTT
Organism: Rosa lucieae; assembly: GCA_024704745.1. Lineage (NCBI taxonomy): Eukaryota > Viridiplantae > Streptophyta > Magnoliopsida > Rosales > Rosaceae > Rosa > Rosa lucieae. Next base: position 56,639,803 of record CM045498.1, read on the forward strand.
TATGTGTGGAGGGGGTGGTGGTGGTGCCAATGGAGGAAGGTGAATGATCGAATTTTCTCTCTCTCTTCTCCCTCTAACCCTATAGAACGGATTTACTAGTGTGACTACAAAATTATCCTCCACATATACCAACCATCCTTTTGAAGACCCACAAAATCGTGTATTTGGTACTCTTAATTGCAAATCAAGAAGCCTATTATCCATTATGTTGTAGACTATCCATGTGTCTGCTTTGTCACCGGGAACCAAAAGCATTGGAGGAGTATGACAACTTGCCATTTTAGATCGTTTTTCTTTACTATCTTTTGCTAGGCAATACCATGATTGACAAACCACACTGAATAGTAGATAATCCGCCAGTAACTCTAGTCTCTCTAAAATTAAATCCAATAGGTGTTTAGGCAAGTTTGCCCAATCCCAGAGTGCTATGAAATAAATAATTTTTTTAAGAATTCTATGGAATAGTTAAAGCAAATGGTAGATCCTTCGTCTTTACTGTTAGGAAATCAATCTTCCATATCTTCCTTATTAAGTCTTGAGATCTGCATATAGCTGTAGATTAGCATAACATTAGCTTACCATCTGTAATTGCTGACTAGTAGCTAATTATCCTAGACAGTAGCTATTTCCATACTTGTAAGAATCTCTCTGTACAAATGCTTGTTTCACTATTAATGAAATGTACACATTCTATTCTCACTGTTTTCATCTTTTCATGGTATCAGAGCAGGACTAGATCCTGACTCTTCTTCTTCCCTGCTGCACTCTATCTTCTCGTGCAGCCTAATCTCTAGTCCCTTACCGTTCCGACCAACATGGCTAAAGACGATGTTCCACCATCAAAAGATCACGGCAAATCACATGCCGACTCCTCCAATCCTCCTACATCTGACCTTTCTAATCCTTATTACACCCATCATTCAGATCATCCAGGGGTAGTCCTAGTCTCTAAACCTCTTAATGGAGACAATTATGCCGGTTGGAAAAGGGCTATGACCCTAGCTTTAAACTCCAAGAACAAGCTCGGTTTTATCGACGGCTCAATCAAAGCTCCTTCGAAAGAAGCTGATCCTGAAGGTTATGCGACTTGGTCACGGTGTAATGACATGGTACACTCTTGGATAGTCAATACTCTCAGTTTAGAAATTGCAGACAGCGTCATCTATTATCCTACTGCTCATGAGGTTTGGGAGGACCTTTGTGAGCGATTCTCTCAAAGCAATGCACCTCGCATCTTTGAGATTCAGCGAGACATTGCTTGTCTTCGACAAGAGCAACTCTCTGTCTCGGCCTACTATACGAAATTGAAAGGCTTATGGGATGAATTGGCCACATATTCAGACGCAACATATGGAGCACAGGCAGATCAACAAAAATTAATGCAATTCTTGATGGGTTTGAATGAGACTTACAGTGCAACTCGCGGGCAAATCCTCCTCATGAATCCTCTTCCAACCGTCCGCTGAGCATACGCCGCCGTCACTCAAGAGGAAAAGCAGCGGCTCATCAGCGACTCTCATCCCTCAACCGACCCAAGTTCCAGCGCCGCTATGGCAGTGAGGAATAGCAAGCCCAATCTGACCCAATCAGCGGCTAGAGGAGGACGATTCGAGAGATCCGATCGCCCCAAGCAAATGCGGTTGCAAAGCCAGGTTTGTCTGAAGTTGCTTCCCGCAACTGGATTATCGATAGCGGGGCAACGGATCATATCACTTCATCATCTCAATTTTTGCATAAGAATAAAAATTGCTCTTTACCGCCTGTTTTGTTACCTAGCGGAGACAAAGTTAACATTGTTGCAAAAGGGTCTTTGCCTTTGAATGCCGTATATTATCTACATGATGTGTTATCTGTGCCCAAATTCAAAGTCGATTTACTGTCAGTAAGTCGTCTGACAAGAGGTCTGAATTGTTCAGTGACGTTCTTCCCTTATTGGTGTATTTTGCAGGATCTGGCTATGAAGAGGACGATTGGTTTGGGTAAACAACGTGACGGGCTATACTATTTGGTGGCACTAGCGGCAGAGAAGTCTATGACCAAACATTCCACCAACCGACCAGCCTGCAACCTTACCATCTCATCCACCGATCTTTGGCATAATCGCTTAGGCCATGTATCACCTTTATGTTTAAGTTTCATTGCCAAGAACCTTTTAAATTTATCCATTAAACATAATAATGCTTGCTCCATATGTCCTTTGGCTAAGCAGAGTCGTTTCCCATTCAATACTAGTTCTATTTCTTCTACAAGACCTTTTGAGATCATTCATTGTGATATTTGGGGTCGTTATCGACACCCTTCTCTTTCTGGTGCTTTTTATTTCCTCACTATTGTTGATGACTTTCCACGTTTCACTTGGATTTTTTTAATGCGACACAAAGCTGAAGCCCAACCACTTTTAAAACGCTTCTTTACCTACACTCTCACTCAATTTGAATCTCGCATTAAGACTTTTCGAAGTGACAATGGTAGTGAATTTATCTCGCTTCGTTCTTTCTTCCAAGATAATGGCGTTGTTTTTCAACATTCTTGTGTTTACACGCCCCAACAAAATGGGGTTGTGGAACGCAAACATCGTCATATTCTCCAAGTGGCTCGGGCTTTAAAATTTCAAGCTCATCTTCCTACCCAATTTTGGGGGGAGTGTGTCCTTACTGCTGTCCACATCATCAATCGGTTACCTTCACCCATTCTTTCTTTCAAAACTCCGTTCGAACTCCTTTATTCGAAACCGCCTTCTCTGTCTCATCTCCGAGTTTTTGGGTGCTTAGCCTATGCCACCAATGTTCACCCTTCTCACAAATTTGATCATCGTGCCATACCTTCCATCTTTATTGGTTATCCTGTCGGTCAAAAGGCCTTCAAGTTATTCAATTTATCAGCCAAAAAGATTTTTACTAGCAGGGATGTCAAATTTCATGAAGACATATTCTCATATGCTTCTCCTCGGCCCAGTTTTCTTCCTTCCCCGTTGGCCCACACATCAGGCCCACTTCCATTACTCAACCATCACGCCTCTCTCCTTGACTTCAGTTTCGATGCACCTCAACCCACTGAATCCTCTTCTTCACTTTCAACGCCGACACCCATTCTTCGCACCTATTCTCGTCGCCCTAAAGCGCTGGCCCCGCCCTCTTCTCCACCACCAACCTCTTCCCCCACTATTCCTGTCGTTTCGGCAGATCTTCTAGCACCGTCACCGGCCCAAGAATCCTTCCCAGACTCGCCTCCCTCTCCGCCTGTTCCTCCATCACCGGCGCCGGCATCCTCCCTAGACCCGCCTCCCTTCCCACCCCTCTTCTTCTCTGAACCCGAACCCGACCTTGCTCTAGAACCCGTGCCCGCTCCCGACCCGATTCCCCTTCGTCGCTCAAGTCGCCAGACCGGTCCCCCACCCAGGCTCAACGACTATGTCCGTTCCAATGTTTGCTCCTACCAATCGCCTTCATTACTGCCAGGTCCGACAAAAGGTACACGATATCCGCTCTCTAATTATGTTTCCTATCACCGCTATCAGCCTGCATATCACTCCTTTGTTGCCCAAATCAGTGCTGCCACCTAACCCAGCTCGTATTCGGAGGCTGCTGCTCTTCCCGAATGGCGGGATGCGATGCAATTAGAGTTAGAGGCAGTGCGGGCTAATGGTACCTGGACTCTCACATCTCTTCCCCCTGGCAAGACACCCATTGGCTGCCGTTGGGTTTACAAGATTAAACATAAGTCTGATGGTTCCATCGAGAGGCACAAAGCACGGTTAGTGGCCAAGGGGTTCACCCAATTGGCGGGCGTTGATTATCAAGACACCTTTTCTCCTACTGCTAAGATAATTTCGGTCCGTTGCCTGCTTGCCTTGGCTGCTGCTCGTGGTTGGTCACTTCATCAGTTAGATGTCAACAATGCTTTCCTCCATGGCGACCTTGAAGAAGAGATTTATATGTCTCCACCGCCAGGGCTTAGGAGACAGGGGGAGAAGCACTTGGTCTGTCGATTGCATAAATCATTGTATGGCTTGAAGCAGGCTTCCCGGCAGTGGTTCTCTAAATTCTCAGATGCTATTCGTTCAGCTGGTTTTGTGTAATCGCGAGCTGACTACTCTCTTTTCACTAAGAAACAAGGCAAGTCCTTTACTGCTCTTTTAATATATGTGGATGATATACTGATCACTGGCAATGACCCCACTAGTATTGCTGCAATCAAGAAGTTTTTACATAGCAGTTTCCGTCTTAAAGATCTTGGTGAATTAAAATATTTTCTGGGAATTGAAATTTCTTCTTCTAGAAATGGGATTTTTATTTCTCAGCGTAAGTATGCTCTAGAGATTATCAAAGATGCAGGGCTGTTGGGGGCAGCTCCTATTGATACCCCTATGGAGAAAGGTGTGAAGTTGTCAAACGAGAGCGATTTGCTTAAAGATCCAGGCCGTTATAGAAGATTAGTTGGGAGGTTAATATACTTGACTGTTTCGAGGCCCGACATCACATATCCTGTGCATGTCTTGAGTAGGTTTATGCACCAACCCCGAAAACTTCATATGGAAGCAGCTCTTCGGGTTGTTCGCTATTTGAAGGGTGCACCAAGTCAAGGTCTGTTCTTCTCATCAAACAGTGACTTCAGATTGAGAGCTTACTGTGATTCGGATTGGGCAGGTTGCCCACTCACTAGGAGGTCTACTACGGGTTATTGTATCTTTCTTGGACCTTCATTGATATCTTGGAGATCAAAGCGACAGAAAACGGTTTCACTTTCTTCTGCTGAGGCCGAATACCGTGCAATGACAGGGACCTGCTGCGAATTGACATGGCTCCGTTATCTATTAAAGGACTTAGGACTTTCACATCATGAATCTGCTTTGTTATATTGTGACAACAAGGGTGCCTTACACATTGCAGCCAACCCAGTTTTTCATGAGCGAACTAGGCATATCGAGATGGATTGCCATTACATTAGAGACAAGGTTCAAGATGGATTTGTTTCTACCAGATTTGTTAGTTCTGCACATCAGCTAGCAGATGTGTTAACCAAGCCCTTGGGGAAGGAAATCTTTGTTCCTATGATTCGCAAGTTGGGAGTGCAGGATATCCACTCTCCAACTTGAGGGGGAGTGTTAGGAAATCAATCTTCCATATCTTCCTTATTAAGTCTTGAGATCTGCATATAGCTGTAGATTAGCATAACATTAGCTTACCATCTGTAATTGCTGACTAGTAGCTAATTATCCTAGACAGTAGCTATTTCCATACTTGTAAGAATCTCTCTATACAAATGCTTGTTTCACTATCAATGAAATGTACACATTCTATTCTCACTGTTTTCATCTTTTCATTTACTTATTTGTATCTGTGTACTAGAATATTATAACTCAAAACAATCAAATGCAAAGACATCCCCAAAAGAAAATCATATAAAACACTAACTATCCAATATGCAATAATATTGGAGAGTGGAGACACACACAGTTCAGAACATGGTTATTAAACTCAATTCATGGAAATACTATCAAGAGCCTCATGTAAAAATTAGTAACAAAATAAAACAGATGATAAAGATGAACAAATAATAATGTAGATCTCTAAGAAAAAATACCTCGAAGTGGATCCATAGGTTGACTTGATTGGTTTCCAGTCTCCAGTACACGGAGGTAGAGAAAATAAGGGTTTTAGATTCAAACTTGTGTATTTATAGGATCCATTTGGGTCTAATCTTGTGTTGTGCTTTGAAGGTTTTGAGGTTTGTTTTGGGGTGTCTGTCCCTTTAATTATAAAAATAATTGTATTTCAATTCCTTTTCCTTTTCCTTTTTGGATTGTAAAAACTAAAGACAATTCTAACTAGGAAACAATCTGGTCAAGTCTATTCTCTAGAGTATTGGAGCCTTTGAGGATAGGAAACCGATTGCATATGGCATGGAGACAGTTTCGAGGAAGCATATTTAATATAAAACGATTATTACATGGGAGAATTCCACAAATGGTCACTCAACTATGACTCATTCGACACTTTGGTCACTCAACTTTCAAATATGTCACTTTGGTCACTCAGCTATTACACTGTCAATCAGTACTTTAGTCACTTTGTTAATTTTTTTCATTAAAAAAAATATTTTTTGGGTGACTAAAGTGATTGACAGTGTAATAGTTTAGTGACCAAAGTGATAAATATGAAACTTAAGTGACCATTTGTGGAATTTTCTCTTATTACATAATGTCACACCTTGATAGGAGCATAAGGAGACAGCTTCTATTTGAAGAAAGACGATGTGTTATATCAAAATAAAATATTACTACATGATCGATGTCACATGTAGTTTTGGGATTTAGTCTAAGTCGCATCAACTAGTAAAGTTATGTTAATAGCAGCACAACTAAATTTTGGAGAGTCAAGAACTAACCATAACCAAGTAGTTCGGTAGAGCAGTTGTGTCTTAAAAACTCCTATCAAATTTATTGAATTTTCTATATAGAGTACCAGTTTTTTTTTTTTTAACTTCAAAGGGCACTAGATTCATAATAAAACCATACTCAATTCAAAAGAACCAAATATCTAGGAAATAATAACAACTAACACCAACATTCAGTCTTCAAAATCCATAAAACAAAAAGATTTCTCCATTGCATTTCTTCAAATTGCTACCAAGATGCTTCACAGGTCCTGCACGCTCAAGCCTCGAGGAAGAGATTGCGTCAACTTGTCTGCCTTCTCGAAATCAAACACGCAAATGGTGTAGATCTACTTTGAGCACCAAACCTTGAACCTCACAGCATCATGTCATTCTCTTGAACGTGCATCTTCCTTCCTTCTTACAGTAAGCAGGAAATCCTTGATCTCATGAATTTGCTTCGGCATTGTGTTGGTTACTTAGCCTCAGAGGCTGTGAAACTCAAGAGAGTATTCAGTGCACCGACTTGCACTTACAGTTTTACACCAATAGAAATGAACAACTAGATAACATCAAGTGCTTTTTTTTTTTTTTTTGTTATTAAGAAAAGGTTGCCTATAGATATCAACGGCTCAAAGCTGCTGGAATTGTTAGTTCACTTGCACTGCCGGTGCATAAAAGAATTTTCTGTGAAACTCTCGACACCGCATGTTGTTTTCCGTTGTTTTATTAACTCATTTGAAAATTGTAGTTTAATTAGATTAATATCAAGCTATAGTCTTGATTTATTTCACTTTAATAAGTATTTATTTTACTCAGATGAGTGGCAAATAATAGGGCATATTTTTTAGTTGGCAAAATTTTAAGAACAGTACATGAGGTATGGACCACTGAGAATTAAGGTTTTTATACTTTATAAAACTAAATAATGGTGTCTGAGCTTCAAAACCCGACCCAACATAAGTACATGTCGTCAGTTTGATTGTTAGTCATCTAGGTTTCCGTCACATTTCTAAGGGCAAATTCGTCTCTTCAATGATGTGGAAAAAAAATGGATGTTGTTATGAACACCCAAAAAATTCTCTCTACACCCAATATGCAACACCTCTTCATCATCTTCTCCACCGTTGCCTCCATTACCACCACTATTGCTACCTCATCAACTCCGGCGAAGCACGAGTTGAGCAACCTGTCCAAGAAATTCATAGAGAGCATCATCAATGGAAGAACCAACCCTAATCCCAAATCCTCCTCCGAACTCGATCGGAACTCCTCCTTATCTTCAAAAGTGTAAGGCAGCCAAGGAACTTCAAGAACAGGTGAAGCTTCTGATGGTGGTGGAGACGGCGAAGGTGCATGCTTGATGAAGATCGAGTACGCCGCTGTCGCCCATTCTCTCCCACCCACATCCCTCACTTCATTTCTCCTATCAGAGCTTTGTTCTTCAACATTCTTCTCCGGCAAACAAACAACCCCCACTTCATTCCCCAAACCAAACTCATGCCTCTCACAACTTTCATCAAATAAGTTCTCTACACCTCGATGCCCATCAAAACCTTCTTCCCCAATATTCTTCTCCTCAACTTTTAGATTTTATTTTCTGGAAATTTTATGAAATTGGCGCACTGCAAATAAGACAATGGGAGCTACAAACCCACCACCATGATGATGTTAAGAATTGAGTGTTTGTTTTGTATAAGAACCCTTGATTGAATTGGTGAAGACGGCTATGGAGTTTTTAGAAAACAGGGAGGGAAGGGGGGGGGAGAGAGAGAGAGCTATGGAGTTTCTGGAAAATGGGGAGGGAGGGAGAGTGGAAATACTAAATTACCCTTTGAAAAAAAAATGACATAAGGATTAACGGTGTTATTGACGGCATGTACCAAAAGTGTGTCGGGTTTTTAATCTCAGACACCGTTCTTTAGTTTTGTAAAGTATAAAAACCTTAATTCTCAGTGGTCCATACCTCATGTACTGTTCTTTAAATTTTGCCTTTTTAGTTTTCAAGATCTTAATATTGAAAAGATGATCATGAATATTATATTCTTTGATTGAATTTTATACTTATCCAAATTTGAATAAAAATAAGGACTTTCAATCTTGTGGTATAAATTTTTATTTTTATTTTTCAAATTTTCTAGAAGGAAAAAATGGGAATTAAATATTTACAAAAATTTGAGGAGGTCCATATACGAAATGTGGAGGTATGAGTAGAACCATCCTATTGAAAATCTATAACTCTAAAAACTTTGTATCTAAGTCATTCCAATTCTGGACGACTCTTTAAGACGTCAACTGAATATTCTTTAAGAATGAATTTTTAAATACTCAAAACTATATATTGGTACAAATTTTTGAAAACAGGCTACCACGGGTGTCAAATCCTATAAGAAAATGACTTGAACTCTTGCTCATGTCGATTAGTCAATGTCACTATCGTTCATGTATATATTTATGAACCTTGATCAAACGAGGAGTACTATTTATTCAAATAAAAAAGAGTAAATTACAGAGAGGAAGAACTAAACCAAACCTCTCTCGACAACATTAATAGAAACAGAAATTAGGAAGACCGATTCGGTATTACAAAAACTATGAATGTAGGTTGAGCCAAATCACAACACATTTATTTTCATTCATCAATTATATATCCCTAACAAATTCCTAGCGCCTCTTAACACCCATGTTTCCAAAGAAAGGGAATACATCATGTTTGAGCCCAAAAGTAATTTTGGCAATATCCTTTAAGAGAATTGAGCATAGCGGGCCGATACATGTGGCCCAAAAATGAGCCTCCTTGGGTTTGGATTACAGCTTCGCCCATTCAGGAATCCGTAAGGAAAACGAGCCCTTATAGGATTCAAGTAGCGAAGACCGATTATGAATCTTCAATCAATAATCCTTCTATAGTAAGGAACAGCCAAAGCCCTAAGTATAAATACCAGGTTTCAAGGGTAAACAAAACACAACTCTTCAATCAACTAATCTCTCAGATTATCCAAAGTCTCTCCGAAGCAACCTACCTTCTACCTAGTTGAAACCTGCGAAGCAAGGGTAAGCGAAGCTAAAGTCACGCTTTAGCAAAACTGTGCTTTCTCTTACTTCCCGGTGATTGCTCTGCTCAACTTACAACATTGAGTATCGACTCGGTGACGCAAGAGATCACACCACAAGTCCTTACCCGTAAGCAGGCATGGAACTAAGGGGGTGCTGGGATGTGCTGCAGCACCCCCCATTTTTTTTGAGAAAAAAATATCTTATATATATTTAATGTATACAAGCAAGTAAATGCATGCAGATAGAGGAGAGATTAGAGTTGCATGAGAAAAACAACTATATATGAGTAAATACATGCTAATACAAAAATATTAAAATATTGATACAAGTAAAACCTTGTACTTCCTGATATGACAAAACGTATATTTTGAAAACCGTGACCAATCACAAAGAAAATCAAAAGAAGCTAAGCCGCAAGTCCCAATCTACTAATGAAAAATCAATCAAACTGAAATTTCAGTCAAATCTTGATGCTACAGGCACCGATGCCATGGGTACTGAGGCCTTCTCCAACCGGAAGGGCTAAAAATAGCCCTGGGGCTAAATTTTAGCTCTGAATTCTATACTATTCATCGATGTGACATCAACCATCTCCAACCCGTCAAGGCTAAATTATAGCCCTAAAATATATTTTAACATTTTCCATATGTTATATATATATATATATATATATTCTTATTTTTTATCAGATTTTTACTTATAGTAATTGAAATTATTTTTATAATAAAAAATATCTTTCCAGATTTTTTTTTTTAAGATAATCAAAAATATTTTTAGCTGATTTCGAAATAGAATCAAGAAGGTTGAGGTGATATGTATTTATAGTGTAAATTTTTTAAAAAAAAAAAACCAACTGCTATATGTTTAAAAAAAAAAAAAAAAAAACCAACAACCAGCTGACGTCAGCAACAAGCAGTTGCTAACGTCATGCATATGTCACAGTAGCACCCAATGGTGGGCCTCCCTTTTCTGATCCCTTTGGCCCTAAGGGCTAAAAGGCTAACTTTGGGGCTAAATTTACCCCTCTTTACTCACCTTTAGCCCTAAGTTTTGGCCCTAAGTTTGGTGGGTTGGAGATCATTTGGGCTAAAAAATAGCCTTTTAGCATTTTAGGTTGGTGGGTTGGAGAAGGCCTGAGTAGATGTAGAAGCTAACAGAATAGTTTTGCGACATGAAGCCATTAAATTCATACGAGCTCATCGAAGTCAAAGTACGACAAATAAGCTTTATATGAACTTAGGAAAACTTGACAGCATCATAAGGTAAAATTAGCCCCCTCAACTTAAATTTCTGGTTTCGTCCCGCTCGTAATGCAGAAGTCCTTTTCCGAAAGGCATAGAAAAGAACCTGGTGATGAGGTTGGTGCTCTCCTCGTCCATAGCGTTTGATAAGAAGTAAGGTCAAGGGATGCCCCGACGACTACACTGCACGGTATTGACACGCTCGCGTACTCAAAAGAGACTGTTTGCTAGCCAGACTGGTTTTGGAGCCAAACACATCATAGCAACGGAAGTAGTAGCTGCTGTTCTTGAAGGCAAAAAGATAACGAGACACATAATAGTGATTTCCTTCTCTTCTTCTGGTTCTTTCAATTGTCTTAAAGGAATGGGCTAATCAATGAAAGTGAGAGGTCTGGGGTTATGCGGGGTTTGGCTAGATGATTGAGAGGTTTGGGTTTACAATCATGTTTTGCTCAAGATGATTGTACTGTTCAATGGACATGCAAGTGATGAGGGGATTCTCTTTGGGTTACAGAGAAAAGGAGGTATGAGTTTTGAAATGCCTGCAGTAGCTGTTCAACAACGGAAACCCATTCCTTGGTAAATAAACACAAGTTACTACATCAATATTACTGGCAGGAAACAAAAAACGGAACAAAAGAATGAAGAAAAAAGGAGAATACCCTTTCAAGTAATATAAGCCAACACCACCTAAGAGGTTGCTTGTTACTTAATTAGTTGCTAACTCAAACTCTGTGGCTACTTTACTACTAGTATCAGTACTGAAACAATATGGAAACTGATTTAAGCAAAAACATTTTCCAAACACATCAAATTAAAGCTTAAGTACTCTTAGAGATGACCAAAAAAGTGAGGTTATGGTTCAACGTATTTAAACGGAGTGGTCGACTAGTTATTCTTGTTGTGCTTCTTGGCATCAAGCCTTATTTTTTTTTTCTCCAAGCCCATAGCCTTCTTCCCCTTTTTCTGATTTCCACCGTCACCCAGCTTTCCACAGTTATCATCAGACAAGTTGTTAGAATTAATGCTTTCCTGCTCCATCTGCGAATGTTCTCTAAAGTGCGTTCGCGAAGTGAGTTTGCTGCGAATGTTTGCTAAAGTGAGTTCGCGAGAATGAAGTCACAGCGGGGAAAAGTAGGAAGCGAGTTTGCTGAAAAGTAGTGTTCGCGAATAACATTTTGCGGAATAACTAAGTCTGTTCGCTAAAGGTTGAGTTCGTTCGCTGTCGTGAAACTTGCTGCGGTGAAAGATATTTTACAGCCACTTGCATTACTGTTTGCTCCACTCAAATTTAAGCTAGATATTTTGTATCTAAAATACTTTTAATATAGTTTAATATGCTTTCATCTTAGATATTTTGTAGGTTAATCTTGTACCCTATATAAGGGAAGAGATAGTTGATGTAAAAAAAATGAACAAGTTCAGAAACTCAAGTACACAAGTTTGCTGGGTTAAGTTGATCTGGTCATGCTTCATTTGCTACTGCAAATTAATCAAATCAACAAAGTTGTGGTTTCGATTATATTTTGTTCAAATACAAAGTAGAAGCAACTATCAAAAATATACCAACATGGTATCAGAGCTCTGTTGATCAATATCAACTGGGTCGTATCAACTGTTGAATTAAAAAAAACCAAACACAAGGTACTGATCTGATATGGCTAGTTCAAGCAACTCATCAGAAATCAGAGTTCCAATCTTCAGTGGAGAGAACTTTGACTTCTGGATGATCAAGATGAGAACCATGTTCATCTTACATGAACTATGGAGTTATGTGGATGAAGGCTATACAGTTCCAGAAATTGAAAATATGTCTAATGCTCAAAGAGTGGAGCTGAAGACAAACATAAAGAAAGATGCAAAAGCTCTAGGCATACTGCAAAACTCAGTCTCAGACGAGATCTTTCCTAGAATCTCAAATGAAGAAACAGCCAAAGCAACTTGGGATGTTTTGCTGCTTGAGTTCAAAGGATCAGAAAAGGTTAGAGCTGTTAAACTTCAATCCTTGAGAAGAGATTTTGAGTATACTCGAATGAATGAGACTGAATTGCTAAATGATTACAGTACTAGGCTAACTGATATTGTAAATCAAATGAAAACCCATGGTGAGTCCATTACAGAGAAGAGAATAGTCCAGAAGATCCTAATGAGTCTAAATAGAAAATATGATGCTATAATTTGTATTATAGAGGAGACTAGGGATATGGAAACTGATTAGAGGTTAATGAGTCATGATGAACCATCTGAAAAAGCTTTTCAAACACTTAGTCTTAGCTCAAATTAGAAAAATGATGAGCTATCTAGTTCTAATTCAGGAAAGGGAAATCAAAAGATGAAAAAGAACTTGAAAAACAAAGCAAGAAGTGGGAAGGAAAATCAGATCATTCAGTAAAGAAAAACAATGAAGGAAGTAGCAGTTCAAGTTATTCAAAGTGTTCTATTTGCTCAAAAATGCACAATGGTGAATATTGGTTTAAAGGAAAACCAAAGTGTACAAATTGTAACAGGTTTGGTCATGTCAAGAAGGATTGTAACTACAAAGGCAATCAACAAGCAAACTGCATTGAAGAACAAGGTGATACCAGTGAGAATGTGTGGCTTGTTGATAGTGCTTGTAGTAATCATATGACTGCGAATGCTAATCTTCTGTATGATATTGACTACAACAGCATTACTAAAGTGAAGATGGGAAATGGAATGTTGGTTGACACAAAAGGCAAAGGAAATATTGAGGTGGTAACCAAAAATGGAAAAATATTCATCAAAGATGTAATGTCAGTTCCATATCTTGATTCAAATTTGCTAAGTATTGGTCAACTCATTGAGCACTCATATCACCTACACCTTGGTGACAACACTTGCAAGATCTTCGAGAGAGGGAGCAGCAAGAAACTGATGGTAGAAGTTGAGTTGAAGAGGAACAGAAGTTTTCCTTTGACTCTCAAGTATGCAACAAAGAGTGCAAGAAAAATGGAGCTACAGGATGATCCTTGGCTCTGGCATCGAAGACTTGGACATTTGAATTTTCAAAGTCTCAAGCAACTGCATCAAAATGGAATGGTGCAGGGATTGTCAAAAATCAAAGAAGTTACTGAAGTATGTGAAGGATGTGTACTGGAAAAGCAGCACATTATCTCATTTCCAAAAGGGAAAGCATGGAGAGCCAAAGTTCCACTTGAGTTAGTTCATTCTGATGTGTGTGGTCCAATGAAAACCATAACAGAAGCTAGAAATAGATACTTTCTGACGTTCATTGATTATTCAAGAATGACATGGGTTTATTTCCTAAGGCAGAAGTCTGATATGTTCTTAGTATTCAAGAAGTTTCAAGCAATGGTTGAGAGACAATCTGATCTTAAGATCAAAGTGCTAAGATCAGACAGAGGAGACGAATATACATCAAATGAGTTTGGAAATTTATGTGCAGACATTGGTTTGGAAAGACAACTCACAGTAATCTATACACCGCAACAAAATGGGGTAGCTGAAAGGAAAAACAGAACAATCGTGGAAATGGCAAAGTCAATGCTGCATGACAAGAAGATGCCTCAGAAATTTTAGGCAAAAGCTGTCAACACTGCAGTGCATTTGATGAACAGGCATCCAACAACAGCTGTGCAAGGAATGACACCAATTGAAGCCTGGAGTGGAAGAAAACCAAGTGTTAACCACTTGAGGGTATTTGGTTCAATCTGCTATGCACATATTCCAAAGGAGTTGAGAAGGAAGCTTGATGAATCAAGCAAAAAGTCTATGTTCATGGGATATAGTTCACATACAAAGGGTTATAGGCTCTACAATTTGAAAAAGAAAAAAAATGATTATCTGCAAAGATGTTCTCTTCAGTGAGAAATCATCTTGGGATTGGAATCAAGGTTCAGTCCCGCAACAAGATGTGCAAGATAATGTTGTTCAAAATGAACAAGAGGTTCTAGAACAGTTGGAACTTGATCCACTGCAACAGTCACCGCCTCACAGTCCTCAACAAGCCTCACCAGCACCTTCAAATGCACAATCAACTCCAAGCTCAACACCGATAAGGTTGAGAAGCTTGAATGATGTGTATGAAAGCTGCAATACATGCTTGTTCGAACTCGAAGATTTTGAAGAAGCTGTGAAAGAAGATGAATGGAGAACTGCGATGAAAGAGGAGATCGATGTGATTGTGAAGAACAATACATGGGAGCTGGTTGATAAACCAGATAACAAAGATGTTATTGGTTTAAAGTGGATTTACAAAACCAAGCTAAATGCTGATGGTTCTGTACAAAGAAACAAAGCAAGATTGGTAGCAAAAGGGTACTCGCAGATACCTGGAGTCGATTTCAATGAAACTTTTGCACCAGTAGCAAGGCATGAGACTATAAGAGGTCTAATTTCCATTGCTGCAAGGGCTGGTTTCTACACCAGTTAGACGTAAAGTCTGTATTTCTAAATGGAGTGTTAAAAGAAGAAGTGTTTGTGGAACAACCACAAGGTTTCATCATCAAGGGCAAAGAGCAGACGGTTCACAAACTGAAGAAGGCTCTTTATGGTTTGAAACAAGCCCCAAGAGCTTGGTACAATGAGATCGATTCCTATTTCATAGAAAAAGGGTTTCAAAGGAGTGAAAATGAACCTGCCCTTTACACCAAAACTGAAGGTAAATCAAGCATTCTTATTGTCTCCTTATATGTTGATGATTTGGTATTTACTGGAAGTTGTGAAAAAATGATTTCAAATTTCAAGTCTGATATGATGAAGAAATATGAAATGAGTCATTTGGGAATCATGCATTATTTTCTGGAAATTGAAATAGTTCAATCAGTGGAGGGAATCTTCATTACATAGAAAAAATATGCAAATGCAATTCTAGAGAAGTTCAAGATTTTTGGTTGCAAATCTGTTGCAACACCTCTAGTTGTCAATGAAAAATTTCAAAAAGAAGATGGAAGTGGTAGTGCAGATGAGAGTATATACAGAAGTTTAGTGGGAAGTTTGCTTTACTTGACAGCAACAAGGCCAGATCTTATGTATGCTGCAAGTCTGTTATCCAGATTTATGCACAAGCCAACCAAAGTACACTATGGAGCTGCAAAGATGATCCTGAGATACATTCAAGGTATAATTGACTTTGGAATCATATATGAGAGGAATGTAGAACCAAAACTCTTTGGTTTTTGTGATAGTGATTGGGGAGGCAGTGTAGATGACTTGAAAGTACATCTGGGTATACTTTCACACTTGGAACTGGTGTATTCTCTTGGGCTTCAAAGAAACAAAAATCAGTGGCCCTATACAGCTAAAGCTGATTATGTGTCTGCATCTATAGCTACTTCGCAAGCAATTTGGCTCAGAAGAGTCATTGAAGATTTTGGTGAGAAACAAGAATCTGCAACAACCATTCTCTGCGATAACAAGTCTGCAATTGCCATGAGCAAGAATCCTGTGTATCACAGTAGCGCGAAACACATTGCCTTGAAGTTTCACTATATATATTAGGGATGTAGTTGAATTGAATGAAGTGGATTTGGTCTACTGCAATACTAAAGACCAAGTTGCAGATATCTTCACCAAAGCTTTACCAAGAGAGGGGTTTGAATACCTCAGAGGCCTACTTGAAATGAAGAAGCAAAGCATTAAGAAGCATTAAGAAGCAAAGCATGAAGAAGCAAAGAATTAATGCTTTCCTGCTCCATCTGCGAATGTTCTCTAAAGTGCGTTCGTAAGATGAGTGAGTTAGCGAAGTGAGTTTGCTGCAAATGTTCGCTGAAGTGCGTTCGCAAGAATGAAGTCACCGCTGGGAAAAGTAGGAAGCGAGTTTGCTGAGAAGTAGTGTTCGCGAATAACATTTCGCGGAATAACTAAGTCTGTTCGCTAAAGGTTGAGTCTGTTTGCTGTCTCGAAACTTGCTGCGGTGAAAGATATTTTACAGCCACTTGCATTACTGTTTGCTCCACTCAAATTTAAGCTAGATATTTTGCATCTAAAGTACTTTTAATATAGTTTAATATGCTTTCATCTTAGATATTTTGTAGGTTAATCTTGTACCCTATATAAGGGAAGAGATAGTTGATGTAAAAAAAATGAACAAGTTCAGAAACTCAAGTACACAAGTTTGCTGGGTTAAGTTGATCTGGTCATGCTTCATTTGCTACTGCAAATTAATCAAATCAACAAAGTTGTGGTTTCGATTATATTTTGTTCAAATACAAAGTAGAAGCAACTATCAAAAATATACCAACACAAGTGATTTTCATATTGCTTCTCACTGAAATATGCTCGGCAAGACTTGCAAAGGATTTGGTGATCCTGCATACCAACACAAGAACATATAACTTAACATGCGCACCTGCTTAACAATAAGGCATACAATTTCACACCAATCATCAATACAATTTTCACACCAATCATCAACAATCAGTGCGCTATTACTTTATATATTGAACATATCTCAAATAGTGACCTATTCATTGGAGAAGAAATGGGGCGAATGAACGAGTCCTAAAGAGGACTTGGGAGTTTTTTTCCTATAGCATTTGCTAACATCCGTTTCTAGAGTAGGATTCCATCAAAACTCTAATTTTTGAACAATTATTGTTCGTGATAAAAAAATTTGTGGTCGCGTACATTAAATTTAGGGGCTGTGACCACTTACCCAATTTTTGGCCAAAAATTACCCACTTACTCCACCAAGAGTTGTTTAACCCCATTTACCCAATTTAACAGTGTTTGACAGTATTGCCCTCATTTTAATTAACAAATTACACTCATATCTCTCTCTCCTCCCCCTTATCGATTTCTCTCTCTCTCTCTGAGCCACCACGCCCACCACTCCACCGTCGATGTCGGCGTCCACCGCCGCCGCTCTGTCCCACCGTCGGACCACCAGAGGATGATGCCATCTAATTCCACGATCCCAACCCCTCTGGGCTTCGCCGGTTTTGTTCGTCAGTTGTCCGGGAAGCTCCGAAGATCCACACGGGAATAGGGTCTGGGCTTCGCTTGCAGGTCTCGGACGACGTCAAAACTGTGGTCTATTGGGGGGTAATAGACAGATTATTGCCCCCCACTAATTTCTTAACTGTGGTTAATTAATCACTGAAATTAGAGTTTTGATAAGTCTTATGTTGTTTTGAGTTTATTAAAGTACAATAATCTGTCAATGATAGTTAAGTGAAGGGTTCTGACTTCGTATGAAGACATTATTTGGGGGCAGTAATGTGTCTACTGCCCCCCACTAAACCATTAAAACTTGCACCAGTTTCAAGGATTCACAGTGTATTGCACTTTATCACAAACAAAACCAAAATGATCATTTTATAATCAACAAGAGATGATTACTGTCTCCTAAGAAAGACATTATTGGGTGGCACTAATGTGTCTACTGCCCCCCAATAGACCATCAAACATTACACCGCTTCCTATGTTTCACAGATTATAGAAGTTATTCACACTCAAAACAATAGATAATGTCTAAAAACACACATTATGAGGGTCAATATTCTGTCTACTGCCCCCCAGTAGACTGACACAAACCACACAATTTTTTTCATTTATCGACTACTGCAATTTAACACTACATTTACTTTAGAATAGCAGTTTTCAGTCCGTCAATAAATAAAACAGTCATCATTGGCCCCCAATACAAAGTCTACTGGGGGGCACTAATGTTACAACTTTTATGGTTATGACTGCACAATAGCAGATAGTAGTTTTCAGTCCGTCGTCGATTCCTTCAGAAGGTCAAACCTGGCCTTGCCGAGCTTCTCAGCGACGAGGACAGTCGGCTTGGTGTCGAGCCTGGCAGTGGAGAGCACGACGACGAGTTTCGGCGCTGCGATGGCGAGAGCAGGCGTCATGGGCGACCTGCTGGAGGGATGGAGGGAGGGAGAGAGAAATCCAATGTCGTCTGGAGAGAGAGAGAGAGAGAGAGAGAGAGAGAGAGAGAGAGAGAGAGAGAGGTGAGGGGAGAGAGGGCAAAAAAGTCCCAAAAATAAATAAAAAGAAGAAAAAAAGAATTAATTGGGTAAAGGGGAAATAATCACTTAGAGTGTTTTGGGTAAACGAGGTTAAAAAACAGTTAGTGGAGCAAGTGGGCAAATTTTAAGCTAAAATTGGGTAAATGAGCATTTTCCCTTAAATTTAATATTAAGAGTTGAAATTAAAAAAAAAAATTATTTTAATATCAATTCTTGAAATTACTTACAAGAGTAGGTAACTGCCAAATTATTGGTCGCATGATGGGGATTGAGACCAACTAATCTAAGAACTCTCATGGTCTAGTCGTTAGTGAGGACTGAGGATATGACCCTATAATCCTCCATTTCACGTGACACCCACGAACGTTTTTGAATTTTGAAAACAAATCACTAAGTCGGTCTATAATACTCAATTCACCTTTTTGAATACTTAAAAAGCTAAATACATCTCCTTAATTTTATCAAAACACTCAATCTATATCTTTAACAATTTGTTGTTCTTTTTTTTTTTTCTCTTTTTTGTTCCTTTTTTGTTTTGTTTTTTGTTTTTTTATCTCTATCTGTTCAATCACAAAGAATTTTGATTAGAGCAATAACTTTTCATCTTCTTTGTGAATTTCAAAGGAGGTACCATAGTTAAGAGAACATAGTTAATCTATTTTGTTGTGTACAAGTTGATCAATCAACAATTGCTATAGGGGAACAATTTGGTAAGTTTGTGGAAGTTATGGAGCCAGGATGTCATTCCCTTCCTTGGTTTCTTGGGCATCAGGTTGTTGGTCATCTCTCTCACTGTTTGCAACAATTGGCTGTCCGGTGTGAGGCCAAGACAAAAGGATAATATCTTTGTCAAGTTAGATGTATCTATGAATTTCATAAAAAGGACTTTTAATCAGAAACAATAACATATTCAAAATTTCTACAAATATATGATCTCGTATCCAAGCATGAGAGATTGAAGGGAGAATATATTTTAAAAGTAAAAAAGAAAAATTGATGAAGTTCGTCGTGGAGGTAAGAAGAATTTATGTTTCTTTTTTATTTTTCTCTCTCTGTTGTTATCTGTCTTTTCATATATATGAATTGACAAAATCCACTAACAATTGAAAAAAAATAGAGGTCTAAATATTATATTTGGAAATCTAACTAAAACCACTCTATCAAATGACAAATTTCACTGTTAGCGGAAAAAAATTACAAATTTCACTTGCAACCTCTCTCTTCCTCCCCTTGATTTGGCGATCTCTCTCTCTCTCTCATATCTAGCTCGTCGGTAAGGCAACATGCCCAATAGCAACCCCACAACATAGTCTTGCACCCACCCTTCTTCAAAATCTTACCACAACACTTGCACCTCCGATCACCGTACAAGGGCGGCGGGACAGTTGTGGCCTGTGAGGAGCATTTGTGGATTTTCTTCCTAATATGGAGTTATTTTGAATAAAAATTAGGGAGTAACCGTTTCACATATCACAACCTCCCCAAATCCCCAATTTAGACTTTTACCAATAACCTAAAAAAGAAAAGAAAAAAAAATAGAGGGGGTTATTTAGGATTTTAAGATAATGACACAAATACGAGCCCGTCTTCCATATAATATACTAGCAGAGCCCACCTACTATGTGTGTGGAGAGAAGTTAAAGGTAGTGAAAAAAACTTTCCGTACAACTACCACATTTTTTGCTTAAAAATTTTTTTTCTTTTTATTTTACAATTTATCATATCATCTTTATTGACTAATTATATTTCATGGTTTGTTAATATATATCTTATATAATTAAGCCAATTCTCAAATAAATGGTTAAATTTTTGAACTACCATATTTGTTCTCACATAATATAGATATTAATAAATAAATTATTTATATATGAGGATAAAATAGTCAATTAACTATGTCATATTTTAAAAATTAGTAAAAAATTAAATTGGTAAAAAATTTCTGTTTTGGAGAATAAACTCTCTTATTTTAATAATAGTATTTGACATTTGTTGAAATTGGACAAAAAGGAAAAAAAAGCTCCCCCATTTCTGTTCCTTGGTTGTCTCCTCTCAAGTTTCTGCAGAGCTTATATCGCCGGGAATCACCAGAGAAAGGTGAGTGTTCTTCTGTTATCATCATCTCCTTTGTAAACCCATTTTATTGCTTTAAATTCTGACTCAGTAGCTACTTAATTTGTTCTAAGTGGAAAGCATGGTTGCCTGCCCTGACTTTTCCTTTCCTGTTCTACACTCGGTTTTCAGTAAATTTCTGATTTTAGAGTAGCAGCAAAACCCTAAATTCACTTGGGCCTTTTTTTATTTTCTACTCGATCATTAGTCCAGTTCTAGGTTTTGGTTAAACTAAAGTGAAGGTGAAGGAACTAACAATCAAAGCAATGGCGGAGACTGAAGTCAAGTCCAATTCTTGTGCGGATGACCTCGAGAAACATGTAATGAAGGTTTCCGAGGAGGTCACCAAAGACTGTGAGGACAAGGAATTAAATGAGATATTTGACTTGATTAGGAACTATGCCGACCTTAACGAGTATGCAATTTTGGTGTTCAATTGTATGGCAAATAAGAAGCTTATTGAGGAAGCTACTTTAAGCCTCGCTCTGAGTCTGCGTCGACGGCACATGATAGCCAGCGGTGTCGCCCCCACCTCCTGCACTTTCACTACACACTTGCAAAAAACTCATCTTCTGATGTCAGTTTTGTTGGGTATGCCAAGAAGTATTTTTTGGAAATGTTGGAGAAGGGGATGAAGCCTTATCACACCTCCTACATGGCCGTGTTCAAATCCATCGCTTGCCGTGAGTCGGTGGAGAAGGTCAGGGAGTTCTCTCAGCAGACACAAGCAAGGGGGTTCATCCCTCACCCCAATGTTCCTTGTTTTGGAGAAGCCAACCTCACAGAAGCAATCAATGCAATGAAGTTGCTTGATGATCTCGTCAACAAGACCACTGACAAGGAGATGCAAAAAGTCTTCCGCAATTGGCACCCCACCCACCTCAAGAAATAGGGGGCGAAGATGTTTTATGCTTTGATAGCGGGTGCCAATGCAAGCCTGGTCAGGGAGCTCTGCGAGCAAAATTCTGAGACGGGTATATATCCCACTGTCATGTTTCACACTTTTGTTATTGAAGACTACCTCAAGGCTGGCAAGACTAAGGGTGCTCTGGAGGCGTACAGGGGCATGCTAGCTTCTGGGGTTGCCCCAAACTCCTAGACTTACCGAGTTTTAATCAAGGGACTCGCCGCTGACCCCCACTTTGTTGAAGATGCCAAGTAGTGCTTGCTTGAGATGATGGACAAGGGAATGAGGCCCAATGCTGCTACCTACACTGCAGTCATAGAAGGGTTTGCAAGGCAAGAGGACAAGGAAGCCGAGGAGGAAGGTAAACAGTTGGTGGAGGTCATGATGGGTAAGGGGTTTGAGCCAAATGTAAAGGATATGATGGAGGTTTTAAAGGGAAGACCAAAAGGTATTATAAGAAGGGTCATCAGCATTGTTCTTTCCAAGTTGAAGGGCTGATGCTTTGGTTCATCGATGTATGAGCTTCTTTAGGATTAGGATGTTTCAGATATATGGTAGCTGGTAAGAGTAGGAAACTAGGAATCCTGTAGGATTGAGTTTCAACAGGGGATTTAGTGCTGTTGTCTATCATTGTGAATGCTGACCACGAAGAACAAAATCATATAGGTTCCATGTGGTACTTGGTGCTTTCCTCTCTGACGGTGAATGTTGGTTGACATCAAAATATATTGTGGTGCTAATTCCTTTAATTTATATTTCTTCTATCCTGCAATTTTTTTTTTTTTTTTACTTTACTTTTAGCCACATGAAAATATCTGCTGTTGGTAGGTTGGGCAAACAATCTGAAACTACAATTATGCTAGATTTACAGGTTAGAACAGGAAAAAAAAAAATTCTGATTGAGGAAACAAAAAGAGACTTGAAACTTGGATTTCAGTACAAGAGTTCTTGTGGTTGTGTCTTCTCTGCAGTTTGTAGTTTTAATTCCTTGTGCGTCCTTCTCTTCTTGAAACTTAACGACACCTTCCTGGTAATGTGTTCAATTAGTTTATTGGTTACATGACTTCATTTCAGTCAAAGGAATAATAATCCCAGTGGTTTAAGTAAAGTTGTCTGTTTAAGTCAGGTAAACGGGATTCTACTAATTGTCTTTGTGCTTTACTTTGATATGAGAGAGTCTGCTTCTGTCTCCTTTTGTATCCAGTCCATTTAAGGTCAGATTTATTGATTTCCTTCTCTTATTTGACCATTTGTGATTGAATTCAAAACCAATCTTTTGTTTGTTAAATGTGAAAGTGTTCAATATCTCGCAAGAAGGTTTGTGTAATTTGATGCTAAGCTTTTTATTATTTAATTTTCATATATATATATATATATATATATATATTTTGTCTATGTGGTTTACTCGTGGCTGATTCATTAACACACTTGTTAGTAATTTTAATATTCAATATCGTTGACTGTTTGACAACAGTTGTTTTTAATACCTTTAAGTTTTGCATGTAAATTGGGCAAGGTATATACAGAAGTGTATTCAGAAGTCAAAACAGATGCATGAAGTTGAAAATGGGGGTATTTTTGCATATAAGAGGATGTCTAACAATTTTCAATAATAAGTATTAAGTTGTACGTGGCTTGAGAAATTATGATTCTTTGTTGCTTGATCATCTGGAGACCATGAGTTGGAGGGAATAATTCATCATGTTCATGGCGTAGCAAAAACTCGTATTTGAGTCAACACCATCTTGCTGGGCTAGTAGCTGCTAATGACATCAAATGCATGTTAGATGTGAGGATTTACAGAATAGTATTAACTTTGTCAAAGCTTTTACTTTTCTCTGCCATACGATTCAATAAGTATGGTTGAATCTTTTTTTATTCTGTTTAGATTAAATTTCATATGAGGTAGTTATTATATGTTGTCGTCTTGTCGAGCACTGTCACTCAAGAGGTATATGGATCAGGATTATGCATCAAGACATCAAAGGATCGGATCGCTTGGATTAATGAGGCATATTAAAACTGAATTAATATAGAGGATCAGATCTGTTATAGAGTCATTGACATTCTGCAGGAAGGACAAAATGATGATGGTTGATCCAAGAAGATGATAGATTCTCAAGGCAGCTTTACATGTGCGCATTGGATTGATGATGCTTTGCTTCATCGTTTTTATGCCAGCAGCTCTGAGATTAGTTGGTTTCATATAGGGGAGTAGTGTGACTGCTGACATTAAAGTAGAAAAGCATGTAGGATTGGGTTTCAATCCTGCACTGCACCAGCAAGAAAAAAGTTGTGACTTATCTCTGATCTTGGTTGTAAGATTATTAAGTTCTACGGTAATATTTCCTCTTTTCAAGCTTTTGCTGTCTAGAAAACTGCGACTTCCGTTTTACAGAACTTTTGTAGTTTTATTTCCTTCTGTTAATGAACATTGTAATGGCACATGAGTTGTGGACAGCACTTGTTTTCTGGTACTTCTCTATGTAGTCTGTGCCACCACCATTTTTGTGTTGCTTTCTTTACTACCACTTTCATTTTGTTGCTGCATTCGTTGCAAGAATCGGTGCTCAATGTTTAGTATCACGTTTTCTTATTCGTATACTTTACTGATGAATTAACTTTTACTCTGTAATTTACAGTTAGGAATATCAGAAACAGCTTCTCCTGCTGCACTTTTGAGTCCAAATATGATCCTAAAAGAGGCACTGCAATTTGTTACCCGAGATTTGTGATGGTTCTGAGAAAATCTTCACCTAAAGTACTCGTATAGAAAGTAGTAATTAAGCTAGGCTATATATGGTCCAATACATGTTTTCAGATATTATTAGGGCCTTGGGGCATTAAGTTTTGCATATGCAGACATTTATGGTATAAAAGGTCACTGGCTTTGAAAGAAGAGCTTTCAAGAGAGTTTTTACTTTTCCTTTTTCTAAAAAATAAAAATAAAAATAAAAATAATATTAATCAACCACTTTTTCATGTAGTACAACTCCATAATTATAATTATTTTATTACTAAATGTGCCTTTTTAAAGTGAATGAAAAAAGATTAATAAAGATACGGTGTTATTATTGGATTTCCAATTTTGGTATCAATGTGGTCGAGCTAGGAGAAATATTTGAAACGATAGCAAATGCATGGATGAGGCCATGAGGGAGCTACATATCTTTAAGGCGCCTCCAACAATCGGCGGGGAAATTTTGTGTTATATATGGTAATCTTTCTGATAGCCGAATTATATGCGGAACTTTCATATTTGTGAAAAAAAAAAAGAGTAAAGGGTAGGTTTCTAATATTATGCCTCTTTGATTACTTGGCTCAAATGCGATTTTCTTTCTCGAGGCACATTCAAATTAAATTTCGATGGCTTTGTTCATCATAGTGGTGTAGCTGCTATAGGTTTCATTTTTGGATAATAGCAGCTATATGTGAATATGAATAGTAATGATTATTGATACTTTCATGTACAAATTAACATATTAGAGTTTCTTTGTTAGCTAAGATGTTAAAGTACGATTGGGTAGTTAGATCAATCTAATAGTTCGACGGCCCTGCTTAAAATTTTTTTTTTTATAGAGAAAGGAGGTCAGCCTTTATTGAGATGTAGAAAATTTACGGATTACAAGTTTCAGCTGCTAATGTAGTCTGTAAAAAAGAAGGTGCAGAAAAATAAAAAACCTCATTTGGAATTGAGATACAAGATGCTGCCATAAGATGAGCAACCTTATTTGCATCCCTTTTGGTGTGAACGACTCGTAGATTTGGGTTAGCAGCCAACAATACACCCAAATCTTCATATATACGTCCCAAGATTGACGTATTAGTTCCATCCTGATTAACCAACTGCTGCTGCACTAACAGTGAGTCAGTTTCGACAATAGCAGGCAGGAAAGCTTGCTCCACCGCAAAGTTCACAGCCTGCTTACAGGCCTCTACCTCAGCATGCTCTGGAGAAAGCATTCCAAACAGTGGCTTACCACCACCAGCATGCATAGTGCCTTGCCAATCCCTTACAACAAAGCCCCCACTTCCTGTCTTAGTGACATGGTGATAGGAACCATCAACATTAATCTTGAACCAACCAATTGGAGGTGCTGACCAACGATTCACCCTCATATCCCTAGTTCTCACTCACCTGGTTTGAAGGCATGAAACCTGAAATCCTGTAGCCTAGAAACCGTCTTGATCAAAACATCATTAACCTGACTAATTTTACCATCCCAAACTCGACAGTTTCATTCTTTCCAGACACCCTATAGCAAATACACTAACTCACCCAAACTTTTCAAAGAAAGTTCACTTGCACAAGCACACAACCACTCCAACATATTATGGTTAGCACAATGGGGATTGTAGCAAACCTGAAATACCACAGCATTGGATTGCAGCAGCTGCCTCGTGAAGGAACAGTCCCGACAAATATGAAGAGTAGATTCCACTGCCATAGAACACAAAGGACAGATCACTGTCTCTAACTCAACCCTTTTCGAAGCTAGTCTCTCCCTTGAAGGTAAAATATCATGACACACTCTCCAAATGTGTACCTTGGCCGAGTTAGGTATATCCACCTTCCACAATTTCTTCCAAAACATTACACCCACTGACAGATCAAATGGCCTTTTAGAAGAAGATGCAGAAAAAGAAAATTGATAAGCAGTTTTTACTGTAAACTTACCAGTCTTCTCTAGTCTCCACGTCACTCTATCATGCACATCCCTAGTAGACAAAGGGATTGAGAGTATTGCTTCAGCTTCTACCATTGGGAAAGTGCCACGGATCAATATGTCATTCCATACACCAGTTTGACTCATCAGCTCACTCACCCAAGTAATATTACCAGCTGCACTATGTCCTTCTTGAGGCATACAATTCGGCACTCCTAGAATCCAAGAATCAGTCCATATCTTCATATTAGTGCCGGAACCAATCTGCCAGTATGTGCCTTTCCTTAATAACTCACGTGTGCCAAAAATACTTCTCCAAGAGTATGAAGGAGAAGGATGAGGTTCAACATTCCAAAAAGAATCATGTGGAAAATATTTAGCTTTAAATAGCCGTGCACACAAAGACTGCGGATTATTAATCACATGCCATGCTTGTTTTGCTAACATGGCTGCATTGAACTCAGATAAACTTCGAAACCCTAAACCTCCTTCCTCTTTAGGATTACAAAGAGCCTTCCATGTCTTCCAATGGATTTTTCTTTTGTCAAGAGTACTCCCCCACCAAAATCTTGCACACATCTGTTCCAAATCCTCGCAAAAATTCTTTGTCAATTGGAACACACTCATAGCATAAGTAGGTAGAGCCTGTGCCACCACCCTAATGAGAATGTCACGGCCTGCACCACTTAATAACTTCCCTTGCCAATTGGCTACCTTCTTGGCTAGATTCTCCATAATGTATTGAAAAGTAGTCGTTTTTTCCCTCCCCACATAAGTAAGTAAACCTAAATATTTCTCATGTGAATCAACTATCTCAACACCCAACAAACTAGCAACCTCATCTTGCATAGACGCTGTAACATTTTTGCTAAAAACCACTGAACTTTTATCAAAGTTCACCAACTGGCCAGAAGCTCTCCCATAAGTCTCAATAACATCTTGTATCTGATAACAAGATTCCAACGAGGCTGACGCATAAAGCATACTGTTGTCAGCAAATAACAAATGGCTTACCGAAGGAGCATCACTACAAATCTCGATACCAGACAAGAGACCAATACTCTGTTTCTGTTGGAGCAAAGCAGAAAGACCTTCAGCACCAATGAGAAATAAATATGGAGATAGAGGATCTCCTTGCCTCAATCCACTTTTGGGGATCACAATACCACGAGGTTTACCACGTAGCAGGAATGAATATCGATCAGAGCAAACGCATTGCATAACCATGTCAATCCATACAGAAGCAAAACCGAATCTCTCCATTACTTTTCGAAGAAAAGTCCACTCCATTTTGTCATAGGCTTTACTTAAATCCAATTTCAAAGCCATCCAACCTTCATTCCCGTCCTTTTTGTTGTGTACAAAGTGAGCTAACTCATTGGCAACTAGGATATTGTCTGTGATCAGCCTGCCTGGAACAAAGGCACTTTGAAAAGGAGAAATCAATTTCGGCAAAATAACTTACAGTCTGTTAGCAATAACTTTCGAGCTAATCTTGTAGATAACATTACACAATGCTATTGGCCTCAAATCAGACATATGTTCTGGATTAGATACCTTTGGGATTAGACAAATATGAGTGAAATTTATTTATCTAAGAAGCTGACCGGACTGTAAAAAGCTCCTCACTGCTTCAGTAACATCTTCCCCAATGGTGTCCCAGTAATGTTGGAAAAACAATGGAGGCATCCCATCAGGTCCGGGTGATTTAGTCGGATACATCTGAAAGAGGGCACATCTTACTTCCTCTAAAGAATACTCCACACATAACTGTTCATTCATCTCCCGAGACACACATGGTTGAATTGCTTCCAACGTAATGTGCATAGCCTCCAAATCAATATGAGAAGCAGTAAACATAGAATTAAAATATGAGGTGACAATTCGTTCCATACCTTCATCATCCTCACACCATTCTCCGTTCTCATCAAACAAACCATTCAAGGTATTTTTCCTCCTCCTATTAGCTGCCTTTCTATGAAAGTAACCAGTATTTCTATCACCTTCTTTCATCCATGTAACTTTGGATCGTTGCTTCCAAAAAGACTCCTCTTTAGATAGTAAGGCCTGAAGTTTCTCCATCAACTGCTTCTTCTCAGCCAGTACATCATCAGTAATAGTGACATCAATAAGCTTATCCATTCTTGCCCTAATACCCAACATCTGCAGCTGCCTTCCTTTAAAAGTCTTTTTCTGCCATTTATCCAACACCATTCTTGTGTGAATAATCTTCTTTGCAACTAGAAACATGGGAGGTCCTGACACATCATTCTTCCACGCCTCAGATACAACATCGTCACACTCACTGTGCTGCAACCAGTAAGCCTCAAATTTAAAACGGTGGTGTCTTGGTCTTTTTAGCAGAGGTATCATACTAGCGTACAAAAGTATTGGGATGTGATCGGAATCGCTAAGGGGAAGATGTTTCAGCCTTGCAAACCCGAAATGTCACACCATGATTCCGTGCACACAGCTCTGTCAAGTTGGAGTTGAGTTACAGAGTTCCACCAGGTCGACTGCGGTCCTTGGAAACCCAGATCAAGCAGTCCACAGTAACCTAACGCTTCCCTGAACCCTCTCATTTGCCTTTCTGCCCTAGCAGGGCCATCTTTCTTTTCGTCATTATTCAGAATTTTATTAAAATCTCCAATGACAACCCAAGGCAGAGAATCAAGGTCACCTAGATCACGTAATAGTTGCCATGATCGATCCCTTTCTGACGTTCTGGAATAGCCATAGAAGCCTGTAAGACGCCATCTAGGGTTACTAGGTCCTCCTTCAACCACTATGTCGATATGGTGAGGAGAAAAAGTGCCGACCTGAACCTTCACATCCTCCGTCCAAAACATCCCCAGTCCACCGAACTGACCATCACTCAAAACCTCCTTTGAGTGCGCAAACCCTAACGCCAACTGGAGTGCTTTAAAATCAGTTAAGCTTCTGATCTTGGTTTCGCACAAAAAAATGATCTGAGGCCTATTTTGAGAGACAAGGTCCTTCAAAGCCCGAGTTGTTGTGTCGCTGCAGATTCCCCTGCAGTTCCAGCTAAGTATTTCCATATCCATGGTAGATCGGATCTTGCTTTCTAGGAACCCAGAAAGTAAACCCTAGCGGAGGCTAGGTCAGAAAGAGAGCTATCAATATAACTTTATTTTGCTTAAAATTTTTTAGTGTAATGTTGATTGGTTCTTCAATATAAATCTTCTCGTCTCTTATTATCTTTTATAATGGTGATGAGGATTTCGTGAGGACTTTTATATCAATGGTATTATTCTTGTAGAATTAATTTTTACATTAAAATCGAGATCACTCATCAAACTGTTAATTTGAAAATCGCCGTGAAGTCCTCATTTTGAAGTCATCACTCAAACCTTCCGTCTTATTATATTAGTCCTTAATATTTACTTATTACCTTTCACAGTAGGCTCTGGTTTTCTCATTTTAAAATTTGAAATTTTCCAAATTAAAGGAACACTCCTCCATTTCTCCTCCTCTGTTTTTACTCTAC
Organism: Rosa lucieae; assembly: GCA_024704745.1. Classification (NCBI taxonomy): domain Eukaryota; kingdom Viridiplantae; phylum Streptophyta; class Magnoliopsida; order Rosales; family Rosaceae; genus Rosa; species Rosa lucieae. Next base: position 56,669,628 of record CM045498.1, read on the forward strand.
TCTCCTCAAGCGAACCCAAAATTCCTGAAGAGCAACCGCCGGAAACCGTCACAGAGAGGTGAGTGAGCTTCTCTTCTTCTGTTATCATCTTCGTCTCATTATAGAAACCCTAACACAGGTTATTGACCCAATTCTCTTGTAGAAGTAGCTACTGTTTAATTAGTTTGTATTGAATAGAAAACCCAATTTCATTAGCTACTGGTTTTCAAGTAAAGTTTTGATCTTTACACTCCGGCGGTGGTAGATTAATGTTTATTTCAAAGTAGAAAACCCTAATTGTACTCGGCTGATTTGGATCTATTTCCTTTTCTCGATCCAACAACCAAATCAATGGGGGACACTGCTTGCCCCAATTCTTGTGCTGATGACCTCAAGAAACATGTAGTGGAGGTTTTTGAGGAGGCCACCAAAGACTCTGAGGACATTGTTTTGCCACCAAAATTTTCCATGATTCGCAACTATGATGACCTTAACGAATATGCTATTCAAATATTCAATTCTATGGCAAACGACGACCTCCTCGACGAAGCCAAAGAGCTCTTTAAGCCTCTCTCTGACCAGGGCATACTGCCTGACGTGGCTGTCCTCACCATTGTCATCGGGGAATATGCCTTTGCTGGCGAGATCAAGGCTGCTCTCAAGGTCTACCAGCGCATGTTAGCCACCGGTGTCTCCCCCACCTCCCACACTTACACTCTACTCATCATGGCCCTTGTAACAGACTCTTCTGATGTCAATTATGTTGGCCTTGCCAAGAAATATTTTATGGAAATGTTGGATAAGGGATTGAAGCCCCATGATGTGTCCTATATCTCTGTCTTTGATGCCATTACCCGCCGGGTGTCGGTGGAGAAGGCCAGGGAGTTCATTGAGCAGATAAAAGCAAAGAGGCTCAGCCTTGAGTCCAATGTTTTCAACTTTGACGGAGCCCACCTCACAGAGGCGATGAAGACAATGAAGTTGCTCTATGATCTCATCAACAACACAACTGACAATGATATACAAAAGCTCCTCCGCAAGTGGTGCACCAGTGGACATGGCTTCCAGAAAGAGTCAATGAAGATCTACAAGGCTCTGGTAAAGGATGGCAATGCAGACAAGGCCATGGAGGTTCTTATGTTGTTCATTAAGGGCATAAAACCGGCCGTCCTAATCCATACCTGCGTTATTGAGACCTACGTCAATGCTGGCAAGATCAAGGGTGCTCTTGAGGCATACAAGGACATGTTAGCTGCTGGGGTTGCCCCAAACTCCTACACTTACACAGTTTTAATCAAAGGACTCACTGCTGACCCCAACTTCTTTGGAGATGCCAAGAAGTTTTTGCTTGAGATGATGGACAAAGGGTAGCGGCCCAATGCTTCTACCTACACTGCGGTGATAGAGGGCTTTACAAAGCAGGAGGACAAGGCAGCTGAGGAGGAGGGAAAAGAGTTGGTGGAGGTGATGATGGGTTAGGGGTTTGTGCCAAACGCAAAGGCTATGATGGAGGTTTTAAGGGGAAGACCAACAGCTGTGATAAGAAGGGTCATGAACATTGTCCTTTCTAAGTTGAAGGGCTGATGCATTGCTTCATTGATGTATTCCAGCAGTTTTGGATTGGGTTGTTTCAAAAATGGGATAGCTAATGAGCTTAGGTGATCATGTTGGATTGAGTTTCATTGGGGGATTTTGTGCTGTTCTATATCATTATGACATGTTGACCTTGAAGTCTTTGGTGCTAATTCCTGCAGTTTAATCTGGATCTGCATACATATTTTTCCTTTTTAGCCACACTATATTATCTGCTTTTGGCTGTGTGGGGATCGCAAAACGTATATCAATTTGCACAGGTTGCTTTTCTTGCTATGCAAAACCATGACTGATTAAGGGAGGGAACCAAAAGAAATGTGAAACTGGAACTCAGTGGTTGTAGTAAAGACGTTTAGTTAATTCAGAAAAGTGGGCTTTGAAGTGAACTCTTCTACTAAGGGTGTCTCCACTTCACTTTGACATGAGAAAGAAAAATGTTCTGTTTCTGGGTTTCTGCCTCCTTTGTATGCACTCTATATGAGGTAACATTCATTCATTCTGTTTTTCTCTCATTTTACCCTTTGGGAATATCTGTAAGTCTTACACATATCTTCTATTGACTACTAATCTCTTAGTATTAGATGTTCAATAAATATTAGTTTCAGTAATGATTATAAAATTAGATTTAATATCCTAGTTTAAATCACTATGCACTTTCTAGGATTTTGATGCCTTCTGGACTTGGGAATGTGCTGATAAAGCGAAGTTTTCAAACAATTACATATGGTTGTCTGGTTTTAATGTTATCCATCAATAGTTTGTTAAGTGTACAAGTGTTCAAACTCTTGGAAGAAGAGTTTTGTTTTTGATGTACTTAAGTGTGATGTTAGTTTTTTATCTTTGTTGTATATATGTAGCTGATTACTGCCCACTTGTTGTCATTAATTTTGAATTTGTTTACGGTTGACTGTTTTGGGAAACAGCCACTAATGACATTAGATTCAATGCCATCAAGGTTAGATAGAGGTTAGGCTAGTTTTGCTTAATGCCATTAATAGGCAGAAGTTATTGAACTTTGTCATAGCGTTCTCTTTCCTCTACCAATACAAGTCAATTAGGGTTGAATCTTTTTGTCCGTGTGTCGAATAAATGTGATATGTGGCCCACTGCTATTATCTGTAGTCGAGATAGTCACTAAGAGAGTAAGAGGTATATGCATTGGGCATTATACAGTCACTAAGAGTCATACGTCGAGACATCAAACTGTCAAATTTTTGGCATATTTAACAGCTTTCTTTGTAATTGTCAATATTAATGGAGCTTTCAAACTGCCAATACTTGACCAAGACCCCGGACTTCAGTCGGGTCCCCAAATCTTGAGAGACTTCCCAATTCCATTAGAATAAAATCATGTGTTCAGGGATATTGGATAGGATTGGCTCTGTAGTAAAATTTTATCTGTAGCAATTGGAGGTCTCAAATACCTGGTTTTGTTGACTCTGATAGGTTATAGAAAGTCTAGAGATTGCATCAGCACCATATTATCTGTGTAAGGAAATTGGATGCACTTGGTTATTCTTTATGTTCTAGGTTTTTACTCCCAGTTGCAACTCTTCAGATCTGGTCTTTGGCCTCAAAATGTTTCCAACTTTCTTTCCAAACTAATTAACCAGCTTTCTACCAATCTACTATGTGGCCTTATGTATTTATTTCCTGTTGGCTTTGTTTGAATGTAGATGGCAGTAGTGTCTTGGCCCTGGGTTGTCGGGTATTGGTTTAATTAGCACTAAAGGGGGTGTGATCAGTGATCATATCTTCTATAGTTCCTTGTCAGGTTTTGGTGTGGGCTTTGGGATGTGTGCCATGGCCTCTGACTGGTCTCTGATCTTGGTTACAGAGCTGTGAGGTGGAATCTTCATTTCTGTTCCTCCAACTCACTCGGAAGACTTGCATCCTCTCTAGAGTCTCATATACAGTTGCAAAGAGTTGTTGGGAAGGAGTTGAACTGCCCTCATAAATTTGAGCCTCTCTTAAATCTTTGTTGCCAACTCTCTTGCATTCCGTTTTATTTGACCCTTTTGGGACGCACTGTTGCATTGCACCAGCAAGAAAACATGTGTTGCCTTTTCGATAGTTAGGTATGCCAAAGATGTCATTGGCACACACGTACCTTAGTTATGGCTATACTAAGCTTCCACTAGAAATTAGAAATCTAACAAAGGACTGATTTGTCCAACTAAACCTGAGTACTTTCAAAATGGAGTCCCTTCAGTCCGTTGTAGAAGAATTTTGATCGCAATTTTTCAGTGCAGATTTGTTTAACTTCCTTGCTTTACTGCACCCTGCATTTAATTGGAAGCAAACCTTGCATCCAGTGGTGTTAAAGATACTCTTGTAAAGGTCAGGAAGTTATATAAATCTGCACTGAAAATTTATGACCAAGATTCTGTTGCAACATTACCATTTTATATGAATCGGCACTGGGTTAGCTCTCTTCTCTATTCATTTAAAATTTGTTTAAACATATAGTTTTGTTAATCATCTGTTTTCTACTTTTTTACTTGATCTCATACCACTGTCATTGTGCTACTTTCCTCTATACTGCTACTTTCTAATGCTACTTTATGTAGTACCACTTTTATTCTTTTGCCACTATAATAACAAGACTTTGATGCATATGAAAGTTATTTTCCTCTCTTTTCCCAATAAGTCGACGGCACTCCCTATTCTTTCCCAATGCTCTTATATTATGACATGTTTTATCCTGTAATTTACTAAGAAATTTAATCACACTCTTCAATTTTGCAGATGGGAACATCAGAAACAGCCTCTGGTACTGCACTTGTTAGTCCAATTTTGTTTAAAATTGAAACCCGTAACTTCATTCACTAATTTTGGTGATTGGTCTCATTCCTTATAATTCTACAACACCGAATCCTCAGTGAAGCTTTGGTTTTTGTTGTTTCTCTTGCCTTTAATATTAATTATTGCTACAACTAAACTACAGCTAACAATCGAATCAATGGCGAACACTACTTCCTCCAATTCAAGTTAATTTGTTTCCAATTGAAGATTTTCCTTTCCTTTTATACGGTTCAAGTATCGTTCTGATTTTTTACACTCCGGCTGTGGTAAAAGTTAGGGTCTTGGACAATCTTGATTCAATTAAGTAACAACCTTAATGCAGAACTGGAATTGGCATTACTTACTGATCTAGGAATTCATGATTCTGGTTACTTAATCGACTAGGAAAACCAATTTTCTTGTCAACACTGGAGAAGCTAGGTGAACATGATTTAGGAAGTAAACCAGGCCTTTAGGACTGAGTTTCCTTTGTGTATGCTTATAAATACACTAGGTCCTTGCTCTATCGAGACCAGTCAATACATTGTGAGATTGCCGACATAATCTACCGTGATTGATCAGAGAAGAAGGCTTAGAGGCTTAATGCAATACCAAGGAAGAACTAAGAGGACGTCTAGGGTAGTACTTTATATTGAATGCTGTTTGTTGAGTGATGCTTTATGTTCTTGATTATAAGCATGATTATACAGGTATATATACATGTTTTAATATAGAAAACCCTATCTGCAGTCCATTGATTTAAGCTCCTATGTTTGTTGTTTCAAATTTAATTTCTTCTACAACTAAACTACAGGGAATAATCAATTAATGGCAGACACTAGTTCCCACCATTCTTATGCTGATGACCTCAAGAAACATGTGATGAAGGTCTTCCAGGATGCGACCAAAGACTGAGGACAAGGACCTGAAAGAACAATTTGACATAATTCGGGACTACGATTCCATTAACAATTATGGGATTAAGATATTCAAATCTTTAGTCGGTTCCCACAGCTCCTTAAGGCTCTCTCTGAGGTAGCCAAACTCCCTGACATGGCTGTCTACACCATTGTCAATGGGGACTACTTCGCTGCCGACAAGACCAAGGCTGCTCTTAAGGCCTTTCAGCACATGATAGCCACTGGAGTCGCCCCCACCTCCTGCACCTACACTATAACCTTCACAGCTCTTGCATTACACCTCTCTGATGTCCATTTTGTTGGGTATGCCAAGTACTTTTATGGAAATCTTGGTTGCTCTATCTCACAGAAGCAATGGACTCGATGTAGATGTATGATGATTTCGAGAAAAGCATAACTGACAATAATTTGCAAAACGTCTTCTGCAAGTGGAGCACCCACCCCAACCTCCTCTCCAAAGAGTCGAGGAAGATGTACATGTTTTTGCTGGAGGAAGGGTCCTGAACATTGTATTTCCAAGTTGAAGGCTGATGCTTTGCTTCGTCGAGGTTATGCCAGCAGCTTTAGGAATATATGGGGTAGCTGTGAGATAGGAAATTATGCAGGATTGTTTTTTCAATTGTGGGATTTGGTGCTGTACTAATCTTTTGTGACATTGGAGAAGTGTGAATGCTAAAATTGAGGTAGAAAATCATGTAGGATTGAGTTTCAATGTTGATTTGGTACTGTTCTATCTGTTTGTTAATTTTGACATTGAAGTAGTCTGTGCCTCTGTGGTGCTAGTTTCTTCAGTTTCTGTTTCTTTTATTCTGCATTCATTTTCTCAAAAACTTTTTAGCCATATGATATTATCAGCTTTTGAAGGGTTGGGCATGAAGAGATGCTTCTCCTTTGGTATCTCCAAAAGGACAAACAACCTGTAATTGTTGTCATGCTAGATTTACATTTCCGAAATTGAAAAAATAATAATAAAAAAAAACATTGAGGGAACATGAGCAAACTTGAAACTCGGGAGGTTTTTTTTTTTTTTTGGGCCAAAATGAAACTCCGGAGTCTAGTACAAGGGATTCCTGAGGTTTTGAAGCGTCTGCAGTTTGTATTTTTAATTATTTGTACATTTCAGCTGCCAAAAAAAATTTATTTGTGCATTCAGCATCATCATCAGTGAATGTAATTCAAAATTCTACTAAATTTATACTTACTGGAGCAACAGCTTCAGTATATATGGAACTCTTGTTGAACAGCAAAAGTGCTATCAAATTGACACCAATTCACATAACAATAAAAGAATATTATTTACTCAAGTAATAGTGGTTAATAACAATTTGAAAAGATTTAACATCTACAACAATCCTAGACTTGCATATGCACGTACAGAGCAAATTCAACTAGTGACAGGACCAAATTAACCAACATGTCTCCGTGTCCAAAACGGTACATGTTTCTTTTTTCTTCGACGTCGATCTGATAACATACTCTTCTTCTCCCCATCAGTCCGTTTAGAGAGAGAAGCACAACCATCATCAAGATCTTAAGAAAAAAGAAATCTGCAACATGTAATATGTAACTCTCTGATCCACTAAAGAAAATTAGAAATAGGAATTGAAGAACCCAACCATTGAAGCAAAACAAAGTCGAAAAAAGCTCTGGACCTACGTCTTAATTAAGCAACACTGAAACCAGAACCTGTCTTAGACCAAAACTGCTCCATTCCTTCACTTTAGTTTCTATTTCCCACCTTCAATTTTTCGTTATTTTTCTTTAATCAGAACTCTGTGATCCACTGTTCTGCCAAGGTGATGATGAGAGCTCTGAATATTCAGCAAAGATCAAATCGGAGACGAGCCTACAGAAAGATGGGTATCTGTCATCACCGACAACGAGGAGAGTCTCCGCCTTCACCGACAGTGGGTCATCAGGCAGGTCCACAGATATTGAAGAATTGAAGGAAAAGAGCCCTAGCTTAATATTATTGAATTAACTGGTTAAGGGGAAGAAGGGAAAATAATCAGATGTTAAAGAAAAGACACGTGTTGGGCAAATGGAAAGAGATGATAGGTTTGATTAGGTATTGTCTGCCAAGTATTATCCAAAAGTCTAGTATTGATCGTTGCTCAAGTGTAGTAGCTTAGGGAAGTCGCATCTTAAATGGGAACCTGCATAAGATATGTTATTAGGTTTCTAAGTTAATTGAGACGCGTCGTAATTGAGATGCCTTGTGATGTCTCATTTTTCTAAATCATTATGATTTCTTTGTGTTAAATGTAGAGTTGCTTAACCTAGATTGCATTTTAAAAAATAGGTTAAGTGTAGAGCTTTTCTCTCACTTAGCATATACATAAGGAAAAACAATAGGTTAATTCTAACGGTGAGTTAACTTGAGCATCATCCTCCATGCATAGATAAGACTAGGTTAAACCTGGTTTTGCATACATGATTGATTAGTGGTGCATACAATCCCTTACTTCTGTTCACCTATTGATTCTCAACCTTAAGCAATTTAATTTGTTATTTGTTATTTACTTTTAATTGTTTTGACAACTTCAAATCAACTAGTAAACTCAGAAAATCTTACAATTAGTTCTATAAGTCCACTGCGGGAGACCCTACTTCCATATTCTACAATTGACATTTTAATCAGTAGTAGGAAAATTGTTGGCATAAGAATGTCCGATTAGGATGCCATCTTTAAAAGTCAGGAAAAAATGTGAACAAGGGCATAGTAGTAAATTCATAAATAAAAAGAGGGGAATGATGGAAAAGTAAAGAAAGAGATGAGAACGGCCGCCCAAGGACGTCTTTGCCGACTGGATATGAGATCAATGGACTATCACCGCTGCCTCTCCCTACAAACACTGCAATCACCTCTCGATGTATCATATTGTACTAGATCACTAATCATTTAATTGAAGTAGATAAGATATAGAAATAGAAAGAAGCCAGAAAATTGATTATTTAAGTTGTTTTTTCTTTTCTTTCTTGTTTTTTTTAACCGAATATCACTTAAGTTCTAATAATTTCAAACTAGCATTTTTCCACACATGCTCTGCATGTGCAAGCTATTAATTTTTTTTTTTCAGAAAAAAAAGAAGAAAAAAGTTGGTTATTGCAGAGAAAAAAAAGTGGGAGAGAGAAAAGTGGGTTGTGGATAATTTTTTTCAAATTTTTTAAAGAAAAATACATTTTGTAAATGTCTTAATTATCCTTGTGATTTAATTAATTCTCAAAGTTTATTAATATTTTAGGGTCAATTTTGTCAAAATTTTAGATTTTGGCTAACAAATCCTCTTCTCTTAATAATAGTATAGATTAAAGATAAAATTGTGATTATTAGTGTGCCGACGTCTAAACTTGGTAAAATAATTGACGAACTAGTTGAGATTGAAGTCGGAAAATTTTATCGAGGTTGTTATATATATATATATATTTTTTTTTTTTTTACAAAAAAAATATTCACTAACCTCTCAAAGAGTCAAAGTCACATAAAAGTAACTTTTTACACGTATGTGCATACCCTTACACATGAGGATACATTAATGACAAGAAAAATTACTTCTTTTTTTTTTGGTAATGTTTACCAAAAATTATTCGTTAACCTTCAATGCATGTAGCAATAAGTATTTTCATTGTGAGATGCACAAGTAAATTCAATATTTGCATGAAATTAAAAAACAAAGTAAGAAGTCTAATGCATTGAAAAAAAAAAAAAAAGGTCTAAAACTCTAACCACAATACACCTATTTCCAAAGCTACATCAATAATATGAGCCTCATCAATAATATGTCAGCTCATCTTTAAAAAGTGATAATATGAGCAAATAAAAGATGGATTTACTTTTTGGTCGGCAACCCTTTTAAATTTAGCTTGGGCGGTTTTGATATCAGTTCAGTCGGTTGTTAAATCTTCTTCTAATCGAACAAGAAGATCTTATTCTAAAGAAACAAGAAGATCGAGCCTGATGTGTTAGGAGTTCTATAAGAACCCAAGGTGGTATAATACTTAAATACTATTTCTATTTTCGATTCGTATAAAGAAACTTTAGACCCTCCTATATATATTGACTAACGCAAACTTTAAACACCAAATCTATCATTTAGTTTTACCAATTACTAAATTGATTTAGGCTTAAGAAAGTTTTTGGCTGCTGGTCCAATTTTGATAGCTATGGCGGCCATATCCAACGCCCAGGTCCTCGCCGGTCCCACGAATCCAATGGTCACGCCTCTCCTCACCGATCTCTACCAGTTCACCATGGCCTACGCTTACTGGAAAGCCGGCAAGCACAAGGAACGAGCCGTGTTTGATTTGTATTTCCGCAAGAATCCATTTGGCGGCGAATACACAGTGTTTGCTGGATTAGAGGAATGCATCAAATTCATTGCTAATTTCAAATTGGCCGACGACGAAATCGATTTCGTCCGCCAATCCTTGTCTTCTTCATGTGAGCTAGAGGAAGGATTCTATAAGTATCTGAGTGGAGTTGACTGTTCCGAAGTTGAAGTCTATGCTATCCAAGAAGGATCAGTCGTTTTTCCAAAGGTTCCTCTCGTTAGAGTTGAAGGACCAATCGCTGTGGTTCAGTTACTCGAAACTACATTCTTGAATCTCATTAATTATGCGTCATTAGTTGCTACAAATGCCGCAAGGCATCGTTTCGTTGCTGGAGAATCTAAAATGCTACTTGAGTTTGGACTTCGACGAGCTCAGGGACCTGATGGTGGAATAGGGGCATCTAGGTACTGCTACATGGGAGGATTTCATGCAACGAGTAATGTTGCCGCTGGAAAGATATTTGGGATCCCGCTTCGTGGAACACATTCGCATGCTTTTGTCAGCTCATTCATGAGCCCAGACGAGATTATAGATAAATCACTTCATCATAGCAGTGATAAGCGCAGTACTTGTGAGGATTTTGTTAGCCTGGTTCAGACTTGGTTGAGCAAAATTCAATCGTGGTCAAATTCATTAAATGGTACTTTTGGTGGTGAGACCAATCATAGTGAGCTTGCAGCATTCACATCGTATGCCCTGGCATTCCCTGATAACTTTCTAGCTCTTGTAGACACATATGATGTTATGAGGAGTGGAATTCCCAACTTTTGTGCGGTTGCTTTAGCACTCAATGATCTAGGGTACAAAGCAGCTGGCATTAGGTTGGATTCAGGTGACCTAGCATATCTCTCCTCTGAGGCTCGGAAGATTTTTCTCATCGTTGAGAAAGAATTTGGAGTACCTGGATTTGGAAAGACGGTTATCACTGCTAGTAATGATCTAAATGAGGAAACTTTGGATGCTTTAAACAAACAGGGCCATGAGGTTGATGCATTTGGAATTGGGACCCATGTAGTTACTTGTTATGCTCAAGCTGCTCTGGGTTGTGTTTTCAAGCTTGTGGAGATAAATAATCAGCCTCGCATCAAACTTTCTGAAGATGTCACAAAGGTCTCCATCCCTTGTAAAAAACGATTGTACAGATTGTTTGGGAAAGAAGGTTATCCCCTGGTAGATATAATGACCGGAGAAAATGAACCACCTCCAAAGGTTGGAGAACGGATCCTGTGTCGTCACCCCTTTAATGAATCGAAGAGAGCATATGTAGTGCCGCAGCGTGTTGAGGAACTTATGAAATGCTTTTGGCATGGCCCAGGTGGAGTGAGAGAAGATCTGCCACCATTAAAGGACATCAGGGAGCGCTGCATCAGCCAACTCGGGAAAATGCGTCCCGACCACATGAGGAGACTAAACCCCACTCCGTATAAGGTTAGTGTAAGTGCAAAACTGTATGACTTCATTCACTTCCTATGGCTCAATGAGGCACCTGTCGGGGAGTTGCAGTGAGACTCACTCTGTAGTAGCAAGGGTAACATGAAGCAGTCCACATATCGCAGAGCAAACAATGATTAAAGGTCTAGCCGTTTAGGAGCTTCTTTAAATAGTTTACCGCATACACATGAATGTCCAACTCCAACACATAATTAGTTCAAATCCTGCAGTGACCGAATGCTCATCACGGCCCTTGCATTAGACTTTTCGGATTCCAATTTTCTTGTGAAAGCCAAGAAGTACTTTATGGAAATGTTGGTTAAGGGATTCAAGCCCAATTCTGGGTCCTACATGTTAGTGTTGGATGCCATTTCCTGCCGGGAGTCGGAGGGGAAGGCCAGGGAGTTCCTTGAACAGATCAAAGCCAAGGGGTTTGTCCCTGCACGTAATCTTTATCAATTTGAAGTAGGCCACGCCATAGAAGAGCGATGAGTGCAATGAAGATGTATGATGATCTGGAGGACAGCATAACTGATGAGGACATGCAAAAGGTCTTTTCAGAGTGGCGCACCAAAGAGTCGATGAAGATGTACACGGCTTTGATAGAGGATGATAATGTAGAGCAGGCAATGGAGATCTTTAGGGTCAATGCTGAGAGGGGCATACTTCCCATTGTTGTAGTCCACACCTGTGTTATTGAAGCCTACTTCAGTTTTGGCAAGACCAAGGATGCTCTGGAGGCATATCAGGGGATGTTAGCTGCTGGGGTTGCCCCAAATTGCTACACTTACACTGTTTTAATCAAGGGACTCACTGCTGACCCCAACTTCATTGGAGATGCCAAGAAGTGCTTGCTTGATATGATGGACAGGGGGATGAGGCCCAATGCTGCTACCTACACTGCAGTGTTAGAGGGTTTTGCAAGGAAGGAGGACAAGGCAGCTGAGGAGGGGGGAAAAGAGCTCGTGAAGGTGATGATTCGTAAGGTGATGGGCCAAAGGCAAAGGCTATGATGGAGGTTTTGAAAGGCAGCCCAACACCTATAATAAGAAGGGTCCTGGACATCACTTTTTCCAAGTTGAAGGTTTGATGCTTTTCTTCATCGATGTTATGCCAGCAGCTTTAGGATTGAATGGTTTCATCTATGGGTAGGAGTAGGAGTAGGAAATCACCTCGTAGGATTGAGTTTCACTAGGAGATTTGGTGCTGTTCTGTATCCTTGTGAATGTTGACATTGGAGTAGAAAAATCATGTAGGATTGAGTTTTACTGTGGTATTTGGTCCTGTTCTCTATGATTATGACCGTTGACATCCAAGTATTTTGTGGTACTAATTCTGTTAATTTCTGTTTGTTTTGTCCAGGTGTTCTATATTCATTTTTCTTTTTGTTTTTCTGTTTAACTTGATAGCTACATGAAATTATCTGCTGTTGACTGGTTGGGGAGTAAGAAATGCTTCTCCTTTGGTATAGCCAAAAGGACAAACAATCTGAAATTACAGACTGTGACTAGGATTCCTCTGCAGCTTTTTTGTATGTTTAATTCGTGGTGCATTGTTATCTTCCCGTGAAACTTCATCATAATCATTTGCTCATTTACTTACGGTTACATGAAGATTGTTTTGTAACAAATACATGAAAACTTAGTACATCACTGAAAATACAAAAAAGTATATCTAATAGTGAATTTAGTTTTGTTTGATTGTTGTTGGCTTTGTTAGTGAATTCTCTGCTGTTTAAAGGATTTAATGGAATTTTTATCCTCTGGTCTGTACTTCTGTAGATCCTCTTGCTTATTAATAAATTTCAGTTCCCATAAATTAAAACAAAAATTTCCAGCATAAGAGACAAAACTAGGAGCCTCCGAGCTCGAGCTGGTAAGAGCCTAGTAATAATAATAAAAAATTTAGATATTTTTTATTTTAAAAAAAGTGTGCACACAACATTTCTTATTATTATTACTAGCTTTTCTGGATACTTATTATTACTAGCTTTTCTGCACACCGCATTTCTTGTGCACCTGCAGAAAAGCTAGTAATAAAATCTGGATACTTTTTATTTGAAAAAATGGTCGAGTCTTGCTCTCGGGGCGCACCTGAAGTCCGGCCAAAGCCTGAACTAGAATAGGGTGAGCGTTTACTTGCAAGCAACACTTGAATGCCAATATGCCATGTATATACCTGACGTCATGATCATTTTAACAAGGTACCTATGCTTGAAGCAACTAAATCGCTTTGGCGTGCATGGATGCACCTTCTTAGTCCTTGTTGCTTTCAAGCACGTGCTTGCTTTTATATATATATATATATATATATATATATATATATATATATTGTGGCTTCATCAAGCACAGATACAGGAGCATCATTCCCACACGTTAAAGCGACAACAAATTGAGTTGAAATTAGGCGCAACCTACCTACCTTAATTCTTAGCCTTCCATATATCTCCTTACTAAGTATACGTTATATATTGAATCCATCTCCTCCATGAAAACTCAGCACATCAATCACTCTACATAAATGGCAAAAAGAGAATATTTTTGGGGCATTTACAAATTCCGGAGCATTCTTGGAGCAACTCTTCATCGCAATAGAACATCCTGCACTACCTACTTGTCTAATGGTCGTCAAGGACATGAGGTTTCTGCTCCGACAGTAGTATCAAATATGTTTGGGCATCGTGGTTATTCGGCGAATAATCCCTTAGGCTTGCGGTTATTTAGCAGCACCAGCAAGAAACCATGGACAAAACTTGAGCAACCACTGCCTGCTACAACTTCTTCTAGGCACACCATCCCTAATTGGTATCAAATAAAATTTCGATTTCCTGATAGATTATTCAGTACCGTACGCATGAACTGTGCGTACTTTGAATATATACTTCAGCAGGCGCATGTTATTTCAATTGCAGGGTAAGATGGATTTTGGGCTCCCTTTTGTCAATTTTGATTCCTGTTTGGACGCACAAGTACTGGGGAAATCTGCAAAAGCTTGAAGGTATATATGTATATATATGCATGTCCATACCTTTTAATTAATTGATTCTCAGATCACTTGACTGAATAGAAATGATTATAATGGATTGATCAATCGAATCTGAAGTGGGAAACTATGGATGGATGGGTGTAGGGGAGGCAGAGGTGGTGATGGAAGAGGTTGACAACGTAGCAAAAGTCGTAGAAAGAGTGGCAACTGTGGCTGAGAAGGTGTCAGCCGATGTAGCTGATAAACTTCCAACTAATCATACAAGACTAAAAGAAATTGCTTTGCTGATTGAACGAGTATCCGAACTGGCTGCTCAAGATGCTCAACTAACACAAGATTTTATTCACAAGGTCTTAATTTTTCTTAGTCATATATATGCAGATATCTATAATTCTATATACACTCTTGTTTATTTTAACTCGTCTCTCTGGCTAGCTAGTGAATTTCATCTTGTCCTTTTTATTAATTATATAGGTGGATGCACTGAAGCAAGACCTGGGAGACTTAAAGAAACTGGTGGAGCCAGTTGTTGATAAGATAGAGAACTATGAATTTCAAGGAAACTACTCTCCAGTTTCTACAAAAGAACAAAATTAAAGGAAACGGCGTATATGCATGCTACTATACTTACAATTCCATCTATTGTAGTTGTACTATGTCGACTTGCATAGCAATCTAATAACATGTGTCTTTAAAACTTTTGCAAGTCCGCTCTTTTCCATTAACAACCCTTCACTTACCTACCCTTTCTCCTGATCTCTCAATCTTTCCGTTATGGGCAGAACAGAATTTCTGTTTCTTGGTTAATTAGTTTGAAATATTATGTATCTGGGGAATCAATGATCCAGCATTCCAGGTAATTTGTTGTGTTTGTTTTCACATAATTAAGGAATGCATTTGGGATTCAGTTCAGATTTCACATATGGCATAGCAATTGCCCACAAGGAACTGAGTTTTAGTTAGTTATATTGCAATCCAATTAGCCTTTGTCTATAAGAATAACCATTTTAATTAAAATTTGCCTTTGCATCTACCATTGAACTGGTATTCCCATACAAATATGTCCACTCTTACTCGAAGCACAATGAACTGGCATGGTATTGCATTCACCTCAATCATCTCAGCATAACCTTGGAATCAGATGCTATCAACACTCACAAAACCATTTGACAAGAGGTAAAAATCACAGAAAACATAGATCGACATCCATCTAAGTCATCCCCACTCTTTCAGGTTAGGCATTTTACTTGTACAAGTGTACACGTGTTCTTCAAGCTCATTCTACTTGTTTGAACCCAAAATAAATATTTTTCCCGACAAGGGAGATTCGAAGAAAGCCGGGCCAATTTCCGTGGCCCAACCTATTTATTTCCTATAAGTTCGGAATATATTATTTAAAGTATACAAAAAGCCTACTTGGAGGCTAAGCAATCTTGAGGCGAATCATAATATTTCTTGATTTACTATTAATTATCATATATTTGGTAATTAATGGTGGCTTATTTGGTTGATTACCAAGATTGTGCAGAGAGAGAGAGATTACGTAGCCCATGCAATTAATGTGCAATGGCACATATAGAAACATGCAATCAAGGAATATATATATATATATAATCTTATTATATGTATATGTAGTTGCCCATGTATGTCAGGTCCAACGGCGGGCCAATTGTGGAAGAAGCCAAGATTCCCATGCAATTAAGGGGACGTGCAAGAGTGGCCTTCTATTGATTAGGGGATGTATATATCATGCATGGTGAGACAATTAAGGACTATATAGTGGGCCACCATCATTTCTACCAATCATATGCAAGCGAGCAAGTCTGCCATGCGATTAAGGTTTCATGAGGGTGGAGCAGATGGAAGGATATAATTATCTTGAATTATGTCGTTCCTTATTCCTTCAGTGCCATATAACGTGCATATCCAAGAGTCAATCTTTGAGGCAATTACGTTGTCTGGAAGAAGATCGCATCCAAGATGTTGGTTCAAGAGGCAATTAATCTTTGCCTACATTCTAGCGGCGACAGAGGAGGATAATTATCAATTATCGCTTACGATAATATCAAAACTATTAAGAGTTTTGATTCGATTCAAAGGCCAATAACTGTGGCCTAAAATATAGTATTTCATTCCTTTAAGGAAGGTGAATCTGCAGCAGCCTATATATAGAGGCTGAAGACGATACAGAAAAGGACCTCTCTCGAATCAATCAATCCCAGCGATTACAAAGCCTCCCCGGAGCAAACCCTCAACCTCGTTGAAACCCGATGACCGCCCGCCAGTCCTAGTCTCCTCGCGAGCCGACTGTCAGCCTCACCAGATCAACCCGGCGACCGTACTTCCAGTCCCAGTCTCCCCAGGAGCCTACTGCGAGCACAACCGCCACTGTTACTTCCAGCGAAGCAAGGGTAACGCCCTCGCAACCCAGCGAAGCTAGAGTCACGCTTTAGCAAACCCGTGCTTCTCTCAACTTCCCAGTGATTGCTCTGCTTAGTCTACAACACTAAGTATCGATTCAGTGAATGCAAAGAGACCACAACTAAAGCATTTACCCGCGTAAGGCAGAGAAGTCCTTTTCCGAAAGGCAAGAAAAGAACCCTGTGACGAGGTTGGTGCTCTCCTCGTCCACAGTGCTTGAAGAAGAAGTCAGGTCACGGGACTACCCCAACGACTGCACCCCGCGGTGCTGGCACGCCTGCACAACCACTCGCCCAAAAGAGACTGTTTGCACACCAGCTGGTTTTGGAGCCAAACATTTTGGCACGCCCAGTGGGACAAAGCTAGAGTCTTTTGTATTCACCATCATTGGGATGCCAGAGAAAATTGTTTACCAAAGGAGATTCCTAAAGTGAAGAGATGGCCAATGTTGCCACCAATGACGACACTACGACAGAAAAGGCTTTTGTTTCGAAGCCTATCCAGGAAGGAGCGACCTTTGAGGAAACACTCGCGATCCTCATGGAGAATGTCGAGAATCATCTCAAGAAGATGAAAGCTGAGCTTGCCAGGGAAACAGCGAAGGCGAATCGACTCACACGCGAAATGGAAGAGAATGCTCAGAAAGCTAAAGAGCAAAGGGAGCGGCGCGATCGAGAAGCTGAACAACGCAATCGAGAGCTTACCCAGCGGAGGAAACAGGAAGACCAACAGTGGGCAAGACAATATCAGCATATCCTGGATCGTATAGCAACCTCGCGCAAGGGAGATTCCAGCTTGACTACTCAAGTCGGTTCACAGCAAGGCGAATTGGAAAGCCAAAAATCTTCGCGCGAAGAGGTTGTTTCTGAGGTTGAATTGCCTACAGATGGCAATAAACCTAAATGCCTCATTGATGAGTCACAGCCTTACATGGAGGCCTTGCATGGAGAAGATGGTCAACAAGATTGTTCCCCTGACAATATAATTGTTTCAGAACAAATATATGATTTCTCCACTGATCAAGCCAAATACGTGGCTGTTAATCAGATGCATGGGGGGCATGATATTGTCCAGGTTCACCCCCTTGGTAACCAGAAGCAGCTGTATGATCAATTTAATTATGGATATGCTGCTGGACGTCATCATAACCAAGGTAATCAAAGCCACAATCAACTTAATTATGAATTAAGTTGTTATATGGCTGCTGGACGTCCTCATCATGCAGAAGGTCAAGAGTGTGGTCCCCTTAATTATCAATTAAGGCATGGGCCACTTGATTATCAATTATGTTTTGGTCTTGAGAAGCCAATCTGTGGCTTTATTAATCAATCTAATTTGGAGATCTTCATATATGTTTCAAGGCCAGTCAGTGGCTTGGAAATTTGTAAAGAAGGATTCGGTGACCCCAAGTCCAGTCTTGACACAGAGCCAATCTATGATGAATATGATGATAATTATAATTTAATTATTGGTTCCAAAAATCATATGCAGGAGTACAAGTTCTTTGAAGCTCTTGATAGGGAGAATTTAGATGAACAAGTGGTCAAATACAATAGCCAATCTGTGGCTTATTATGAAGACACCATGTTCTATGACATGGTGGTTGGCGACAAAGCCGATCTTGGGACAACGTCATGTCCAAAATTTCAATTGAGGATCTCGCTTCGTCAACCAACAAAGATACTTGGGGGGCAATACTCCTTCTACGAGCCAAATTTCTTCCAAGTTTTCAACGCGAAGTATCTTTGTTATTTTCCTACAAGCTCTCACAAGAGGGATTTTCAGGCTATAAATTTTGACGCATCGGAGCTTGGAGTGAAGCATAGATGGCCTCCCCCGTGGCCTTCTAGAGGTTAGCCCAACGCACTGATGCTAGCTTATTTATTTGCTTCTAATTTTTAGTTTGCTCTTTCTTTTAGTTAGTTTAAAAAAAAAAAAAAAAAAAAAAGGAAGAAGAGAGTTATGCGGCGCATCAGCGCGGGGCCGCAAGCGAGTGGCTGCGAAAGAAATGGCAGCGAGCGAAACTATGAGCAAGCGACCGATAAGCAAGTGCTCGCGGCGGCGAAGCCAATTCCCCGCTAGCGAAAACCAGCGACCGGGAAGAACGCAGGGCCGCGAGCAGATGGCCGCGAGCGAAAGCAAGGCCGCGAGTGTTCGCAAGGGGCATTTCGCGAAGGTTTTCTAGCGAGCAACGATCGCGTGAAGCAGGGTCCGCTGATATACATCGCCTGGGCTTCGCTAGCGAGCTTCATCAGGAATTCTCCAACAATATATGCATACTCTGAACTCTGAGACGAAGTCGATCCAAGGGCCAGCGAGTGGTCTTCAGCAGACAACCTTCTGCCAATCACTATGGCAGACGTTGAGGTAGAGCCAAGCGGAAGGCTTTCAAGCGAATTCCGGAAGAGTTTCCTCTGGCAGCGAGAGGAAGACAAAATCGAACTGTAGGAGCCTCCATATCCAACCCAGTGTTATCTCCCACTGCTGCCGCGAAGAATTGAACCCAATCCCCAGGCAATAGTGATTAATTTGAACTCTTTGTTGATATATTGATCTTCTATGGGCTGCTTGGTTGAAATTTCATCACAGGTTTGAGAATCTGAGATATGCCCACGAGGTGTTTGATAAAATGCCTGAGAGAAACCTCCTGTGGAGGTGACATGTGCAGACCTGGGGGGCATCAGGGGACTGGTACTTTCAAACTCTTCTTTGTGTGACAGTGTTCTGCAGTGTTCTCAATGCCAAAATTGACGTGATTAAGACTTTGAGTGTCTTGGTATAGCATAAGGCCAATCCCTGTGGTTTTAAATGAATTGTTCAAAAATTCTCAATCTTTGGAAGCCTACTTTTTGGTTCCAAGAAATATCAGAGCAGTTGGCAGCAGCAGAGTTATCTATTCAGAGAGTCATGTGCAATAAGTGTATCAGGAAGAACGAGCTTGGGAATAAGACCACATGATTTCTGGAACTTCAAGAAGATTTTGCTGCGAGGAATGGAACCAATTGAGCTCCTTGGAGTTGAAAAAGAATTCGTTTTGCTGAACCAATTAAGATGGCAGTGGGAGAATAAACAATCAGCTAGAACAGAATGATCATGATCATATGAAGTGGTGGAGAGATGATCTTTGGCTTTATGTGCTTAATATGTGGCACACTTGTTTGTTATGTGTCGGTTAGCCCAGGCCTAAATGACAGTCAGAGAGGCTCGCGAGCATTTACTCAATTCACGATGGGATTCCCAGCAACAAAGCCCGCGAGGAAGGCATTGCTACATGCTCAATAATAATGATTCAAAATTCTTTGGAGCAAGAAAACTAGCTAAAGGTTGGTGATCAGTCAACTTCTTGTTGTGTGGGGCTCTGGTACAAGATGAAAAAGTAGGGCAGCCAATAATATTATTATATCATCAATAAACATGATGGAGGACTGCTCTCGATATGAGTTCACATGGAGGAAACAAGTTGCAGGGGAGAAAAGAAAAGCATAATTGATCCATACTACCATCAGGGACATCTATTGCCCTCTGCACATCAAGCTAATTAAGTCGCATTGGAGGAACATATAGTTAAATCAAACAGCAGGAACAACATCTTCTTGGGTAGAGAAGTTAAAGTGATAATTTTGCCAATGCAAGTGGCGAAATCATGAGGTACGGTTTCTTAAGCAACTTAGAGCCATCGAAGTGGCTTTGATCAATATTCACCTGCAGTCCAGCAAAGTTGAATATCGAACAGAGAATGTAAATGCTATCGAGGACTGAGCTCGCGAACCAAAACTACCATGGAAAGTTCTTGTGGTCTAAGGTTATTTGGAGATCACTTTACTAACTAAGCCGGCATGTGGTTGAAGTTGATATTAATTACGTTACATGGTTTCCGTCTTATCTTGAATCTGCATGTGAAGCCAAACGAAGAGGTTATGCATTCTTTCTGACACTCTATATATATATATATATATATATATATATATATATATATAGATATAGCATACAGGGTGGCTAATATTAATAATGTATGATGGTATGAGCCGACTGCGGCATGTGCTCATCCACTAAGGTCAAGATAGGCTTCGTTGATTAGCCTGATGGTTTATGTATATATTTGTATAAAGGGGGCTTAATGCATAGTGAGCCAGTATAGTGGCTTGGTTCATTTTCATAGAAACCCCTGCGGTTTAGTTGCTACGAGCAAGTGTGTCACTTTGATTATGAGTTATCTCGTTGCACGTCAAGTTGACTTAATGTCATTCAAGTTTCACGACCTAAAAATTGAGGTCTGTTGAAATATCAGTTGAGCCAATACAAGTGGCTTTAAAGCGACGTTATCGCATGAACGAAGTGCTGACTCAAGACCTCTTCAGTCAAGACGGGGAACTTTGACTTCGAGGTCTGGGGGGCAATGTTTGAACCCAAAATAAATATTTTTCCCGACAAGGGAGACTCGAAGAAAGCCGGGCCAATTTCCGTGGCCCAACCTATTTATTTCCTTTAAGTTCGGAATATATTATTTAAAGTATACAAAAAGCCTACTTGGAGGCTAAGCAATCTTAAGGCGAATCATGATATTTCTTGATTTACTATTAATTATCATATATTTGGTAATTAATGGTGGCTTATTTGGTTGATTACCAAGATTGTGCAGAGAGAGAGAGATTACGTAGCCCATGCAATTAATGTGCAATGGCACATATAGAAACATGCAATCAAGGAATATATATATATATAATCTTATTATATGTATATGTAGTTGCCCATGTATGTCAGGTCCAACGGCGGGCCAATTGTGGAAGAAGCCAAGATTCCCATGCAATTAAGGGGACGTGCAAGAGTGGCCTTCTATTGATTAGGGGATGTATATATCATGCATGGTGAGACAATTAAGGACTATATAGTGGGCCACCATCATTTCTACCAATCATATGCAAGCGAGCAAGTCTGCCATGCGATTAAGGTTTCATGAGGGTGGAGCAGATGGAAGGATATAATTATCTTGAATTATGTCATTCCTTATTCCTTCAGTGCCATATAACGTGCATATCCAAGAGTCAATCTTTGAGGCAATTACGTTGTCTGGAAGAAGATCGCATCCAAGATGTTGGTTCAAGAGGCAATTAATCTTTGCCTACATTCTAGCGGCGACAGAGGAGGATAATTATCAATTATCGCTTATGATAATATCAAAACTATTAAGAGTTTTGATTCGATTCAAAGGCCAATAACTGTGGCCTAAAATATAGTATTTCATTCCTTTAAGGAAGGTGAATCTGCAGCAGCCTATATCTAGAGGCTGAAGACGATACAGAAAAGGACCTCTCTCGAATCAATCAATCCCAGCGATTACAAAGCCTCCCCGGAGCAAACCCTCAACCTCGTTGAAACCCGGTGACCGCCCGCCAGTCCTAGTCTCCTCGCGAGCCTACTGTCAGCCTCACCAGATCAACCCGGCGACCGTACTTCCAGTCCCAGTCTCCCCAGGAGCCGACTGCGAGCACAACCGCCACTGTTACTTCCAGCGAAGCAAGGGTAACGCCCTCGCAACCCAGCGAAGCTAGAGTCACGCTTTAGCAAACCCCGTGCTTCTCTCAACTTCCCAGTGATTGCTCTGTTTAGTCTACAACACTAAGTATCGATTCAGTGAACGCAAAGAGACCACAACTAAAGCCTTTACCCGCGTAAGGCAGAGAAGTCCTTTTCCGAAAGGCAAGAAAAGAACCCTGTGACGAGGTTGGTGCTCTCCTCGTCCACAGTGCTTGAAGAAGAAGTCAGGTCACGGGACTACCCCAATGACTGCACCCCGCGGTGCTGGCACGCCTGCGCAACCACTCGCCCAAAAGAGACTGTTTGCACACCAGCTGGTTTTGGAGCCAAACACTACTTGTGTTATTCAAAGCTAATATGCGGCGTTATGTTTGTAACTAGAGATGGTTCAAGAAATGTTGATTTTAGTTAATTAGCGCGTCTCTCGCTAAAGCTATTGCTCTACGGGGCAGCCTTCTCAAAGCCAAAGAAAAAGGTTATCAATTTATCCAAGTTGAAGGCCACTCGAAGCTCGTTATTGATTGCATTAATAGAAATTGTGATATTCCTTGGCGTATGAAACTTGCCATTTGAGTCATCATCATATCACCATAAAGAAAAGCTTCTCATCGATCAGATATATCTTTTAATCATATATTAAGAGAAGTTAATTTCTCGACATATGCATGTGGTTGCAGAAATCAGTCAATCCTTGCAAGACGATTGAATAAGCGAGAGTATGATAACGGCTCTACTAGATTTTAATTTCGATTTATATAGTTATGGATGCCTAAGAGACTTTTGTATTTAGTATTTTAATAATCTTTTTCTTACAGAAAATATATTATATTTTTTTCATTCGGTATTCAAATGTTGCAATTTTAGTCCTTACATTCAGTTTTTTGCGTTTTTGGTTGGATTCTTTTTATTTCGAAGGTTAAAAGTCGGAGCAGAAAGAAATCAGAAAATTGATCAAATGTTTTTCTCTTTAATTAAATAAGGGATGATAGGAGTAGACGATTTAAGCAGCAAGTTCTACCTTCACACTCAGGGAGCCCACCGCCCAACCCGTTACAAATATGAGAACTAAAATTGTTATAAAATAAGAAAACAAAGACCGATATTTGTTACATCTCTTTGTTTTCAAAAAATAAAATAAAAAAAGACCAAAACATGGACGGTTTGGTTTTCTAAGGAAGCTCTGTAACCAAAAAGAAAAGAAATCCCCAAGAATGCCGGAAAAGCTACCGTCGCCGATCATTGAGGAAAGCTGAGTTAGCTTTCTTGATCGAAATTTAACACAGCAGCTAGCTACTAGTTAAGTTTGTATTAGATAGACAACCTATTCTCATTTCACTGAGTTTCCCTATTCTAATCTACACTGGGTCTCTCATTCTACAGTCAGTGGTGCTAGAAAACCCAAATTTCACTCCACTGATTTGGGGCTTGAAGAACCCTTTTCTGTTGTAAGCTCTCTATTCTCAGCAAGTTGTGATCTTTATTGTTGTTTCTCTCAAATTTAATTTCAATTTCTAGTACAACCAAACTTGGAGTGAGTGAATAACCAAAACAATGGAGGACGCTAGTTTCCCCAATTCTTGTGCCGATGGCCTCAAGAAACATGTAATGAAGGTTATCGAGGAGGCCACCAAAGACTGTGAGGACAAGGAAGTGAAAGAAATATTTGACTCCACTGGGGACTTTGACGACCTTAATGAATTTGGGATCCAAATGTTCAATTTGTTGGCAAATTTCGGCCAGGCTAATGAAGCCAAAGAGCTGTTTAGGCCTCTCTCTGTGCCGGCCGTACTGCCGGACGTGGCTGTCCTCACAATGGTCATTCTGGTCTACACCCATGCCGGAAAGGCCAAGGCTGCTCTCAAGGCCTATCAGCACATGATAGCCACTGGTGTCACCCCCACCTCCGCTACTTACAATGCACTCATCACAGCATTCGCAGAAGACTCATCTTCTGGTTCCAATTTTGTTGGCTATGCTAAGAAGTATTTTTTGGAAATGTTGGATAAGGGGATGAAGCCCAATCCTGGTTGCTATATATCTGTGTTTGACGCCATTGCTTGTCGTGAGTCAGTGGACAAGGCCAAGGAGTTCCTTGAGCAGATAAAAGCAAAGGGGTTTACTCCCGTCAACAATCTTTATCGCTTTGAAGAACGGCACCTAACAGAAGCAGTCAAGGCAATCAGGATGTACAATGATCTCGTCAACAACACCATCGACAAGGATTTGAGAAAGGCCTTCTGCAAGTGGCGCATCCGTGGCCTCAAGAAAGAAGCATTGAGGATGTTCCTTGCTTTGGTAGATGATGGAGACGTAGACGAGGTCAAGGAGATTGTTAGGCCCACCCTTGAGACAGGCGTAGAATCCATGGTTGTAATACACACCTCCATTATTAAGGCCTACCTCGATGCTGGAAAGACCAAGGTAGCTCTCAAGGCCTACCGTGGCATGTTAGCTGCTGGGGTTGCCCCCAACTCCTACACTTACACTGTTTTAATCAAGGGACTCACTGCTGACCCCAACTTTTTTGAAGTTGCCAAGAAGTGCTTGCTTGAGATGATGGACACGGGGAGGCGGTCCAATGCTGCTAGTTATACTGTGGTGATAGAGGCCTTTGCAAGGCAGGAGGACAAGGCAACTGAGGAGGAGGGCAAATATTTGGTGGAAGTGATGATGAGTAAGGGGGTTGTGCCTAATGCAAAAGCAATGAGGGAGGTTCTAAAGGAACGGCCAACAGATGTAATAAGAAGGGTCATGAATATTGTACTTTCCAAGTTGAAAGGCTGATGCTGTGCTTCATCAGTGTTACGCCAGCAGCTTCAGGATTAGGAGGTTTGATATATGCGAGAGCTAGTGTGGATAGGAAATCATAGTAGGATAGGGTTTCAATCTGGGATTTATTATTGTGATTGTTGACCTTGAAGTAGTCTGTTGTGCTAGTTCATGTAGGTCTGTGTTTCTTTTTTCCTGGTGTTCTGCATTCTTATTTTCCTTTGTAGCCACTATATTATCTGCTTGTGACTTGTTGTATATGAAGGAAATGAATTCAAATACCAGCTGCTTTACTTGTTAGCAAAATCATACTCTTTTGATATCCTGCTTTTTTGGATAGAAAGCAGGATTATGAAATCCTTGCTGTCGGTATATTTAATTCTTGGTGCATTATTGTCTTCTCCTGAAACTTAGCAAACTCATCTTTTGTTGATTAATTTATAAAATTCTTACACTTGATTGATTCGGACAATAATCGTTTTTAACTGCTTCAATTTGTGCATGAAGATTGGGCAAGGTACATGCAGCAGTGTATCCAGAGCACGTCAAAAACTAGGAGGATTTTTGCACTTAAGAGAATGTCTTTTCGACTGATTTCAACAAGCGGGGAATCATGGTTCTTCCTAGGCTTCATCATCTGAACATTAATGTTATGGAGGGATTAATAACATCTCATTCATCCAGTGGTTGCCACTAAATGACATCACATTCAATGACATCCAAGTTATATTGAGGTTAGGTTTGCTTAATGTCATTAACAGCTTTTTGCAGAAAGGTATGGACTTTTTCAAAGCATTCTCTTTTCTCTACTGTACAAGCCAATAAATTTTCTTAAATAGTTGTCTTCCCCTTGGCTTTGTGAAATTGATTGTTGATGGCATTAGAGTCTCGACCCTGGGATGTTGGGTTTAATTAGCACTCCCGCGGGGGGTGGGGTGGTCTGGTTTTGGGGACTGGGTTTTAGGATATGTCCATGGCCTCAGACTTGCCTCTGAGCTTGGTTGCAGAGTTGTGGACATGGATCCTGACTCTAGTTTTGTTGTTTCCATGGCTTGCAAGGGTTACATCCTCTCTACAGCTTCAGATAGAACTACAAAGGATTGGTTGGAGGAATTGAACTGGGTTCCTGCCCATTGAAAGCCAGCAAATCTGTGTTGCTGACTCCCTGCATTCCAATTATTTGAGCCTTTTGGGACCCACTACTGCACTGCACCAGCAAGAAAAAATGTATTGCAGTTTTGATAGTTAGGTATTTCAAAGATGTAATTGGCATACCTATAGAAGGACTAACCATTATCATTGGTTGTACTAAGGCTATCAGTAGAAATTAGGCATTTTACAAGGGACTACTTTCATGTGCATAAACCTGAGCTGCTATTCATCTTTGAACTCCTAACAAGATATTTTGACAAGATTACATGTCCATTTCAGAAACTAAGAGCATGTAGCTAATAGTATTATTTCTAGGGAAATTCTAGTGTGCTGGTATGTATCACATACCCACACTTACAAAGTGAGAACAAATTTGTTCTCAAAATTGTAATTTGAGTCCTACTTTGTGTAATCTTTTGTTCTAATCAATGTTTTCAAATGCGAAAGCGAAGGCGAAGGCGACTTGTTAGAGCCTCGCGAGGCGAGTGCCTCAAGGCGTTGAGGCGATCGCTTTTCCCGAAAATATTATAATAATACATTATAATTATAGACAATATAAGAAAATATTTAGGTTAAAACAAAGAAAGAAATCCACAAAAATAATATATTTTCAAATATTCAAGTGGTATCCGCAACTATCATGGTACTACTAGCAATATAAGTTCTATCAGTTCTATTGCTGATGTATAAAAACGTCTATATTGGTTACAAGAAACTTTAGTAAATTAATTCCAAATGACCATGCTGGCTGAATAATAGAGAATGATTATTAAATAGAAAGAAAAGGAGGTAAAATGAGGTTATAAAAGACGTCGTTTTGTTGCTTTAATTAATTGCCGCAGACGACGTCGTATAAAGGAGGTCGTTTAAAGCAATATACTTAGAGCAATTAACTCAAACCCACGTCGTTTTGATGCAAAAGATAAAAGAAAAAAAAAAGGGACCCACGACTTCACCTTCTTCCTTGCGCCCAGGCCGCATCACAGCTCGCCTTCTGCAAAAGCAGGCGCCCCATCGCTTTTCCGTACGCTTTTCCAGTAGCGCGTCTTAGTTTGGACCGGCAAGGCGATTTACCTTCGCCTCACACCGGAGCGCGCCCCGGGCTCGCCTCGGCATCGCCTTTGAAAACACTGGTTCTAATAATGGTAATTACACATCTTACGACACTTTTACAAGTTTTGAACAAATTCGTTGTCAATGTTGTAATTTTTGTTCTCAATGTTGTAAATAGTGTAAATAAATATGATAACTTTTGTTCTCAATGTTGTAATTTTGGTTCAAATACTTGTAAATTTTTGTTTAACTTTTTGTTCTCATAATGGTAGGTACCATAGCTTGTCTCTTATTTCTATAGCTAATAGTCGAGGATGGAATGAGTAAATAGCTGATCCAGTATCTTATTGAGGACGAAGTTAGGATTTTCTCACATTGCTGTTAACCAAATTCTTTTTACAAAAACTTTATTTTGACAAACTGGTTGAGAAATATTAAATCAGTGGATAAAGATGGTGGCTACAGTTCCACATTCTAGAAAGATGTATATGTCATTTCATTATCAACCAGACTTTGTACCCTTATGGAGTGCTCACACTGATAGTAACGCCACATTTTACTTCAGTTGAAGTTTGCTGGTGTATAATTTTCAGCTGTCTTAGCTACTATAGTTTTCTCACCAACATATTTCTGAGCTAATTATCGTGTTTATTGCAGCTATATATATTGCTTTACTGCACTCTGAACCTTCTTCTATAGTTCTGCATTCAATTGGATGAACCTTGCATCTGATGGTTGTAAAGATAATCTTGTTAATGCCGGGAAGTTATATGAATCTGCACGGAAATCTTGTGAACAAGATAGGAGCTTATGGCGACAGAACCATCTCATATGAATCTGCACTGGGTAAGTATTTCTCTGGTTTTTCACAAGCATCTAGTATCTAGATTAGTAGAAAGTTACAGTTTCACTTTTTAATTTTAGTTCTCAGGTAATTTAACGTTTGGTTTAGACATGGGTTTTTAGTTTTGGTCTGTGGCTTAGACATGAGTTGTGGACAACCGTTTTTACTCATACCCGCTATCATTTTGTGCCACTTATTCTCTATATCTATTACCACTACCGTTTTTATGCTCCTTTGTTCAATACCACTTTTAACTTGTTGATGCTCTCCTTTTTTCTTTTTTTTTTGAATAAGAGCTGGTGTGGCTGCCACTTGTTGCTGCTTTGATAACAAGACTTTGGTGGGCATGGTTATTATCCCATGTTTTAATAATGTAATACTCTCTTTAGTTTTGCAGTTGAGAACATCAGAAGCAGGAGAGTCTACTGCATTTCTTACTTCAGATTTGTGATAGTTTGGTATTCACACCTGAAGTAGTTGAATATAGATAGTTTTAGCGAATGAAGATAAGTGCTTATCTTCTGACGAGCATTTGATTGAGGAGGTTAACGGGTCATCTCTGAAACAATTCTAAATAATTTCTTTGGGCAACTTATGTGGCCGCCCGTCATGTTTCCTAAGTAGGTACCATGGGAAGGATTGTCTCGGACTTGGTTCTTACCTCTTCTCATCTCAAGACATTGATGTAACCTAAGATTTTATATTTTGGTTTTGAACATGCTTGATTAGTGCAGATATAGAAAAGAAAAAGTGGTCTACGTTGATGTAACCTAAGATTTTATATTCTGATATATAGCATTGTCGTCTACGTTTCTCTGAACATCTTTCATAGGTCGGTACCCAAAAAGAAGCCCAATGGGGAAAACGAATGAATAATAACTATCTGCGAATACATGATTTTTCTTGCTTTCTAGGTTTCATTGAAATGGCTAAAGCCTAATTTGTGATGGATCAAATTAAAAATGTTAAAGGGGGCTAGAATAACTCAAAATGGAAGGGTTGGGGAAGGTGGTGTGCTTAAAGATCATTTTGCACTCAAAGAAGAAGTCATAAAGCTATCAATCACCCAACCAAGTGGTAGAAAGTAGAAACACTAAAAAGTGATTTTGAGAAGTGTTTTTGTCAAATATGAAAAAAAAAAAACGCTTTTATGCATTTCAGAAGTAGTCCCAAATAGATTCGTTTTCAAATAAGTTCAAATGAATTTTGTTTTAATTTTATAAACAACCGTTGAAATCTAACTAGGGTAACCTCATGCTAGCAAAAATGACCAAAATCGATACTGTAAGACGAGAGTGCCAAAATTGCGAACATAACAAAACATGAGGAACGAAATTGCAAGGACCAAAGTAGCCATTTGACCAAAATACAGGGACCGAAATTGCAATCGACCAAACTTGGAACAACAAGAGCCTAGAAGCGCGTATTGTCTTCCATTGAAATTTGTACTTGTCTTGCTGCTTGGTGTCTATGCAGAGCAATCATCAGAGAAAGGTCAATGAGTTTTCTTCTTCTTCTTCTTCTTCTGTTATTTCACTGTCTTCTTTTTCTTTGGAAACTCAATGTAGACTGATTTGGGTTATTGATGAAAATATCTCACACAATAGCTACTAGTTAAGTTATTTTTTGTGCTAAATAGAAAAGCTAACTTCCATTTCTATGATTTTTTCTACACTTGATTCTAGTATGATGTTTGTTTCAAACTTGAATGATTTGGGTAGCTTTCCTTTTGTACAGTTAGTGCTCAATCAAGCTCTGATTTGTGTCGTTTCACATTTACTTTCTGCTTCAACTAAACTAGCTTCAGGGCATAACCAAATCAATGGCTAACACCCAAGTGAAGTTGACTAGTAAAAAAGAACTCAAGGAACATGGAATGAAGATTTTTAGAGATATGACCAAAGACTGTGAGGACAAGAAGTTGAGAAAATGATTTGGCAGGGTTGGGGACTACGACGCCCTTAATGCAGGTGCTATTCATCTTTTCAATTCTATGGTAGATTCCGACTTCCTTGATGAAGCGAGAGAGCGCTCTTCAAGCCACAAGCTAATCAAGCCACGCTGCCAGAAGTGGCAGTCTTCACCATGGTCATTGTGGTCTACGCCTGTGCTGGCAAGACCATGGATGCTCTCAAGGTCTACCAGCACATGATAGCCACTGGTGTCACCCCTGCCTCCTACACTTACACCGTACTTATCTCCAGACTTGCACAAGACTTCTCCAATTTGGATTTTGTAGGGTATGCGAAGAAGTATTTCCTTGAAATGTTGGATAGGGGGATGAAGCCCCGTTCTCAAACTTACACAAAAGTTATGAATGCCATTGCCTACCAAGAGCCGGTGGAGGAGGCCAAGGGGTTCAGCACATTGTAGACACAAAGATGGCCACCTCACAGAAGCAATGCAGGTAATCCACATGTGTATTGATCTCGTCCACATCAATACCATCGACAAGGATGTGCAAAAATTTGTCTAGAAATCTCGCGCTTGCCCTAAGAACCTCATTGAACTGTTAATCAAGATGCATAGTGCTTTGCTACAGGATGGAAATGTGGATGAGGCCACGGAGTTCTATAACACCATTGAACAGAAGGGCATAGAGCCCATAGTCCTAATCCACACCTCTGTTATTGAAGCCTAACTCAAGTTTGGCAAAACTAAGGGTGCACAGCACTGGAGGCATTCCTGGCCATGTTAACTGCTGGGGTTGCTCCCAACTCCTACACTTACACAGTTTTAATCGAGGGACTCACTGCTAACCGCAACTTCTTTGGAGATGCTAAGAAGTACTTGCTTGAGATGATGGACAAAGGGAAGCAGCCCAATGCATCTACCTACACTGCGGTGATAGAGGGTTTTGCAAGGCAGGAAGGCAGGGCAGTTGAGGATAAGGGCAAAGAGTTTGTGGAGGTGATGATGGTTAAGGGGTTTGTGCCTAATGCAAAGGCAATGAGGGAGGTTTTAAAGGGGAAACCGACATCTGTTATTCGAAGGGTCATGAATATGGTCCTTTCCAAGTTGAAAGGCTGATTCTTTGCTTCATTGAGGTTATGCTAGTAGCTTCAAGATTAGGTGGTTTCATATATGGTGAGAGTAGAAAATCATGTAGGATTGGGTTTGGTGTTGTACGTTCTTTATCATTTTGAATGTGACATTGAAGTACTGATCATTTGCTTGAGGCTATGTTAGCAGCTTCAGGATTAGGTGCTTTCATATATGGGGAGCTAGTAAGAGTGGAAAATCATGTAGCATAGGTTTCAATTAGGGATTTTGTGCTGTTCTCCATCAGTTTGAATGAAACATTGTAGTGTGAATGCTGAAACTGAAGTGGATGATCATGTAAGATAGGGTTTCAATATTTTGTGATGTTCTCTCTGTTTGTTCATGTTGACATTGAAAGTTTTTTTAATACAACCAATTCCATGTAGATTGGGAGAGCTGATACAACAACTTTAAATGATAAAGAGTATTAGATTTATCACATGGGAAATCATGGTTCTTTGAAGCTTGATCATGTGAACAGCATGAAACTAGAGGGAATAATAATAACATCTTGTTCTTCAAGTAAACTGTACCTCGTATTGTGGCAAACATGGTCTCGCTAGAGTAGTATCTGCTAATGACATCAAGTTCCATGACATACAGGTTAGATTTTGCATAATTTATTCCCAGATTTTGCAGAAAAGTATTAACTTTGTCAAAAGCATTCTTTTTTCTCTGCCATACAAGTCGATTAGTTTGGTTGATAATTTTTTGCTTTTGTGTGGCTTGGAGTATATGAAGCAACTATTATCTGCAGCCAAGCACTGTCGCTTTAGAGGTATATACATTGCGACATCAAAGCATCAAATATTTTGTAATGATCGAGGAATAAGTTCTGAGATTTTGGATTGGCAAATGTCATAAATATGACTAACAAGCAACCACCAACAACTTAGTGGCATAACCTTGTGGTAGTGTCCTCCTGAACTTCTTA
This sequence comes from Rosa lucieae, assembly GCA_024704745.1. Classification (NCBI taxonomy): domain Eukaryota; kingdom Viridiplantae; phylum Streptophyta; class Magnoliopsida; order Rosales; family Rosaceae; genus Rosa; species Rosa lucieae. Next base: position 56,701,402 of record CM045498.1, read on the forward strand.
TGGGGCCAGCAAATTAAGAAGTATCCCTACATATGTTGATGCAGCATTGGCTAGTGTACATGCCAAACCTTTCCCAGGGCAGCCTATCCTTAAAGGAAGAATTGAGGTGATTACGTTATTAATGTGAATCCTTTTAGTACTCAGACCAGCTTGAACAATACACGGAATTGCATTGGATTATAAAATTTTTAGATGGTATTTTTTTTAACAGATAATCATAAACACACACTGATTTTACAAGTGCAGGACTACCAACCCTTCCCTTGTGGCTATGGTATAATGACTTCATAGGTAGTTTTTTAATCAGTTTACATAGTTATCAGTTACAACATTTTATAATGATTAACGATACATTCTCATATGTAAAATTGAATATTTTCTGATTTGATGTTCTATCATGGCATCATTTCTTACAGAACTTCAGAATCCATTGGTGCTTGTCATCTATCAAAGTTGCTAAAGTATCTTCCCACCAAAGAAATGGATGCTAAAAGTCGTTAGGGTGAACAAAGGTAAAGCTTATGGTTTCAATCTGTACTGAGATGACTTTATTTATTACATTGTCAAACAGCTTATTCTGCTGAATAACCTCTGTTTTCAGGAAAGAGCTTGGTGCTTGAACAACAGAGACAGCATCATAAAAACCATGGATATTTATTTTCAAAAGTCAAATATTTCTGCACAACTAGCACCAAAAGAGATCTCTCTCTATTCATATTATAGAGGGATGAAGCAATAAGCAAGCTACTTATGACTGAATGATTGTCCTTGATTCTGCTGGGTGGGAAAGACAATGATGCTAGTCAACCTTTTCATAAAAATGGTGTTTATCGGCATATCCTTGTCCTATGCACAAAAGAAAGTCTTTCTGTAGTGACTCCAAAATCCGGCATTTGATGCTGTTTTGGAGAATTGCAAGTTGAATGCAAACCAAGGAAATTATTTTTCTCTTCTATAGGAGCGCAGTCTTAGGAGCAAGTGCTTTACATTTGCAAAATGCAAAACGATGGAATTCTGTACTAAATCTGCAGCTTCGAATGGCTCAAAAAGGTAATTTGGTGTACTGGATAGAACTCCCACAAAGAGTGTTGTTGACTTATCGAAACCAGGGAATGAACTTGCCATAGCAGTATAAAAGTCTGCAACAGGAGAAGATGAAGATGATCCAAGAAAGATGGTAAAGACTAAGAAGGATTGTTGCTTAAGATATATAAGTCATTACATATCATTTTCTACAGCTTACTCAGATTTGTGTGAAGATGAGCATGTTATGTTATTGAGTTTTTGGGTACGTTATTATCCCAACTGTTTTGGATTGATGAACACATCCCATGTTTGCAATGTATCCCCCTTATGACCTTTTTCACTTTTTGTTATTTTCACTGTACTTTTCTTATCCAATTATTTTGCAGCACATTTACAACAGCGAAATCAACAATCTGGTGGTGCAGGTACCAGGCCACTTGCTTTTCTTTATGTTTTTTGTCTAGAAGACATAACTTTACGTTATTGATCACATAGAATGACATACACATGTTCCTATGGAGTGTTCAAATAAGAAAAACCCCTCTGTTTTATGGGAGTCGTATTCTCCCCGACATGCTATTAATTATAAGTCAAATATGGGTAGCCATGCTCTGAATGTGCTAAAGGTTCTTATAATTCTAGAGAACATGCTGATCTAAAACAAATAGAATCTTCAGCAGCATGAAGGCTGGTGACTGAAGTTTTGGTTGGTTCCAGAGAGTTGAGTCACTAGCAGAAGCTACACAACTAGAGATAAGAACCTATTGCAAACTTGGTGGATACTAGAAAATAAATTTAGATAATTTCTGTTAATGGACTCTCCTCCCATTTGATATTATGAATCTTGTTCCTCAGAAACATGGGGATGCACAGGCTACAGTCATTCTATTATGAGCTAGATTTTCACACCTAGGAATTAGTCAGAACTACTCATATCCATAATGTGTGTCTTTATGTTGCTTCCCAGATTTAGAATAGTGAACATGAAAAAATTTGTATTTGACTCCACATCTTTTAGTTCCACAAGCATATGCTTTATTTTCAATTAGTTTGCTACCACATTTAGGAGTGAAATCTAACATTTCCGAAATTCTTGTGTAGCCCCCTTGACTAGACATTCTTAGTAAAAAAAAGATGGTAAAATATTCGAAAGGCATGGGTGGAAGCAAAGTCATAAATCACGTAGCACCATGAGAGAAGCTTTGCTATTCTGATGGTTTTATATATCTAGCAACTCGTAATGTTGTGTTTTAGATCACTGTTCCTTGGTCTCAGTTTACATTTTTTTTACTGGTCTTTGAACTCTCTTGTTGACAGGGTATATCAAATCCTTATAATCAGAGATATCTTGCCAACTTATATCCAAGCTTCTCTAGTTTATCTTTGTTGCAGTGGAAAGGGCTCTTATTCTTCAAGATTGACTGCTTGTATTTAAGTTTTGTACTGCCAAACACATCTTCGTGTTCCCCAAGTTGTGTTACATTACTGGCATTTTTTGTGTGCTACAAATGGCTTGATTCCTTTATGAAATTCAATCTTGCATATATTTCTTTTTAGTTGAAGAGTGAAATGGTAATTCATTTGTTGTAGTATGGCATTGAAATTCTCTTTTCATCCCAAGACATGTGATTGCATTATTTTGTATTAATAGAGGTATCATTGCAAGCACTTGATATGTGCTCAAAATTTTAATTTGCTGCTGTAAAATGTCATTGTTGTGATGCTATTACTCGGAACACTTTGTAATAGAAAGATTCAAGATCCATGGCTTGCAAAAATAAAATGGTATCCAATTTTCTGGTACTAAATCAGATACAATGATGCTTTCACCATCGTAATCAATGAATGGACTTCGTACTTAAACACTATGAGTCAGTGTAATGCTACAAAGAGGTCTTGGCCTAGCCACTGAATAGAGAAACCTTAATTTCATCCATATGAAATGTAGCACCTAGCAACTCAATAACTACCATGAAGATAGCCCAATCCAGAAATGGTCAATTAATAGAGGATAGGATCAAGTGCAATAACTAAATAGATAAAGAACGAACAGTGAAAAGTTAATTTCATTTAACAAAAACTGATTTACGGTATTATAGTGTATTACCAATTATTTGGTTATGATATCAATAGATCTACCGGAATAACATAGAATCTAGCTAAAAGACCTAACTAAACCAATTACTTCATTCAAAAGAGAATTGAGATGGAAGAATTGCCCCCAATAGTAGTGGTTAGAGGGGGAGGGAGAAGATGGAGTTGAAGCCAAGCCAAAAGTTGAAATTCATATTAGCATATAATACAGTTAAATTCAAGGGAAAATTTCACAAATGGTCACTCAATTATGGCTCATTCGACACTTTGGTCACTGAAGTTTCAAATATATCACTTTGGTCACTCAACTATTACACTCTCAATTACTTTAGTCACTTTGTTAATTTTTTTCATTAAAAAGTTACTCTTTGGGTGACTAAAGTGATTGAGAGTGTAATAGTTGAGTGACTAAAATGATATATTTGAAACTCCAGTGACCAAAGTGTCGAACGAGTCATAGTTGAGTGATCATTTGTGGAATTCTTCCCTAAATTCAAATCAAATGTCTGACAAAGATAGGAACACCAAACTTAAAGGAAAAAAAAAATCTGAGTTTTATTGATTTTGTATAGGGATATGCTGCTATTGGCAGCTGTTACAATTGTCATAAAAAGCAGATAAAAATAAAATGTACATAATCAAACAACTAGTGTGATGATTTACAGTGAAATGTCCAAAAATCATGTTCAGAGATTGAGCTAATTTAACTAAGGAGCTAACTAGGCAGCTATACTTCATGATTCTAATCTCCAGGCAGCTGTGGGAATGATGATGAGAGTGGTAGTATATCAGCTGTATCGATGTCATCCCCTTCCAACAAGAACTCATCTCCAAAGTTGTAGTTGCTAAATTCATCAGAGTTGATGTAGGCATGATCCATAGGAATAATGATATCATCAAAGGCAAAACTAAATTCATTATCTTCACTACTGCCTTGTGCCTCAACCAACCCATTTTGATTTGTTGGTTGTTGCCATTTTGAACCAATATGAGGTACAAGTGGTACTTTATATGTATTTTCTTTGGAAGGATTGGCCAGCATATGTGAAGTCAATGACATTTGTTGTTCTGAGGGTGAAGGGGATATTGTCTCCCTTTCTACTTCTTCTAATGCAAGATCAAGCCAGTCAGTATCCTCAGACATGCCAATACCAATACTTGTACTGCTTTGTGCCTCACTAGTAATCAACTCATTTTGGTCTCCTAGTTGGTGTAAGTCTGAACCAATATGAGGTACTGTATATGTATCTTCTTTGGTAGGACTGGGCTGCACAATTAATGATGAACATGTGTGTTGTTCTGAGAGGGTAGGGGCTAGTGTATCCCCTTCTACTACCTCCAATGCATAGTCAATGTGGTCATCAGTAGTACCCTCTAACATCAAATGCTGAGTCTCATATTCCTGATCATGAGCAACCATCTGATCATCATCATTGCCAAACAGCTCATCATATAACATTTCCACAGTATCAAATTGCTGCTCAGGATTAGGACTCTAGTTCAAAGACACAGTCTTTCTATCCTCACTGGTTGTAAAAGCAGGTTGTGGATCAGCAACTGTCAAAGACTTGGGCTTTTTCCTAGGCTTTGGGTGATGATCATCATCATCATCTTGAGACTTCCTCTTGCTATCATTATTATTTCTTATTGCTCCTCTTTATCCAGATGATGATGATTGTTGGTGTTGTTTTGTCGGAGTCGGCAAATCACATAATCATCATGAGCAGCAGAAGAACTGGAGTGATCATCAACAACGCTATATTCCTCCATAATCCAACAACCGTGTTGTTCCAACACCAGTTTGTTCTCATACCTCAATTTTGTCTTTCGCCCAATTTGGGTTTCCTGGTTCTGCTCACCAAAAATGGGTTTGGACGGTTCACCTTGGCTCCAGTGCCCGACAATCCAACCCTTCGACTATGCCAGGTAGCATGGCCACCACGGGGATTGGCCTTCTTCTTATGGGGTGTATAAAAAAAAAAAGATCTTGTTGTTTCAGATTAGGTCCTCCATAGGCCTCCCAAATGATCTAGGGTTCAGCCTCACCGTACAAATCAAACTCAGGAAGAAGCAAGGATGGTGCCGCTGAGGCCGAGTTGGGATTATTCTTCAGGTAGAGGTAGTGGCTGATCAATTCTTCATCAGTCGGGTGGAATCTGACACCCACCGGAAAACAACGATTCATAAATTCCTAAATTCCTTTTTGGGTTTGAATTAGGGTTTTCTAGGTTGGAGTTTGGGGATTCCGGGTAAGAGAGACTGAAACAGAGAATTGAAGCAGAAAAAGAGAGAGAGAGAGAGAGAGAGAGAGAGAGAGAAATTGCAATTGTAAATTGTGAGTTAGTGAGTGAAGTGATAAGGATTTATAGATGGATTGAGAAATATGACCGTTGCTTTGCGGCTTAAGGCAGTTCATGCGGTTTCTCTGCCAACTGTCGCCAGAGTCAAATTGTCAACAATGTCATGGTGAGAAAGGCTGTAATAAAAATTTTATAGGTTAGTGATCAGACCGTTGGGGCATGACATCATAAACCTTTTTGTTTTTTAGGGAGAAATGCACACTTTCTTTTAATTTTTAAATTTTTATGAACTATAGGAGAGCACTCGTTTTAGTTTATAGAGCTCCAAAAGAGTAGTCAAATCCACGTGGATACCTCTAATGGTTAGAAAAGACATATGAAACCACTCCAATTATAGGCTTTATCTTACGTGTAAATGATATGTTATTTGACAGAGGCATAGTTTTCTGTCCTTTTATTATTATTATTATTATTGTTATTATTATTATTGTTTATCTCTCTTTTTTCTTCCTCTTTCCTTCTCTTCTCTCTCGTTTTTCCTTTCAGACCAAAACCTTCATATTCAATTGTCATTTAAATTTGGGGAGAGAGAGAGAGAGAGAGAGAGAGAGAGTTGACAAACAGCTACAAGCATTTGGGTGAGAGAAGTAGAAGAAATCCGAAAAGAACCAATCTTGTTGTTGGTCCGACATCCATATACAGAACCCTGATAGAATTTGATGCCAAGATTCGATTTTGAAGGGTAGATTGAAGCTTTTGGGGAAGTAGAAATACTTTTTTTTTTTTGAAAGTTGAAGGTGGTAAGATGTGTCTGGGATTGGACTTTGAAGCAAGAAGGAGACTTCTTTTTCGGTTTTGGAAGAAAAACCAAGATGTGAAACAATACCTAACTTGAATTGGAGATCGAGGATTAAAGATAAGGGTTTTGGGGGAAAGTTGGAGACTGAATTGGGTTGTGTCAGAGAGGTCGGTCACCGTGAAGAAGAATACCCATCTCTTGCAATTAAGAATGGTTTTCCAAGAACAGCAAGAAAATAGAGAAGAAGAAGAAGAAGAGCGAAAATGAATGAACTACGAAAGAGGTGAGATAGAAAAGAAAGAGAAAAAGTGATTTTTTTTTTTTATGTTATAAAATATTCCGAAAAATAACAAAATAATATTTAAATTTAATCTATTCATTGGAGTAGAAATTTATCAATATGACAATTGACACGTTAGCCTTCAAATTCGAATTTGGCATAAGCATTTTGACATCTCTATTGGAGAAGGTCCTTGATCAGTTGACCTATAAGTCTAATTATAGGAAAAACATTCTCCGTCAACCCAATAAAAAAAAATAAAAAATAAGGTTCTCATCAAGCTCATTTAACCCAATAATAAAGCAAAATTATAATTTTGTAATTTGCTCAATTATCAATTTACATACTCTCTCTGTGGTCGGAGATGGACATGTTACACCATCAGAGTCTCCAAAAAGTAGCCTTGTTCCAACGAACCACGACACCCCCCCTTTTTTAGATGAAGTTCGCCGTTAAGTTGGTGACCCTCGACTGGGTCAAATAATTCTTCCTAAACTTAAACTTACCTCAATTGATTAACCAATTGGAGATTAACTCTTATAAATGTCAGGAAATAACAACAGGTCAAGCATACAGGCTGCTCCAAAGATTACGAGGCAAATGTACTAGTTTTCATTTGCTCTTTTATTACTAGCGAGCTTGATAATTTCAACCCATTTTTTTCATTAATATTGTAGTAGAACATGATGAGCCGGATTACAAATGTAGGTTAAACTAGCCTCAGAGTGCTAGTAATGAACCTCATATGTTACAAGTTACAACTTGTCAATGTGATAGACTCTCTCTAAGAAATTAAATTGTACCATTAGACTACCTTTATCCTCCTAACATCCACATAAAAAAATAAATAAATAAATAAATAAAAATTACTTTTGTATGTAAACAGTAACTTTAGCTATGTGCTTGCTAGGCGCTAGCTAAGAGCATCTCCAACAGAATACTTATTTCAAAAACTTTTTGAAATTTAACTAGTTTTAGGCTAAGTTTGATCTCCAACAGACTATCTAAACAAAAGCTAAATTTAGCTTTAGCTAAAAGACCTAGCTATATTTAGCTAGAGAGGAGAAAAAATTTAACTAAAAGTTAAATTTAACTTGAGTTTTAGATATTTGTTGGAGCATAACTCAATATTCAACTAGCCATATTCCAATTTTAGCTATTTTTAACGATTAAGATAGCTATCACGGTTGGAGATGCTCTAAGCCTAGTCCTATAGCCCTACTGTCCAAGCTGGCAAGCTTCGTTCGACCGGCATAGTGCAAAACGGAGGATGGTAATAAAGTGAAGCAGATGGTCCCAAGCCAGATGCTCCCGTGGGTCCCATTGAAATTAAAACATCACCAGTAATTAAAGTTTTACCTTACCACTTACCGCCTTCCACAGACCAACCTTCCCATCTCCATTTCACGCAAACCTCCCGACCTGGTCACATGTCTCATACAAGAGCTAGTAGCACGCAGATATTCCATGCACCCTTGGTGATTGTATCAGTTGACAGGGTCACTCTCACTCTGTCTCTCTCTCTATTACGGCGCTCATAAAGTTTGTTATAGCAAACAAAAAAACAAAAAAAACTTTGTTATAGCAACACTCCCTCACTCCCTCTTCTTTAGGAAATAGGAAGTTGGCTCTGAACTTTTTCTCTCTCGTCCATTTCCGGTGAACTGTGGTGTTGCTGATCATTTTTACCTTCTTGCTCTCAAAGAGCCGCTCGGCCAAATCTGGTTAACCCATTCCTCTATCTAAGTGGTGTTATTCTTGGGTTGCAGTGGAAAGGGCTCTTATTCTTCAGGACTGACTTCTTGTATTTAAGTTTTGCACTACCAAACATGTCTTAGTGTTCCGCAAGTTGTGTTACATTACTGGCATTTTTTTTTTTTGGTGCTATGGATGGCATGATTCCTTTATGAAATTCAATTTTGAATTTATTTCTTTTTAGTTGAAGAGTGAAATGGTAATTCATTGGTTGTAGTATGACATTGAAATGCTTTTCATCCAAGACATGTGATTGCATTATTTTGTATTAATAAAGGTATCATTGCAAGCACTTGATATATGCTCAAAATAGCAATGTCATTGTTTTGATGCTATTACTCGAAACACTTTCTAAAAGAAAGATTCATGATCCATGGGTTGCAAAAATAAAATGGTATCCAATTTTCTAGTACTAAATCAGATATAATGATATTTTCACCGTCATAATCAATGAATATACTTCCTACTTAAAAACTATGAGTCAGTGCAATCCAACAAAGAGGTCTTGGCCTATAGCCACTTAACAGAGAGAAACCTTAATGTCATCCATGCATATCAATAACTAAATCTAGCATACAGCATATCAATAACTAATCCAGACATCATCAATTATTAAAGGATCAAGTGCAACAACTAAATAGATAAAGAATGAACAATGAAAAGCTAATTTCATTTAACAAAAACTGATTTATAATATTGTAGTGTTTTACCAATTAATTGGTTTTTTTCTTATCAATAGACACTACAAGAAAAAGCTTCATTCATAGCATATCACTATAGAGTTTTGTTTGAAAGTGCTATCAATTATGAATTTAGAAAATTTCAATAGCTTTTAAATTTTGTAAACGCTCTTAAATGAATAGAAACGCTATTAAATGAAACCCAGATACTGAAAATGGGAGCGGGAAACAAAAGCAATGCCCGAGATTTAATTTATGAGTTCAAAGCGTGACCCAACTCCCGATACTCACTACTACAAAAATTGAATCAGACGACGGCTAAAAACCGTCGTCTGATATGGAGGCAAACCGTCGTATATCGATGCGCCGTCTGATGATGGTCGATTGTAGAGAACCGTCGTGTGAATGGCTCGGCAGCATGTAGGCAGCCTATCGACAGCAAATAGGCAGCATGTCGACAGCATTAGCTGTTGTGTGAATGTTATTCAAACAACAGGCAATTTTAACAACCGTTGTGTGACTGCGATTCAGAAGTCGTTTTTTTTTTCTATAACCGTTGTGTGACTTTTATTCACACAACTGGTTTCAAAGCATCTATTTTCTATTTTGAATTCAGATGACACATTTAGCTTTTGCATTGTGCTATAACATATTGAACAATGCTTTTCATTTATTCTTGTTGTCTAATTGTTACACAATATAGAACAACCAAATTAACTCAAATCCCACCATACAGAAAATGAATTCAATAATTTGATATAAAATAGGGAGTATTTCCCAAATCCATACATAAAAACACTATAGGCATTTGTTCCTTCCATGCCTCAAAACTAAGGAAGCCTCAAATCTACATATAATAACTTTCTTCCATTCAGCCATACTACATTAAATTGAACAAGTTGACATATAGTTTTAACACACTAAAATCCTAGTGGATCAATAAAAAGACAAGCCAGTCTGGAGAAGAGAAGGTTATAAAGTTATAATCAGCTTCTTGTGCAATGGTTTCATATTACATCTTTTGCTGGCAGCTCCACTTAAACTCGCCTCGTTTTATTCACAAGTCCGGCCTGTAATATAACAAAATTACTCAACTGATTCTGACATTCAGATCACCTTAATAATTTCATACATGCTTATCAATTACAATATGAATTCACCTTGTAGACAGTACCAAATCCCCATTCCCATTCAAAAGCAATAGATAATGGCAGTGCAGATCAAAAGCAGTAGTCATTGATTTGGAAAGAAAAAAATTATGTCTTGGGTGTCATCCATGTTCCATGATCACCCATTCAGCACATATTGAGCTAAAATATAGGTGGTGTTTAGTCACATGAATATGGTATTACGTACAGCTACAGAATATTTCCAAATCCCAAAAACATAAACCCAGCGACAAACCCAAGGCTATTGCATAAAGGCTATAACTTTAAGTACCCACGTACAAAGAGGATTTGAGCACATAATATCAGCAATCCTAACCCCTATCAAGCAATCAGGGGACTAGAATATTGCCAAAATCCATTAAAGCTTCAAAACATAAATTTCAGAAAGAAGAATATATTAATGGAAAAAAGACACACTATCAAGCAACAAATCAATGATTAAATTCCGAGCAAAAATATCAGAAAATCCATAGCTACAAAATCTGTAAAACAGGGTTTAGAACATGATTGAAGGATTCATGCATCTTCCAACAAATCAAAAGCATAACTCATTGGGTATGATTAACTGAACTTTCAAGTGAATTGAATTTTACCTGGGATATAAATGAACCTAAGAAGCAATACGTAACTGGCCTTCAAATAATTTGGTTTAACAAAAGAGCAAGATACTACAACCTTCTGACTACTTGACAGTAAACATCAGAACAATTTGTTCAAGTACTTACAATTTGTATATAATTGACAATATCCTTGTCTCTGATTTTTTTGCCATCACGGTCAATCACATTGAACACTGAAAATAGAAATTTAAAACAATTCTTAGCACAAAGGAAAGATAGTGAGGGGGGATGAGGATAAAGAAGAGTTTGGATACAATCATCACATAGGCAGTATCAGAATTCATTGGAATGTAAACATGCATCACAATTATTAACACTTGCTTAGCACCTCTGGAGAAGATTTGGATGGCTGTACAATTCCCTGCGGAGAAGATATCCTCAATTCTTAACCCGTGTCTGAGTCATGAACACTAATGAAGTGGATATCTTGGATCAGAAAAATCGCATTTTGAAACTCGCTGCTGAGTCAAGTTGAAGAAGAGGCTAAGTAGTTGATCACTTCATCATATACTAAATCAAATTGCCTCTTGCACTGAGGAGAAACATGCTGTACTTCCTCAAGTTGCTTCTTAGTTGAGAAGAAAGATTTCAAAATTCTAAAGAATAATCAAATCACATATTATGAAGCAGGTAGACGAGAACATTGTATATACGAGATACTCTCTAAGGCAATTGGTCTAAAGTTCATAAGACTCCAAATTTTGAACTCAAGGATTGTTAAGTTCTGTCTTTTAATCCTATGTAAAACTTTCTTGTTGTCTAGAATATATGGGAATATAAATATATTTCAGATCCTGATAAACTTTATTGTCCTATTTTTCATTATGGAGATGATATTCACACTCCCTTTTGTGTTTCAAATGTGAATAGTATTTTACTATTTTTAGAGGAAAAGGGAGTGAATATCACCTCCCTTTTCATTATATCATTATCTATGTAGCTTTGTGATATGACTACCAAATCACAGCATATTTTGAAAAGGAAATTGATAATACCAAATGATCTAATGGCTTACCTTATTTTTGAAAATGGTTTGCCTAATACAAAGATGGTGTCTTCAATTAAACCACACGTCCATCTTGACATTAGCATTAGAATATCTGCAGAAAGAATCATGCACCGGCTCTAATATTAAAAGTGTATTAGAGCCAAAAATTGGTGATATGGGAAATGATCATAGCAGACAAAAAAAATGAAAAAAAGAAGTGAAGAATACAATGGAATGCTTTCATGCAGGTAAAGAAACAGAGAACCAAACCTAGAAAGAGCAGAAGAAGTGCGTATGAAGCCCTTTCCATTTGTGAAATTGGGCTCTTCATCTCTGGTGGTAGTTTCAAGAACGATCATTAGCATGACAATCTCTGGAAATTATATACTAGTATGGTAATAGTACCACAATGTACAATGATGATGTAAATTAAAGAAAGTATATGCAACATGTATCAACATTGATATATTACAATGTAATACATAAGGGGTATCAATGAAGTTTCAGATACGATACTAGCAGCTCAGAAGTGACTAGGTTGGGCAATTTTAGTCGAATTTCACAACTGACTTCATAACAAGTGGAAAACAATCTGACTTCAGCAAATATGAAAAACCAAGTACAATCTCACTGCATTAACTTCTGACAATGGTGTATAACATCCTCGCAAGAATCATTATCAATGACAACTCTGAAACAACAAGAGTAATCAGATGAAGCTTCTGGCTTTCTCAAACAAAGTTGAACAAGAAGAAAAGACAATTAAATGGGCCAAAGTTTCTTGACTACACTTTAACAAGTTATACAGACTCTAAAATCAACAAGACACATAAGGAAAGAAGCAACCGTGCATTCGCTAAGGAGCCAAAATGTGAGGAAGTCATGAACACACCATCTATTGAAGTAACCTCACAAAAGCCAGATACTAAAGAATCCTCACAGCTAGTGAAGTAGTATGCGCGGTACAAGCTAATTAGAATTAATTGTAGCTAACGTTTGAGGATTGTTGTGTAATAGGCTTCAGTTTCTCATAAAACACAACCATTATATATGTGCATTTGTATGGTAGAAAGAGTTAGTAATTAAAGCATTATATCCATCGTAATCTAGTAAAGAACAACAACTCAGATGATGAAATCAAATATCCAAATTTGCTTCTTATTATCATCACCGCATGTATATACATATAAACAAAAATTTAAGCAACCCAGAAGATAATTAAACAGAATCAACATGGAGGAACAGAATCAAACATATTCACAGATTATTAAAAAGTCGAAAGCTTAGCCCATGATAATTACACCAAAAAGATCAAAAATTGAGAGGGACCAAGTGAAAACAAGACGTAATAATCAAAACCCAGTAATAGAATTGAAGAGAATCAACCAAAAGAAACGATTTTGATACCTAAGGATGGATGCGACGGGAACCAGTCCGAGAGGCTAAACTGGCCAACAGTGCTTCGCTCTCAGGGAATCGGCTCGATCTGGAAAGGCTAAACTGGCTTGATCTCAGTTCACCGGCTCAGTCCCATTCGTAGAGAGATGAGATTGGTTAGAGACAAGGATGAGGGTTTGGGAGAGTGAGATTTTGGCTAGAGTGAGGATTTTCGTTTTGGTTTAGGTCTGTCAAGATAGAGAGAAGAATGAGGGTTTGGGAGAGTGAGGTTTTGGCTAGAGAGTGAGGAATTTCGTTTTGGTTTGGGTCTGTCGAGATAGAGAGAAGAAGGTTTTGGGTAGAGTGAGGATTCTGGTTTTTTCTGGGTCTGTCGACAGTGAGGCGACCAAGAAAGGAAGGTTTTGTTTTTGGGTCTGTCGATAGTGAGACGAGTCAAGATACAAAGAGGCGCTAGCTTTCAGGAGAGGATTTTGCTCACTTCTTATTTTTGTTTTTTTTTTTTTGCTCCAAGTGTTAGGGTTTCAGCTATATTTGTGAGGCCCTATCGATTTGGAAATGGACTCACACAACATATTTGTGTAAAAATGTGGTCTGAATGAAGTCGTTTAAATTTGGAGGTTGTCTCCTATTAATTGAACTTTCCTCTTTGGGGAGATGGAGAAAAATTGTGGTGGGAAATCTCCCTCCTTCAGCCAAACATATTGATCAGACCACAGTTTTGTTATTTTTTGTCGTCTGATTATACACGTTGGGGAGGGGGATTTTAGAGTTTCAGATGGGGTTTGGCACCACTTACATGGTGGGAAACTTGCCGCTCAATTTTTTAACCATCACACGACGGTTTCTCCTTTAAACGTCTTCTGAATTAATTCATAAGTCCATATTAGACGACAAATTTTGTAAAAACGACGTCTGAAAAAATAAAAATCAATCAGACAACGGAAAAGTATGATGCGTCGTGTGAGATGCGTCGTCTGATTCAATTTTTGTAGTAGTGACTCCACCATTTCAAAGTGTGAACAAAATTCTTCTCTCTCTCTCTCTCTCGACAAAAGATCCCAGCGACTTTCTTCATCCAACCAAAAACCTAGATCCCTGTGACTTTAAACTGGGCAGCAACCCCATTATGAACATGTACCAAAAGTTCTACTAAACCAATGTTCTAAAAAAAACGGCCTAGGCGGCAAGGAACCGCTCCGATTTTGGCCTAGGCGTTTCCCTTAGGCGTTGGGCTACTAGGTGGGCTAGGCGGTGGTGCTAGGCGGGGACTAGGCGTTCTAGGTGGAGCCTAGGCGGTCATAAACCCTAATTTATTCTATATTTTGACTATTTTTATATTTATAATTAATTTTTAGACTTTAAATATTGTCATTTATATTATTATATGTCATTAAAATAATTTAAAATTAAAAAAAAAAAAAACCGCCTAGTTCCCTAGGCGCTAGTTCCTTGGTCACCGCCTGACTAGCGCCTAGCGTTTTTTAGAACCTTGTACTAAACTCACTAATTACATTACAGAACCAACCCAAATGTGAAAAAAGCTTTCAGTTTTTTTTCATTGCACATACAGCTTAAAATAAAATAAAAATTTGAATTCCAAGTACAAAACCAAGAAATGCCCACCTGCCCAGTAATCCTATCAAGCTCTTTAATCAAATAAACCAATTTTCCAAATCCTGCCACAACCTGCATCCAACCCCAAAATTAAAAACCCAGTTTTCCAATTTGGGGGTTAATCAAAATCTGAAATTGAGAGACCAAAAAGAACCAACCGTCCGGCGACGTAGATTGAGGCGAAGGTGGCAAACATTGAGACCAACAGAGTCGGAATTCGGGATTGGAAAACCCTGCCGAAGACACGTACGTAGAGCCTTGCTTTGCATTCTCTCTGAACTTGAATGTATCAATCTGATTCCAATTTGTGTAGACCAAAAGATCAAAACTTTGAAATGGTGGAGTATACAGTGGATGAAGCCGGAAACAGATATAGGGTTTTGATTGCTGCCCAGTTTAAAGTTAATGGGGGGTTTTGAATACAGAAGTTTAATTGTTCATATTTTAAACTCTAATATATAATTGCATAGATAAGTGAATTACCGAGGACCAATTAATATGTTGTGTTGGGGGGGGGGGGGGGGGGGGGGGGGGTGTGGTCATGCAAGTAAGATGCTAGTCATTTGTTCTCCAATGTAATTCAAGATTCGCAATTTGAGCTGTGTGATTCCATAGTTTAGGTTTAAATCTATGGTTCTTACCCAGGAAGTATCTTTGTTAGGGAATAACATAAGAAGTTATCAGTAGTTAAGATGAAGTTTGCTGCAGCCAATCAAGAGGGTTAGAGCGTTCAACGCTGAAAAATGGAACCAGGCCACTGGTGGTGATTGGACTTTTTACAAAATTTGGTTGTAAGAACAATAGAGATGCAATTTTTAAGGCGTGGATGGGAACTGGTAATGTACTAATCTCGATTTTGTTTGGTTGTATTTTGGATTGTAGTGCTGATTTCTCTATTAGCCTATCCCTATATTGTCTCTATGAATTTTTCAAATTGGCTTCTTGTAATTGAAGTTCATTCCATGTTATTGTTATTTTGTTTGTGTAATGTACACAATGCTGATATAAGAATCCACCCTCTGTGCCTCTAGTTGTTATCGGTAAACCCGACCAGTTAACTTCTTTGATTGATTCTATTGTATTTATCTTGAACATGTATTACAATGCAGGTATTGGTACCCTTTTGACAAACTGTGATGATCTCAAAATATTTCAAGACCCTGGTATTGCTTCAGTTGCCAAGCAACTAGATCAAGGTATTAAATTAATTCTTTTATTCCATCTTCCATGAAAAAATTCATATTTCTATTTTAAAGTTTTGAATTAATATGCTTTGTGATTGTTCAAGGAGGTCATAATCATTATTCATATTCCATCTTCATAATCATTATTCATTAGGTGTCAAGGGTTGAGCTACGTACTGGATGAAGTTCAAGTGAGGGCTATCGATATGGCTAATGAGAAGAATTTGCCGGAAACACCAACTTTGATGTTTGAGTTTATAGGCACATGTCAGATAGGGCCTTTTCTCTTTCCTCTGGAATGCCAGTTATTCTTCTGTTCATTTTATTATTTTATCATTTTCCGGAAAGAACATTTCATCATTGAGTTAAATGCATTGAATATTATTCGTTTTTGCTTTATATATATATGACAAAAGATCCCTAGATTTGGACAGATTGAGCAGAAAGTTTCTGATTCTAAAGGTAGGAGAGGATAAAGGAGATCTGAATGGACACCTAATCCTAAATTGGTTTAGTTTAGAACAAAATTAACCAATGCAAGGGAATATTTAATCCTAAATTGGTTTAGTTTAGAACAAAATTAACCAATGCAAGGGAATATTATTTTCAATATGACCACCGCTTGTTGATCCCCTTCTTCCGATGAAGGTCGGAGTCGGACCAAACAAAATACTATTTTTTTTTTCCAGCCCAAAGGCTTTGTTTTGTTGACTACCCCCACTCCCATGAAGAGAAGATGACCATGCATTTTCCAAAGTTGTTAAGATGCCGCCGTTTCTTCACTTCCATCCATCACTTTAATCTCTTATAAGTTGAGGCAAGGGCAAAGCAAAACTAAAATTAATTTGTGGGCTTTTGGCATTGAGATTCTTCTCCTCCTTGCTGTTGACTACTTCAGTGGCTACTGTCTTTTCCATTAATTAAGTTTCGCTCCCAATTAGAGGTGGCAAACTGGCCACTAAGCACGAGCACGGCACGGGCCCGACACGCTTAAAAGCGGCCCGGCACGGTCCAAGCCCGTTAGTGGCCCGGCACGACCCGAGCACGTTAGAATAACCGATCGGGCTGGGCCTAAGAATATTGGCCCATTGGCCTGGCCCGAGCACGACATATTTTGGGCCGGCCCGTTACAAACACAAAATTTCATTTTGTTTTTAAAAATATTAAAAAAATACAATGATGAGATTTGAATATGAGACATCTTTATTTAAAATCTTATGGCAATTCCACCAATGTTTTCTTTTATATTGTCAAAATAATGAAACAAAACATTATATCCTTGTTTTGATATAAATATTTTTTCTAAATATTAAATATATGTTTATTAATAAAGACTAATCTTATAATAATACAACTATAAAATGAAGGAAAGAATAATAGTTACAAAATCTTCATTATATTAATAAAGATTAATCTCACAATAATATACTAAAAACAATATATTTTGAGTTTTTTTTTCTTCTTTCTTTCTTATAGTGGAATATAAAAAATTATTAGAAATATAATCTTAAAAAGCTAAGATTAAGAAAAACGTTGTAGAACTTAATTTATTTTAATTTTCTAAATAGTTAAATAAAATTAATTTTTATTTTTTCAAATTAAGATTTTAAAATCGTGCTTTATAGTGAGTAGGCACGAGCACGGCCCGTTATTGACCCGGCACAATATGGGCTCGGGCCATGGGCCGGGCCGGGCTTAATGTTTAAGTAAATAGGCCGGCCCAAGCAAAGCACAAAGCACGACTAGGCTCGCTTAAAATGGGTCGGGCCAGGCCAGCCCGGCCGGTTTGCCACCTCTACTCCCAACTGTGCCTATACAGTTTGGGTTTGGACTTTGGAACTCTATATCAAAATTTTCACATTATTTTATCTTACGATTTCAACATAGTTCGTTGAGTTCTTTACAGCCAGAGGCTTGAGCTGACTGTCCTTGTTTCTTTCTCCATATTTATTTCTTTATTAAAAAAATTATTATTTATTACTATTATTTTGTTGCATGCAGATAAGGAAGGAAGCACTCTGGAACCTGATTTTGAGGCAATTATTTCGGTTAGCTCATATCACTGGATCTTGATTATTCTGGAATATATTTCCATTTATTAGTCTGTACTTTGTAGAAAAATAATATGGTTAGTAGAATGGAAGGATGTCTAAACATATGCTTTCCTTCAGACAGCCTGGTGGTGCAGACAACCTGGTGGATCCCTTAAGAAAATAACTCAATTCATCATTTGAGTAATTAAAGAGTTTAAACTGTTTTCTACATCAACTGATTCTCTTCAATTAATATGATGCATCATTGTAAATCCAATGAATGGTTTAGGGTTCTTAAAGTTACACTTTCTTGTGGTTGCTTCCTCAAGACCCTGGTATTGCTTTTGTTTGGATCCAAACCAGTATGGGTGCAAACTGTCTCTTTTGAGCGTGTGTGCAGGCGTGCCAGCACCGTGGGGTGCAGTCGTCAGAAAATCTCTTGACTTGACTTCTTGATTAAACGCCGTGGACGAAGAGAGCACTAACCTCGTCACCAGGTTCTTCTCTATGCCTTTCGAAAAAGGACTTTTTGCCTTACAGGTAAGGGTTTTGGTTGTGATCTCTTCGCGACACCGAATCGATACTCAACGTTGTAGGTTGAGCAAAGCAATCACTGGGAAGTTTAGAGAAAGCACGGGTTTTGCTAAAGCGTATCTTTAGCTTCGCTGGGTTGCGAGGGCGTTACCATTGCTTTGCTGGGTTGCAAATAGGTTGCAGGTAGGTTTGCTCTGGAAAGGCTTTGATAATCTGTATGATTAGTTGATTTGAGAGTTGTCTTTCGTTGTATCCCTTTAGCCTCTATATATAGGCTGCTTGTAGATTCACTTCTTAATTGGAATGAAATACTATATTTTAGGCCACAATTATTGGCCTTAAATCAAATCAAAACACTTAATAGTTTTGATATTATCGTAAGTAATAATTAATAATTATCCTCTGTCGCTGCTAGAATATAGGAAAGAGTTAATTGCCTCTTGGAGTCTTGGACGTAATCTTCTTGGGTGCAAACTGTAGAATATGCACGTATATATGTTCGCGTGAACTCATACTCCAAATCCAACAATCTTTAATTGCATGCACTTGTACCTTCGCGGGAACTCCCGTAGCTTAGCGGCATGCAATCAGAAAGAATAAGTTTGTATATATATACCCATTGTTTATTGCAATTAAGCATCTTATTGGTAGCGAAATGGCCCCCACCATAAGACTTACTTTGCATGAGTATTCTTGAACATAGATGGAGAAGCACGTTACCATGTTTAATTGTATGGGGAACCTTCCTTAATTGAACCATCATAGGACTTAACTGCATGAGAATATATGATTCTTATAGCTCACGTCCTTGCTTCTTCTTGCACCATACTTGGTAATCAAACAAATAGATCACCATTAATTATCAAATATTTGATAATTAATAATAAATCAGTGAATATCCAGATTTGCTTCAAAATTGCTTGGCCTCCAAGTAGGCTTTACTTAGCCTCTAAACAATAATGTTTTCCGAACTTGTCGAAAATATATAACTTGAATCACAGATATTGGCCTAGTTTTCTTCGAGCCCCCCTTGTAGGAAAAAATGTTAATTTTGGGTTCAAACAGCTTCAGTTGCCAAGCAACTAGATCAAGGTATTAATAGCTCATGTTTATTGAATTGAGAATCAATACTGAAATTTCAAAGGTTGCTTTCAGTTCTTATTTCTTAATAGCACATTTTTATTGAATATTGTGAGTTCTGACTAAGCTAGGGTGCCTATTGTGTATTGTAGACTTTAGCTTGTTATCTGTCTATTTAGTGAACCAAAATTACTTCAAAGTTAGAGAGAAGGGGTTAGAATGGCATTGTGAGAAGTATAACTGACCATTGTGGACAATCACTGCATTAGAATGGCATTATGTGGTAAGTTACTTTGTCATTATAGCTTCTTAATGAAAGTTATTGTTCCTCATTTGATTTTTCTTTAGTCAGTTAACCAATGGTACTAATTTGTACAGTGTTCAAGAAATTAGCGTGTTATCAACCAGTGTGCTGAGTTTCATGTCGACAATCAAAAGAGAGCCAAAAACCATTGTTTGTGGGTTAATTCTAGTAGAATTTGTATCATTAATATAAAAGGAAAAAAACATTGAGATATGAAGTGCTCTTGTAATTTTAGGAATGTTACATTGTATTTTGATTACTTTTGAGATCATCAATGAAAATGATGTATTTTTGATGTGAAGACTTGTTAAGTTGTTATTGTGTTTCCAAGGTGCTGTGACAATGCATTTTAGATATCAATGCAACAAGTATAGAATAGTAGCACCATAGAAATGATATTGAATGATGAATCGTAGCTTTTCTTTATATGTTGTAGCATATGTAGTAATAGCATTTAGTAAATGCTATAGATAGTTTAACTATAGTGGTTCACTAAATGCTATGGAATGAGTAATATAGCGTTTTTGAAATGCTATCAAAAACCTATACAATAGCACTTCCAAAACGCTATAGATGTCAAAATTTTCATAGTGTTTGCAGGAACGCTATGATAGACCTTGGCTCTATTATAGCTCCGGCAGACATAGCATTTATTAAAGGGTTTTTTACTTCAACAGTGTCTGAACTCTTCGAGGACTTTTAAAATGATACCTGAACTTTCAAAGTTGTCAATGTGATACCTGGGCTCAAGTTTTCTTATCAACGGCATACCTGCGTCCAAATTTCGTTACGGCTCCGTTAAATTTTGCACGTGTGACGCACGTGAGTCACTTAATGAGGGTAAAAATACTAATTTACCCTCAAAAGTTTTTTTTTTTTTTTTTTTTTGCCTTTCTTTTTTTTGATGACATTTGTTTTGCCTTTCTTTCTTCTTCTTCATTTTCGACTTCTTCTTCCTCCTAATCTGAATCATCAAGACCTCACCCTGCAGGTTCTGGTGAGAACCTGGCCTCAAACCCAAGAAGCCCAAGTTTGATCTCCAGCTGATCTAAGGGAACCTAACTAATTTAATCGGAGATGCAGGTTCTGGTGATGGTGCTGCAACGTGTACTGAAGTTTCGCGACGGCGAGGCGGGAGGTCCAGAACTCGGAATCCATCTTGGACGGTTTCTACCGATTCGATCAAATTTGAAATCAAAATCAAACTCGTTCCCAAAATCCCCGATTTCCGATTCCCAATCTTTGAATCCGGACGACTTTTCCGGCTTTGAGCTTCTCCAGAAATCAGAATTCGGTCACCAAATCAGCGGTTCCAACCACCATCGCCTTCCGAAACGCGTTCATCACACTCTCCGACTTGACGTATTTGGCGCGCTCGAGCCTCTCGGCGTCGGAAGCTTCCAGATAGAGGTGGAGCAAGTAGTAATTTCTCGAGTGGTATGCTGCCTGAAGCAGCCGCGTCAGCTGAGGGCCGTCACCTTTAGAATCGGTAATTAGGTAGCGAATCTCGGGAGTCTCCGGAGCCTTAGACCGTAGTTCTCGTTGTCGCTGTTGACGAAATACTGGTCGGGATTAGGGAATCGGCGGTGGTCGTAGGGGAAGTCGGGGCCGGCGGAGGAGGAGTACTTGGAGTTGGTTATGGTTAGGGCTATGAGAGCGAGGAGGAGGAGGGCGGAGGTTGCAGTTAGAATGATGAGCCATTGACGCTAATTGTGGCCGGTTGTTTCAGGAGTTCGATACCAAAAGGATGAGCAGCCTCGCCGAAGATAATATCCAATCATCGGGTTTAGGTTGATTCCGGGGATATGGTGGTGTAGTTGGAGGAGGAGTAGTCATCTAGGGTTTGGGTGGTGGCGGTGATGGAGGAGGTGGGGCTGAGAGCTTGAGGATTCGTCGTCATCTTCTTCGTGTAGTCGAGGAGGAGGCGAGTCTGCATTTAGATTTTTTTATTTTTATTTTTTTGTTGGAGGAGGAGAGGCTGAGAAAAATTTCAAATTTTCTTTTTATTTTATTTTTAATAATAAGTTAGAGTCAAATGACAATTTTATCCTTCAAACTCCAGTCACATGAGCGTCACGTGCTCATATTTAACGGAGCCGTAACGAAATTTGGACGCAGGTATGCCGTTGATAAGAAAACTTGAGTCCAGGTATCACATTGACAACTTTGAAAGTTCAGGTATCATTTTAAAAGTCCTCGAAGAGTTCAGACACTGTTGAAGTAAAAAACCCTTTATTAAAACGCTATAGTATCCTATGATAGTGTTTTTTGAGCGCTATGAATGAAAATTTATGGTGTAGTGAGATCTACAGGAATAACATTGAAACTAACTCAAAAGAACTTACTAAACCAATTGATTCATTCAGAAGAGACTTGAGATGGAAGAATTGGCCCCAACAGTAGTGGGTAGAGGGGGAGGGAGATGTTGTAGTTGAAGCCAATCCAAAATTTGAAATTCAGATTAGCATACAATACAGTTAAATTCAAATCAAATGTCCGACAAAGATAGGAACACCAAACTTAAGGAAAAAAAAATCTGAGTTTTATTGATTTTGTATAGGGATATGCTACTGTTGGGAGCTGTTACAATTGCCATAAAAAGCAGATAACAATAAAATGTACATAATCAAACAACTAGTGTCATGATTTATAGTGGAATGTCCAAAAATCATGTTCAAAGATTGAACTAATTTAACTAAGGAGCTAACTAGGCAGTTATACTTCATGATTCTAATCTCCAAGCAGCTGTGGAAATGATGATGAGAGTGTTAGTATATCAGCTGTACCGATGTCATCCCCTCCCGACAAGAACTCATCTCCAAAGTTATAGTTGCTGAATTCATCAGAGTTGATGTACGCATAATCCATAGGAATAATGATATCATTAAAGGCAAAACTAAATGCTTCATCTTCGCTGCTGACTTGTGCCTCACTAATAACTAACACATTTTGATATATTGGTTGTTGCCATTCTAAATCAATGTGAGGTAAAAGTGGTACTGTATATATATTTTCTCCGGAAGGATGTGCCTAAATGTGTGAGGTCAATGATGATGATGTTTGGTGTTTTGAGAGGGCAGGGTGATAGAATTAATGTTTTCATGCTCAATCCGCGAATGTTCGCTAAAGTGCGTTTGTGAGATGAGTGCGTTCGCGAGATAAAGTGAGAAAAGTTCGTAGCGAATGTTCACTAAAAGTGCGTTCGTAAGGATGAAGTCATTGTGGGGAAAAGTAAGAAGCGAGTTCGCTGAGAAATAGTATTCGCGAATAACAGTTTGCGGAATAACTAAGTCTGTCGTTCGCGAAGGTTAAGTTTGTTCGCTGTCGCGAGACATGTTACGGTGAAAGATATTTTACGGTCACTTTCATTACTGTTTGCTCCACTCAAATTAAGCTAGATATTTTGTATCTAAAGTACTTTTAATCTAGTTTAATATGTTTTCATCTTAGATATTTTGTAGGTTAATCATGAGATTTTCTCTTGTTATCATTATTATTTCTTATTGCTCCTCTTTGTCCAGATGATATGATATGTTGGTGTTGTTATGTCAGAGCCGGCAAATCACATAAACATCATGTGCAGCAGAAGAACTGGAGTGATCATCAAGAGTGCTATACTCATCCATAATCCAACAACCGTATGTTTAATATATTTGTAAAATTTTGATTTTCTTCTACTTTGTATTTGAACAAAATATAATCAAAACCACAACTTGTTGATTTGATTAATTTGCAGTAGCAAATGAAGCATGGACATATCAACTTAACCTAGCAAACTTGTGTACTTGAGTTTTTGAACTTGTTCACACTTTTACATCAACCAATACTTCCCTTATATAGGGCACAAGATTAACCTACAAAATATCTAAGATGAAATCATATTAAACTGGATTAAAAGTACTTTAGATACAAAATATCTAGCTTAATTTGAGTGGAGCAAATAGTAATGCAAGTGGCTGTAAAATATCTTTCACCGTAGCATATTTCACGATAGTGAATAGACTCAACCTTCGCGAACGACAGACTTAGTTATTCCGCGAACTGTCATTCGCGAACACTACTTCTCAGTGAACTCGCTTCTTACTTTTCCCCACAGTGACGTCATCCTCAAAAACTCACTTTTAGCGAACATTCACAACGAACTTACTTTGCGAACTTTTCTCCGCGATAACATTATCTCGCGAACGCACTTTAACGAATATTCGCGAATGGAGCAGGAAATTGTTAATTCTATCACCGTGTTGTTCCGACACCAATTTGTTCTCATACCTCAATTTCATCTTTCGTCCAATTGGGGTTTCCTAGTTCTTCTAGCCAAAAATGGGTTTGGACGGTTCACCTTGGCTCCATGTGCCCGATGATCCAACTCTTCGACTATGCCTGGTAGCATGGCCACCATGGGGATTCGCCTTCTTCTTATGGAGAGTGAAAAAAGATATCTTGTTGTTTCAGATTGGGTCCTCCGTCGGCTTCCCAAATGATCCAGGGTTCGGCCTCACTGTATAAATCAAACTCAGGAAGAAGCAAGGATGGTGCTGCCGAGGCCGACTTGGGATAATTCTTCAGGTAGAGATAGTGGCCGATCAATTCTTCATCAGTCGGGTGGAATCTGACACCCGCCGGAAAACAACAATCCATATCCCCCAATTCCTTTATGGGTTTAAATTAGGGTTTTTTGGGTGTGAGAGAGAGAGAGAGAGAGAGAGAGAGAGAGAGAAATTGTGTGAATTGAGAATTTTGAAGAGTGAGTAACGTGATAGGGCTTTATATACAGATTGGGAAATATGATCGTTGCGTTGCTGTATATTAAGAATTTTTCCTTACGAGAGAGACTTGCGTGGGGCAGTCACACGATATTAAGAGTGATGTTGTAGATGTCAAGCAAACAAGTCACCTTTCTGGAACTTTAATTATGGAGGAACGTCCAAAACCTGCAAACAATGACCAAAAAAAAAAAAAGCTTTAAATATAGGCTTTTCAAAACATACTCCAAAGCTGGGCCTTCAAATTACATAATTAAATATAGGGGAAATTACTGGTCACTCCCTGTACTTTTAGGGCATCGACAGTTCAGTCCCTGCTATCCTAATTTCAACAAGTTACTCCTCAGACTTTCAAATCTCACACAATTTGGTCAAAATGACTATTTTGCCCCTCCCTTCCTCTTTTTGTGTTTTTATTTTTCTCTCCTCTCCCCTCCTTTCTTCTAAAATTCATAATTAATTCATACAAACTCCGATTTTTGCGTTCCATATATGTACGAGATCGTATCGATGAGCTCCACAACTTTTATGAAGAAAGTTTTTCCAAATTTTGTATGTATAAAAAGTCAATTTTCACGATCGCTCCAAATAACATTCGTTTCGAAAATCCACTTTCTTCTAAAATTCATAATTAATTCATACAAACTTTGATTTTTACGTTCCATATATGCACAAGATTGTATCAACGAGCTCTACAACTTTCATGAAGAAAGTTGCTCCAAATTTTGTACGTATAAAAAGTCATTTTCACTACCCCCTAAATAACGTTCGTTTCGAAAATCTCCTTTCTTCTAAAATTCATAATTAATTCATACGAACTCCGATATTTGCGTTCCATATATGTACGACATCGTATCGAGGATCTCTACAATTTTTATGAAGAAAGTTTTTCCAAATTTTGTATGTATAAAAAGTCAATTTTCACGACCCCCCCTAAATAACGTTCATTTCAAAAATCTCTTTTCTTCTAAAATTCATAATTAATTCATACGAACTCCGATATTTGCGTTCCATATATGTATGAGATCGTATCGATGAGCTCTACAAATTTATGAAGAAAGTTTTTTCAAATTTTTTTATGTATAAACAGTCAATTTTCACGACCCCCCCCCCCCAACCACAAAATAACACACACACACACACTCTCTCTCATTATGCACATTTCAACCCAAGAAATATCAAATATTTGAATTATGAATATTGAAACTATTTCATAAGTAGTTGTACGAGAAATTCGGTTTCGTATCAATTTTAGTTTCGAAATGAACGTTATTTAGGGGGGGTCGTGAAAATTGACTTTTTATACATACAAAATTTGGAAAAAAATTCTTCATAAAAATTGTAGAGATCATCGATACGATCTCGTACATATATGGAACGCAAATATCGGAGTTCGTATAAATTAATTATGAATTTTAGAAGAAAGAAGATTTTTGAAATGAACGTTATTTAGGGGGGGTCGTGAAAATTGACTTTTTATACATACAAAATTTGGAAAAAATTTCTTCATAAAAATTGTAGAGATCATCGATACCATCTCGTACATATATGGAACGCAAATATCGGAGTTCGTATGAATTAATTATGAATTTTAGAAGAAAAGAGATTTTTGAAATGAACGTTATTTAGGGGGGGGTCGTGAAAATTGACTTTTTATACATACAAAATTTGGAAAAACTTTCTTCATAAAAATTGTAGAGATCCTCGATACGATCTCGTACATATATGGAAAGCAAATATCGGAGTTAGTATGAATTAATTATGAATTTTAGAAGAAAGGAGATTTTTGAAATGAACGTTATTTAGGGGGGGTCGTGAAAATTGACTTTTTATACATACAAAATTTGGAAAAACTTTCTTCATAAAAATTGTAGAGATCCTCGATACGATCTCGTACATATATGGAACGCAAATATCGGAGTTCGTATGAATTAATTATGAAGTTTAGAAGAAAGGAGATTTTCGAAACGAACGTTATTTAGGGGGTAGTGAAAATGACTTTTTATACGTACAAAATTTGGAACAACTTTCTTCATGAAAGTTGTAGAGCTCGTTGATACAATCTTGTGCATATATGGAACGCAAAAATCAGAGTTTGTATGAATTAATTATGAATTTTAGAAGAAAGTGGATTTTCGAAACGAATGTTATTTGGAGCGGTCGTGAAAATTGACTTTTTATACATACAAAATTTGGAAAAACTTTCTTCATAAAAGTTGTGGAGCTCATCGATACGATCTCGTACATATATGGAACGCAAAAATCGGAGTTTGTATGAATTAATTATGAATTTTAGAAGAAAGGAGGGGAGAGGAGAGAAAAATAAAAACACAAAAAGAGGAAGGGAGGGGCAAAATAGTCATTTTGGACCAAATTGTGTGAGATTTGAAAGTCTGAGGAGTAACTTGTCGAAATTAGGATAGCAGGGACTGAACTGTCGACGCCCTAAAAGTACAGGGAGTGACCAGTAATTTCCCCTTAAATATATGTGCTGCAAGATAAGCTTCTAAGCATATGTATTTAATTATTGAGTCATGGTGTGCTGTAGGCATATATGAAAAGAATGAAAGGCATGATGATCAATTGCAAACGGTGGTCAAATGGGTTTAATAAACAAGAAGACCAAGCTTATTGAATGTGTGAAGCGGTGGCTTATGAAGACAACAACAAAGGCAAATGCAGCAGTATTAATTGTTTTCGGCGAGTAGCAGTGGACAAAGTTTAACCAACAATTGCTTTGCCTTCAAGAATGATGTTGTGCAGTCGAGATTACCTTTCCGAGACTTTGGTTGGAGAGACCTGTCGATAATGACAAGTAGCTTTAATTGTATAAAAGTTTGTCAAAAACGAGCTGCAAGTCAATTCACAATATATAATTGAACAAGTATGCAGCAAGTTGGTTTTGAAAGCAAATCAGCCCAAGAAACATAATGCTATGTCCTCAGCTCTCCCAATGAAGAGAAAAAAAATTAATAGAAAGAAGATGCTCCAACTTTGAATTCCAATTAAACCTAGGCAATTGATAATCAGAAAAGAAGACCTGTCAGTATACAAGTGAGAAATTGGAGCTACAGAGGGGAAGTGAGAAGATTCAAGCTATTACCCAATCTCAAACGCAGGAAATTCATTGCAGAAGCTGGATATTGAGGCCAACCCATTTATTTACGCCTCGGCAGCATAACTTCTTCTCCATTTCGGACTATGAAAGCCGGCTTCCATCTCTAATTCGATCTCCATCTTAGGCCGATAATCTCACGTTGAAAGACACAGCTTATTGATTTACTTGAGATGGGAATGACGTCTGCTACAGGGCCTTTGCTAGATGGCCTAAGACATTAATTGGGCACAAATTGATGTGGATATAAATTAATGGGTGCCCAATCCATGGGCTTGCTAAATTGCCCATCCACGAATCTTGAAGCCCATTTCTAAAACAGTTTATCTCGATGTTCGGGCCCGGCTAAATTTGTTTGTCGACAACATGAAAGCCCATTTACACGGCCCAATACAATATTCAACACATCGGGTGCCCAGATTAAATTTGGGTGTCTGCAAAAGAAATACATTTGACGGATTCAAGAAATATATATATCCGTCGAACACAAAAGTTGCTACAAAGCCAGAAATACAAATTTTCAAGAACTACAACGGTTTGATCCCTCCCCGAGGGTATGTAGGCAATCTAGCGACCCCCTAGATGCAACCGCAATTCCAAATAAATTCCATGACTCCCTGGTTCATCTAATTCGAATCCCTGACCTCATCAGTCAAATTCTGCCAAACACCAGGAAACGTCGCAGCCTTTCCAAATAAAATCTCTGACTCCCTAGCTCATCCAATCCGAATCCCTGACCGCATCAGTCAAATTCCGCCAAACACCAGGAAACATCATAGCCTCCCCAAACAATTCTGACACAAATCGAATCCCTGATTCACTTACACCAAATTCGTCCAAACACTATTCACATTCAAAAAAAACCATACCCTCCAATGGGTCATTCATTCATTGGAAATCTTGAACTACGAATGGCTTGATCCCTCTCCCAGGGTACGTAGGCAACCCATTCAGACAAAAATAAACAAACACACACATCCCTACAATTGATTTATTCATAATAGGAATCAAAAGGTGTTTTCCTGTAATGGGGATTGTAATTAAAAGACACATTCTGTCTTGAATGGATCGAACTCGAACTAATTAAAACTTTATTCTTTTAATGAATACGAGTGAAATTATGTTGGGTGACATTTATGCTCACTGTGTGCAATTTTTGCTCAACATAATTTTTGGCACGCCCAGTGGGACCCATTCTCCTTTTCATCTCCATTTGTGATATGACTAATCAAAATATGGCTGACCAATCAACCTCCAGCAGAGGGGTCTGTCGGGTATTTCACTTTAAAAATGAGGGGCAGTTACGGAACAAGGAAAAAAAATTCTGATGTCTGATTGGCTTTGCCCTATATCCATTTAGTGGGGAAGCCCCTACCTAAATTTTTTTCCTGCGGGTAGAGAGAGACTTGTCACGCTATTTCTATGCCAGATGTCGCCAGGAAAGTCAAACTGTCAACGGAGTCGTGGTGAGGAAGGCAGTAATTAATGAATTATAGGTTTGTGAATTATGACCGTTGGGCCATGACGTCATAAACTTTTGTTTTTCTTGCCTTCTATTTTTTCGGTCTTTTAGTTTCTTAAAAGGAGGCGGAGAAAGGAGGGAGAGTAGAATTAGGGTTTGGGTTTTGGGACCGAAGACGAGGGCTTTTCTGGGTCCAAGATTGAATTGAGGGGTTTCGACCCAATTTTATGGAATCGAGGATTTTGGGTGTTGGATATCTGAGGTCAATTTGATCCTCTTTGCTCTGCTCTGCTCTGTGCTAGTTTGGTCCAATCAAGTATCCGGTTCGACCTCATTCATTAGGTAGATTGTGTGCACCAATTTTGTGATTTTCACAAGTGTGGACTTTCTGGAAAATTATTGGATACAAGCAGCAAAGTTGTTATTCAGCTGTGAGGTTACTTTATGTTCTTACTTGTCAAAATGCTACAAGGATTAGTTTCAACATAATCTGTTTAGTTGGTAAGCTTTCTCGACGTTTCTCTTAACCTTTCATACATCTACAATTTATAGCTAGGTTTCTCTGTTATGTATACAAGACTGAGAGTTCACACTTTGAATTGCAACATGACAACAATAATAAATAAATAATTGGAACAGTGAATGCCTTTCTGCAACTGCTAAGCTAGCTGGGGTTTCTTTCATAAGGAGGAGTGACTGTGGTGATGGGCCATTTCATTTTTAGAACAGAGGGAATTGGGTTGATACATAAAGGCAAGTATGAGCTTGGGTGTCTTTAGTTCCAGCAAGGGCATCCCTAAAAAGGCAACTGGGATAGGTTGAGGATCTCTACAACCTCAACCTAGGTTCATCTACCCCTTCCAAAGTTAAACTTGATGTGGCTGTGCGGTTTCCTTTTTGCCGAAACTATGATCACAAGTTCTGTCAATAACTTTCCAATCTAGTTACTTTTTGTCCAAATAATAGTTATTTGAAGAATAGGATTCAACCTGAGGAAAAGCATAGGCTCTACTTATCTAAGTAGTTTTTTTTTTCCTCCAAAAGCTGGCCGACCTGGACAAAGATCCATCTAATGTTTGTAATGGATAATGATAGTGGATGCCAGGATTACATCTTCATCATTGTATTTGGCCAGTATGATCATATGTCCAGTCTACTTACTCTTGTAATGAGTTCAATTAATTGATATGCTGATATGTGGTTTTTGTGCCGTTTAATGGCAACCTACGTTGGACTCTATTAGTTTTATGTCATCCTGCTAAAGTGCCTCGATAGAAGGGTAAGATGTCTGCTTTGTTGCATATGTCTTGTGTTCATGAGTGAAAGGAATATGCAGAAGAATAGCAATGCTGTCATGGAGAAAAAGCATTTCCTAGCTATGTATAAAGAGAACTTAGTGAAGAATAAGCTAGCAGATAACGGATGCTGGGAAATTGCAAAAGCAAGAACAAACTAATCTTGGATATCTGCAATGGAGGCTGATTACTAAGAGAGTGTTGATAAACTATGTGATTCTAACTTGCTCAAAAGTCTTCAATTCATTAAAGACAACTAGCTGATTGCAATGGATGGTTGTAGTGTTTCAATCACTATGAGATGCTGCTGAATATTCAGAGTGTTTCAATGACTAAAGCTCGGACTCCTGCAACAACATTGGTGACTTGGTGAGTGATCTTTTTAGACATAGAAATACAAAATAAACTACAAACTGCTTATTACAATACATGTCAAGCTCGAGCATAAGTTTTTGTAGAACTTACAAGCTATATGTATTGTAGTTTAGCTCTGCTCGGTTATTTTTATTGAGCTCATACTCGACTCATTTTATGTGGATTCCAACCCTAACCTCTTAGCATCCACTGTAAAAAAAAGTTTTACTTGTATGTACCGAGGATAAGTATAGGTAGGTGCTGGTTGAGCCTAGCCCTATAGGCCTTGAAAAGTCTTCACTCTTCACAGGCTTCATCCGGCACCGTGCAAAACGGAGAATAGTAAGTAATAAAGTGAAGCAGAAGCTCTTACCATGGGCCCCATTGCAATTAAAGCATGACCTAGTTACAGTTCTACTCCAAGCATTTTCACCCAAAACCTTCCCAACCTGCACACCTGCCTCGTACAAGAGCTGGTAGCACGCAGATATTGCATGCAACCACGGTCATTGTATCATTCCACAGGGTCACACGCCTTTCTCATTCATTAATAATATCTAGCCATGACACTAGACTAATATTATATATTTCAGGTTGAAAAAGATAAACTGGCCATGAAAATTGAAGCCTTCCGAAATGGTAAATCTTGGGATGAGATTGGATTGTCAGTTCAGGTTTGTAAATCTTTTACTGGCTGGATGCGTTCAGTTTATCTTCTTTTTGGAACTATGCATTGTCCCCCTCCCCCTGTTGTTGTCTTACTGCAGCTTTCTGTTAGAAAAGAAATTAAACCGTGACATGGCATTTTAACACTTTCCAGGAATATGACATGCTGAAAACTTATGTATCGAAAATTCAAGAGTTAGAAGGGGAATTGTTATGCTTGAAAAACAATTAGATAACAATCTTGATTCATATGTACTCTTTAGTAATCACAAACTTGATTCATATGTAGATGTGATAGCTGTAGAAAAAGAGCAAGAACATTCTTCTCTTCAAGAAAAACTGGATCGGGAGGTGAAAGAATTGGACAAGGCTCTCGAGCAAAAGGAGGTAATGTTTCTTCAAGGACTTTTTGTCTTTGCTACATCTCCAACTCCCTGGAGATGTTGAAGCGGTTATCAGTGAGTTGTTTCATCCTACTGTTGTCTAGGTGTTGCTTGTTTGTTCATTCTCCATTCTCTTGGGTAGTTGGGTGTATGGTCACTTTGTTTTTATTTTGGTTTTCTTTGACTTGGTTAAAGGCTGAAATGAAGCGGTTTACAAGTTCTGATACCTCGGTTCTTAAGCTGTATGAGAAGAAGGTTCATGAGTTAGAACATGAGAAGAAAGCCCTTCAGGTTAGTTTTTTGTCTGCTTTACATTATGTTGTCAAAGCTATCATTTAATGTCTGGCTAAAAGATCATATAATTTCATTCTTCAGAGAGAGATTGAAGAGTTGAGACAAAATCTTTCAAATATCTCATCTACTTCTGGGGATGGAGCTCAAAAGTTAAAGGAGGATTATCTACACAAGTTGAACCTTCTTGAAGGACAGGTGAGTAGACTCATAAACGATTAGACTTACCCTTTTGATGGCATTTTGATATCTCCTGCTTATTTTTTCCTTTGCAGGTTTCTGAGCTGAAAAAGAAACAGGATGCTCAAGCCCAATTGTTGAGACAAAAACAAAAAAGCGATGAGGCTGCAAGGAGACTACAGGATGAAATTCAGAGAATGAAGACTCAAAAGGTGCTATTTGTTGTTGAAATGCATATGGTCATGGAGAATGATGATTGTGTTTGTTTATTATTAATACAAGATTATTTCATAGGTTCAATTGCAACACAAGATCAAACAGGGAGTCTGAGCAGTTTAGATTATGGAAAGCATCATGAGAAAAAGAAGTCCTTCAGGTAAATAGATGGAGGAATATCATAGATGTTTACTTTGTGGTTTTCTTTTGAACCAGAGCCACACTACTTGTGATATGACTTGACTGAACATAATAAAGTAATCTGCAAATAAATGATGGATAAAATTTTTATTCATTTTTAATTGAACTATGATGATGGTTCTTCATTCTGTTGATTTTAATAACCTTTTATGGGACAATTTTGTAGATATTTTTGACAGTAAGTAACTTTAGAATCACTGCAATCCCTAAAGAAAAATAACTGCTAAGATTAAAACTACAGGGAGCCCAAATTGGAATGCACTCCAAACTACAGGCAGAGACCTAAAAGAGTTTAACTTTTTACTACGCAACTACTGAAATTAGTTTAGTTAGTTAGTTTTCATGTTTTTACTCTTTTTGAAGTGAAGATGTCAAAATGATATTTGTTGAATTTTTCTTCAATGTATGGTCTGCTGGCAGATTAATCTTATTATGATGTAAAAACAAAAAAAAACAAAAAAACGGAAGCAGAATCTGAATGGTATAAGAAATTTGGCTCTTAGTATTGTTTTTGGCTATTCTTGCTGTCTTTAAACTCTACTATAATTCTCAAATGATTGTAGTCTATATTTATAGTAATTCTGCATACCATTCAACTTTTCAAGTGGTACTTTTCAGATTTTAATTAGTAGAAAACATCATCCTGATTGACGAAACCGACATTTTTTATTAAATTATGGGGAGTAAATTTTCTGATGTTGAAGTTTTAACTTTCAGAATGTCATCGGCTCTTTTGTTGGTTTTTTTTTTTTTTTTTTGGGTTAGAGGGAGAGCAACTTTTGCTAGATGTATACCATATTTTCTTATATGCAATAGTTTTAAGAAGCTGTACATAATGTAGCTTGATTATATCTTTTATTTTCTATCCATGTTGGAAACTAAACAGCTACAAATCTTCTATTTTGTGAATGATCAGCTTAAGAAAGAGGGAAGGAGGAACGAGTATGAGATGCATAAGCTGTTAGCTTTAAACCAGAGGCAAAAAATGGTAAGCAAACGTTTGTGTGGGATGCCCTTCATTTATAGAAAGATATACTCACTTCTCTACGCTATGCCAGATTTTGCAACAAAAGACAGAAGAAGCTAATATGGCCACAAAAAAGCTAAGGGAGCTTTTAGAATCCAGAAAGACTTCTTCACTGAAACTTCTGGTCATAATGCTCATGGTATTCAGGTATTTGTAACTCGAAGCTTCTAATAAAAAAGAAAAATCATTTATCAAAATGAAGTGCTTGTTTGTATGATATGAGTTGGACTAATGACAAATATAAGAAAAGATGGCATCACATTATCTATGTCACATTGGACTGGACCTTTGCTTTTAATGTAGCTTGATAGTAAAGTAGTTTGATTATCTTTTCTGTTGTTATTATAATACTGCGATTTCCATCTATGTAATGGGGATCTAATTGGCTCCTCACTCTATTTGTCTGATTGGACGTAACCTTTTGATTTGTTTGGTTATGCATTGGGATGCGGTAATCCTCCATGTAACTGTTTTCTCCATATAGGCTCTGATGCAGGCAATCGAACTTGAGCTTGAAGTCACAGTTAAGACTCATGAAGTAAGATCTGAGTATGAGCTGCAAATTGAAGAGTAAGCCTCTAATTCTGTTGGACTAGTTTATGAATTAATCTTTAAGGCTTTTAGAATTGACTTGCTTGAAGGTGCTGTTGGAGCTTTCTAGACATGTTCAGTTGTTTTCATCATTTATGAAGAAATGGGTATGATAAGCATGATAAATATTATTCAAGACAAGTTGAAAAATTTAAGGT
The DNA here is from genome assembly GCA_024704745.1 of Rosa lucieae. Classification (NCBI taxonomy): domain Eukaryota; kingdom Viridiplantae; phylum Streptophyta; class Magnoliopsida; order Rosales; family Rosaceae; genus Rosa; species Rosa lucieae. Next base: position 56,735,962 of record CM045498.1, read on the forward strand.
GTCAGGTCCATGAGTCTTGTGAACCTAGAGAGGAGTTTTACTTTTGATAGTAGTACGTGTATATTGGATATAACTTCGGCAAAATTCCCGTAATTGCAGTGTTTGCAGTATCTCTCTTTGTTAGTACAGTTCACTTGGCAAAATAGCATCATGTATTAAGAACCTAGTCAAGCATCTATCTCAACTTCTCTGATACGTTGAATATATTCATAGTAACAGTAACTGCAGTTATCCATATTTTTTGTATTTCATTTGAAAAGAGCCATGCTCTGTGACCAATAACTGTCCGTATATCAACATTGTTTTTGACTGGGACAGTGCTCTAATCAATTTCTTTTTAACTATGCTACCACAGGCGTGCTATGATGGCCAAGGAAAGAACCAAGCTAATAGAAGAACAACGTAATTTAAGGTGAGTATTTTTGAAGTCGAATATATTCAATATCATGTTGTCATGTTGCAATAAATTCGTCCATTATCTTGTGTGTACATGATGTATATATCTTTGTTTCAATGGTATGAATGCAGTGATTCCTCAGAAATAATGTCTCCTGGTGCAAGAAATTCAAGGATTTTTGCACTTGAAAACATGCTTGCTACTTCTTCTAGCACCATGGTATCTATGGCATCACAATTGTCAGAAGCAGAAGAGCGCGAGCGGGGTTTCAATGGCGGGGGGGCGTTGGAATCAAGTTCGGTCTCTTACAGATGCCAAAATTTTGATGAATCATGTGTTCAACTTAGCTTCTTCCTCCAGGTAATAGATTCTATATGACATTGGAAGTTCCCCAAATAGAAACAATTCTTCTAAATGATGTGTAATTGTCATACACTCCCTCATACTTTGGTATATGACTGAAAACAAGACTTCTCCTGCTTTTCAAGGTGCCTGTTACGAGATAAAGAAGTTGCATACAGAGAGAAGGATTTGGAAATAAGAGATTTGAAGGAAAAAGTTGTAAGCCTCAGTAGTTCGCTCAGGAAGTTGGAGAATAAGAATGCTGAACTTATGCATCAGGTGAAGTCTACAGCTATATTGAATACAACTTTGAGTAGAAAGGAGCACTACCAAGCATAATTCATTTATGATACCCACTAAAATACTCATCTTGGTCTTTTTCTTTGCGGACACATTTGGTTTTGGAAATTTTTTTTCCCTTTTGGTTTCTGGCATTAGAGAAACCCTTTAACTTTTTTCTTTTTTCTTTTTTTTATTCATGAATGCTAATTCTAGTTTGGTTAATCTTTTATTGCAACAGAACTCAGCGTTGAAGAAATCTGAAAATGGACACAAGTATGATTTGCGCAAGCTAGTAAGTGCAGTGGCATTCCCTTTTGAAAGCTTTTTTATTTATTTATTTTTATTTAACCTTCATAAGACCATGTCTGTAACCTCTCGTACATGTTATAAACTACCTATTTTCATTATGAACTGATTTCAGTTGATTGAAAAATAACTACTAGTCTTTATTCCTGTAATTCACTCAATTACTACCTATTTGTTCTAAACTTCTAATATATCCTCCCACAGAAAATCTTCCTCCGGTATTCCATGATCGTCTCCAATACCCATTTGTTGTAACATTTCCTCCCAGAGGAAATCCTCCTCCGGTAGTGGAATAAGCATTCCATGATCGTCGCCTGATTGAACCTCGGAAACAAAGTGTTGGAGTCCCCCATTCTGCTCCCCCATTCGTTGTCGCTTTGCTTGAGGTTGCTCCTTGTTTGTGCTCTCTCCATCATCACAGGCATAATTGTTTTCAAGAACCTCTTCCTCTTCACGTTGCTTTCTCTTCTTTTTGATCTTGGTTTTGGGTTCACCATTTTTTCGTAGCAAACAGAGAACATAGTCTTTCACCTTTTGTTCATCGTCTCTGAGTGATGGATCAAGGTAGAACTCATACAATATCCAACAACCGTTGTGCTCCGATGCTTGGTTCTTGTAAGTAAGTCTTTTCTTCAAGCCAACCACACGACCAGTCTCCAGAGATTTTACTGGCTTGCCGGAGTCGTCGCCCTTCCAGGTGCCATTGCCAACGGTCCGGCGTATGCGTGTGTCTGTGGAACTCATCGTCTTGTGTTGGGTGAAGAAGTAGATGTCCTTGTTGAGCCTCAAGTCGTTTGGTCTTCTGGTCTTGTAGGCTTCCCATATCTCCCACGGTTCTTGGTGACCGTAGAGGTCGCAGTCGAACACCACGCGGTTTCTGCCGGGCACCTTCTCTCCGCTCAACATGGGCTTGAGGTAGAAGAGAACTAGTTCGTCCTCCATGGGGCAGAACCTCTCTCCAGGAAGTTGATCATTGCCTCGGCTCTCCTCCACTGCAAACTGTTGCTGCATATTTCTTGCTTTTCTTAGTTTGGGAAAGACTTGTTTGAGGAAAGAAGATAGAAGATATGAGTAGCTAGGGTTTCGATGGATGAATTTATAAAAACTAATGACTAGGGCTTCGGTTGAGTTGATGGATGATTTATAGAAACTAGGGTTTTAATGCAACGACAGTCGGGTGGAATCTAAATTCCTTTCTGGGTTTGAGTTAGGTTTTTCTGGGTTGGAATTTGGGGATTCTGGGTTACAGAAACAGAGAATTGAAGGAGAGAGAGAGAGAGAAATTGCAATTGTGAATTGTGAGCGAGTGAAGTGGAATTTTATAGAAAGATTGGAAATATTACCGTTGGTTTGCCGCGTGTGGCGGTTCACGCGGTTTGTTTGTGTTTGGATGGAGCTCTTTTGTTCTGGGTATCATATGAACTGGGTCTTGCTTTTGCTAAGCTGATTAAATATTTTATTTACAATCTTTTTTAAATAATTCTGCTTTTTCTTTTTTTCTTAAATATTTTATTTACAATCTTTTTTAAATAATTCTGCTTTTTTGTACAAAATCAATTTTGTGTTCGATCGATTTCTGACGTCAAAATCAATTTTTGACGTTTATTTCTGACGTTTCTGTTGTTGTAACAATTAATTTTGTGTTCTAAGGATCAATTAAACGAAGCATGGAAGAAGATGAAATCCAGCACAGACTCCACTATCCTACCCAAACGGAGAGCTCAGGCCAAGTCAGTACAACGCTGCGTTTCTTTATTTTATTGCATTTAGGGAGCAGGGATATTATTGTCAATTCCTGAATCTCACTGTGGGTTTTTGCAGGAAAGAAGCAATAACTCTGCCTGAGGCTGAGCATCAGCATACAGATCTTGTTGGTGACATCGAGCAGTCTCTTGATTTCTCTCACCATGCCACGCTTTTCCACCAGCAAACCGGCTATTTTCTCATGGTAAATGTGACCTTAATGGGCTCTTGTTACCCAGATATTCCCCTACTTTCCTGGAGATTCCCCTAGTTCTGAAAATGCAATGCTCTCTCTTTGTTTCAATTATTTCTTCATAGATTCTCTGTTCCGAGTCAACTCGTTCTCTGTTTTTGTGTATGCAAGGATGGCCGCCACCATGCACGCCAAGATGAACCGCAGGAATCTCAACCAGATCGACCTCATCAGAATCTGGTATACCAACTCCCTCCCTCCCTCCCTCTCTCTAACTCTTCTTTTACATTTTACTTTTCGTTTTCATTTTTCAATTTCGACCGTACATATTTGTTGGTGGTAGTGTTGATGCAATTTTGATTTTGCAGCGAAGAGATTCTGAATCCAAGATGCAATTTTGATGAAATTAATGGAGGTAGTAGTCATGAAACTCTCTATTTCACTAAATCCCTTATTCAAGTTGAAAGCTTGAGACTGGTTCATCTTCCAATTCTATTACCCATTTGTATATATGCTCGTCTCTTTATGTATTTTCTGTAGTCATTGTTATTGTCTTTCTTGAGGTGTGAAAATGAATGGTTGTTTGTACCTCTGAATCTGTGATGTGATATTACAATCATTCCCTATGGTAGACTGACTGTGTGCACCAATTTTGTGATTTTCACAAGTGTATGATTTCTGAATAATAATCGGATGGAAATAACAAAGTTGGAATTCAGATGAGGGGTTTCTTATGACTTTTAACTTGCTTAATGCACCAGTTTTTTTGTTAGTTATGTTCTTACTTGTCAAAATGCTGAAATGCAACATGATAACAATAATAAAAAATTGAAAGAGTGAATGCTTTTCTGCAACTGCAAAGCCAGCTAGGTTTCTTTCTTATGGGGGAATGACTATGGGTGATGGGAGCCCATTTTGTTGTTAGAACAGAGGGAATTGGGTTGATATAAAAAGGCAAGTATGAGCCTGGGCGTCTTTAGTTCCAGCAAGGCCATCCCTTAAAAGGCAACTGGGATAGGTTGATCTCTACAACCTTGAACTAGGTTCATCTAACCCTTTCAAATTAAGTTAAACTTGTTGTGGCTGTGTGATTTTGCCAAAACTATGATCACAGGTTCTGTCAATAACTTTCCAATCTAGTTAATTTTTGTCCAAATAATAGTTATTTGAAGAATAGGATTCAACCTGAGGAAAAGCATAGGCTGTACTAGTATGGTCATATTCCAGGCTTAGTGAATTAGTGAATGCCAAGATTACAAACACTAGATGGATCTTTGTCCTGGCTACTCTTTCTCCGAAGGCTACGAGGGTCATTACCCTAAGCCTACTCTGAGTCTGCCCTCTAGGTATGATTCTATTCCATATATAGTTCAAACGGAGAGAATGAATTTTTCTATAAAATACTTTGCCTGACTTTGAAGACTAAGGTAGTTATGTCCGTTATGGGTGGTAAAGTATCACATTTCTATTGAAGCATGGCGCTAGCTGTAGGGTTACCAAGTTCAGGCATTCTAATAGGAAACATTATGAAATGCATCCCTCATGTATTTGGTCTATAAATGCACAACTAATTTTTATTTTTTTTATTTTTTTTTAATAAATGCTCCAATAATTTCACCCGTAGAAAGAACAAAATAATTTTCAAAACAGAAACAAAAGCTCTTGAATGGGATGAAGCTTAGATTCATAATTTAGAGTGACAGAAATACAAATTAATCCGTCGCCAATGTTATTTGGTTGCTGGCCAGGCCCTATTCCACCGGAAAGGTCTTTCATTTTATTATATCCTTTTAGACCAGAAGGTAGTTGTTAGTTGATCTTTTTGTCAGTTGGTTCAACTTATGTTAATTTCTTCTTTTATCTTTTGGTTGAGGTTTCTTCATGTATTGTAGGGATCGATGCTTCATATTTTTCTACTGGTGTAGACCGCTTCTCACGGATTGCATTTTCTTTTTATGGAGTAAAACTTTGGTCCTTCGTGAGGAAAGAATAAATGCTAATCAAGTCTCTCTTTATATATACAGATGTAGCACTACGATGAAGGCATAACAACACTGATTCATCTGGCTTCGGCTTGATGGAAGGGGTTGTCATATGGCCCAGACGTATTACCAAGAAAGGCCTATCGAAGCAGACATTGACTATGTATAAGCATGGTTTTTCTAACCCAGTGGACATTTCACTATTGGTATTCATATACGCTCTTGAAGGAATGTCATTTAACGGTAGTGGTATTTTACCCTCAATCACTAATTTCACTGTCTCTAAGCACTAATTTCACTGTCTCTTTAACTGTTCCTAGATTCAAACATGAGTACATGCTTTTTTCCTCATACCAAAGATTTGTTTCTTATACTTTAGCTTGTCAGGTACACCAGATGATGGGCATTTACTCAATAACTAGTTTGCCTCCACATGATGTTCTTTTTGCCTTTGTTCCACATGATAGTCATTTATCCAATCACCAGTTTTTTGGTGTAATCAAATTATGAATATGTTATCGATCTTATTTACTAAACTTTTTAGTTTGTACTTTTTAGGTAATGATCCTTACTTTTGTTTGTTCTCATTGAAACATCTAACAGGCACCCATTTAAGGCAACAAAGAAGTTCCAAGCTCTTGAAGAACGTGTCCATCTCATGCTATGCAATGTTCCCCAATCTGGACGAGCTACTTTTCGTTGCCCAGTCGGAGGTACCTATATTTGGTCTTAAGGATTCGTTCATCTAATTACTTCTTCTCCTTGATGCTCCTAAAAGTAGAAACTTCCATTGGGGACTTTTTGGAAGCAGAAGACCCCACTGCCCAGTTATTTATCGATATGATAGGGGCCTGGGAGGATAGTTGAGAAATTACATTAAGTTTTTGATGTTCAGCTGGCAAACATTGAGAAAGTAATGTGACAGAGTGCAGTTTTGGCAAGGCACAAAAATTTGTCGAGTGTTATATATTGAGGTTAATGGAGTCTGAATCATGTATGACTGCAGTTACTCTCTATCTTCTAGTTTGGCCAATCTTCTCTCTAGACTCTAGTATCTTGTCCATGAGTGAAAGGAATATGCAGAAGAATAGCAATGCTGTTATGGAGAAAAAGCGTTTCCTAGCTAAGTATAAAGAGAACTCAGTTAAGAAGCTAGCAGATAACGGATGCTGGGAAATTGCATAAGCAAGAACAAACTAATCTTGGATATCTGCAATGGAGGCTGATTACTAGGAGAATAACTATGTGATTCTAACTTGCTCAAAAGTCTTCAATTCATTAAAGATAACTAGCTGATTGCAATGGATAGTTGTAGTGTTTCAATCACTATGAGATGCTGGCTGAATATTCAGAGTGTTTCAATGACTAAAGCTCGGACTCCTGGATCAAATCATTTTTCCTCAACTCAAGTTTGGCTCAATTTTTTAACAACTTCAAACTTGACTCATTTTGGTTTTTGCCTCGTACTTCAGCTTAACTCGTACAAAATGTTAAGCAATAACAAAAGTTCGAACAAAATACCAACAGTACTAATAGCAACAATATTGGTGACTCATTTTTATCTGGATTCCAACCCCAACCTCATATCATCCACTGTAAAAAAAAAAAAAAGTTTTACAGTAAGTTTAGGTAGGTGCTGGTTAAGCCTAGTCCTATAGGCCTTGAAGAGTCTTCACTCTTCACAGGCTTCATCCGACACCGTGCAAAACGGAGAATGGTAATAAAGTGAAGCAAATGCTCCCGTGGGTCCCATTGCAATTAAAAAATCACCAGTAGTTACAGTCTTTTACTCCAACCATATTCACCCCAAACCTCCCAACCTGCACACCTGTCTGTTACAAGAGCTGGTAGCACGCAGATATTGCATGCAGCCACGGTCATTGTATCATTCCACAGGGTCACACGCCTTTCTCACTCTCTCCCTCTCTCTGCTGTGGCGCTCATAAAGTTGGTTATATATAGCAACACTCCCTCACTCCTTCTTCTCTCTCTCCCTCTCGATTTCATTTTCCGGTGAGCGGTGGTGGTGCCGTACACACTCTCACCACTTGACTTGGGAAAATGTTCTACTCTCACAGCCTCCTTGCTCGGAAAGAGCCGCTCGGCCAAATCTGGTATAAAGTACTCCTTCTCTGTTTCTTTATATATAGACTCTGCATCTTCTCTCTGTTTCTGCATAATTAATTTGGCTCGAAACTCTTCGAAAATGCGATTCTCTCTCTTTGTTTCAATTATTTCTTCATAGATTCTCTGTTCCGAGTCAACTCGTTCTCTGTTTTTGTGTATGCAAGGATGGCCGCCACCATGCACGCCAAGATGAACCGCAGGAATCTCAACCAGATCGACCTCATCAGAATCTGGTATACCAACTCCCTCCCTCCCTCCCTCTCTCTAACTCTTCTTTTACATTTTTCTTTTCGTTTTCATTTTTCAATTTCGACCGTACATAATATTTGGTGTTGATGCAATTTTGATTTTGCAGCGAAGAGATTCTGAATCCAAGAGCTCCTATGGCTCTCCGACTCTCCAGTATTCTCATGGGTATGCAACTTCCACTTATTTACAGTACTCACTCTCTTTCTCAATTTCTTCATTTGCCTCTTTCTGCTTCTAATTACCTGAACCTCGATCATCCTCTGTTTTCAGGTGGAGTCGTCATCGTCTACGAACGTAAAGTGAAGCTCCTATTCGGTAACCTTCCCCTTCTTTTTTTGCTGTTGAAATTTATACAAAATCAATTTTGTGTTCCAACGATTTCTGACGTTTATTTTGAATTTACACACAGATGATGTGCACCGTCTTCTGGTAATTTCGATTTTCTTAACTATTTTTCTCAGTTTTGGTTCCCTTATTATTCTGTGTTAACTTAATTTAACCGATTCCAATTAATTTTGTGTTCTAAGGATCAATTAAACGAAGCATGGAAGAAGGCGAAATCCAGCACAGACTCCACTATCCTACCCAAACGGAGAGCTCAGGCCAAGTCAGTACAACGCTGCGTTTCTTTGTTTTATTGTATTTAGGGAGGAGGGTTAGAATCGTCAATTCTGAATTCACTGTGGGTTTTTGCAGGAAAGAAGCAATAACTCTGCCCGAGGCTGAGCATGAAGATACAGATCTTGTTGGTGACATCGAGCAGTCTCTTGATTTCTCTCACCATGCCACGCTTTTCCACCAGCAAACCGGCTATTTTCTCATGGTAAATGACCTTAATGGGCTCTACTTTCCTGGAGATTCCTCTAGTTCTGTAAAGGGTATTCTTGTGAATCAGTAGCAGCTACGGCTAGTATGTGTTTGTGTGCTTTTAATATTCAACTGAAATACACCACCAATCCCCCAACGCCTCTTTAACCCCCATTTTTGTTTTATCGTAATGAATGCCTGAGATAGTTTTCTGGCCGGCTACAGTGAGATTAGCCTGCTAATGGAGCTGTTTATATTTTGTTGATGGGGCACCGAAGATGTTTGATGAAATGCTCAAATGAGCGCATTTAGGCTTTAAAATGCCTCGTAGTTTGTTTTTTTTAATAATTTGCCATGCTCTTAATAAGAGATTACTTTGAAACTCTGTAGTGAAGAAAAGTAGTTGAATAGAAGAACGTCTCCCTCTCTATTAGATTTAACCACCTGGTAGGCTACATCGTTAGTTCTTTTATTACAGTTTTGATGCACCATGGCTCACCCTTATGCTGATCTAGTTACCACAGCAAGAACAAATGATACTTGTTTCCACTATTGTGCCTCGTATGAAATGCATAAAGAAACTTCATGCGTAATGGAATCTTTGCAATATCTCATGGAGCTTTTCTACCCTATCTTTTTCTGTGCTTGAAGCAACTGGATAGTGTAGATGTGGGAGAAACACTTAACGATAATGCAGTGGAGGGAGATCAACATCAGAACTTACATCAAGGTCCTTTCTTATTCATTTAGTCTACCTTCTTCAGTTACTTTTAATTGTGACCACACATATCCATAATCTGTTCATCTGCTAAATTAACCCACCCCTCTCTCTCGCATTCAGCTGATCCTGAGGATATCACATTGCCTAAATGTTATGATCCATCAGATGCACATGCAGATTTGTTCAACTGTCGCTTTGAGAGGTGAATCATTACCACGACACAGTATAGATAAACTTTTGATTTTTGATTCCCATTCCTGAAGGTTGAGCAAAACAAAGTGTTCACGCTTTTGTGTTTCCATGTGCCTTTTTCATTGGAGTTTGCAAACTCTGCACCCAGCTAATTTTATGCCCTTTCATTCCTGTTATGACTGATACTTAATCAGTCTGTTGCAGGAATCATTATCGTATTCTTATTTATTATTGTCTTTGGATGATATGGCAGATTTGAAATTGAGGGAGATGACGTAGACCTCACATCAGGAGAGCCCACACATATTCGACCACCTTCTCCAAATTATCTAATACCTTCTCCACCTCGTCAAGACCAGCATCAGGAAAGACAGCAGGCTAATAATGTGTTTGATGAAGTGCTGCAGATGCAAGATGTTCAAGAGAATGCTCAACAGAGGCAGAGGCCTATAAGGAGGAGAAAGAGAAAAACACCTGCCTCTGTAATGGATAATGACCAAACAATCCATCCTGCTCATGTCTACCAATCTTGGCTTCAAGATACTTCAGATATAGTTTCAAGAAGACGAAGAAACCAAAAGGTTTGTTCCTGATCGAGTCCAAGAATATCCTTCAGTGGAGGAGTTAAACATACTCATGTACATTCCATGTACTGTCCTCATTTTGTTCCCTTTGTTGCAGCCCAAGAACATAATGTCTACTATGAAGATTGGTAAACTCATGGAGCAGCCAGCTAGTGTTCTCATGGGTCGTTTATTTAAACCCGGAAGTGGAGAAACATATTATCCAGCTCCTCTCTTAGAGCTATTCAAGGAAAAACATACCCATGACTCACCTTCAGGTCAGTATCATAGTTTGTAATTTGAGAACTTTTACATGAATAATTCAAGTAACAGAAAGAGGGTCTTAATTATGGTTTTGTTTGCAGCATTAACCTCGCCACCTCTGCCTCCAGAACCATCATCATGGTCACCACCTGAAAAACAAACTTATCACGACCCGGTGAGATATTTAAGTCAATACAGCTACTTTTAGTTTACTTATTTTTCAGGAAATTATAACTAAGTTTATGTCTGAAAAGTTCAAATATGTTAAATGTGAAGCCTGTTGAAGATTTTCTTAGTGGAGGTGGCTCCCAGTCATTTGTAACCCCCACAGAACAGATACGGACAAATTTAGTTAACAATGACGTAACACTGCAACCTGAACTCATGGATAAACTGAAAGCCAATCCTAATGGCATGAAAGGAGCTGATACCAACCCGGCAACACCAAGAAATTCTGGTACACATGATTTCTACGTCTCTCCTCTCTCATTTCTCTAGATATTGAAGTATTTATGTTTCACTTATGTACATTAATCGCCAACTAATTTTTTTCTTACAGGCGATGAGAGAAGATCCATCCTGAGCTCCTCATCTGGAAAGGGAGTTAACAGAAACAGTTCAGAAGTCAATTCTGGACGGTTAGCATGTTTTTTATCCAAATCGATAAGAAGTGTTATTTTCTTTTTCTTTTCTTTTCTTGTTTTTGTTGCTTCAGTGTACTAGTGATTGGAGTACTGATTGTCAGAGATCCAACAGGAAGAGGCGTTATTCATCTATACATAGCAATGATGGACTTGAACCAGTATTAGAGGATAATGGATGTCAGCATTCTGATCCAAACTTCAACGTAATAAGGTTATCTGGAAATGGCCCAACACCTGAGCATGGTAAAATTTACCTGTTGATGCAGCATATTAGCTATGGTTTTATAATCTTTATTTGATGGAGAGTTCAATGACTGTCATGTCTATATTTGCAGAATTATTGATGGAAACTGGACCGACACAGACACAACAACCTATCATCAATCAACCACTGGAAAAAGTGACTGATGCCATTCGAATGTATGTTTGTCTCACACCTCTGTTAGATTGTCTGGTCAATAAGTAGCTTTGATCTGATTGCATTATGTTATTGTTCTCAAATGTATGCTTATCTCAAAGGTCTGTTAGATTGCCCAGTCCTTAATTAGTTTTGATCTGACTGCAATTTTTCCTTGTACTGGAATTCTTTCAGGGAACTGAAATCCCATTTTGAAATACCGGGTGGCCCTCAAGTAGAATCCCTGAACAAACTGACTGCTGGAATGAATCGAAGAGGAGCGGCTATGCTTTTCTATCAAACTTGTGGTAGGAATCCATACTATCTTTCCCTTCCTGCTTATGTTATGCGCTTGTTCTTACGAACTGCTTGTGTTCTGTCATCTGCAGTTCTTGCTACTCGTGATTTCGTAAAAGTTAAACAAATTGCCCCTTATGAGGATGTTCTCATTACTAGAGGACCAAATATGTGATAGAGGTAAAATTATCTACACTTGTATATCCTTACTGCCTTCAGTCATTGACCTGTTAACGACACTACGCTACGATGACCTAAATGTACAATTCTACAACAGAGCTCGAGCTGGAATGGGGAAAGTGATGCTACTTATTGAAGAAAGTTGACATTGCTCCTTACGTGGAAGCTGATGCTAGTGTTAGTCTAATTATCCTTTTTGGACTACTAATTTTGAAAGATTAGATACACCTGATCTAATAATCAATTATTTATGGTGTAGTCAGTATTTAAGAACTGCTACTTTCTTGCAATGGGCTGATTGCTGTTCTTCTGGCAGCTCCATTGTGATTCAGTTATGCGTTAGATATTCGGAAGTAGTTTTAATGGTCTTGTTTGATATAGTTTTGTATAATTGATCCATGGGTGGTGCACAACTGAAAGTCTAAAACAAGCTCTACCTATTAGTTTCCTTTTGCAAAGTACATCGCTACAGATAGAAATGATCAAATAGAAATTGCAACAAGAGTTAAGAGTATATACACCACAATCCATTTTCCTTTCAATTTTCAAGTGCCATCGTATGCATTACCGTCCAGATATTATACGCCATAACAGAGCATCACCAGAGCCTCTTCAAAGTTCAAATATAGTTGGCAACGAGTTTTCCTCACAGAGCATCACCAGAGCGTCGACAAGTATAGTTGGCAACCAGTTTTCCTCAATCTAATCCCAATCGACACACTAGAATATGTTGATAAAAATAATAATAATAATAATAATAATAAAGGAAAAAAACAAAAAAAACAAAAAAACACAAACTAGAATATGAGCAGCAAGATGAATCTACGTTATACCTTTTGTCTGAAGTATGTAATCGAAGCATATACCCGAATCTAACTGGATGAATATATGGTGCGGTATACCTTTTGTCTGAAATGGAGGTTCTATAGTCTCTACAGTCTACACACATCAGATTCACTACTCTGGGCAAATTTCAGCAAACAGTGGCAATCTCCTTCTTCTAGTAGAAGGACCATAGACAAGACTCAGCAAAGCAGTGCCGGATGCATCCACATCTTCCTTCGATGAAGGTATCTCAGTTGAAGGCAAGATAACCTCAATGCCATCATCTTGGGGTGACCAGTCCTTCCCGCTGATGACAGTAATCAGGGTCTCAATGGCGTTATTTGGCTTTGGCGATGAGGCTGCTGCTGCTGCTTCTCTGGATGCCATGACCTGATAGGCAAAGTGGGACTTCAGGCTGGGGGTGCATAATCCTGAGCTACTTGTAGCCTCGCACATCTGTGCCTGGGCAACAATAACTGAACAAACACACAGTAGCAATTTAAGTAGCTGAATATGTCAAAATTTGTCAACTAATTAGCGCTTATCCGACTGCGCGCTAACCTCGGATTTGTTCTTGGCAGGGAAAGAAGTTGGATGCAGATTTTCTTTTCCATATTCAAACTGCAAGAAAATTAATGTTTGGTCAAGTCATTAAAAAAACAAACAATTTGCTTGCACAACTGAACAAATCATCTCAAAACACCAATCAGATTAGAGGAAAGTATAAAGGCAGCATAACCCATGTAATATAACATAATCACAAAACCATCAAAGGTACCAAAAAACAAACTCATCGACGTATTCAGCATTTAGAGAACCTTCAGAGTCAATATTATGTTTGTGTACAGAACCGACTTATAACTAAAGAAATTGTTTACAACTGCACTGACTACTAAAATAAATACAATGACACTACCTCATTGACTGACACTCAAATCTCCTAATGAGTAAATAAAAGTGGCAGTGCATTAGTAGCTTGTTTCCTATAATGATGGCACATAAGCTAATATTGTTTACTTCAGTGAAAGCAGGTTAACTTTCCTGAACTTCCTTTCAATTCTAGTCAAGGTACAAATGATTTCCTAATTTGAGCACCAGCCAACAACTTAATGTCAAGTTGTGACCAAGTAGAAATTACTTTAGCAGTAAGAGCTTTCATTTTCTATTAGCTTTCTTTCAATCTTAAAAGGCCGAATCAGTTAATCCCAAGATCATATGATGATAAAAGTGGCAAACCATTTTCTACAGCAAGCAACCTAACTAAACATAGAACAAATTACAGTACTGCCTCATCTATTGTGATAACAGTACAACTGACCCAACCAATTCTTTGTTCATTTTTAAAAATCCAAAGAAAAATACAGCAGTTGTATTTAGAGTTCAAACACATCCCCTGATAATCAGTATGCAAGAAGAAACTAGCTGAACCTGATGAGTACAAGTCTCTTACTTGAACCTAGTCTTTTTCCAAACCAAGCTGAAACTTTAGCCACCTATTTGGAACTATATATCCTCTATCTGTCTTCTATGTAAATGATCTGTAGAAGAAACTAAACTTTTCTCATACATCATTTCACAAGTCAAAACAAGCTCTTATGGCCCACCGACCTGACTAACCACAGTATTGTCAGAGTCTCAAGTATCACAATCTTATTGCTTGTATGTCATGCTCTTTGATGCAGCAAAGTAACAGCTTTGAGCAACAGTACAATCATGCAAATATTACTGTTCGATTAGTTTTAAAGTTTAAATGGCAGTTCTCAAGTGCAAGCTTAAGAAGCTTCAAGAGTTTAAGAACACTACAGAAATCAAAATGCACAAGATAAAAGGTCCAATGGAAACACTGTAACCTATTTCTAACCATCCTCTTATTCACTGTTAACAAACGAGTGGTAAAAACTAAAGCTGTATCTCATAAATAATTCATTTAACAAGTCAATGTGAGTCCTTAAGGGACCCATCAGTTTGACTAACCATAGCATCTGACATCTGAAGGAATCAAATTTTACATGCTGCAATGTTGTTTACTTGTATATAGAGATCCTCTAGAGGCAGCAAGTAACAACCTGAGTTAAAATTATACTCTTCCTAAACTCTTGTTGTTTCTCGTACATTCATTTCAGAAGTCAAAACTGACCATAGCAATCTGATATCTCAGGAAATGTGAACAACTTTTCTCAAATAACCATATTAGTTCAAGAAGAACCCTCAACTCACTCAAGTTATCTTTAAACTCACATTAAGTATCCTAATTACATTAAACAAAACATTCACACAACAGACTTACGTTGCATTTTAATTTTAACTTTTTGTTGCACAATACTTGATTCAATGTTGATGTTTCTCTAGCCAAATAAGAATTTGATGAATATGCAACAAATATGTGACTCGTTAATTACATTTTCGTTTCTTCCTTTAACCAAATTTGACAAATACTTTCATTACATTTATGTCGGCGATATTGAGGACTTTAAAAAAAAAAAAAAATTTATAAGAGACTTTACGGACAAATTAAAATTTGTCTTTCTTTGTTTTACTTTTTTGTTGAGATATTTTTTTACTTTTACTGATGAATATATTTTTTTAAATAATATTTATTTTTACTGGCAATAAGTCATTTTATTGTTGCTAGGTCTTGCTAGTTTCTCTTCATTACTGTTCTACTGGAATTGCAAGTCAAATTAATCCCAGACGACTATCTTAACTTGTACTCCAACTTTGTCCCAATTGTGGGAGAGTTTTGGTACATGATTCCAGACAATTAGTTCTTGTGAAAGATGTCATGATTCATTACAGTGATATGACCTAAGATCAGGCGCGGAACTACATGGAAGGCTATACAGGCTATAGCCTACACAACATTTTGGCCTAAAAACTCCTAAGTATATGTCCCTTCAGCCCATACTTGCTGCTGCATGCTTGCGTGATCAAATTGTTTGATTTGGTTTTATCCCCTTTCCTTCCTATTTTACCCTTTTTATTTCTCTCTATAGCTCTTTCTTTTTTTTCACCTCCCTACTGATGAAAAACAAAAAGTTATTACTTCATTTATGTCATGAAGATAGGACAATAGAAACTGGAAGCTAGTCCAAATTTTCTTGATTTCAGTCTTTCTATTGGATTTGCTACTGGGGCCGATTTGAGTTTTATATATAATGATTATTCTTTGGCCTAATAGTGAAAACTTGTATGCATGTAGTTAACTGGTGAAGAGGTCTCTTTATTCTGTGGAACACGAACACTCAAGATTGCAAGCTGGTTTAGGATTTTTTTTTTTCTTCCACTGAAAAGATACAAGCTATTTAATGACCCAAAATGATCAACATCTGAAATATGAAGATACTATTTTTGACAACATCAAGACCAGATATGAGGGGAGAATTAATAAGAAAAAGATATTTTTATGTTTGATGGATTTCACATTTTAAAAAAAATGTACATACATGAATGTCGACTTTTTCAGGGTTCTATGCAGTGTAATTTGCACTCAATATTGAGCTTTACGCTATTGAGTATAATTACACTATTATATCAGGCAAAACTAAGAGGCGAAATCATATTTTATCCTATTATATCATATTGAGTGTAATGTTACGCTTTTAACTCAGACATTGCAATTGCAATTACACTATTATATCACGCGAAATCAAAATTATTTTCCCTTGCAGCTTGCTGAGTTGGGATGACTTGAAAATTCCTAAAAATTCAACTGGGGATGAGGAACTAGAAGAAAGTGGGAGGCTCAAAAACTTAATAGAGTTTAGGGTACATGTTAAAAGATTTGATATTGAAGGCCAACATGGATTGGGAGAATGAAGAAACATTATCTCAATTATTATCTTTCAATGTCGATGAACTTTCAGTTTTAGTTGTACAATCAGACAATCATTTTCTTATGGTTCAATATCCTCATAGTCTCTGGATTGAAAAACAAAACAACAATCAACCATGATACTAGTAATTTAATGCAAGGTCAAGCCTTCATTGCTCCTCCGCGAAGAGAATCATAATGTAATAATAATATCAGGAAAACAACTTGCGGTGTAAAGCCGAAGTTAACATGAAAATAACCACCCTTGATGTCGACTCGATAAACAGACGAATATAAGGTCCTGACCTTCATTGCTCCTCCGCGAAGGATTTGAAATTTTATGTTTTGGTTTACTCTTATTTACTAGAAGCCTAGAATATTAGTAGAGGAAAAAGAAAAGGAAAGCGAATGTAAAATAAACATAGACAATGCACGCAGGATGTGTTATTAACTTTAGAAAGAAGTTCTAAAGTTCTATCTTGATCAATCAGAAATGTCAAAAAAAAAAATTGAATGTTTGCAAAAGGGTAAAATGGGATTTAAAATTATACAAAAAAGAAAGGATGTCCAAATGCTAAATTAGGAGGTTAAATACAACCATCCATCTTTGATATCTTCTTTTCATCAGTATTGGTTGAGTTTAATTGTAAATTTTGTTTTTACCGTAAAGTAATAATACATGTGGACATTTTGATTCCATCAATTTTGGATACATAAATTGACATCTAAAATTCGTCATTGCGTTGCTTAGACCACAATGATTGCGAGTGAATAGTTTTGTAGTGTAAGCGTTACTATATTTCTTATCCCCATAACTTTCACAGGACTATAGAATATCATATCACTTGACGCATCTCTTCATTGATTCAAGATATTTAGTACTCTTAAGAGAAACTCAATTATATAACTTTTAGTATGTCTTATTAGAAAGGAATATGACAGCTGATCATCTAGTTAGTCTTAGTATATAGGTCGCAACATTTACAAATTTCCTCATATCGCTTGCATGCATCTACTTTTTTAAGTCTTTTTATTTTTTTAGATACGAAAACTTCTCCTTGATTATCAATGTCTACGGGCTGTAAAATAGGAACGAAAGTTAGAAGTTTAATTACTCTAAAATTGACCTAGCGCTCTGCTAGGGTTTATCGTTGGCTTTCCCCCTTCGACAAATTTCTCAGGATTTCAAGATCTTGTTGGTCATGGCTATTGCTCGTCTGGTAGCTATTTCTTTCCTTCTTGTTTTTGCTTTTGTTTTCTTGCTCGGAGCACCGCCTTGGTGTCGATTCCCTGTGATTAATGATTGGGAGGGTAGTGTTGTTGTTTGGATGATTGATCGGAGGCCGAGCTCTAACGGCGTGGATCTGGCTTGGACTGAGTTGGATGGGCGAGTCTGGGTTTTGGATCGGGGTCGTCAGATTTCCGACGGTGATAGGGATTGTACAATCGTTTTGGTTGGCCCTGGTGGTTCGCTGCAGCGTAATGGTGTTGCCGGAGTGGGGTTGGCCCGACCAGTTCAGGGGATCGATCAAAACTTGGAGGATCTTCAGGTTGTCCTGGGCGCCTCCGATCGGGTTTATCACGATCTAGGATCTGGTTTCTTCAATGATTGCGAAGGCATTGGAATGGCTTTGAAGTTGGTTCGAGGTGATCAGGAATGGGCGCGAACTTGGGTGTCCTTTGATCCTGGAGATGGTACAGTATCGTCGGCGGTGAACCACGGTGACGGCGGCCATGGGGATGGCGGTTTTCAGGGCGATGGAGCTCCTCCTTGGGCTCTATGGGCTGGTGATCGTTCTGGGGATGGGGCTGCTCAATGTGGTGGCCTTTTTGGCTATGCTGGTGATGGCCTGAAGGTGGTCAGTAGGGGAGGCGGCGACGGCGACATGCAACGTGGGAGCGGCCATGTTGTGGAACAGCTGGTTGTTAGGGTTTCAGAAAATTTGGGCTGTTGGGCTCAAGTATTGGGCTTAGTCTGGATGGGGATGCCTTGGGGCCATACGGGCTTTGAGGTTTTATTTTTTATTTTAATTTTAGGCCTTCCTCTTTTTATTCAAAAAGAGGATGGACCTATTTTAGTTTAATTTTTATTTTTTGGTGGCAAAAATCAGTGCCTTAGTTGCTACTATTTATGTCTGGAGGATGGTATGTCATCCTCTGCTTCGAGGCTTCTGGTTTTTGTTAGAATAATGGTGCGTGGATTTCCTAAAATGTGAGTGTACTCGGGATTTTTTGGGATTTTATTCTTCTAGAATAGGGTTTCATGAGGTTCTAAGGAACGATTGCTTTCTGTCGACCCTATATGGGTGTTTCGTTTTTGTACTGCTTGCTGAATCTAATGAAAGGGCTGACCTATTGTCTTTCAAAAAAAACTTCTCCTTGATTAGTTTTGATGTAAAAAATAAAAATAAAAAAATAATAGGACTTGAAATGGACTTCGAAGTTTGAACCATCTGGCGGACTACATATATCAGAGTATGCCTTTTTTTTTTTCAGGACAAAAAATCTTCATATTTGGACATTTTCATTTCTCGGCACTGTTCTCTCTCCTCCCGGAGCAAAACGCAGCGTTTCAACCCTCCAGAGCTCCACCGCCGCCGATCACCAGAGAAAGGTCAGTGAGCTTTCGTCCGATATCATCATCGTCTTCTAGTTAGGAACCCTAGCACAGATTATTGCTCTAATTCTCGCACAGTAGCTACTAGTTAACTTAAAAAGGAAACTGAAAACCTAACTTCACTTTTGCTCATTTCTCCTTTCCTTTTGTGAGACGAAGACCGTCGTCGTCTCCTTTTGGAAATCCTGAAAGAGATTATTGAGCTAATTCGTGAAACCCTGAAAAAGATTTAGCTTGTTTCATATAGAAAACCTCACTTCATTTCCATGATTTTGTTTACTCTCCTTTTCTAGACTCTGTTTCAGTAATGTTCTGATTGTTTGATTTCAATTAGAAACCCTAAATTTACTTCCCTGATTCGGTTCGAATTTAATTTCCGCTGCTATTAAACTACAGGGAACAATGGCGAGTTCTAGTTCCCCCAATTCTTCTGTCCGTGTCATCAAGAAATATGCAGTGAAGGGTCTTAAGGACAAGGCCTTGAAAGAACACTTGAACATGATTCGGGACAAAGACTCCCTTCACAAATATGGGGCAAAGCTGTACAAATCTATAGCAAAATTCGCCATCTTTGATGAAGCCCTAGAGCAGCTAATTAAGGTTCACTCTGAGCCGCCCACCCGCACTATGGTCATTGGGAACAATCAAGTAATGTCGTACACTTGTTCTCGCAATTCTTCTGCCGATGACCTCAAGAAACATGCAATGGAGGTTTTCAAGGATGCGACCAAAGATTGTGAGGACAAGGACATGAAAGAAAAATTTGACATGATTCAGGACTACAGTTCCCTTGAGAAATCTGCGTTTATGTTCTTCAATTCTATGGTGAATTCCAGCTTCCTTGACGAAGCTGAAGAGCTCCTTAAGAAGGCCATACTGCCCGTTGTGGCGGTCCACACCTATGTCATTGGGGTTGGGGTCGCTGCCGGCAATACCAATGCTGCTCTCAAGGCCTTTCAGCACATGTCAGCCTCTGGGGTTGCTCCAAACTCCTATACTTATGCAGTTTTGATCAAGGGACTCACTGCTGACCCCAACTACTGTGGAGATGCCAAGAAGTTCTTGCTTGAGATGATGGACAAGGGTATGAGGCCCAATGCTGCTACCTACACTGCAGTGATAGAGGGCTTTGCAAAGCTGGAGGACAAGGCAGCTGAGGAGGAGGGCAAACAGTTGGTGGAGTTGATGATGCATAAGGGGTTTGTGCCAAATGCAAAGGCTATGATGGAGGTTCTAAAGGGAAGGCCAAAACCTTTAATTAGAAGGGTTATCAACATTGCGCTTTCCAAGTTGAAGGGCTGATGCTTTACTTAATCGATGTAATGCCAGCAGCTTTAGGATTAGGGTGTTTAAGATATGGGGTAGCTAGTGACCATAGGAAATCGTGTAGGCTTGAGTTTCAGTAGGGGGATTTGCTGCTATTCACTTTCATTGTGAATGCGACATTGGAGTAGTGTGAGTGCTGACATTGAATTTGAAATCATGTAGGATTGGTTTTCAATATGGGATATAGACATATGCTGCTGTTCTCTTTGATTTTGAATGATGACATCTAAGTATTTTGCAGTGTGCTAATTCCTTCAATATCTGTTTCCTTGATTCTGGTATTCTGCACGCATTCACCTTTCTTTTTTTTTCTTTTAGTTGATGAATTTTTTAAATCATATGAAACTCTGCTGTTCACATGTTGGGCATGAAGATATGGTGGTGTTAATCCCACTGGAGTGTCATTGGAGTACCAGTTTAAGTCCCGTCTTCTGCATTGTAGAGTTTGCCTCCTTAGGGAGCTTTGATGGTGTAGGTACTAGACCACTTCCCTTCTTTTGCTTGTGTTTGAAATGATACAATTGTTATTGATGACATAGGATATATAATAGTCTTACGGTCTTCTGTACTATAATAGTCTTATGGTCTTCTGTACTTGCATTTGTTTTAAAAGTTACAATTGTTATTGATCACATAGAACGATATGCAGTGATCATATAGTTTACTTAACTTGCAAAAACTTCTTAATGCATGATTGTGTTCAAATAGGGATCCTTTTGTTAAGCAAAAGGTGCAACAATTGGTGATAATGATTGCTTGTCTTGTGATAAAGATATCCCCATTAATTCATTTAATTGTGCTGTTACTCCACATTTGTGATATAGTTGAACGTAAAATAGTTTCATGGGCAGAACACGGGGGAAGCTTAGGCAGGAGCCTTATATATCCCCTCTCCAGGACACAGATTCTAGTAATATCCATGGGACTGCAAATTTTGCGAGTGCCCGGCACTAGATAATTCTCGAGTCCGGCACACGAGCTAATATCTAGTGCCCGGCGATGGATGCATTGCTCATACCTTTGTAGTGTAAACGTTACTATGTTTCTTGCCCCAGTTGCTTTCACCAAAAAACAAGCCTTAAGGGTAAATGAATAGTAACTATTTTCGGATACAAATGTGCTTAAAAAAAAAAAAAAGGACTTATTCCAAATGGCCATGTATAATTGAGTTTTAACACCCTCAGTCGGTCACAATCTTTCTTAGGTGGAAACATTTTCGAGTTTTGATGTATGGTTGATAATCGTCAATTGCTGCCCCTGAGATGTGTGACACCTCATACCATTGGCTACTCTTCGTACTTTTTTTCTTTTTTGGTGTAACAAGTCACAAACACAAGTACACAACAAAAGACACCTAGCCATACTGGCCAATGTGATCCTCCTTGGCATGGCAATACCACTAATGTCATCTACAAGTGCTTGAAATGTTATGATTCTTAGTTGCTTGATCATCTGAAGATTACGTGTTGGAGGGATAATAACATTTGTTTATCGAGTAGCATATAGCCATATACCTCGTTTGCTAGTAAACATGAGTTTGCTGGCCTAGTAGCTGCTAATGCCATCGTACTTGGTGAGATGCGCAGGCGAGGTTTTGCAGAATGCTATTAACTTTGTCGAACCGTTTTCTTATCTCTGCATTAGTTGGAGTACCATATAAACCCTGTCTTCTGCATTGTGCTCCCTAAGGAGCTTGGTGGTGTAGGTACCAGACCACTTCCTTTTTTTTTTTTTATATATATATATTGTTTTATTTCACCTACAGTATTACATGGTGTGCTTTACTTGCACAAGTTTTTGCAATAAATACTTTCTGGAGAGCAATATTAGGTGTGTTCAGATAAGGAAGCAAAAGGTGCTTTCCCTGCTTATAATTCCACACAATGTTGATGATCTAAAACAAATAGAAGCTTTACCGACTGGAAGGGCGGTAAGCAAAATTCTTTGTTGGTTAGAGTCGAATTACTACAAAACTAGAGAAAATCTCCAGACTCCAGTTTCATTAATGGGGAGTACTAAAAAGTAACATTACATAATTTCTGTTAAATCAGTAAATAAAGATGGTGGAAGTAGATATGGACTTTCCTCTGTTCTGCTAATATGAATTCTTCTCTTTAAAAACATGGAGTCAGCAGGCTACAGAGATGTATAAGCAGTAGGTCAAGACATGTCATTAGGAGATGGATTTTTCATCCCTAGGACTAAGAGTTGCTCATATCCATGATATCGCTATATTGCCATTCAACAAAACTCCTTTGGAAGTCTATGATTTTTATTCTTTTAGCTTCTGCAGTTTTCTCACCAAGAAGTTTCGGAGCTTATCTTGTGTTTCTGTTGCAGCATTATTGATGTACCACACCGTGGGTTTGCTCTATACAGGCCCTGCATCGGATTGGAATCAAACCTTCATCCAGTTGTTATAAAGATAGTCTCGTAAACTCCAGCTGGAAGTTATATTATTCTGCACTTATAAACTCATCATAATCAAGGTCACAGCTTATGAAAAGACCAATGTAAGCCTTCCTCTAGCTTTCAAAGCTTCTACCATCTAGCAAACTACAATTTCCATTTTTAGAAACAGAAACTGTTCTCTTCAAGTCTCTGGTAATAAACATTTCTATAGCACATGAGTTTGTACATTTCAGAAATACAAAATTGATAGATTGATTAAGGGAAGAAAAAGAAACTTGAAACTGATTCGACTCGGTACAAGAGTCCTATAGTTATGAATTCCCTGCATTTTGTTTCTTTTTTGGTCCATTCTTCTCTTCTGTTCAAATTTCACGACCTCGATCGACGTCCTCGTAGTCTGTGCAATTATTTGAAGGGTAGCTAATCAGATACCTACACTAGGACACTACACAATATAATCTTTGAGAAAGCAAACAAAGAAGAAAATAATGTCAAACCCTTGGTTCTGCATTTAGATTGCAAGAGAGTTTATAACAACTCTTCAATTCATACAAGAAAATTATCCAAGAACATTACCAATTCCCTTTGTTAGTTGATGGAAAAACCATCAGATAAGTATAATATTAAAACTAGTTTTCTGCCAAATGTTGAGACAAATTTTTACTATCTTTTATGTACATTTCATTCTACATTTTACTTGGTTATTCTCTTAACATTATCATTTCTAACTTGTTTTGTGTTTTTAGGTAGTTTTGAGTCTAGAAATGGAAGGTAAGGAGTTATAGGCGCAGAAATGAGAAGAAATGGAGAAATGAAGTTTTCTCAGTTCTACAAGGAAAAGGAATCCTAGTTGAAGTAGGAATCCTAACTCAACTAGGAACGAGCTTGGAAAAATGATGTTCGGAAATAAAGAAATGACAGAGTCTCAGTTGGACTAGGAGTCCTAATCACACTAGGAGTTTTGTTACTGCTAGGAGATCTGGTGAGGCTAGGAGATGCTGTGTCTTGAAGATGACTCAAGATTGTACAAGAATATTCTAGAATAAATGAAGGAATTTTGGCAATTACGAAGATGGGTTTTGAATTGGCCTAATTGGAGAAGTCTAGCCGGAAGTTTGAAGCATGTGACTTGGACATGTGTCTCTAGAATCATCCATGACGTCTTGAGGAGTCCATGACCCATAAATCTTGCTCTATGCCGTGAGCATTAAAGGAAAATACTAGAAGATTTCGGCAAATATTAATTTGTGTTAGTTTTAGATTTCTTTGGAATTTTGGAGAAGAAAATAAAGGAATAAATATTGAATTTGGATTCCTGATTCCATTCTACATACTTGGAGGCCGAAATATAGTCTAGGTACAAGGGAGAATTTGGCAATTACAAGGTGACTTGCTCTCCAATTCTCAAGGAATATTTTTATTGGTCTGATGATGTCACAAGTAGATTTCAACCTTGATTCCCTAAACCTTGCCGTTCACTATATAAAGGAGGTTTGCGAAGTCATTCTACACACCACAAAATTCAGAATCAAAAGCCACAAACACTTCCCCTTCTCTTCCAAGTTTTGGCAATTTCAAGAATTCCAAGTTCAAGTCCGTGAAGCATCCTCCTCTCAATTCAAGCATTCTTACCGTGATCCTCATCCACTCCACCACCTTTTGAAGTTTCTTGCATCCTTGAAGATCAAAAAGTGTAACTATGAAACTCTATTTATGTTTTCGGTTTTTAGAACTTTGTAAAACAATTTTCGATTTTAATATGATTTCAGGTTTTTTTTATTGTTCTATGATTTGTTATTTCTTGTGATGATGAAGTGTTGATTTTAGATATGTAGTTTTCAAATACTATGAAGCATGTTTTAGGTTTTAATTTTTCTAATTGAAAAGTTGCGATTTCAAGATATGTTTGCATGATTGTTAATTTCGTGCTTCAATCCCATCTTTTATGTGTTAATTGATCTTTGAATGCATACTTATGTTGATGAACATGTAATTAAATCCATATTAAGGTGCTAGCGTTCTAGGCTTTAATAATTTAAGTGGAAAATCTAAAATTACTTAGGTAAATTAACAATGAGTCTTGCATGCTTGATTAGTGTTCTAACTTGTGTTCTTGGCTTGAGTTGATCAAACGTTCATGGTGTTTCATGCGTTAAAAGTGATTTTGTTAGTAATTAGCTACCACTAGTAATTGCATGCTTAATAGGGTTAACTATGGTGCGTTCATCTAGAGGGAAGTAAAAAGAACTTTGTATGTGTTCATCTTTGTTCTTGATTGATTCTATACTATGACATATTTTGATTCGTGATTTGATGTTTGAAACTTTGCCAACATGTTAATAGTAGTTAATTACACCTAATTTCGTTCCATCCATATAATTCTACTTGATTATGTGTTTTGATGTGTCACACATGTATATAATTACTTAGTTGTTAAATTACAAAAATAAATTCCTGAATCCCCTTCTATGTGTGAATCGTAAAAATGTGTGTGTGTGTGTACATATATATATATTCTTTAATTTTTTTTTCTAACATTTTATTTTTCAGGAATTAATAAGTCTCTAATCCCCGATTAAGAACGATACCCTACTTAGTCTTATTACATTGATAGGGTTTTAAATTGAGCACTAACTTTGTACAGGCCACCAAACAAATCAAGCAGTGTCAATGACATGGTGTTTTTGATTCCAAAACTTGGACATATATTCAAAGTATAATATCTACAAGTTCTCTGCTGAAACAAAACAACTATACAAATTGTGATCATTACGTTCTTCTCTAACTCAATTGCAGATCATGCCACTATGGACAAATTGATAGCATATACAAATTGAGATTATACAAGTGACTGAATGTGATTCCTAATTCCAAACTTGTCTGTTACCAGAAGCAGATGCCAGATAGTAACAGACTCACAGGTACTTGAAAATGCATTGTAAATCATAGCAGAACAGAAACGTGCAAATACTGCAGTGGAGAGGCACCTGACTCAGATAACGAAAAAGATCAGATGTGTATGAACTCCGCACAGAAAAGAGCCACACAGTACTCGGACACCAACAGGAGTAGGACAAGCTCTAGTGTGGTGATGGCAATGTAAAATACCCCACCGTCAGCACTCGTACCAAAATGCACTGTCACTAGGCACCCACCGAAAGGCTAAGCCTATATTCCTGGGAACCGTCATTTGTATATCGGATGAAAAACAAAATAGGTAAAAACTCTAGATGGTATTGTTGCAAAAGGTATTTGCTTGTACCTATAATTTTTCTTTACCTCAAATGGTGTCTCAAGTATCGAATTGTTATTAAATATACTACTTCTATAAATTCTTTTGTTAGAGTCACCTACGTGGCATGTATTTAGATTGAGTATATTGCGAAATGCATTTTCTAGTATCTATGATTTTTTTTTTTTTGAACCTTAAATGCAATATAAAGTTG
The DNA here is from genome assembly GCA_024704745.1 of Rosa lucieae. Classification (NCBI taxonomy): domain Eukaryota; kingdom Viridiplantae; phylum Streptophyta; class Magnoliopsida; order Rosales; family Rosaceae; genus Rosa; species Rosa lucieae. Next base: position 56,762,085 of record CM045498.1, read on the forward strand.
AACCGTTTTTTTTAATCTACGTGGCAGAAACGGTTACTAAATATACTACTTCTGTAAATTCTTTCATTAGAGTCACCTACGTGGCATGTATTTAGATTGAGTATATTGCGAAATGCATTTTTTGTAGCTAGATGTTTTCACATAAGGGCAATGATATAGGGCCTCAATGAGGCCTAAGATTTGTGGCCTCACATCCTAGGTGTCATGCCATGTAAGTAAATAAAAATTTATTTTCAATTCCATATAATATATCTTGCCACATCATACTATTTCAACACCAACTTTACCCTTTTACATTTCCTTTTAGATGTTAGGAGGTGAATCAATTACATTAATGAATTTAATTAGGTGAAAAAAAAAATATCAGCTATTAATTACATATTAATTTAAGGGATATGTCTACAGATTCTCTGATCAATATTTTTCTTCATTTAATTAAATTTTTTCCTTTAATTTTTCTTCCCAAATGGCATTAATATATTGAATTATGTGTCAAGAAATAGACGTTAACTTTTCTTTCCAAATATTGATTAATTTCATCCACAAAAATATAGCATTAGTAAATTGAATTTGGGAAATACTTATGTCTAAATTAAGAGGTAAGAAAAAATTACACGTTAGCAACCATTAATTAATTAACATCTACAATCTAAATATAAGGGAAAGACAAACAAAAAATAATAAATTCATATCTAACTTTTAAACCCTAGCTACATAAAGAGAAAACAATGAACAAAAGAATAAATACAATTATATGAATATGTATTTTTCACATTATATTTTCAAAATTTGCAGGAACCCAACAAAGGTTGAATTCATATACATGTGTTATACAAATCTGTTAATCGAATGTACGTGCAAATTTATTGACTAAATTTCATGAAATTTTTTCTACTCTTGATTGAAGAAAAAAAATTTGTTATTTAAATCTAATCATGAGTGTAATGAAAAAGAAATGAAAGAAAGCCATTTTTTTTTAGAAGAAAGCCAAAATAATTTTTGAGGTAGAAAACCAAAATAATCTAGAGTCATTAGATTTTGGAAGGATAAGATGGTCTTTTTCTTAAGAATTACGTGGCATGATTTGACAAATAGGTGATTTGTGTAGATAACATGGCATGACACCTAAGATTGAGGCCACAAATCTTAGGCCTCATTGAGGCCACAAATCATTTTCCATTCACATAATTACACACACACACACACACACACACATGCATACATGCCCAATCAGAAGAAGGCGTCCGCATAAATGAAAAGGTGCGGATTTGGCACTGTCGTCCATCCTCTTGCCTCGATTAGGCGTCAACGGCGGCGCTGCTACTGCCAGATGGAGGCCAGGCTTTGATCTTCAGCTTTTTATTCCCCGTGGACTCATCGGCTATGAGTTTACAATCGACCTTGATGGTGCGTAAGGGCTAGCAGCCCAGACCTTCAACTTCGATCACCTTAGCCTTCATCTTCATGGTGATGCCGTCCGGGATGCCCAAGGTCTTCGTCAGGCAAGAGGAGCGCCGCTGTCGGCGCCTGATGCAACTGTGAGGATAGATGTCCGCACCTTTTTTGCTTTGCGGACGTCCGCTTCTAAACGTGTCACGCCTCTGATTTTTAACACAAATAAAAATCGCTATACAATCCCACAATTATATATGAGTGATCGTTCAGCTATCAATACAAAATACCTGGAAACTTTTCCCTTTAAACCAAGTACATATTGATGCCCTGAAACCCACTATGTCAATATTTACCCGCTCCACAGAGTCATATATTATAAAAGCTTATGAATTAAATTGTCAACAACAAAATAAAACGTAAATGCTCCTCAGAGCTAACTACACAACAAAAGTCCTTATCAACGGTAAAGTCACAAAAATGGCTTCCTACAGTAAAGCTGCAAGGATGCCATCTCCGCTTCAGCCATGATTACCCTGACCTGTAGGATTAACCCCTACACAATTGAATAGTGCATCTGGTTGCCACACAACAAACCTGGTAAGCTTGTGAAAGCTCGTATGAGTAACTCATGAACATCAATCAACAACTCACACAAATCAACTTAAGGAAACAATGCAACCATGATTCCTTCTAACATTCCATGTCTTTTCCACCGAATGGACAACATAAGCCACCACTGTGACAATGTTCTATTTGCTAACTTAACCATCAATGAGCAAATCAAGTCTCATATAGACAATAAAAGAAAGAATACTCCCGGAACTCTCTTTTAAAACTACATACTTATGAGTCTCCAGCAACCTCGACCGTTACCCCCATAAGCTATAATGGCAGACAAACTAGAGCTTTAACCGATCGTAGCCACTCGTTAGGCTAAAGGCTTGATTCTCGATTCCTTGCCTTGGTCACCATCTGTGACAATGATTTCAGACCTCGTCTGGTCTTAAAATCAAACATCAAGGTCACCATCTGCAACCTGTCACCATATGTGACATATGATTTTCAGACCCCGTCTGATCTTAGAATCAAACATTAAGGTCACCATCTGCAACCTGTCACCATCTATGACATATGATTTTCAGAACCTGTCTAGTCTTAAAATCAAACTTTAAGTAAGTCGCACCCGACCTAAAAATGTTACAAAAATCTAACTTCGGCTTTCCCCATCCCTGCTCACCATCTGTGGCTCTTGGTACAAAGACCAATACATTTAAAATAAGTCACGTCTGACTCAAAAATATAACATCAAACTCAATACTTTTCAAACAATAGAAAACATATATTTCCACAATATTGTTTCCTGAAAAGTCGCCTTCAATAATAATATGAACACAATCATGCATATTATTTATCACACATCACTCACAAGAATATATATATATTTCACGTATACACACACACACACACACACACACACACACACACACACGTAGTCATTCGCTCAAGAATGCCTACTAATATCAACTATAGTTTGCAGTTAAACAATAACGCTAAAACAATAATGGTAACTCTCGTAAATGAATGTTGTGAGATTACTCACCTTGAAATTCCCACTGCGTCTTCATACTACTAGACTACTTACAGAATGCACTTTGTCAAGCACCTAAGGAAAGTACAACCTTGATTCAGTTAATGGAGCACAAGGAATAACGTTCGATACCCTAAATCGAACTAAAATTCCCAAAGTGACGCCAATTGAGGCGAAACCACATCCGAGACCACCCAATGTCTCCGAAATACTTCTACAATCAATATGACAAGATCACAAGTTGATCGGATGCTCAAATGCTCACGGATCGAATCATCAAACAGTCTGAAACCGTAAAAATCACAATATATTCATACGATCTCCAAAAATTGCATATTATATATCGAAACGCTCGTATCGACAAGTAGAAGATATATAATACCAGAAACTATCCCTTACATGGCAGGAAGGCTGCCAAAACTCTACCAAAATCGGCGGTGCAACCACCCTAATCACCACCGGCCAAAACTCAAAACTAGATTAATCCAACCATCCAAAATGTCATGAACATCAAATAGATCAACTTTAGTACCTGGGGTTCAAGCTAACTCAGCCTAGATCTCCGCCTATTGCCGTCATAAACCGCAGTGAACTATTCACCTTGAGTTGATCCGATTCTGAAGTGAATCGATCTAAACAAACACCACAGATCGATCAGGGAGGCTTCTACGAACTCAACCCAGAAAACTAGAAGCCGTGACGTCGCTAGAGTAAGGATTTCCTGTCAGGTCCGAATACCTCAATTTGTGCCTCCTTGCAGCGCCGCCGTGGAGGAGAATCACCGTTAAAGGCCACCACAGGGAGGAGCTGAACAAGGAGGTGAGTCAATTTAGAAAGTTTCACCTCCGGAGACCGTCGAAGCTCGCCGGAAAATTCAGGTAGGATCTGCCAGGTTCGAGTCAGGTCAGTCAAAAATTAGGAGAGAGAACAGAGAGTTTCTGAGTTTTCGGAAATGGAAACTTGCCAAAATGAAAACAATAACCTTCCAAAAACGGAAACCCCTATATATAGTAACTTTCTAAATTTTCAAATGCTCATAACTTTCTCATACGAACTCCGATTTCCGTGTTCCATATATCCACGAACTCGTATCGATGCACTCTACAACTTTCATGAAGGAAGTTTTTGGAGAATCTCAATGTATCAAAAGTCAACCTTGAACCCTGCCCCCCTAAATCCACACTTTTTGAATAAAAATTCGTCTGAAACATTTCCGCTCGGTCCACGAGCAATGAAACTGTCCAATAACCATAAAATTAATTCTGAAAAATCCTCGGAAAATAATTACGAATTTCTGGGACATCACAGAACGGCTCCGTATGTGTGTGATATATATGTATCCAGAGCAAAACAGAGCTTTGAAATTAAAGTGCGCATTTAGAGTTTAGAGTCACTTTTCGGTCGCATATCCATATCTCGACCGTTCAGTTTTTAGGTACTCGGCAAATTTTCAGCCAAATTGATGATCGTTAAGGCATTAATAACTGTCTTAAAGCTAGTACGGTTCAGGTTGGACATATTCAGTTTGTCCATTGGTTTAAGCAAGTTAGATACCTTAACGATCATCAATTTGGTTGAAAATTTGCAGAGATGATCTATACATTAGTACCTAAAAATTGAACGGTCAAGATGTAGATATGCGACATCAAAATGACCCTAAACTCTAAATCCACACTTTAATTTCAAAGCTGAGCTCCGCTCTGGATAAGATACACACACACACACACACACACACAGAGTCGTTCACTCAGGAATGCCACTAATACCAACTATAGTTTGCAATTAAATAAATAACTCCCAAAACAAACATTGAGTTTAGCCACTTCTGAACATTGAGGTAACTCAGTTCGTAAATGAACATTGAGGGATTACTCACTTCTGAATCTCGTTGCGTCTCCGAAAATATAAATAACTTCTTCACATGATCTTCGATTTACGCGTGCTGCATATCCACGAACTCGTATCGATGCACTTTATGACATTAATGAAGAAAGTTTTAGGATAAACTCAAAGTATAAAAAGTCAATCCTTGAACTCCCTAAAACGACGCGTTTCAAGTAATTATTTGTCCAAAAATAATTCCACCCACCCTCCCTAAACCGTGTAATTGTCCTAAAACCAACATAATAATTTCCGAAATCGTCAGAAATTAATACAAATTTCCAAGATATTATAGACAAAGAACTCATTTTCCGACCACCAATTTTCGTTGTGATCATTTTCTTGATAAAAACTAGAGCCTCCTTCTTAGATTTTCCCCAAATGGTAGGCAAACCAAGATATATAAGAACCAGGATTCTCCACCTCAGGGATGCAAAATAGATCACAGATAGGAGAGCAAATAGCATTTGAAGTGTTAGGGCTGAAAAATTTGCTAGACTTTGAGAAATTAACCATCTGACTAGAACCAATGCAGTACTTGGTGAGAATCTCATTTAATTTCAAACAGTTAGAGTAAGAAGCTATTAAGAAAAATAATAAATCATCAGCAAAGAAAAGAATCTCATTATTCATTCTTAACTTCTTCAATGGTTTGACATTGCAAGTGTCTGTTGAAGGATACATGATCATTACTTTATTAAACACACTACATTATTGAAGAAATGTATCTGTGTTCTTAATATAGTTATGGGTCCTTAACCCAAAGTCCAAAATGAGCAAAAGTTATCTCACTTACCCCACCAACAGATTTTAATTCCCACTAACCTAATTTAAAATAAAATGTCAATTTTGCCCTAAGACTAATTAATAAATTATATTGTATGCCACTCTTCTCTCTCCCCCCTGCACCTACAATCAATCATCTGCTCCGTCAAGGCCCGCTGCCGCCAGCGACTCCTTCATCGCCGCAGAGAAGGGAGACACCACTACAGAGAACACAGACGCCCCTACCGAGAGGCCGGAGACGAAACTGCTATGAGTTTCTGGTTCTGCACGTCGGGCCATCGGGTTTTTGCTAGAGGATCTTCAAATAAGCAATCTGTTGCACGTCGGGCCGTCAATTTTCTTCAAGCAATCAGCTGCAGTAGGAGAAAGAGGCAGGCCTGATCCGAGATTACATCTAGTCCTTGAATGTCGCTGCTAGTCTGCTCGGGTTCTTCTTCGTCAAGTCCGGACCGAATTCTTAGCCCAGCTTCGGTTTCAGGTTAAGCCCTTCACCAGGCAAGTGAACACATCCAAACTAGTTCGTCGCTTGCTATCGCCTCGTCGGGAACTCTGACAAAGAAGACGTGGATTTGGTTGGGCAGCAGAAGCAACATGACTGTGGGTTTTCTTCTATTCGGTGCCTAGATCATTTTTTGGGTGCCCAAATTTTTTTATTTTTTTATTTTCTTTAAGTAATGGGGCAGAAGGAAAGGAAAAAAAAGAGGTTTTGAATGTCTATTGGAGGGCAATAAACGTATATTGGGGGACAATAGACGTTTTGAATTGATGTGATCTCTTCGTTTTTTTTCTTTAATCAAATTTTTATTTGTTTAATTTTAAGAAGATTAGTTTCCATTTCGGTGACTAATAGTTCTATTAGGGAGCAATAGACATCTATTAGGAGGGCAATAGACGTCTATTAGGGGGCAATAGACGTCTATTGAAGGCAACAAACATTTCCGGCGACCTATGAGGTCTCCGACGAACTCTTTGGGAACCTCCGGCGAGGTTTTCAGAAAAATCCAGTGGGCGGCGACCGGTGACCGGATTCCCGCTGCAGGTAACCGGGCTCTGGCAAAATCTCCTATGATTTTTCTCTCTCTCTACGTAACATATGGGTGAAGGTAAAATGGTATTAAAAAAATAAAAACTTTATGGGGTATTAGAGAAGACTTTCTTAGGCCCCGTTTGGTTGACAGAAATATCAAAATAGGAAAATGATTTATTTTCCTTTCCAGATCGATATGGAATGTAATATGTTTTGATATTTCCATGTAGGTATTTGAAAAATTACTGGAAATTAAATTATGGAATTAATTTTCTATTCCTATTGTAGTGTTTGGTAAGTTATAAAAATGAAATATAAAATTATAATTTTCATTAATGCCCTTTTACTAATTAAAGTACAAATATGACATAAACTTATAAGGAATATTGGTGGGGGAATATAAATTTTTTAGAGGAATAATTTATGTAATTTTGCCTTTGATAGTGGGAAATGGAATTAAAATACCACCCCTGACTATGTAATTCTATTAAGACTTTAAGAGGGAGTCAATTTCCAGTCAAATCTCATTTTTTATTTCCCTTCCAATATCTAATTACAACCAAACACCACATCTAAATAGAAAATGAAATTAATTCTAATTCCATATCAGGATTTCCTGCCATCCAAACGAGGCCTTAGAGTGTTTTGGGTAAGATGAAATTAAAAAAACTTAATGGGGTAAGTGGGAAAAAATATCTAGAAATGAGATAAATAGACAAAAACCCTATAGTTATATACTTGCAGGGCCCACCCACTATATGTGTGGAGAGAAGTTAAAGATAATGGAGAAGTTTTTCATACAATTACAACGTTTTCTACTATTTTTTTATTTTTATTCTTTTTTTTCTATTTTACAATTTATGATATTATCTTAATTGATTAATTATATTTAAGAATTTTTTAATATATAAGGGTTAAAATGGTAAAAAATTTCAGTTTTAGAGAGTAAGCACTTCTCTTTATAATAGTATAGATTATCATCATCAAAGTGTATTTGTTTAATTTCAATGCCGTTTTGCATCTACTCATTGTACTTTTCAGTATTACTCAATATCGATGTTGTTTGTTGAAAGGAAAAAATAAACAAAGGAAAATGAATGAAAAAGAAGAAAAAATTACTCAACAGAAAATGAAAAATGAAAAATTAAAGTGTTGGTGTTAGGTTTTGGTTGTAATAGCAACTGTTTCATTTTTAATAAAAAAAAAAACAAAGGGAACTGAAATCTAAAAAAAGCAGAAAGAAACTGTAAACTTTTGATTCTTAATCGAAAATAAACCAAAAATTAAAAAGAGGTTTTAGCGGGTAGAGACTAGAGACCATTACAAGTCTGATATTTTTGGACATTTCGAAACTTGAAGTCCCATTTCTCTTGCTTGGTGTACTGTTCTCTCCTCCCGGAGCAAAACGCAGAGTTTCAATCCTTCAGAGCTTCCGCCGCAGATCATCAGAGAAAGGTGAGTGAGCTTCTTTCATCGTCTTCCTACATCTAAATCTCAGACACTAGCTCTACTTGACTTAATTTGTTTCTAATAGAAAACCCTAAATTCATTTCTATGATTTTTCCTCTCCTTTTCTGCGCTCGGGTTTTAGTAAAGTTCCGATTTTTACACTCCGGCGGTGGCATATTAATTGTTTGATTTAGACCAGAAAACCCCAGCTTCACTTTGACTAAATTGGGTCTCTTTCCTTTTGTTGTTTCTAATTTAATTTCTGATAAAACTATAGTACTACAGTGAAAAATCAAATCAATGGAGGACAGTACTAGTTCCCCCAATTCTTCCTCCGATGACCTCAAGAAACATGTAATGAAGGTTTTCAAGGACTCTACCCATGACTGTGAGGACATTTTCTTGAAAAAACAGTTTGAGATGCTTTGTGACTATGACTCCCTTAACAATTATGCGATTTTGGTGTTCGATTCTATGGCGAATTCCGGCATGCCTGATGAAGCCAGAGAGCTCTTTAAGCCTCGCTCTGAGTTGGCCGTGCTGCCTGACGTGGCCGTCTTCACCATTGTCATTCGGTGCTATGCCTATGCCGGAAGGACCAAGGCTGCTCTCAAGGTGTACCACCGCATGTTAGCCAGTGCTGTCGCCCCTGCCTCGGTTACTTACTCTATACTCATCACGGCACTTGCAAAAGACTCGTCTTCTGATGTCACTTTCGTTGGGTATGCCAAGAAGTACTTTTTGGAAATGTTGGATAGGGGGATGAAGCCCCATTCTGCCTCCTACACGACTGTGTTCGACGCCATTGCCTGCCGGGAGTCAGTGGAGAAGGCCAGGGAGTTCCTTGAGCAGATACAAGCAAAGGGGTTTGTCCCTGAGTCCAAAATTTTTCAGTTTGAAGAAACCCACCTTGCAGAAGCAATGAAGGGAATGAAGATGTATGATGATCTTGTCAACAATACCACCGACAAGAATGTGCAAAAAGTATTCCGCACGTGGCGCACCAAGCCGGGTTGCCTCTACAAAAAGTCGTTGAAGATGTACAAGGCTTTGATTGAGGATGGCAGTGCAGACCAGGCCATGGAGCTTTATAAGCGCGTTGTTGAGATGGGTATACAGCCCATGGTTGTAGTCCACACCTCCGTTATTGAAGCCTATCTCAAGTTTGGCAAGACCAAGGGTGCTCTGGGGGCGTACTGGGACATGTTAGCTGCTGGGGTTGCCCCAAACTCCTACACTTACACTGTTTTAATCAAGGGACTCACTGCTGACCCTAACTTCTCGGGAGATGCCAAGAAGTGCTTGCTTGAGATGATGGACAAGGGGATGGGTCCTAATGCTGCTACCTACACTGCTGTGATAGAGAGCTTTGCAAAGCAAGAGGACGAGGCATCTGAGAAGGAGTGCAAAGAGTTGGTGGAGGTGATGATGGGTAAGGGCTTTGTGCCAAACGCAAAGGCTATGATGGAGGTTCTAAAGGGAAGGCCAACACCAGTAATAAGAAGGGTCATGAACATTGTTCTTTCCAAGTTGAAGGGCTGATGCATTGCTTCATCGATGTTGTTCCAGCAGCTTTAGGATTATGATGTTCCAGACACGGGGCAGCCAGTAAGAGTAGGAAATCATGTAGTATTGAGTTTCAATGGGGGATTTTGGGCTGTTCTTTATCCTTGTGAATTTGACAATGGAGTAGTGTGACGGTTGACATTGAAGTAAACAAGTAGTCTTTGCTGCTAATTCCTTTAGCTTCTCTTTCTTTCTTTCTTTCTTTCTGGTGTTCTGCATTCTAATTCTTTCCTGCTTAGCCACATGGAATTATCTACTTTTGACATGATAGACATGAGGAAATGCTCCTTCTTTGGTATATCTAAAGGAGAAACAGTCTGGCATATTTGTTATTCTAGGTTCACAGTTCCGAAATAAAAAATTGATCGATTAAGTGAACAATAGAAAAACTTGAAACTTTCTAGTTCAGTACAGGAGCTCCTGTGACCATAGATTCCCTGCATATTTTATTTATTAGTCTTAACGAACCCATCATTCTAATTTGTGCAATTGTTTTAAGGGTTACATGACTTAATATAATTGTGATATCTCCATTTGAGTAGAAGGAATTACAATTAAAGTGGTTGAAGTAAAGATGTTTCTTTTAGTCTGATAAGTTTTCTCTGAAGTTAATTGTTCTATTGATCAATTCAAATCAGTGAGAAATGTGCTCTGATTCTGCCTATGAGGTAATATTCAATCATTTTCCTTTTCTCATTTGACCGTTAGGGAATTTATGTAAGTTTTGCACATTTCAGTTGAATGACACAGTAATTCTCATGTTATTAGATTATCAGTCAATAATAAATGCAGCATCTTTGATTCTTCTTAATAGGTTCAAGTTTTGACTATCAAATTAGTCTACAGGCAGATAAAGCTTTCCTTCATCCAGTATTGTTTTGAGTTTAATACAACTTGCCTGGAGAGAAGCCTTATTTTAGAAGCAGTATCTAGTTTCTCTTATTTTGATGCTAAAAGTCGTGAACATGCACAAAGGTGATGCTTTACATTGATGATATTTAAGCTGGGGCTGTGATCATACGTCTATAGGACTGTTAGTAAATCATTTTAATTCCTGATGGTAATGAGACCTGGGTTTGGACGTAGTGAGATGGCTTTGGTTGTTCCAATGTTAAACAACTTATTCTGCTGACTATACCATGTTTTCTGGAAAAAGCTTGGTGCGCGAAAGACAGCATCTAAGAAATGAAGGATAGTGTAAGACCCTTATAAGTGTTAAGTAGTTATGCAACATTAGCACCAAAAGCTCTCTCATTCTCTCTGTTTATCTCTGTTATGGAGGAAGAAAAACAAGTCGAAGCTACTTAGGACTGAATGATTTATCCTTGATTCTGCAAGATGGGCAAGATGATAATAGTAGTCAACTTTCTCATAGAAACAATGGTGGTTACCTGCATATCTTTTGGGCAAAAGCAATTCTTTTATGTAGAGTCTCTAAAACTGGTATTCGATACAGTTTCAGAGAATTGCGATTTGAATGCAACCCAAGGGGATAGTACATTCTCTCTGCTGCAGGGGCAAAGTATATATCAGGAGCAACCGCTTACATGTGCAAAAAGGAAAAATGAGGGATTCATTATAGATCTACAGTTTCAGATGGCTTGAAAATCCTATTTGTTAGATATTTGAGGAGCCTTCTTTAGCTCTTGAAGTCATGGGTTGATACATGTCTGGAAGAAAGGTAGATACATGGTCAGAGGCATTGGATAGAAATGATTAAGATCAGGATGGATATTTTTAAAGTTGCAGAGAAATGGATACAGAGAAGATAAAGATTGCATGTTTCTGCAGAGGCGAGGATCAAGCATGATAGATAAAAGATATTGTGGTTTTTCCTTAATTGGGGCGAATGACCTAGTTGATAAATCCCTGATAAAAATTGAAAGGAAAAGAACTAGGGATGCAGGGTTCACTGCATGTCCACAACAGATGGGTTGGCATATTGCTTGTTGAAAGTCTCTTCAACTGCTGGGCAAATCCAGCAGGTTGTCATCCTACTTTTTCGTAATGCAGGTGGTCATGGCTTGATGAGAATGCTCATGATGTTCTCTCACAAAATACAGTAAGAGATCAAGTCAATACTATGTACCACCTCTCTTTACCATATACATATAGACTATCTGAGATCTAGTCAATGCTATGTACCACCTCTCTTTACCATATACATATAGACTATCTAGGGACCCAAACAAAACAAAAGCATAAAAAGATATTGGAAACTGATAGGTTTTAATTACTATTAAATGAAAAATTAATATCCCAATAATGTTAGATATGGGAGCTGAACAAGGATCTTTGATATATCCTTGCAATAGTCCTAGAACATCTGAACCTGTATGCATTGCAAACTTATTGAAATTAATCTTCTGTTTTTGTTTTGTTATGGAATTTAATCTCTAATTCAGTTACAATTCTTAAGCCTCCCGTTATTACTATGCAATGTCTAGCATGCTTTAATTACACATTAAATTTGAACCTCATATCTTTCGGTTTTGTACAAGGAACTTGGCTGAATAGAAGAAATGCACTTGAAAGCTGACTGGTTCTTGAATATAGATATTGTTGTGAATTGTAATTTGAACTTTCTGGATGTGCACTGTGAATATCTCTCTAAAGATTAATGGGTTTTGGAATGGCTTGAATGTCTTCTAGAATCTCTGGTGATTTAGTTTTCAATCAGATCACCTGGTTGAATTGAAGACCCCTAAGACCATATTACATTTACATCACTATGGATGAAATCATTAAAGGGTAAGAATATTTTTAATTTACTCACAACGATATATTTTCCTTGCATTGGATTGACTTGTCATGAACTTCACTAGTACTTTTGTTTGCAATGTTTGTTAACTAATTTTATAATCACTCGTTTTATTTTCTTGTTTCATAACAGATTCTTTTGTAACTCCTATAATTAATATTTCAAACTGCTAATACTTGACCAAGACCCTGAACGCCAATAAAGACGTTCCATATGAGGTTGATACTGGAAGGCTGTGGAAAATTGTCATAGGTTCACCCGACAATTGGGGGTCTCCAAGGTATTGAATTTTGAAGGTTCTGAAAGGCTGGAAAGACTTGCCCATTCCATCATCAAGATTTTTTTTTTTTGAAAAGACCATCATCAAGATTTTATTTGTTCAAGGATGTTGTATTAGGAATGGCTCTCTCTGTCCTAGGTTCTTGTTTAGTCTGAATCTTTGCACCGATTGCAACCCTTCAAGCCATATCTGGTGTTGACCCTGTAAATTTTGCCGACTCAATTTCTCTCATTTAAGTTTATGAACTGGCTTCAGTTGGATCTCAAAGATAGATATCCTCTGCACCAATCTAGGATGTGGCTTTATATGTATCTTCCTGTTGCTTTGTGAACCTAAATGTGGGGGGGATGTAATCAGATCCTCCATTGGTACTTGTTTGGAGCCTGATGTATGGGATTTGTTCCACGGCCTTAGACTTGCCTCTGATCTTGGTTACAGAGCGGTAGACCGTAGGGCTGGAGCCTGACTCTAGTTCTATAGCTCAAATTCGGTTGGAAGAGTTGGATCATCTCTAAAGCCCTGTATACAGTTGCAAAGAGTTGTTAGGAAGGAATTAAACTTGCGTCCTCCACCGATATACACACACACACACCTATGGGCAGGAAAGTTGTATTGCTGGATCTGCTGCATTCCATTTTGTTTGAGCCTTGTGGAATGCCACTGTTGCTCTGCACCAGCAAGATAAAAACGTATTGCATTTTTGATAGTTAGGTAAGCCAGATATGCCATTGGTACACCTAAATAGACTAGAATCATTATAGACAGACTGAACCATTGGACATTTGGACACCTAACGCAGTTATGGCTATTCCAAGGCTTTCAGTAGGAATCAGAAATATTATTAGGGACTCCAATTGTCTGAGTAAACCTGAGCTGCTTCCATGTTTGAACTTCCAAAGATGTACATGAGTACTAATCCATTTCAGAAGCCGAGAGCATGTGGCTTATGGTATGATATCTATACATTTCAATTTTTCCTTCCGAGGATAACTACCAGTAAATAGCTGATCTAGCATCTTGTTGTTCACAACATTAAAAGTATCTCCTTCCTGGTAGATCCTCAAATTCTTTGTACATCAAAAACTTTATTTTGTCAAGTCAGATGGATTTCTCATATATCATTAGATATCTGGTGCCACACTGGCAGTAAACATGGATTTTTAGTCCTTAAAAAAAGCGGGTTCCACATGCTAGAGAGATGTATAAACGGTCATTTAATCAGCTAGTTTTTCACCCTTTATGAATTTCTCATGTGGATAATGACGCTACTTTGTAGTTCTACCAAAATTTATTGGTGTATTTGTCATTGATTCATTGTTAATTGTCTTAGCTTCTGCAGTTTCTCACCCTGAAGTTTCTGAGTTTGTTATCTGTTTACTGCAGCTTTATTGGGTTACCACATCCTGGTTTACTAAAGCTTTCCTTCATCCAGTATAGTTTTGAGTTTAATACAACTTGCCTGGAGATAAGCCTTAGTTTAGAAGCACTATCTTGTTTCTCTTATTTTGATGCTAAAAGTCGTGAACATGCACAAAGTTAAAGCTTTACATTGATGATTTTTAAGCTGGGGCTGGGATTAGACGTCTGTAGGACGTTAGTAAATCATTTTGATTCCTGATGGTAATGATACCTGGGTTTGGACTTAGTGAGATGGCTTTGGTTGTTCCATTGTCAAACAACTTATTCTGCTGAATATACTTTGTTTTCAGGAAAAATCCTGGTGCATGAAAGACAGCATCTAGGAAATGAAGGATAGTGTATAAGGTAAACAGTTATGCAACATTAGCACCAAAAAAGCTCGCTCTCTCTCTGAAAAAAAAATTTAAATAAGAAAAGAAAAAGAAGATGAAGCTACTTCGGACTGAATGATTTATCCTTGATTCTGCAGGATGGGCAAGATGATAATAGTTGTCATCTTCCTCATAGAAACAATGTTGGTTACCTGCATATCTTGTGGTCAAAAGCAATTCTTTTATTTAGAGTCTCTAAAACTTATTGAAATTAATCTTCTGCTTTTGTTTTGTTATGGAATTCAATTCTAATTCAATTACAATTCTTCAGCCTCTGTTATTACACACACACACACACAGAGATAGTCAGATACATATATATACATATATATATATATATATATATATAAAATGTCTAGCATGCTTTAATTACACATTAAATTTAAACCTCATATCTTTGGTTTTTGTACAGGGAACTTGGCTGAAAAGAAGAAATGCACTTGAAAGCTGACTGGTTCTTGAATATGCGCAACCCGATATTGTTGTGAATTGTAATTTGAACTTTCTGGATGTGCACTGTAGATATCTCTCTAAAGATTAATGGGTTTTGGAATGGCTTGAATGTCTTCTGGAATCTCTGGTGATTTAGTTTTCAATCAGATCACCTGGTGGAATTGAAGACCCCTAAGACCACATTACATCACTATGGATGAAATCATGAAGGGGTAAGAATATTTTTAACTTACTTACAATGATATACTTTCCTTGCATTGGATTGACTTGTATGAACTTCACTAGTACTTTTGTTATGCTTGTTAACTAATTTTATAACCACTCTCCTTTTATTTTCTTGTTTCACAACAGATTCTTTTGTAACTGCTAATGATAATGGATATTTCAAACTGCTAATACTTGACCAAGAACCTGAACGCCAATAAAGACGTTCCAAATCTTGAGAGGTTGACACTTGAAGGCTGTGGAAAATTGTCATAGGTTCACCCAACAATTGGGGATCTCCAACGTTTTGAATTTTGAAGGTTCTGAAAGGCTGGAGAGACTTGCCCATTCCATCATCAAGTTTTTATTTGTTCAAGGATGTTGGATTAGGAATGGCTCTCTGTGGCCTAGCTGCTTGCTTAGTCTGAATCTTTGCACCAATTGCAACTCTTCAAGCCATAGCTGGTGTTGACCCCGTAAATATTGCCAACTCAATTTCTCTCATTTAAGTTTATGAACTGGCTTCAGTTGAATCTCAAAGATAGATATCCTCTGCACCAATCTAGAATGTGGCATTATATGCATCTTCCTGTTGCTTTGTGAAACTAAATGTGGGGGGATGCAATCAGATCGTGCATTGGTACTTGTTTGGAGGCTGATGTTTGGAATTTGTTCCACGGCCTTAGACTTGCCTCTGATCATGGTCACAGAGCGGTAGAGGTGAAATCTGACTCTTGTTCTATTTCTCAAACTCAGTTGGAAGAGTTGGATCTCCTCTAAAGCCCTGTATACAGTTGCAAAGAGTTGCTAGGAAGGAATTAAACTTGTGTCCTGCCCCAATATATATACATATGGGCAGGAAAGTTGTATTGCTGGCTCTCCTGCATTCCATTTTGTTGGAGCCTTGTGGAAATGCCACTGCTTCTCTGCACCAGCAAGATAAAAGCGTATGGCATTTTCGATAGTTAGGTGTGCGAGATATGCCATTGGTATACCTAAATAGACGAGAATCATTATAGACAGACTGAACCATTGGACACCTAACACAGTTATGGCTATTCCAAGGCTTTCAGTAGAAATCAGAAATATTACTAGGGACTCCAATTGTCTGGGTAAACCTGAGCTGCTATCCATGTTTGAACTTCTAAAAGATGTACATGAATAGTTGAATACTAAGCCATTTCAGAAGCAGAGAGTGGCTTATGGTATGATATCTATACATTTCAATTTTTCCTTCCGAGGATAACTACGAGCAAAAAGCTGATCTAGCATCTTGTTGTTCACAACATTAAAAGTATCTCCTTCCTGTAGATCCTCAAATTCTTTGTACATCGAAAACTTTATTTTGGCAAGTCAGTTGGATTTCTCATATACCATTAGATATCTGGTGCCAGACTAGCAGTAAACATGGACTTTTTAGTCCTTAAAAAAAGTGGGTTCCACATGCTAGGGAGATGTATAAACGGTCATTTAATCAGCTAGATTTTTCACCCTTTATGAATTTCTCATATTGATAATGACGCTACTTTAATTGTAGTTCTACCAAAATTTATTGGTGATTCAGTGATTCATTGTTAATTGTCTTAGCGTCTGCAGTTCCTCACCCTGAAGTTTCTGAGTTTGTTATCTTGTTTAATGCAGCTTTATTGGTTTACCACATCCTGGTCTACTTTCTATGAAAACTTTACAACCAAGATTGGAGCTTATGGTAACATTACCATCCTATGAAAACCATGAAAAGGTCTGGCTTTTCACAAGCATCTTGTATCCAGAAAGCTGAAGGTTCCATATTCCGTTTTGAAAAACAGACCTGTTTTGTTTCTATTTTTCAGTTCTCTGGTAATTTTAACATTTGGTTTAGGACGTAAGAGTGGACAAGAGTTGTGCTACTTGTTACTCTTGCCAATATAATTTGATGAGACTATTTTCTATACCACAACACTATCATTTTGTTGCTGCCTTGATAACAAGACTTGGTGCTTATGGTTTAGTATCATATTCTGTAATCATATAACTTGCTAAAGAACACAGTTATCCTCATTAATGTTGGAGCTGAGAACATTAGAAACAGGTTCATCAGCTACTGCACTTGTTACTATGGATTCGAGATAGTTTAATGTGAATGGTATTCAGTTTTGACTTCATATTCAAGATCATCACCTAAAGTAGTTGAATAGAAGGCAGATCCTTTTTTGACCTTTCTTTCTGAGTTGTATCAGGTGCCCAAGGAATTGATTTAGCTTTTGTGTTTTCATTGAACTTTTTGGTGCTGGAACAATATGAATTGGTGCTTACAATATTTTGGTCTGCTCCACATTACAGACACTGATACTTTAGGTATCTATCATAATCTGTGCCTGCATGGATACTAATGGTTCTAGCAATATCTATTGAGGTTGTGAGTTGCTCAAGCTATTATCCAATATTTAATGGATGAAGATTAGTACTTACGTTTCGATGAGCATGATTGAGGAGGTTAAGGGGTTACTTACTGCAACAATTTATGCAGTTTCTTGTGAGTAAGTTTGTAGGGTGATCGGCGGCCGGTCATGTTGTTCAAGTAGCTGGCTGTCCGTTCCACATCTACTGATCCATGGGGGGAGGGAAGCGTCTTGTGCTCAGCTTTTACCTTGTCAGAATCGCTACTAGTTTTGTTTCTGTCTAGGCTCATTGGGCCTCATGTATAATTTTCCGATAATGAAAATGGCCCAAAAAGTGTCCAACTTTTTCCTCATTCTAAACTTTCGTACCTCGCTTTTCAAAACTATCAGATTGGTATTTGTCTCACCCCGACCCAATTTTGGTATCTGGAGCCGTTAGCTCCGTTACGGAGACTACCAACTGGCAGGTTTTGTCCATAAAATGACCAATTTACCCTTTATGTATGTTTTTATTTAATTTTTCTTCTTTATATAATATAAAAATAAAAAAGCAAAAGAAATTTTTTATTATTATTATTTTTTTCTTTTTTGAGCTTCCGGGCGATTATCTACTCCATCAAGAACATCCTCTCCCTCCACATCTTGCTCGACTACTTCGAAGCTAAGAAGCTCCACCAGATTACCAACGACATCGCCGCTGCCACCATGTTCCAGACCACCGGCTCCATCAGCTCTGTCAACATCACCGACAGCTCCTTCGCAGCGCATTTCGTCAAGTCCGTCGACAAACTCCCCTAAAACATCTCCGTCATCCAAATCAGTGCTGTCCTCCCCTCCGCCGCCGCCTAAAAAAGAACCACCACCAAATCCCAAGCCCCAAAATCAAAGACCTCGCCGCACCGATAACCACGGTGGCGATTATAATACTGAGGCTTTTGCTGCTTAGACTAGGGGTGTGCAAAACATGGTACAAACCGGCCAAACCGGCCAAAACCGACCGATAAATATGGTTTGGTTAAGGTTTTTTAACTTTAAAAATTGAAAATTGGTTCAATACCGAACCAAACCATTTATGAACTGGGTTGGTTTGGTTTCTCATGTACTTAAACCGCAGAACTCGAACCGAACGGTATGTTTGAAACATAAGAGAAAAAGTTATAAATATATATATATATATATGCACATAATAAATATATATTCAGTTGTCCGGTTTGTTCTAAGTAAGTTCTAAATCTCCAGTTATAACTTTATTCTCAATGATATATTATCATATTGAATTCAAGGCTCAAAGGCCTAAAACCTTAGTATATAATCGCTACAATTTTTTGATCCTTTCATATCACATCTCTGATCTCTTAATCTCTCATTCTTTGACCTTTAATACTATCATATTAAGCTACTATTGATGGCTAAGTTGTTAAATAAGTGAATCACTTTGAATGTAATTTAGGTTTTAGTTTTGGACTATATGTTTGGATTTTAATTATTGAATTTTAAATTTAGATAATTTAACATAATTTCAATTCTTGAGATTGAATTTTTACTATGAATTTTTTCATAAATAGCATGTTAATTTTATATAGGTGAAAACCGCCTAACCGACAAAACCAAACCATCTTGGATTGGATTGGATTGGGTCGGATTGAGTTTTTTTTTTTTTTTTAATGACCGGTTTTCCGAAATGCCTAAACCGCTCACTTTGGTATAGAGACAGTTTGGAGTCAAAACCCATCCAACCCAATCCGTGTGCAGCCCTAGCTTAGACCACTGCAATCTTAGAGATATCCAATCAATGTATGATTATCTTTTCTTGTACAACTCTGATTCTATACTTTGTAATCCTCTATATAAAGATGTTCCTATTATCAATTAAAGCACAACAATTTCTCTCTCAAATATCGATTTCCTAAAACAGAGAAAAAAATAAAAAATACAGACGTGACGTCAGACGTTCTGGTGGTGAATATTGATTCGGACCGAAAATTAAAAAAGGTTTTTAGCGGGTAGAGAGCTAATTTCGCTTCTTCCTTCTAGGCACTCTTGTCTCCTCTTCCTCAGCAAGACGCAAAATTTCAATCCTACAGAGTACAGAGGCTACAGTTGCAGATCATCAGAGAGAGAGAGGTGAGTGAGCTTCCCTCCGTTCTCTTCTCTTTGGAAACCCTCTCATATAGTAGCTGCTTGTTATGTTAATTTGTTTATGAAAAAAGAAAACCCAACTTTATTTCATCGATCGAGTTTTCCTTTCCTTTTCTGTACTCGCTTTTTAGTAAAGTTCTCATCTTTACACTCCGGTGGTGGCATAGTGTTTGATTTGGAATGCAAAACCCTAACTTCACTTCCGACTAATTTGGGTCTAAAGCTCTTGACTTTTCTTGTTTCTAATATAATTTCTGCTAGATTCTAGTTGAATAATCAAATCAATGGAGGACAGTACTAGTTCCCGCAATTCTTCCGCCGATGACCTCAAGAAACGTGTCATGAAGGTTTTCAAGGATGCGACCAAAGACTGTGAGGACAAGGTCTTGAAAAAAATGTTTGACTCCATTGGCGACTATGACTCCCTTAACAACTATGCCTTTCATATGTTCAGAACATTGGCAAATTCCGGCATCCCTGAGGAAGCCAAAGAGCTCTTTAAGCCAAAGAGCTCTAAGTTGGCTGTACTGCCTGACGTGGCCATCTTCACCATTGTCATTCGGGACTATGCCAATGCCGGCAAGACCAAGGCTGCCCACAAGGTCTACCAGCAAATGATAGCCGCCGGTGTCACCCCCACCTCCTGCACTCACACTATACTCATCACGGCACTTGCAACAGACTCGTCTTCTGATGTCAATTTTGTTGGGTATGCCAAGAAGTACTTTTTGGAAATGTTGGATATGGGGATGAAGCCCCATTCTGCCTCCTGCATGACTGTGTTCGACGCCATTGCCTGCCAAGAGTCAGTGGAGAAGATCAGGGAGTTCCTTGAGCAGATACAAGCAAAGGGGTTCGTTCCTGAGTCCAAAATTTTTCAGTTTGGAGAAACCCACCTTGCAGAAGCAATGGAGGGAATGAAGATGTATGATGATCTCATCACCAATACCACTGACAAGGATGTGCAAAAAGTATTCTGCACGTGGAACACCAAGCCAGGTTGCCTCTACAAAAAGGCGTTGAAGATGTACGAGGCTTTGATTGAGGATGGCAATGCAGAACAGGCCATGGAGCTTGATAAGCGCGTTGCTGAGATGCGTATGCAGCCCATGGTTGTAGTGCACACCTCCGTTATTGAAGCCTATCTCAAGTTTGGCAAGACCAAGGGTGCTCTGGAGGCATACTACGGCATGTTAGCTGCTGGGGTTGCCCCAAACTCCTACACTTACACTGTTTTAATCAAGGGACTCACTGCTGACCCCAACTACTCTGGAGATGCCAAGAAGTGCTTGCTTGAGATGATGGACAAGGGGACGAGGCCTAATGCTGCCACCTACACTGCTGTGATAGAGAGCTTTGTAAAGCAAGAGGATGAGGCATCTGAGAAGGAGTGCAAAGAGTTGGTGGAGGTGATGATGGGTAAGGGGTTTGTGCCAAATGCAAAGGCTATGATGGAGGTTCTAAAGGGAAGACCAAAAGCTGTGATAAGAGGGGTCATGAACATTGTCATTTCCAAGTTGAAGGGCTGATGCTTTACTTTATGAATTTTATGCAAGCTGCTTTAGGATTAGGATGTTTCAGAGATGGGGTAGCTAGTCACAGTAGGATATCATGTAGGATTCAGTTTGAAGAGGGATTTGGTGCTGTTCTCTATTGTAGGAATGGGTTACAATGTGGGATTTTGTGGTGCCCTCTCTGATTATGAATTTGACATCAAAATATATTGTGGTGCTAATTTCTTTAATCTTGGTTTCTTATTCTGGGTTCTGCAATTTTGTTGTCTTTTTTTTTTTTTCTTCTTATTTTATTTTTTGGCCACATGAAATAATCTGCTATTGAAAGGTAGGGCATGAAGAAGTGCTTCTCCCTTATTTATATCTGAAAGGATAAACAATCTGAAACTGTAGTTATGCTACATTCACCTTTCAGAACTAAAAAATTGAATGATTGAGGGAACTTCAATTTCAATTTCAGTACAAGGATCCTCTGGTTATGCATTCTCTGCAGTTTGTATTTATTTATTCTTGATCCATTCTTCTCTTCTGTTCAAACTCAACGAAATTGTCCTATTATTTTGTGCAATTTATTTTATGGATGACATCACTTCATTTAGTTGTTTCTGTCTTCATTTCAGTCAAAGGAAAAACAATCCCGTGGTTGATGTAAAGATGCCCCTTCAAGTCTGATTACAGGACTTTGAAGTGAACTTTTCTACTAATCATGTTTTTGCTTTACTTTGAAATGAGAAAGGGACAAGTGTTCTGCTTCTGTTTTGTGGCAGTCCATCTAAGGTAACATTCCTTCATTTCCTTCTTCTCATTTGACCGTATGGGAATATATGTAATTATGCACTTTTCAGTTTGATGACATGACAATATATTGTTATTAGATTCTCTGTCAATCATAAATGCAGCTTCCTTTTAATAGCTTTAAGTTATGACTATCAAATTAGACTACAGGCAGCTAAGGTTTCTCCATCCATCATGGTTTTGAATTAAGCATTATTATTTAACTGGGAATTTACCTCATGATATTATAGTTTTGAAGCGCTATTCAAGTAGTTTTTAGGATTTTATTGTCTATGGTGTTGGGAAGGCTCTAATGAAGCAAAGTTTACCAGCAGTAACCTGCAGCTTCCTTGTAGTAGCTTTGAGTTATGACTATCAAATTAGACTACAGGCAGCTAAAGGTTTCTCCATCCATGAGATTTACCTCTGGTTGAGCTCTCATATGATATTATAGATTTATAGTTTAAAGCGCTATTTAAGTCTTTTTTAGGATTTTGTCGTCTATGGAATTGGGAAAGCCCTAATGAAGCAAAGTTTGCCAGCAGTAACCTATGGCTATCTGATTCAATTAAAAGTACCAATCTCTTGCAAGAAGGTTTTTGTAATTTGGTGCTAGCTTTTTCTTTGAATAAAGTTATTTTATCCGTGTGGGTGGCTGATTGATTAGAACACTGGCTAGCAATTTTAACTTTCCTTATTGTTGATTGCTTTTGACAATAGTTGCTCAGAAGTCAGAACACATAAATTGAAACTGGTAGTATTCTTGGACTTGAGAGGATTTTAAACAACTTCCAATATGTATTAGAGTTTTGGTTTGAAATGTTATGATTCTCAGTTGCTTGATCATCTGAAAATTATGTGTTGGAGGGAATAATAACATTCGTTTATCAAGTAGCATATACCTAGTATGTTAGTAAACATGAATTTACTGGGCTAGTAGCTGCTAATGCCATCATATTTAGCGAGATGCATGTTAGATGCACGCAAGAACAGTATTAACTTTGTCAAAGCATTTTCTTTCCTCTGCATTTGTTGGAGTACTATATAAGTCCTGTCTTCTGCATTGTGCTCCCTAAGGAGCTTGGTGGTGTAGGTACTGGACCACTTCCCTTTTTTTATATATTTTTTATTTGATCTGCTGTATCATACGGTCTGCTTTACTTGAAAAAGTTTTTGCAATGCATCCTTTCTGGGCAACAATATTAGGTGTGTTTCAGATAGAAATCGGTTTATTCAGCAAAAGGTGCAACAGGTGCCAGTAATTCTATACAATGTTGATGATCTAAAGAAAATAGAACCTTTATCAGCTGGAAGGCCGGTGAGCAAAATTCTTTGTTGGTTCTAGAGAGTCAAATTACTATAAAAAGAGAGAATAGCTCCAGTTGCAAACATGGGGAGTAATAAAAAATAACATTACATAATTTCTGCTAAATCAGTAGATAAAGATGGTGGAAGTAGATATGGACTTTCTTCTGTTCTGCTATTATGAATTTCGCTCTTCAAAAACATGGAGTTGACAGTCTACAGAGATGTAGCGGTAGGTCATGTTATTTCATTAAGAGATGGATTTTTCATCCCTAGGACTTGCTCATATCCGTGATATCGCTACATTGCCATTCAACAAAAGTTCTTTAGTGTGTGACTTTTAGTTCTCTTAGCTTCTGCAGTTTTCTTGATCACCAAGAAGTTTCTGAGCTTCTCTCGCATTTCAATTGCAGCTTTATTGCTATACCACACCCTGGCTTTGCTCCATATAGGCCCTGCATTGTGTTGGAATCAAACCTCGCATCCAGTCTTGTAAATGCCAGGAAGTTATATTATTCTGCACTGCTTATAATCAAGGCAACAGCTTATGAAGAGACTATAATATTGGAGACCAAGGTAAGCTTTTCTCTAGCATACTACAGTTTCCACTTTCAAAAATAGAAACTGTTCTCTTCAATTTTTAGTTCTTTGGTAATTAACAATGTTTTAGCACATGAGTTTGTACAAGACTTGTTCACCGGTTCAATTCTCCATACCACCACCAATTTGTCCTACTTTGTTGAATACCACTTTCATTTTCTTGCTACTTTGATGGCATGAATTGGTGCTCATTGTTTAGTATCACCTTTTAACTGTGTATACAACAGAGGCAGCAGAAACAGATGGGAACAGCATAAACAGCTTCTTCTGCTACGTATTAGCTTTCAAAGAACCTTTTAAAAGACACGGCTCATTTGTTGCTTCTGATTTGTAATAATTTAAGATCTTCACATTAAGTAGCTGAATAGAAAGCATATAATTTCAGTTGCATCTGATGCCAAAGGAATTGGGATAGTTCTAGTTCTTGCCTTTTCATCAAACTTTTTTGGCTCCAGAATAGTATGAAAATGTTTTGGTTTCTCCAATTGACATACACGGGATTTTGTGCACCTGGGATATACAGATAATATGCAAAGTTCAGCATGTATTGTGCAAGTATTGATACCGATACAGTATGGGATACTCCCAAATGGAGTATCTGTTGACTCTGACTTCTGGATACATCTCGGATACACCATGGACTTGCATGGGATGTAGTTATGCTACATTTTGGCTATGTTTGCATTTTTCTAAGGAAGTGGTATTTTGCAAGTATTCAAAGATAGGTTCTTGAACTTTTTAAAAGATGAATTAAGAGGTTAAAGAAAGTAAACATGCTCGTTCATTTTTCTGTTCAACAAATCTGAAAGGGGTTAGGGTTTTTCATTTTTTATTCAATAAATGATGGCCGGAGAGTTCAAATGGCAGTTGAGTATTGCATGAGCATTCCTAGCATCCATTATGTTAGTGCTACATATCTTCAGTTATTTCATTTTTTTTTTCCATTATTTTTGAACTTGTGAATGGATATATTTCAGTGAAAAAATGTTCTTAACTTGTGAAAATCTCTGTTGCTCGGATGTTTTGCTCATACATAGCCTGGTTTCTTGTCTCGCGTCATTAATGGGTGCCACTCTCAATGAACATTGAATACGTACTTACAGTTTTATTTGATCTTTCTACTCACTCATTGTTTGTTATATTCTACATTAAGGAAACAGGCTTTACTGCATA
Source organism: Rosa lucieae (assembly GCA_024704745.1). Classification (NCBI taxonomy): domain Eukaryota; kingdom Viridiplantae; phylum Streptophyta; class Magnoliopsida; order Rosales; family Rosaceae; genus Rosa; species Rosa lucieae. The sequence goes on from CM045498.1 coordinate 56,787,151, forward strand.
TGTAATCTACAAATATTCTGGATACTAGATTTTTTTTTTTTTTTGCCTTTGCCTGAATTGAAATAAAAAGAGTAGATAGCATATGGAATGGACCATTAGGCATCAGCATTAGTATTCACATTTTCAACGGATGATTACCAAACGATAAGGCAGATTGTCACATTTGCAGTCTTTCTTGTCATTTTAATTGTGTTGTCTCTTTATCTGCAAAAGTGAATTGCTAGCCCTTGTGTTAGATGACCTCCAAAAGTTAAGAAAATATTGAGAATTATACACGACTTCCTTAGAATCATAAGTCGTTTGCTATGTCTGCTTAGGCACCAGGTATCTATTCTTTTAATTGTTTCTTGTCTGATTTGCATGAATAGCCCCTAATCAACGAGAAGAAGGTAAGCTTTATATCTGTCTTTTGTGTTACTTCCTAAATGGAACCATACAAACTTGTACTTACTCCAAATCTCTTATTCCCATAAGCATTTTATGCTTATTTTCATTGAGTTTGCTACCCGTGGTTTAGGACTGAAATGCAACATCTGAAAAAATCTTGTATAGCTAGCAAGACATTCTCAGTGAAACAGAAGAAAGGAAAAGCTTGAAAGGCATGTGGATTTCTTCCATTTATAAGGGAGAGGCTGCCATTTGGTAGGTTACTTAATTAAACCCAGTGTTTAGCTATTCTGATGGCATGGTTTTTTATATCTCACAATCATAATGCCATGTCTTGGATCACTGACATAACCTAGTTATGTTGTTTTCGGAGGAATTTTTGAAACCCTGTAATCATATTTGGGCTGCCAAGTTGTATAAAAACTTCTCTAGTTTTTCATTGCTGGTGTTGAAAGTGCTTTATTTATACAGGATTGACTACTTGTACGTGTCTTCGTGTTCCTCAAGTTCTGTAACATAACCGGCATTCTTTTTGTGCTACAGATGGCTTGGATACTCCTAGTTGAAGTGTGCGATTGTAATTGATTGGTAGCATGGCATTGAAATTTATTGGCATTGTATCTATTATATCTACGATAATTAGCTCATAATAAGAACAAAATCATTGGTGTAATGTGATTTGATCAGCTGACGAAAATGTGATTTGATTGACATACATGATTTGGTGTTCATGCTTTCTCTCATGAACATAGGAGTATGGCGTTTTTGCTGATTTTAAAGGTCCACTTGGATCATCACTTTTGAACTCTTTTGTCTATATGTATATGGGTTTGTGAAAAAAAAAACAGAGTGATTAGTATCAATGTGACACATGAAGTCCATGTATATTTTGCACAGTCACAGGTAAAATGAAAAAAGAACAAACTTTATTGAAGAGATAATAACAGAGTGTAAAATGAAGAAAGAATCAACTTTTATTGATATATATATACAAAATTACAAGATGAATTGGTTTGAGAAGCAACCAATTAAACCAATAAGTTTAGATACAAGAGTCACTGAAACAGCTCCTAGCTACAACTGGGTTACACTAATAAAATCCTAAAAGTGGGAATTGCCTTGTGAAAAATGTAACCATTTCAATCACTAATCAGATTGATATGTAACCAGTTCAATCACTAATCAAAAATGTTGATGGAACAACTTGGGAATTGCCTTCCGAAAAGTCGAAAAATGGCTCTACGCATCAGTAGGATCATCATTAGCCACCCATTGATCAACACAAGCCACGAACATGTTAATACACTCTTCCTCCTCCTCATCCTCCTCCTTGTGAAGCTGGTCATCATCAATTGCTGGGTTATCAGTATCACGCAGTAGCTCATGGTCATCATCAATTGCTGGGTTATCAGTATCACGCAGTAGCTCATCGACAGAGAAGAATAACTCCAGATCATCAGTAAAATCAAACTGCTGATCATCAAATTCCAGAAGTAACTCTATTTCGCGTTGAATTTGATGAGCCCTCTTCTTCTTCTTTTCAATATCCGTTCTCTGCTTTTTCAAAGATTTCATCTTTCTCACACGCACCAGCCTCATCCTTATTGGTCTCACTACTCTCTCACCGATTAGTGGAAAGAAAACGACTTGGGTGGTTCTCTGAATCTGCAATTTCAGAGAGAAATTTGCAGAGGATAACAATTAGGGTTTCCTGGGTTTCAGACCGAAACGAAGGAAAGTGAGAGAGATTGGAACTGAAGCAATTCAAACGAGAATTAGGGTTTGGTGGGTATGTGGAGAGCAAACGATGAACAGAGAGAGATTTGTGATGGTAATGGTGATTGTGAAGTGGGTACTGACGGGGAAGGTTTGCCTTATATAGACGCGCCTTAGGCCTAAAACCCACGACCGGTAGGATTTCCTAAAAAGAAAATGGATTAAGATACTTGATCATGTTGTAGAGAAACTGAATTTGAGAGGAATTTGCTGTGTATTCTCATTGATAATAGAGGCCTCTTTATATAGAGGATTACAATGCATAGAATCTCAATCATACAAGGAAAGTAATTCTACATTGATTAGGATTCTAGATCCTTCTAATTAAATCATATTACCACTAGGTCAAGTAACCTAGAGTTTGGGCTAAACACAAAATAGGTTTTCCTTCAACACTCCCCCTTGTGTTGCCCAAACGCGGTGCTTCTCTCGTTGCCTCATTAAAAACCTTGCCGAGTAACAAAAACCCAGTGGGACAAAAATAACCTCGGTCGAAGGGGAAAAAGAGCACAACACACCCTTCACATTCGAGACGAACATGTAGACATCTCCCCCTGATGTCTGCACCTCCCCCTGATGACTACGATCATGGGAGTTCAGATAATTTCCGCAAGTCAATTCTTGCCACATGTTTCTCGAACGTGGTATTGGGCAATGACTTAGTAAACAAGTCTGCCTCACTGTCCTCAGATCGAACCTAGTTCACTTTGATCTCGAGGAGTGTTGTTGTTGCTGATTATGCTTGGTGTTGTCGCTTTTGATGTAGCCTTGCCTCATTTGTTCAAAACAAGTAGCATTATCCTAAATGCTCGTAGGCTCATCTGTGGTAGACTTCAAACCACAATTTTCGAACATGCGTAATTATGGATCCAATCCATATACATTCACGAACCACTTCGTGAAGAGCAATGATCTCTGCATTGTTCGAAGATATAGCGACTACGGTCTGTTCTGTAGACCTCCAAGATATCACGGTCTTTTCCCATGGTGAACACTTAACCAGTTTGGGAGCGACCATTGTGTGGGTCAGAGAGATACCCAACATCAGCAAAACCTTCCAAAACACATGTCGTTTTGGGATGGGGATAGAGAACGCAGGCCAGCGTTGGCGGCGTACCTGGTGTGTGATGGGTCCGAATCCATCATCTCTTTGTAGGGATAGAACAAGCCCATATCATTCATACATCTCAAGTATCGAAAGATATCTTTTACACCAATCCAATGGCGTCGCGTTGGCGCAGAGCTATATCTAGCTAACAAGTTCACAACATATGAGATGTCCGGTCTTGTGCATTGAGCTAAGTACAATAATGCGCCTATTGTACTAAGTAAGGCACTTTTGCCTCTAGCACATCTTCGTCATCATCCTTTCGACGAAGAGGATCCTTTTCAGGATCAAGACTACGGACGATCATGGGGGTGCTTGAAGGCTTGACCTTGTCAAAATGCCTAAGCATCTATCGACACGATGCTCAAGTTCCAAACCGAGACATAATCGTGTTCTCCCAAAATCCTTCATCTCAAACTCAGATTTCAAGTGTTCAGCGGTTTCCCTTAACTCTTTAAGGGCTTCTAATGAAGATCATGTCCAACATGAACCGCGATAGAATCCGAAACTTGTTATAGAAACGCGTGGGCATATCCCTTCCCAATCAAGTAGTCACTTTAGTGAGCGTTTCAACCTCTTTGTAAACGCGCTCCATGGTCTAGAGCCACTTGACTTGGGTAAATGAAGTTCGCCATGAACCTTCATGTATATTCCGTATCTAGATCCCTATAGAGATACGTAGTGACCACATTTGTAAGCTGCATGTTCAGTTATTCGGAAACTACCAAACTGACAGGGTAGTGGAGTGCAATGACATCCATTACGAGAGAATATGTCTCATCGTAGTCGATTCCAGGGCGTTTTGTGAGAAGCCTTGCGCCATAAGGCGAGATTACCATCTCTTTTTCTCATCACGCTTTCTAACGAAGACCCATTAGTCAACAGGTTTTATGTTAGGAGGTGTTGGCATCTCTAGCTCGAAAACCTTCCTCTTCGTTAGAGAATCCATCTTAACCTGGATCGCATCTTTCCATTTAGGCCAAAAACTCTCTACGTTGGCATTCATTCATCAACGGAGCGTGGTTCGATATCATCGGACTCAGCAAACTCATGCGCAACAAAATGCGTAACTACATCATCAATTCTGATGGAGTTTCTATCCCACGTCTCATGTACACTAGTGTAAGTTTCATAGAGCTCTATATTCTCAGGAATAGGGTTTGACGTTGAGGCGTCCCCCAACGATAACCATAACCCGGAAGATACTCATGAGACGGATTTTGAGTCTTGATGATTAAAGGATTGGAATGTGCCAAAGTATCCTTCGAACCCACGGGCCTCCCACGCATCCTAGCTGGGGCCATGGCCTGTAACGCCAGAGTGCCACTCTCTTTGGCATTGGCGCCATGCCTACCTCCGTGTAGGGTGGCGCTACGTCCTCTCGTAGGGACGTCCTTCCTTGCAGGCATGTTTGCAGCATATTTGTGTGATCTCGTCACTTTAACAGGGATCAAGATGAGACATAGTGGGGACAGACTACGACAATTCCTGTCGTTCCTGTTGAACATTCGTGTTCTTATCTCCCCCTAACGACGGGAAGACTGTCTCATCAAAGTGACATCCGCAAATCTAGCGGTAAGGAGATCGCCTAGCAAGGGCATTTAAGTGGCGGACGATTGTTGGAAGCGCAAATCCAACGTAGTTGCCCATTCGTCTGTAAGGACCCATCATAGAGCGCTGTGGCGCGCAATTGGCACATAAATGGCTCACTCAAATGTGCGTAAGTACAAAATACGTGTACCCAGTCACTAGCTGTAACGCATAGGTACATTGAGTGGCGGTAGGTCGTAGACGAATTAGCATGGCTGCATGCGATATCGCATCACCCCAAGCGGATGTAAGAAGATTGGTGCGCATTACCAATGTTCGGACTACCATCGTAGTCGTTTCCACGAGACCAATTGGGTGTGTACATGGGAATGTGATGTCCAACATCAAACCCATTGCAATATCCATCGAAAGTCTTTCGATGTAAACTCTCTAGCATAGTCAAATCCAATTGACTGAATAGGATGATTCGGGGAGTGAGCCCGTTGTCACATGATATGTGCTAGGAGTGTAGCATAAGTAGCATATATAGGTGGACAATGGCACAACACGTGACCGGCGTGTTTGCGTGTCAACCAACATCATGAAATATTTAAGCGTCCGCAAGTTGGTTGAATCAATCCACAAAATCCCTACGGATTCTTTGTAAGAACAGAATGAGTATTGTCATATCCTTTGCATAGGACGGTCTCAGTCCTAATTTCCATAAGGAATGGGCTTTGTAAAACGAGCGAGAGGCCTTAGAAGCAACCAATGAGGAGTTTGGTTAGGCCTAAGCGTCTGTAGCGCTATTAGAAGCAAAATATGTGACTACATCTCCCATCATGGCGTGGGAGCCATGGAAATTAGCATGTATGGCGTCATGGCCACAAGGAGGAACAACCATGGCGTTATGCCCATGGTTGGCGCCTTTTATGGCGGCATCTTGCTTCATTTTGCTCAAAAAAATGTCCATGTGAAGTCTTTTGTAGACGGATCATCATATCATGACTAGGATGATCTATCCTGTCGTGACAAAGCCAATATGTGTCTAAATCCAAGAGATCTTCTCTCATAAGTTTATTGGATTAAAGCTCGAATAGTGACATAAAGTCCACTAGAGAGACACATAAACGTCTCTAAGATGCGTCTTTGTTCGCAATCATTAGAGGTAATGCAAAGGAACTCATTTCCGTTCTCTACATGCATTTTCGCATGGAATTCGTTGGCTATTCATAGGGTACTATTTGCCCTAAGAGCGTAGAGAGTTCTGTGACAACTGTAATCAAGGTGCCATTTGGCAAGTGGAACTTGGGCTATTCCATGTCCTTAAATTAATACTGATGGTCTAGCCATCGTAGTCACAAAGTCATATGCTCAGAATCAAAATTGAGTCATAATGAAAAGAACTCGAAATTGTATTCATAAGCCAACGGAATACATCATTGTTTCTATGATCAAAGAAAATCTAATCCAATAAAAAGGAATATGGCAATCGCCTACATCTCTTGAAAATAAAGACTTAAACAGAATTGGCGATCTATTGATCCCAGCCAGATTTGTAGTCTTCAACCCTTCACTCTAGATCATCTTCTTGATCTTCTTGTTCCACATAGTGAGCTTCTCTTGCTTCACAATATGCTTTGTAGGCGTGACCAGTTCTTCACGAGCTCTACAAATGTGTGCCCAATGCTCAGACACTCCACATCGAGAACATACATCTCTTTGCTCGAACTCCATTGATTGAGGCGCTTTGAAAGCGTCATTTAGATGGCTCTTAGTGTTGGTGGCGCCACCAACATGGCCAGAGGCATTGCCTCCCTCTCTCTTTCCACGTTTACCTCTTCGGTTCCGTGTTCGCCTATTTTGGCGGTTACCTTCCCAAGTAGAGCAATTATATGGATCAGAATGTCCAGAAGTATACCTAAGATTAGGGTTTTGCTCTTGGCGCCCTCTCTTAGAGGTGCGACTATAATTGGATTCCGGAATATGCTCTGTTTCCACGGATCTCGAATTATAGTTCTTCACAAGGATATTGTCATGCTTTTCAGCGACATTTATAGCTCCAATGAGCTCATGAAACCTTGTGATCCGTCTTGCATTTACATCGATTCGATAGTTCTTAGCAACCATCAATGCAGAGACGGGGAAGGTAGAGAGAGTCTTCTCAATCAACATCGCATCTGTGATCTCTTTACCACAGAATTCCATTAAGGATTTAATGCGAAGTGCTTCCGAGTTATAGTCAAGAACTGACTTGAAATCACAGAAGCGGAGGCTATGCCATCTCACTTCTAGGTCAGGAAGCAAGGAGTCACGGACGTTGCCAAATCTTTCTTCGAGTGAGACCCACAGCCTTCTGGGGTCTTCTTCATTCATATACTCGTACTGGAGCGAATCATCCATATGACGAGTCATTAGGATGATGGCTTTCGCCTTATTTGCCTCTAAGGCTGCTCTATTTGCTTCCAAAGCTTGAGCTTGCTCAACAGTTAGCACGTCCTGGCTAGGCTCGAGAATCATATCCAGGATTCTATCAGCCTTGAGATGCTGGCGGATATCACGAACCCACCTGTGATATCCAGAGCCAGTTGTTCCCAATGGAGCAAAGTCCAATTTGTTCAGGTTACTCATCCTGAAAGAGAACAAGAAATTAGGGTTAGTTTCGGAGCGAAATAGGCTACCACGAAAACATATGAAATTTCTGAGCGTAATCGCTTCCAAGAAATTAGATTCCAAGAGATATTGGATTAGATCGAAACAATGATGTGTTTGTGGTCGATCATAACTTCTCAACAAACTCTAAGTTTGGAGGACTCTACAAGCTCCAAGCTTGGAGTGAGCGCGAACCCCCACAGTTCGGCTTTTGGTCTCCCCTATGTAGAGAAAAGGGGGGTAGAAGAAGGGATTTTGGAAGTCCCCGAGAAAAGAAGAAGAAATTAAAGGAAAAACTTCAAAAACGGGAACTTTTAGAAAAGTTTACCTTAAAAGATGGCCGGGGAAAAATGTCACAGAAAAATACTGTAGCAGCGGAGTACTGTAGCAGAGGCGCTGTAGCAGCCGAAGCACTGTAGCATAGGTACTGTAGCTGCCGGAGTTACTGTAGCTGACCGAAAAGTTGTCTAGAAAAGTCAGCCGGAAAGTTGTCGGAAGTCGCCGGAAGTACTGTAGCAGCGTACTGTAGCAGCGGAAAGTACTGTAGCTGACCGAAAAGTTGTCCCGAAAAATCGCCGGAAGTCGCCCAGAAAAGTCGACGGAAGTACTGTAGCAGCGGAAGTACTGTAGCACGTTACTGTAGCTGCGGAGGTTTCTGGGATTTGAAGGCAACGATTATAGGGTTTCAGGGTTAGGGCTCGTGCTGATAACGTGTTGTAGAGAAACTGAATTTGAGAGGAATTTGCTGTGTATTCTCATTGATAATAGAGGCCTCTTTATATAGAGGATTACAATGCATAGAATCTCAATCATACAAGGAAAGTAATTCTACATTGATTAGGATTCTAGATCCTTCTAATTAAATCATATTACCACTAGGTCAAGTAACCTAGAGTTTGGGCTAAACACAAAATAGGTTTTCCTTCAACAGATCAGTAATTCAATTTTCAAATAAACCAAAATGGAATAGGAAAGTTGCCCTTTATTTATTTTTTTATTTTTTGCCAATACAGAAAGTTTCTATTTATTAAAACTAGCTTCTATTTATTAAAACTAGCTTCTTAATACACACTTAATTGATTTTTTTAATTATTTTCCATTTTAAGTGTATAAAATTTAATTTTGATAAGAAACAAAATTGAGTGAATAACATATTAAAAAAAAAATTACGTTCTCAAATCTTATCTAAAAGGTCATTTTTAATTAAGCAATAAACAAAACATTAAAGGACCAAAATAAAAATAAGTGGGAAATTCGATCATTTGCTATTCTCAACAATACTGAACAAGTGGAGAAGAAACAAAATTAACGTGAAAGCTTTTGGATAACTAAAAGAGAGAATTGAAGTTGAAATAACCTATGTAATCCGATTTCGTAAGACTTCCCAATTCATGGAAGCTCTGATGTTATGAAAAAAAAAAAGACGTAACGGCAACGTTAAAAACTTGAAGACAATATTGAATTGCTTATTACAGAGAGTGAGAGAGGGATGTTTTCAAAAGCAACAACTACCATTGTACCGATATTGTCTCAACTTAACGATACATTAGGTTTTGGGTTTTAACCACAAAATACCTCGGTACAATTGGGTAACATTCACCCGCTTATAAATTATATTTTTTTTCTGTCACTTTTCTAATGTGGAATCTTTCATTAAAATAAAAAATAGTAGAAGCGACTGACCCATATGATGGTATCATGTGATCTCTCTTGAAAGCTTAACTTAGCAAAAAGAATATATATATATATATATACATATCCTTAAATTCTCCGGTACAACATGAGACTATAGACAACGTACCATAAGATGGTTAGAGCCAAACACTAGCATACCAATTGAGTCACTCGACGAATAAATACACGTAATAAGATTCGACTTAATCTTGTTATCACAAATAGTCGCTAGTGTAATTTACCCTAGTTAAATGAACACAGGAAGTATATTTATTACAAAGCATATGAAAACAGATCGAAGACAAACAAGGAATTGGTTCGGAATGGTTTAACCTTTAAACTTTAAACAATCGATCTATTTTTAAATGAGAGTAATATTGGAGGTGAATTAATGTAATCTCGAGCTATGAGCTGCTGATCGTAAAGTTCACGTTAGTTAAGCATGTGTTCAGCTACTTCTACTATCAGCAGATCATTACAAAACTGGTTAAATTAAAGAATTCATGAAAGAAACCAAAGGCCAATGTAATCTTAAACTTAAAAGCCATTAAATCGCTTCACAAGAAATATAGATACAATTGTATAAAATAAGGACAAGAAATAAATTAGAAATGGATCATGAACCTTTGAACTGAATGGCCACTCAATCCAAGCCTAAGTCTTCTGAACTGCATCTCAATATTTGGTATTCTTTGTATGGGGCAAGAGACTGTATTACCGAGAGCATATGAGAGAGTGCAGGGACCCAAGCTTTATATAGAGAATTGGATATTCTGTAACCTCCCTTAAAGGAAACAATTCATGTCCAAATCTCTATTATAATTGCATATCTTTTTAGGTTAACTTAATAACCAAGTCATATTAGATTTCTCCATAATTTACGTGGATACACCATAAATAAAATATATAGAATTAAAGTCTCAAAATTCTCCAATTACTTATTCTGCGTAAATTGGTAAGTTGTTGATGACTCGATATAAACTAATGATAAAGTTCATTTTAGTCTTACAGCTAGCCAATTGACCAAAAATTAAACAAAGTTGGATTTAATTAGGTAAAATATTCTATAGCAATTAGCGAGTCAACTAGGCCTGCATGACAGATGGGTGTATGCTTGTTTATCCAATTTGATGAAAGCTAGCAAGTTTAATACCCTTTGCTTTCTATATATATATATCTACCGCCCTCCACGAATACGTACAGAAAGCGTGCTAAGTTCTCAGCTTGCTCATTTTTTTTTCCTTCGAAAATCTAATTGGTTGATCGATTAGTTCTTAAGCTGTACAGAAATCATGGCTGCTCCTGTTGTAGCAGAAAAGATCATACTCAAAAGCCCAGCCCTTCTGAAGGTTCTAATATATAATTTCTTCCTGAATGCTTTTAGTCCTTAATGCATTTGATAACTTCTTCGATCAATTATTTTTATTTTTATTTATTTATTTATTTTTTGGTAAATGACATTAAGATGTTTTGCTATTATTGTCACCTTAATTCTAAGTAAGTAGCTGTACGTACTATCTTTGATCGTTAATGAAAGCTGCCGGCAGTATGATTTAGTAGCCTCTATATATCTCCACAAAGCAAAAATTCTATTAACTCATAAAGATTAATTCTTGAATGGCATGCAGTACATCTTGGAAACAAGCTGCTATCCAAGAGAACACGAGCTATTGAAGCAGCTAAGGGAAGCAACTGTCGAGAAATACCAGTTCTGGTATGGACAGGATATGTTATTATTCATTTTGACAGATTGTTCTCTTGTTTTTTGTTTTTTTTTGTTTTCCCTTCTTTCTTCAATAGGTAATTAGCGAAAATCGATCAAATATTAATATTGAGGTGTACAATGAGTAGATGCAAAACGTTCTGCACCGTAAATGAACATAACAAAAAATATCACTAGAGACGTAACACCTGCATATATCAACTAAGAACACGATCGATATGGTGGTATCGTACGTAAAAATACCCTATTGAAGTAAAATGCACAGTGAGAAGTGTAGCCGGTGGTATGTAGTGTCACTCAAATCCAATGCAGCAGAAGATTATAGAACTCAAACTTATGTTGAAACTAGCAAAGAAGTCCTTCCACTTAAGGTAGAGATGGAGGTCTGCTAAAGGTGTCGTAACATGGCCATATTAGTAGGTGATCTCTCACAAACAAAAATCATAGAATCATGCAACTCTCAAATCTACAACCAAATAATATTAGGAATCCAAATTCATTCATGTACCAAAACAACAGGCCGGAATCCAAACTCGGAGCTAGATCCCTGCATCTGGACCCAGCTTCGATCCACGGACGGCTCGGATCCCAGAGCAAATTGAGGCCTTCCACCCTACAATAATCAGCAATTTTCTTTTACTATAATGTTTTGAGTCATCACACCCTATAAAAATTATAAATAATGAATTAGTTTTTAGTTGACCAAAACAATGATACATAGGGTAATATATACGTAAGTTATAATCAAATACATTTCAACTATAGATGAAACAACGCCAATATCAAATTTATCCATAAAATAACAATTGCAACACGTACATATATGCAGGAGTATTATGAATGTGCCAGTTGATGAAGGGTTGCTTCTCTCCGTGCTTCTAAAGATCAATGCAAAGAAGACATTGGAGTTGGGAGTGTTTACTGGTTATTCTCTTCTGACCACCGCTCTTGCCCTACCGGCTGATGGCAAAGTACGTAATTTATACATGCATGTAATATGTTCGGCATGTAGATATTAGTTAGTTAGATTTGGCAGGTCAACACGTACAACGGTTTCATTTTCAGATAACAGCAATCGATCCAGATAAAGAAGCCTACGAGGTTGGATTGCCGTTCATTCAAAAGGCCGGGGTGGAGCATAAGATTGACGTCTTTCACTCAGATGCCTTCTCAGTCCTAAAGGATCTCATTAACAATGTAAGTTTGTAATCATCATCTCGAGTAGTATTCTTGTGATCATCAGTAATAGACTAGAATAAAAACTTGAAAAATATTTCTGTTAACGGTTGAAGCTAGATGTAATGGTGAATCAACGTACTGATTAAGAGAATACCACAGTTGTAGCGTCATATAGGATTTTAGTTTGATTGAAAGTTTGAAACTAGCTAGAAGTTCGTTGGATTGCTGGACCAAACTATGAGTACAAAAATAGAGTAATTAAGAATGCTCTTGGATAATACATGCAAGTGTTGATTTGGGCGTTTAAACTTGAAAACAGGGCAAGGAAGAAGGGAGCTTTGACTTCGCATTTGTGGATGCTGACAAGGAGAACTACATCAATTATCACAAGCTGCTAGTAAAGCTTGTTAAAGTTGGTGGGATAATAGATTACGATAACACACTGTGGTTTGGATCGGTTGCAGAACCGGAGGAGACGGTGGCGAAACCTTTAAGGGCAGGCAGAAATCATGTGATTAAGCTGAACAACTTTCTGGCAGGCGATTCTCGTGTTGAACTAGCTTTTGTTTCAATCGGGGATGGCCTCACCCTATGCAGGCGCCTAGCCTCTACTGAAACTAATTAGTAAGAACAAGTACTACTCCCATGTACGTTGAGGCTCCGTCTCTAGTAAAGAATCCTTTCTTCAAGTAATTAATTCTCTACCAAAAGACTTCGAACAATGTTATAATCAATATACAACAAGATTTACCTTCTTTCTTTTCTATTATTACATATGTATGAATTACATTAAAATGAAAAATAACGAAAATTAAAACTAGATGCAATAAAATATCAGAAAGAGAGTTTCTATTAGGGGCTGTGACCAATGTTTTCAAAGGCGAAAGCAAAGGCGAAGGCGACTTGTTAGTGCCTCACGAGGCGAGTGCATCAAGGCGTTGAGGCGACCGCTTTTCCCGTAAATATTATAATATTACATTACACAACATTATTCCAAATCATCACCCTCATATCCACCCACAGCCACATGAATATCATCACAATAATCAATGTTCAATGCATTAGTGCGGGAGGCAAAGTAATATCATCACAATCATCAATGTTAAGGGATTTGTAAAGCTCTTGAAGAGTTGTGGCTGTAGTAATGCACAGAGTCAAGGAATAAACTTGGTGCAAATCAGCAATGAGGCTAAACACACAATAGATCGATCGATAAATAGCAACTTGCGTCAGTCACTTGGCAGGGACTTTCGTCGAGCATGTGGTGTGCATATGATAATTAAACATTTAAACTCCAATCCATACAAAGAAATCATTTTCATGTATATTCTGGTGCAACACATTCCATTATCTTTAGATTAATATGAATTGAAGAGTTCTTATCGAAAAATGAAGCTACCTTTTTCTTCTGCCCATGACACCATTTTCCAGAAAACTAAGAACACCCTTCCCACACTAGAATAGGACCGGTCGTTTTCTGCACTCAACTTATATCGGTGCTGAAACGACGCCGTTTTGTCAAAATTAATTAATCGAAACGACATCGTTTTGACGAAAGAAAGAGGAACAAAGGAAAAAAAATCTCACGGGTCATCTTCTTCCTCTCGCTCCAGACGCATTAGAGCGCCGCCTTCGCCCAAACAAGCCGCTCCAACGCCGGGGCGGTCGCTTTTCCAGCAGCGCATCTCATTTTGGACCGGCGAGGCAATTTCAGGCCGCCTCACACCGGAACGGGCACCGGGCTCGCCTCGGCGTCGCCTTTGAAAACACTGGCTGTGACCACTTACCCAATTTTTGGCTAAAAATTGCTCACTTACTCCACCAAGAGTTTTTTAACCCCATTTACCCAATCTAATAGTGTTTGACAGTATTGCCCTCATTTTAATTAACAAATTAAACTCATATCTCTCTCTCCTCCCCCTCATCGATTTCTCTCTCTCTCTCTCTCTCTCTCTCTAACCTCGTCTCAGGCTCTCTTTCCCTCTCTCTCTCTCTGAGCCACCACGCCCACCACTCCACAGTCGATGTCGGCCTCCACTGTCGGACCACCAGAGGATGACGCCATCTAACTCCACGATCCCAACCCCTCTGGGCTTCGCCGGTTTTGTTCGTCAAATGTCCGGGAAGCTCTCCACGCCGGAATCGGGTCTGGGCTTCCCTTGCAGGTCTCGGACGACGTCAAAACTGTGGTCTATTGGGGGGTAATAGACAGATTATTACCCCCCACTAATTTCTTAATTGTGGTTAATTAATCACTGAAATTAGAGTTTTGATAAGTTTTATGTTGTTTTGAGTTTATTAAAGTAAAATAATATGTCAAAGATAGTTAAGTGAAGGGTTCTGACTTAAAACGAAGACATTATTTGGGGGCAGTAATGTGTTTACTGCCCCCTACTAAACCATTAAAACTTGCACCAGTTAAGTGAAGGGTTCTGACTTCGTATGAAGACATTATTTGGGGGCAGTAATGTGTCTACTGCCCCCCACTAAACCATTAAAACTTGCACCAGTTTCAAGGATTCACAGTGTATTGCACTTTATCACAAACAAATCAATAAGAGATGATTACTGTCTCCTAAGAAAGACATTATTGGGTGGCACTAATGTGTCTACTGCCCCCCAATAGACCATCAAACATTACACCACTTCCTATGTTTCACATATTATAGAAGTTATTCACACACAAAACAACAGATAATGTCTAAAAACCCACATTTTGAGGGTCAATATTCTGTCTACTGCCCCCCTCTAGACTGACACAAACCACACAATTTTTTTCATTTATCGACTACTGCAATTTAACACTACATTTACTTTGGAATAGCAGTTTTCAGTCCGTCAATAAATAAAGCAGTCATCATTGGCCCCCAATACAAAGTCTACTGGGGGGCACTAATGTAACAACTTTTATGGTTATGACTACACAATAGTAGATAGCAGTTTTCAGTCCGTCATCGATTCCTTCAGAAGGTCAACCCCGGCCTCGCCGAGCTTCTAAGCGACGAGGACCGTTGGCTTGGCGTCGAGCCTGGCCTCGGAGAGCACGATGACAAGTTTCGGCGCCGCGATGGCGAGAGCAGGCGTCGTGGGCGACCTGCTGGAGGGCTGGAGGGAGGGAGAGAGAAATCCGACGTCGTCTGGAGAGAGAGAGAGAGAGAGAGAGAGAGAGAGAGGGGGGGGGAGGAGAGAGAAATCGGTGAGGGGGGAGAGGGCAAAAAAGTCCCAAAAATAAATAAAAAGAAGAAAAAAAGAATTAATTGGGTAAAGGGGAAATAATCCCTTAGAGTGTTTTGGGTAAACGGGGTTAAAAAACAGTTAGGGGAGCAAGTGGGCAAATTTTAAGCTAAAATTGGGTAAATGAGCATTTTCCCTTTCTATTAAGACCTTCTAATCTACTTACTAGACCTACTCCATTTTTAATTATTAAATGACCCATATGTCCTTATATGAAAAGACTATAACAGACAACAAAATATTAAGAACAAATATATATATATATTTTTTTGACGAAAAGAGGTCAGCCCATTATATAAAATTCAGCAAGCAGTACAAAAACGAAACACCCCTATGGGGTTGACAGAAAGAATCGTTCCTTAGAAAACCCCAAAACCTACTCTAAACAAGAATAAGAATAAGACCCAGGAAACCCCTAGTACACCCACCTTTTAATACCGATACGCACCCTTATTCCAAACAAAAATCTAAAACCCCGAAGCAGAGAAAATAAAATGAATCCTCAGAGGAATTGATTTTTGCGACCTTAACAAGAAATTAAATAACATTCAACATGAGGGGAGGAGACTCCCCGTTCATTTCATCTTCCTTCACCTCGCCCTCCACTTCAGAGGGTACCGTCACCATCCCAGCCTCATCCACGTTACCCACACCCACAGTCTCCTCCTTACTCTTCCATTTCCTAGGTTTCTTAACTTGCCCTTCCATTTCAAGGACCCGAGCTACTTTGGGCTTGTTCTTGCTTCCACGAGGACGCCCCAGTTTCTTCTTCTTAGGAGAAACTATAATTTTACCATTCTTGTGCTGCAGCATCAGAGTAGTATCTTCATCCACTTGCAACTCAGGAGTAGGAAGAGCAAGATACCGTTTCCCCATCTTTCTAAGCTCAAAGGCTGCTTTTCATTTCGAACCCAAAAGAAACGGTTCTGAAACCTTCAAACCCGGATATAATTTCCTCTCCACCTTCTTGTTATCCAAGACAATCAATTTAGGTATCGGTTTCGAAGGCACCATGGAAGCCTAGTTGGTGAAGCAATTTCTATCACTCAAACAGGCAAGGACCTACTCAGTACCAATAGGAGTACCATGCATTAAGGGTAGGGCTCATATCTCATAATGTGACGCATGGACTTCCACTTGCCCATGCAATCCACTCTGCACCGTAGTAACTCCCTGTACCCCCACCTGTTCTGGGATCACCACCATCTCCATTCCTACATCATCCTCCTCCCTCTGCATCAAGGCAATCCTCGTAGCAAAATCAGAACCCGAGTCCAGCAGCTGTCCTTCCAACGCCAAACCAGCCATAGCCGCCGTCGGCAGTTTCTACAACAGTTCCTCCTTTTCTTTCATCAGAAAACCATCACAACCCAAAGCATCTTGTTCAAACAGGCCACAGTCTCTGCAAAAGACCTTCACCTTCTCATAAACCAAAGTAATCTCCGGTTCAACTATGGGAGAAAATTCAAACAGCATCCATGTACAAACCGGGCGACGAGTATCTAAAATCAGATGGATTCTTTGCTCCTCCTCCTTACAACGAAGGGCCGATTGATCAAAACGAATCACTTGACCAATAGTTGAGCCAATAAGTGTTAGAGCGGTCTTATTCCGAATGGAAACCGGTAACCCTCTTACCGCTACCCAGATCTCCATACCCCACAATGGGACTGCCTCCACCGAGCCCATCCCATCATATTCACCTAACAAGAGCATGGTGTTCCTATAGAACCAGGGACCACCATGAAGAGCATGATTCCGGTCATCTTCAAGGTCAAACTGGAAGAGAAAGCGATCGCCGACATCTTGGATTGAAAGACCAGATCTGAGACGCCAAATGGATAGGATTGTGCTCTTGAATCCCGGGAACCTGGTTTTAGGTCCAAGCAGACGACCCACCATATACCAGTGGTCGTCCTGCAAAGCCGCCGCCCCTGCCAACCCAAGAGACACTCGGGCAGAGCCATTAGAACCAGAAACAAGACTAGCAGAAGCCATGGTTTCTAGATCAAGGTTGAAAAGGTGTTATCGCAGAAAGTCTACGAAAAATCCTAGCAGAGAGACGGGTAGGTCAATGTACATCACACACGTCTTTTTTTTTTAAACAAATATATTGTTTTTTTCTGTCTCCAAAGCTTTATCCCTATAATAATATAAACTCAATTTCATTGGGTGTGTGTGTTTGGTGGGGTGGTAAGGCTTTGGTCTCATATATAAGAGATCAGGAGTTCGAGCCCCATCAATGGTGGGAATGGGGTGAGTTTTTTTTTTTATAAAAATAAATAAATAAACACAATTTCATTTCCATTTTCAAATCTCATTTATGATTTTATTTGTTCATGAAAGCTTCTGAAGCAAAAAAAAGATTCAAAAGATAATGCATTCAAAATTACTTGGTGAATTATACAAGAACAAAACTATGATGCAATAGAAAAAATATTAGATAAATGTTCTTCTCATTAGTATTACAAGATCATGAAACTGAGTATAAACTAAACCAAATAAGCTTGTGAAGTGGCATATAAGATAATGTTATATAAAAATAATAAAATGAGCAAATTTAATTTTTGTAACCATAAAACATGAAAAATTAGGTTAGCTCAGTGGTTAGAGCACCCACTACCCAAGATCGAGGTCATGGGTTCGACTCACCATGGGGGTAGGAGTGAAATCCTTTGATCCTCTTTTAATAAAGAAAAAAAACAAAAAAGGTTTGAAAACAATTATGGTAATATTTTTTAATTAGTTATCAAGCTATGACTTTTTTTCAATAATTATTTCAATTTTTCTTTTTTTGGCAAACAAACAATTATGGGAGCAATAAAACTCATCTTTAATGCTTGGAACATTCCATTTATACGTAAGGTTAAGTTAGGTATTTGAAAGAGGTTTAGATAGCAAATTTTACTTTTTAAAAAGCAAATAGGAGGTGTGAAGAGCATGAGAGGTCAAAATGAGCAAATACGGATATTCCAATAGAAAAACTCTATCAGAAATAACCCGGTTAAAATACAAATGGATGCAAGAATTAATGCACAATGGATACAAGCTGGGCGCTGTAAAAAGTTGCCAATAGTATAGCCTGATCATAAAAGGGCAATTTTCTATCAATGTAGCCAATGATATTATTCAAAATTATGATGGGGATTTCCCATATCATTGGGGATTTCCCATCCCTATTGAGGATAAGGGCTCCATACCCGCCCCGGTCTCCGATAAGAATTTAATTAATCAAATTTTTTTTCTCTTGTTTTCTAATTTTAAAATACATACTAACATGAATCTCAATCTTACAAAAAGATATGTTTTAATTAGGGCTAGGTTCGGTTAGGTACCGAACCTTGAAGCCCAATACCACCTACAGAACCGAACATTGTTGGTACACAAAATGGGCTACCAATTACCAGCCAAAAAGTCGGTATATCGAGACAGCCGGTTGGTATCGGTTGGTTGGGCCTCCAACCGACTTTAAGATTGGGCCAGATTTCAGCTCCGGCCCAACTGCAATTGTAAAAGCCCAAACGGCCAAACCTGTCCAGCAAATGAAAAACTGCAATAATCATATGAATTTAAAGGCCCAACCATAAGCAAATCTGCAAATGAAATATAAGGAAAGTTCAACACTTCATCTCATCATAACTTCAATTCAACCATAAGCAAATAAAGCAATACATCAACTTCAGTTCATCTCATCATCACTTCATAGTTCATACAAATTCTAATTCAACCACTCATAGTTCACACTTCACACAAATGAATGAAATGATACAATAACTAAGTGAACACTAGGACATGAAAACAAACTGTTGAAGGACTCAAAGTTCATCTCATCTTCACTTTCATATTTGCTTGCTGTCCTCCCTCAAAGACTCACAGTTTGTAACTTTCTGCAATCACAGTTTCGTTGAAAATAATAAAAATGTTGGCTGTAACATATAACAGTTCAAACCATTTTCATCATATAACATATAACATTTTCATCATCTAACTTTGCAAAGAAACTAACCGCTTGCTCCAAACCTACCAACTGCTCCGCTCCTACGTTGCTCCAGGTCTAAGCCGCCCTTGATTAGATGATTACTTGAATTGTTGAGATTGGAACAACACCTGAAAAGCACAGTAAGAAAAACAAACTTAAAGTTTAAGAAGAGCATAACAATTCACAGGTACATGACTATATTTTCTTCAGTCTTAATTCTACCTACAGCCATCACATATAGATAGTGAGTACTGACATTATTCAAAATTACTAATTCATTTGACATTCTTTCGAAGAGGTTTCCTGATGATCAAATTTATCCTTATTCTCAAGATGAGATGTATCTATTACTCATAAATCAAACCTACCACAATTGCTGCAAATCAAATCTACTGACAATTATCAATTATGCATAATACGAATTAATGAATTATACCTTCAATTGTGCATTGACTTTGCCTTCGTCACCCTCAAAGTCTCAAACAGTCAAACTCAGTCCTCGGTCATCCTGTTCCTGCAAGCACAGAAGGGAAACCATGAAAACCCAGAACGTATTGGTAAAGAAAGAGCAACAAATCACAAGTTCAAAACTCATAGATACCACTTGAGATTAACGGCAACAGAGACCCATTCCACTTGAGATTAACGGCAGCAAGATGCAAAACAGCAAAAGTATTAGAGTCTTAGAGATTACTCAATATAGAACATGAATCAAATGAGTCCAAGCACTTCTAGCTAAAATTGAAACAAAAATCGAATGAGTCTTAGGGAAAACTCACCAGCCGTAGGACACTCGGACATGAATCTCTTATCTCTGGGTTCGATTCTTGGATAGTTCAAACTTCCAACTTCAAAGGGCTGAAGGAGTGGTCGAGAGGCGAGAGGGTTAGAGACTTCGAGTCTAAGAGAGACTGAGAGAGGGCTCGATCTGAATTGTGAATTGAATTCTACCCCCTTAGGGTTTGGAAAATTTAAAATCGAACGGTTATAATGAAATAAGGGGAAGAAGGCCAGCCCCGAATAGTGGTCATCGACATGGACTCCTCCTCTGTCAACGGATTCGCCATGCTAACTGTTGTTGCCAGATGGTAGAGAAGCTAGCAAATCCGTTGACAGAGGAGCAGTCCATGTCGATGACCACTGTTCGGGCTAGCCTTCTTCCCCTTATTTCATTCAAGGTTTGGTTTTTATTAGATTTCAGTTCTTGGGTTTTGGTTCTTTTATTTCGATTGCATTGTTTAATTCGAATGCAAAATTTGATCATTTGGGTCTGGTTGTACTGAAAAGGTTATTCTTGATGAAGAAATTAAAGCTTATTTGATTGATGGATTCTTCTGGTTTTCTTGGAATTGAAGAATTCACATTTTGCCGCCATCACATTATGACAAATAGTGTTATATTTCTAATGGGAAAGATTTTGGGGACATTGAGATAAAAGAATTAATCTGGCATTTTACAAATGCATAGAAGTTAGTGGCATTGAATCTA